>CM073599.1:51203594-52425522 GCA_037074985.1 Solanum bulbocastanum | reverse complement strand
TTGTAATTCAAATCCTTAAAATTTCAAATTCAAACTATTAATTAGCCTAAAGTATCAAATATAATTCAAACTATTAGTCCTAAATTCAAAATTCAAACTAGTCTTAAAATCACAAATTGGAAGTACATCTAGAATTCAAAAATCAAACTATAGTGCTAAAATTCCAAATTCAAACTCTTAGAAGTCCTAAAATCATAATAATAATTCAAACTAGTCCTAAATTCAAAATTCAAACTAGTCTTAAAATTACAAATTGAAACTAGTCCTAAAATCCCAAAATCTAACTAATGCTAAAATCCTAAATTCAAACTAGCTAGCTATTCCTAATCCGAAATTCAAACTATTAGTCCTAAAATCTCAATAATAATTCAAACTAACTCAAATAACACCCAAATTCAAACAACTCCTTAAATACCCTAATTCAATATAATCTTACAATTCCAAAATCAAACTAATTAACTCAAGAAATATCAAATTTCAAACAAATCCTAAGATACCCTAATTCAAACTAATATTTGAAACAACTCAATAATTAAGAAATTCAAACATCATGATTAAGACAAGATTGACAACTATTATCGATTTCGAGTATATATTCATAACATATAGCATAAAATCATGCTTGAATTTACGCTAATTGTAAGAAGACGGATAATAATTAAACAAAGACAAACCTGGACGGAGCTGCTGCCCTCGCCGAAGATGCTGCCTAGTTACTGCCCTCGCCGGCTGAAGCTACTGCCTGGTTGCTGCACTCGCCGGCTGGAGCTGCTGCCTGGTTGCTGCCCTCGCCGGCTGGAGCTGCTGCCTGGTTGCTGCCCTCGCCGGTTGAAGCTGCTGTCTCGCTAGACGCAGTCCGACTCTCGCTGGCTGTTAGCGGTTGTTTCTCGTCGGCTACTGCCGATTTTCGTCGGAGGAGGCGGGTGGAAGAGAAGTGTGAGCAAGGGGGAGGCGGATCTTTTAGAGGAAGGGAGAGAATGAATAGTTTTAGGGTTTTAGTCTTTTGGTAGCTTAGAAAAGAGAGAAAATGTTGATTTGATCTTGACCGTTGGATTAAAATTAGATGAGCGGCTAGATTTTGATCTAAGATTTAATTTAAAGATGGACGAACGAGATTAAAATGAATGGGTCTTGAGATTGAATTAGAATGACCAAAATTGAAATAAAAATTGGCTAGAATTAAAATAAAAATTGGAAATCGAATGGGCTAGAATTGAAAGAAAATAGAATAAAATCGGCTATAATTTAAATGATTTAGAGGAAAATCAAGGAAATGTTATTCAATTTAATAAAATACTACACATATTAAAATATTTTCATATAATTAAACACATCTAGGATTTTAAAATATTTAAGTAAAATAGTTATTTCGAATTCAACTATCGGTACAAATAATTTGATAATAATAATTTTTGACATATATAATTTTAAGACAAAATTGATTAAAATTTTTAGTCGAAATATATTTTAAAAATATTACATATTTAATTGAATATTATTCTCAAAAAAAGTTAGAGGTCGATAACCTGATTTTAAATCAAATTTAAAAAATATAATCACATCATAAATCCTATCTAATAAATCATTTTTATTAATGATATGATACCTTATCCATCTCAAAGCCTTATTAAGAGGTTTATAATTAATAACCAACTTGGGTGCACCTCTTTCCTATTCAGCATGTTTATTAACATAGAAGGCTCTATAGGACCATGGAGATATTTAATAAATTTAATTTATCGAGGTTGAGTTTATTAATTAAATTACATATATATATATATGTAATTTAAATACACATCAACAGAAGTTTAATATTTAATTTAATAAATTTAATTTATCGAGGTTTATATATATCTCGATCAACAGAAGTTTAATTAATTAAATTTAATTTATCAAGGTATATATATATATATATAAAAAATTTAACTACACATCAATAGAATTTTAATTTAATTAATTTATCCATCAAATTAATTTTATAAATTAAAATAACATATATATATAATTTAACTACACATCAACAGAAGTTTAATTTAATAAAGATGATGTCCGTCACTAATTTAAAAAATAATTAAACAATTAAAATTAATAAAAAGCGACGGACGGCGTGACTTTTTTTAAATTAATAAATAATTATTTTTAATAAAAAACGACGGACTGCGTCTCTATCGATATAAAATAATTAATTATTTACTATATATATTATTGGTGCAAAATTCTGTGAAAGAAAGCGACGGACTCAGCGATGCAGTCCGTCGCTTCTTAAAAAGAGCAATTTTTTTTTAACAAAAAAATAATAAATAAATTAATTAAAAAGCGATGGACTCTGCGACTCCATCTGTCGCTTTTAAAAAATAAAAATAAATTAAAAAATAAAAAATAAATTAAAAAGCAACGGACACTGAGATGTCGTCCGTCGCTTTTTAAAAAATTAAAAATTAAAAAAAAAAATAAAAATTAAAAAAATTAAAAAGCGACGGACTTTGCGATGCCGTCCGTCTCTTTTTTAAAAAAATAAATAAAAAAAATTTAATTAAAAAGCGACGGACGGCATCGCTTAGTCTGTCAATTTTACTTCCGTCGTTTTTTAGCAGTTTTTTAGTAGTGAGTGTTAACTTAATATATTCATATTTCATTGTCTTTATGTGTTATTGCACATATATAGTAGAGAAAAAAATTAAAATTAGTTTCAACCCAGCCATCTTACTTATCAAGAATGTGAAGATCGGAGTAACCTTAAAATTAAAAGAACTCTTTTTTTGGTAACCAATGTAAATTGCCATTAACAAACAAAAATCAAATACACCTGAAGAGCACTCAATCCCCTAATCACCCTCTAAGAAAGGTATTAAGAGAGTTAAGCCTCATATAGAACTTTAATTACACAAATCTCTCCAACAACCAACCATACTTATTTGCCTTTCTAGACCATTTAACTACCTCAAGTCTATTTACAAATTTCTTCTTAATTTGTGTCACAGACGTACCTGTATTTATAGCGATGCCTCTAAACAATTTTCAGTTCATTGCTCTCCAAACTTGGTATATCATTGCTCCGCACAATGCACCAATAAGTTCCTTGTGAAACTGTTTCCAATTATTTCTTCTAAGTCTATTTATATTATGTTTGACAGTTCTAGCAGGAATAAGTATCCCAAACCAATGTTGCATTTCAATTTGGACTCTTACTATCCATTCACAAGTAGAGAACAAGTGAATATGTGTCTCCTCTACTAATTTCTCACACAAACAACATGTGTCATCTTCCACTGGAATAGTTAATCTCTTGAGTCTCTCTTTGGTTAGTAATCTATCTTGCGTAGCCAGCCACAATATGAATCTATGCTTAGGTTGAGCAAAACTAGTCCAGATTAAGTCAGCCAATCTGAGTCTAGCATGTTGCCCCAATAGTGTATTATAACTCTGTGTGAGTGAGTACTTTCCCTCGGGAGTGAGCAAGTAAGCACCATATGAATACCAAATCTGCATCTCTGCTTTCAAGGCATTAATCTTCTTCCAGTACCAACTTGAGTCCAATGGTGGAGTATGCATCCATATGTTTTTAAAAGAACTCTAACATAATAATATTCATCATTTTTTAAAACTTATGTTATTCTTAAAAAAACAATTTAAATATATTCGTAATAATATTTATGTGACTTTCATAATACAATACTCATTAATTAATAAAGAATAAACACATAATATTCATATCAAGAAATCAATAATTAGTGACAGAGAAAATTAAAAAAATTAAGAAATAATCACAGAAAAAAGGAGTCGATTTGAATTGCGTTATAAAGAATAGCAGCAAATAAATAAGAATCAATCGGAAAAAAAAAAAGATAAGAAAAAACAGGGAAAAAAAAAGAAGAAAAGACAAGAGCTTAGAAAGCCTTTAGTTCGTACAAGAATCTAAAACATAATGTTGAGAGTGAGAATCAAACCCGCATAGTGGGTGAGGGAATTTATGTCTTTTGCCAATGGCACCAATCACCAATTAGTTTAATAGGTGGCAAATTTTATTTATAACAATTTCTTAAACATATACACATATATATATGAAATTTTAATCGAAATCACTGATGTCGTGGCACCCTCACATATAGATCCGCCCCTGGTATTTGGTATGATTTCATTTTACATTTTTTTATTATTATTTTGAAAGAATACTATCTTTAGACATATTTGTTTTGGTAATTTGAAAAAAAAAAAAGTTTTTTTTAACAGTGAAAGTAAAGAAACAAATTTCACAAGTGGACAAATGCATAAATGCATTGATGCATTGGTGACCCCATTCTTCAACGACCACTTCCACTCATTGGCTTAAATAAATTAGACTTTCTTCGATTTACTAATTTACTTGTGTGTTTTAATTTAACATAAAATTTAAGAATATAAATAGATATCTAAATTATATAATTTTGAATTAAGAATAAATATTGAAGGTATTAAAATATCTATCGATCTTGTGCAGTTAAACTAACATATAAAAAAAAGTTAAATTCAAAGAATTTTCAAAATGAAAAAGTATAATATATAAATATGTATTTTAATTTAGCACTTATCGATATTTGTGCATTCAAATTATTTGTAAGCAAGCATCTAAACTATTATAAAGTTGAATAAACAGATGCATGTATTCTACATGGTAAATCGCACGTGACTTGTTATGCAAGATGTGTGTATCTCACACATTTGTTATTTAAGATGTGTGTTTATTTATTTAACTTAATAATTTAAGCATCTAATTATACACATCAGAAGTTGAAAGACATAAATATCAATTAAATTAAGTGAAATGACCTAAATATGTGTTTGTCAAAAAAAAAAAGAATATTTTCTTTTAACGGTAAAAAAGAAGAAAAAATAGAAAAAAATAAATTGAAAAATGAAGAATAGATATTGCAACGGATCGGTTGACACAATGTATTAAAAAAAAAAATAATGAATACATTCATTTTGTATAATATTAATCTTGGTTGGCACGTTTTTTTATCTTATGTATTAGCTATGCATTTTATTGTATATTACTATTGTCATGAATTTTCATATATAATATTAATAATATAAAAGATTTTAATAAATATATTTAATTAATTAATAACACAACTATTCTAATCTCAAAATATTTTTTTATTTTTCAAATCTAAAAAACATGAAGAATATTTTAATACATTCTACTGAATGGTCCGTAATATTTTTGGGCATAACTTTCCAGGAAAAATGACTCTTTGCCATCATTTAATCGAATATTTGCCGACATGGGAATTGGTGGATCAGAACTATGATGCATCGACACATTATAAATGGCCCCATTTCAACTCCAGGCTTCTTCTTTTCTTTTTTACTTTTTATTATTCTCCATTTTTTCCTGTAAAGGTTTGTTCCACTTTTTAAAATAATATCAAAGAGTCTTTTGTTATGATGGTATCCAATTTTTAAAAAAAATCTTATTTCAAAATATTTATACATAATTTAAATAAATATTATAAAATATAAAGATGGGATAAAGTTGTGTTGAAAATAAGGACATGAGTACTATAAAATATTACTAGTGAAATTTATTTTTTCTACTTTTACTAGAAAAGTCATTCTTCTCTTTTTATAAAATTTATTTTACTAAAAATCGACAATCAAAGATGAAAAAAATTAAAAATATCTTCCTCCACGTGATTAATAGGAACAAAGGAGAGACCCAATTGTTAATGAGTAGTGGTCAAGTTACTAAAATCTGTATTATTCTTCGATTTAAATTATGGTACTTATGTTTGCTTAAATTGACATGACCTGATTAAGAATTTCCTTTGTCATTTTCTTCTCTTTTTTCACTTTAAAATAAAATTTCTTGTCTTTATCATGATAGAGAAAATTCAAACTTAACCCACATATTAACATTCATTAACCTAACAAATGATACGCGTATATATATTTTGGTTAATTATTTATTTTAATTTCATATTATCATGATCAAGTGTGAATAAATTTTATTTGACGTGACATCTCATATCATAAAAAGTAAATGCTTTAGCTATCCATTTTAGACCATTTCAGACTCTGGGTGTGACAATGACTTTTTTTTATAATATAAGCTTTATATGTGTTGTTTTATTTTTTAAAAAAAAATCTAAAAAAGTACATAGATATTTAAAAGAAACCTTATCTTAATTCTTATCTACCCACCTTACTCTCCGTTTTCTGTCTCTCAGTCTCCAAATTTCTATTCTTCACACGCCTTACATTTTTGTTTATTATTTCATAATATATTATATTATTTGTTGATAAATATACAATGTGTTGGGGTTAGATATTGAAATTTCATGGGACTTTACGAGACGCGTTTAATTTGAGTTATGACTCTACAAGATGTGTTCAAGTCCAATTAAAATTTTTAGAGGTTACTCAACTTTAAACCCTAATTCATCCTATATATAAAGAATATTATTTTTCTTGAAAAGACATCTCGAATATCTCGATATATTCCACAAAAGTCATGAAATAGTCATATAAAGGTCAAATCTAAATCATCCTACTTCGAGAAATATGCCACTAACGGTCCTCAAATCATAAATAAATCCTACGAGAGAAGAATCTAAGAGAGAAACAAAATTGTATCCGCAATACTATCAGTAAAATATTAATGAGTATTCAGATTTTATTTGTGTGGCTAATTTATTTTCTACATGTTTAAAATTTGTTGCAACCAGTTGGATAAATTATACTTCCTCCATTTCATATTAATTGAATTTTTGAGGCGTTTTACACCCTTTAAGAAAAGTAGATTAAGACATAAATTGAACAATGTTTTCCGTTTTTACCCTTTTTAATTATTGCCAAATTTATTGAAGTCATCACATTGAAAATCCAAGAGTAGATTAAGACATAAATTGAACAATGTTTTCCGTTTTTACCCTTTTTAATTATTGTCAAATTTATTGAAGTCATCAAAAACATTCTAAAAGTAATTTTGAAAACTAAACAATTAAGTTAATTTAAAAAATAAAAAATATATCAAAAATTTAATTAATATGAAATGAAGGGAGTATTATTTTAATCGCTTTATAATTGGCATTAAAAAAATAAGCTTATATATTGCAACCACCAAAACAAGGTGTTAGAGTGTCACAATCTTAAAAGTGGGTCGAAAATAATGTTAAATTAATGGAGAGATATTATTGGAACTTTATCTACTTCCCTTATTTTGGTCGTAAATGAATGGCCATTTTCTAATTCCAGCACGTTTACCAACACGTGGGATCAAAATTTGTGGTGCTAAAGTTAGATACAGAAGCAATATGGGCTTCTAACGAGTTTTACACAAATTTTATAGTGTTAAAAGTTTTATATGTTTTTTTTTTACTATTTTTTTAATTTTTTTTTTTTAAAAAAAATGATGGAAATCAGATACGCCTCGAAACGTTTTGATATATCATACTTCAATTTTAGATACATCACTTGATGTTTCAATACATTACGTATGTTTTGATACATCGTATAAAGTGATGTATATGATCGATCAATCGTGTAAAGTGATGTATCTGAAAATAGTAGAGAATATGGATATTTGTAATTTTTCTAAATGATAGAAAATTTTAGAAAATAAGTCGTGTATTTTTTTCCTTAAAATTAACAGTTATTTTAAAAAGGTCTTTGTAGAGCTGAGCATTAGGGGGTAATACTTTTTATGGTCTTGCACATGGAAAAGTCAAGTATTCTGCGCAGACTTGATTTACGGGAACTTTTGCTTCAAAGAATGCTTTCAAGCTAGGAATTTAAGCAAGGATAACTTTATTTGACAATTAGTTGGAAGTCGGGTATGCCTATTCAACATAAACTAAGGCGCTGGATAGATCGTAGATTGCCGGATATGAATTCGATTCTAAGTCGGAGAATGTCCATGAATAGGGTCTTATTTTTAACTTTCTAAATATTTAAAACTAAAATTATGAGAAATTTTCGTGAATAGCAGTATTTTGATGTCTAATTTTTATATTTCAATAATTCATTTATATTTATATTGAATTAGAAGAATCGGCTACCTTGTTACGACTTCACCCCAATTGAAGACCCCATCGTGGTATGCGCCAATAAGACCACCAAAGTCCTTTGTGGCACTAGTGTGCCACATAAGTCATGAAGTAATGACTAATGAATGTTACCAACATTTGTTACTATTCTCTCTGTCCCTTTTTAGTTGTTATGTTACATTTTTTAAGGTCAATTTGATTAATTTTCAAAATGAAATTAGATAACAATAATTCGACATTTTTTGAACTAGAAATTTAGATATTCAAAAACTATACGAAAAACATTATAAATTGCAATTTTTACATAGTAATATGATAACAAAAAACATCGTAACACATTACTAAAATTTTTATCGTTTGACTCTAAAAAAAGGTACTCCCTCCATTCCATATTAATTTAATTTTTGAGTCATTTTTTATTTTTCAAATTAACTTAATTGTTCAGTTTTCAAGACTACTTTTAGAGTGTTCTTTCAATTTTACCCTTCATTAGTTAGTATTGAAATTAGTGATTAATTAATATTTAATTATTTTAATCATAAATTTGACAATAATTAATAAGGATAAAAATTGAAAATTATGTTTAATTTATGTCTTAATCTACTTTTCTTAAAGAGTGTAAAACACCTTAAAAATTAAATTAATATGGAACAAAGGGAGTATCATGACAACTGAAATATAACAGAGAGACTAGCATTACTCCCTTTATTCAATAATACTTGTCCACTATTAAATTTGTACACTTTTTGAGAAACTATAAATAGAAGAATAATTTTATTGTATCAGCTTTTGAATATAATAAATATAACATTTTAAAAAATATAGAATAACCATAATTAATAATAAAAACAAATTATGAACTAAAATTATCTATTAATTTTATAAAATAAACTAATATTATTAGACAACATAAAATAATAACCTGAGTAATAAACAAAACGATGGCTAGATCGATTGTTCTCAGTCATGGGCAAAGTTTGACTTCTAAACAGTTGATGAGTCTTCAGTCACGACATGACTAATAAATTAAACAATTTTGAAACTAATGTGATAAATTTACAATATTAAATACACCAATAAGAACTACTCATTTGGTCTATTTTTAATTATCATGATTATCTTTTTTAAGTCAAATTATAAGAAGTTTGATTAATATTTTATAATGTTTTTTTATCATATTTATATATTTAAAAAATACAATATATAGTACTTTTTTCTATAGTGTTTGAATATATAATTTTTTTGTTTAAAATATTAAATTAATATAATATAATTTAACTTTAAAAATTAGTCAAATCGACTTTCGAAAAATATAATATGACAATTAAAAGTGGCAAAGGAAATATTATTCACGTGGATCGTAATGGGATGATTAAATTATTCTATTCATAATGGAGATCTTGGTTTGAACATATAAGAATGATTTTTTTTATAGAGTCGTTCTTAAAAATGAATTATGGGAATTTATATTTAATCACACCTCAATACAACTACTTCTTTCATAACTTTTTAGTTGTCATGATAAAATTTAGCACAATCCTTAAAGAAAAAAATAAGGAGTGTTGTTTGATCAATATATTTTATATTAATTCTTTAATCTTTATCGATATATACGCTTATTAATTTTAGAATAAATAATGGTAAGGGTAAGGTTAAAAAAAAATAAATAATTATCATATAAAGCCCTTTCATGATAACTAAAATGAAACGGAAAAAAACATCATATATTGAAAAAAAAATGCTTTAGCTACGATCGACATACATATTAGAGTTTTGCCATAATTTTCTTATTTTATTTGAATTTTATTTTTTTCCTTAAAAAAAATAAATAAAAAATTACCATAAATATTTTTACTTTTACGAAAATTCTTTCATATTTGAGTTATTATTTCCTTGGAAGAAAAGTTTGGGACTCTATAAATTGAAGACCTCTCTTCTCATATCAACAACACAATAGCATCCACAATGTAGTCGTTTAGAGATCAGCAATACAATAACATCCATAATGTAGTCGTTTAGAGACTTTAGTTTATGGAGACATATTCTCTCTACAATTTTAATGTAACAACAAAACATAAAATTTTATCTAAGTTATGTGCTAGTATATTTCAAATTTAAGAATATGTACATCTTAAAGAAAAACTATAAGCTTTATATCTTAATATATAATTTCAATTTCCCGCAAAACTATATTTTTGTTAAATATTATAGTCACCACATTTTTTTGCATCAGACAAATTTGCATCTTTGAGCATTAATTTTTTATAGCATTTTCCAACACTCACTTTAATTTTTTATAGTTCTTCTTCTTCCTTTTTAAGAAAGATCATGTTGGGTATTCACTTTAACTTTGTGAATACATGACACAGGATTGTTTGTCCTAAATTTGTATCCAGACAACGAACGCAAGATATTAGTGATGAAGTAAAAAAATCTTATAATTTTTTTATAAAACATTAAATTATTTCACTTAATATTTAAACTTGTGATTTATGGAAATCTTTTAATACCATTTATTGTTATACTATGATCTTTTCTTATGTCTAGAGACTCAACAATTTATATAGCAAAAGAAAATATATATTTTTTTTTGTATCAATTAAGATAATATAATTTTTGATAAAAGATATTTAATTGAATTTCCTTATTTTCTATTTAACTTTGTCACTACATCTTGTCTTCCTTGTCAGTTTTTATCACATAATCATGATCTGACCCAACTCACTAGTCACATGATAAGCTGTCTGCTTTGCTTTAAATTTATGTGTTATAATTTGATTAGATGCTAAATTTTAAGAAAATAAAAAGGCTCTGTTGTTTGTTGAAAAATAAAATTGAATAGAGTATATTTTGTGGATTTTTTGTCAAATAAATGAGATTTATTTTGGATAATATTGATAACGATATGACATATTTGTCAAAAAAAAAATGTCATTTTTTAAGGACAAGTTAAAAACAAAGTAGTCTTTTGTTCATTCTTACTTACTACTTACTTCCATATTTATTTGTTAAACATTTCTAAATTTAATTTTTCTTTATACTTGTCATTTATGACAAATAAAGGAAGGACATTTTTTTCCTATCATATCTTCCATTTATTAACATTGACTTAATGACTTTGGGACCCTATAAATTAATAAATATAAAATGATACTCCCTCTATTTTATATTAAGTTAATTTTTGAGGTGTTTCAAATCCTTTAAGAAAAATAGATTAAGACATAAATTGAACCTAGTTTTTCATTAATACCCTTATTAATTATTGTCAATTTTATGATTAAAATAACTAAATATTAATTAATCACTAATTTCAATACTAACTAATGAAAGATAAAATCGGAAGGACACTCTAAAAGTGATTTTGGAAATTGAATAATTAAGTTAATTTAAAAAATGAAAAATCTTAAAAAATTAACTTAATATGGAATGGAAGGAGTAACTCACTATACTAATCATTTTTTTAATAGGCGTGTCAAGTCAAAATTTGACAAAGTAAAATGGATGGAATAACTTTTCGTATTATTTTTGTACGGTACCCTTAATATTAATTAATTCCGATGTCCATTTTTAATTGTCATGTTGAGCTTTTCAAAATATAATTTGACTAATTTACAAAGTTAAGTTAGATTACACTAATTTGATATTTTAAACAAAAAAAATTAAATATTAAAAAACTAGACGAAAAGTACTATTAATTACAACTTTTTGAATATCAATATAATAAAAAAACACATCATAAAATACTAGGCAAAGTTCTTATAATTTGATTTTAAAAAGGAAATCATAATATTTAAAGTAGACAAGGAAAATGCTTAGGATTTTGAAATCATTTTCTAAGATTAAGACTGTATATGAATTAATCATTAATTATTAATAAACGTACCAAAATTCAAAACCGACAAATAAAATTGAGTACTACTACTTAATCAATTGTTTTTTTTTTTTTTTTTTAGAGAAAATGGTCTAAAATCCGTCCAATTTATACCCGAAATTTTAACTATACACTTTAATTTTACGGATGTTCTATTACCCACCTGAATTTTATATTTCTCTATTTTATACACACTTAAGTGCTGACCTGTCATGGGAGGTGTTCTCACCTCCTCTAGGCACGTTAAAAGGTTAATTTTGATGAAAAATTCCTCCTTCTTCAATAAATAAACCATTATTTCTTCTTTCCCACCATTAATCCTTGTTCCTTTTATAAAAAATTCACAATTTACTCTCAATATTAAGTAGGATTTAGTTGTTAATGTTTATTTCTACTTCAAATTTTGAATTTAGAGTTGTAATATGCTCTAATTTCTTATTTAGATCTCTAATTTGAATTTTGAATTGTTTCGAACTTCATCAAAAATGGCAAATGAAAACTTGAATAAGCTTTGTATGGATGAATCAGACAAAATGTTCAACGCTCTAGTGAGATGCAAACACGAAATTTTGTTGAATTTGCAAACTTCTTGGTCGAAATTAAATTCGGGGAGAAGATTTTTGTTCTTTACGTTTTAGGAGGGAAATGGGGAGAGTTGAAGAGGCGGGGGACCCAGCTCGTGGAATCACGCAGGCCTAATTATTTGGTTTATGTGTTGAGGTGAGCACTTAGATGTGTATATAAATATGGAAATATAAAGTTCAGGGGATAATAGGACATTCATAAATTTGAAGTGTGTAGTTAAAATTTCGGGTATAGATTGAAGGGTTTTTAGACTATTTTCTCACTTTTTTATTTGAAATATTTTTATATGGTTGCGAAGTACAGTAGTACTGTCCTGCGCAAGGCTTCGTTGTCTATATTTGATTGGTTAATCAGATTTTCGGCAGATGTTACGTGAAGTGACGCGCCGTATAGGTGAAAGTGGGTCCAATTAATTGATTAAATGTTACGTTAAATATCGCTTTCTTTTCCAATTTTTTCTATTTATTGAATATATCTCCATCACTACACGCTAAGTAGATAATGTCAGGAACACTATATCCTAATCCATCTCGTATATCGTATCGTAACACCTATAATATCGGGACATTAAAGAGATATCGCGAGAAATTATGTAGAGCCAGTCAATCTTAGATATGAACGTAGGATTTTATTATAAGAAGTTGTCAGTGTCAGATAGTGCTGTTTTATTTTTTTTAAGAAAATAATAATAATAGAGTAGTATAGAGGGGGACAATGGAGCTTATGCTATTTATGTGACTTGTCATTTACTGCCTTTGCGGGTTATAGTTTTAATTTAATGCTCTGAAATAGTGTGGTCCATTTTTCTTAATTAATTCGTAACCAATTATAAGGTCGCTATATAAGTCAACTTGAATTATACTCCGTTCCGTCTTAATTTATGTGAAAATATTTTTTAAGAAAATTATTGTTCTGATATGGATTCATTATATTTATATTAGATTTGGGAATATTTTAATTGAGTTAATAGTCTATTAGAAATAATATTTTAATCTTTTTAAGATAGAGATAAAATTACGCACATACTATCTTCTTTGATCTTACTTATAATAGTTTTTATTATGTACCAATTTGCAAGGTTCAGTGACAAATATAAATACATTTCTTTATTAGGAATGTTCTCATTTTATAAAGCTTTTGATATTAGTAGAATGAGGGGCATTATTTGAACTAATATTAACATAATAAGAGCATATTCTACCCAACTATTGATGAATGACAAAATTGATCATTTTATAAAGTTTGATAACACATTTTAACTTTTCCCTTTATTAATTAATATTGTCTGATTGTGCAAATTATAATGTTTCTTTTTATTTGAATATATAGGTCAATGAAATGGAATTTATCTCTTTAATTTTTATCTTCTTTTCTTTTCTTTTGCTTTAAATATAAGACAGTTGTTTTTGCTTACCTCTTTATAGTAATTACTCCTATGTTATATTGAAACAGGTGATCATCTCATTTTAAAATATAGTAATTGAGTATTCTATGAAAGATTTGTATTTGCTCCATTTTACTCATGTCCTCTTGTTTAATTAGGTACAATCTAAACAAAAAAATGTGATTTTCAAAATTTATAGTTTTAAACCAGTTATATTATTTGTATAGTTATAAATTATATAGTATTTTTAATCATGATGCTAAATATGATATACAGTACTTATATTTATATTTCTATAAAATCTCATCATTACAAATAAGATGAAAAGTTTACTTTGAATTGATAAAACAATGAACTAGAGTAAGTCGAACTCTACTCCTTTGGACCAGATTATAAGAAAACTATTTTTATTTGTTAGTGTATATCAACTATTAAATCAAGATACGGATTTAAAATTTGAAGTTTATGAGTTTTTATAGTGATTTTAAATTAAAATACAGTAATAACTACTTCACGTGCCATTTTTTTCTAACTAAACGCATGATATATATATATATATATATATATATATAGGTTTGCCCCTTGACCTAAACAAGGATTACTTATTAAGACAAGTTAATGTATACCAAACAAGTACTCCCTTTGTTCTTAATTACTTGTTCTTTTTGGCAAATAAAAAATAAAGAAACTTTTTACTTATTATATCCTCAATAAATTAATTTTGAAAGGTGTAAATTTTGAAAATCTTAAATTTTAAATTCATCCACAGTAGACTTTACAAATAAAATACTTAATTAATTATATAAGTATGTCATATAATTTAATTTATTATGATACCCCACACCCCCAACCCCAAGCCCATCGAGGTCCACCAAATAAGAGAAATAAATGTTTTTTTAAAAAATGATTTCTTTTTCAAATACATTATAGTCGGGTTAAATACCTGGCCGGCTGGGCTTTATGAATATTTGTACGAAACTATCCATGACCATTTCCTTTTCTCATGCTGTCCACAAATAGTGCATTATAAAAAAATAAAAGTGATTTATTTCTAACGTGGGATTTTCTTACGTGAATTTGGATACAATTGGATTCCAACATGAATATCGAATACTGAGTGGGAAACAAAAAAAAGAATTAAATTAAACTATTCTAATTAAATGAGTTTTAATTTGTGGCAGTAGGTTATTACTAGAGTCGAGGGTCTTTCAAGAATACATCTCTCTATATTTACGAGATAGAAGTAAGATCTACGTATATTTTGCTCCTTTCAAAATTTTAACTATAAATTTCACTATGTGTATTAATATTGTTGTTGTTGGCACATAGTTAACATTAGTTATATTAAGTTATCGATTAATATTTTTATATTATCTTATAAATAATTGCTTATAATTATATATATTTTACATATTCTATTAAAAGATATGACTATATGTAGGCCACATATTAATATTTGGTTCTTGCTTTTGTCAACCTTATCTGATATATTTATTCTGTTAAGAAAATTACAGACTCATATTTTATTCTGAAACTTTTTTTTTAAAAAAAATAAAAATTATCTATCTCCCTACTACTCATAAACAATGTCAGAAAACTAGAGTAAAACATACTTGTACAAATTCAAATGTTAAAATTTTGATTATTTGAAATAAACAACCGATTTAGCAACCATACTATCACAGTTTTTTGTAATTAAAATATATATAAAAAGGTATTAGAGGAAATCTTAATCAATGAAAAAAATGGATTTGATAAGACCAATATTTATTTTTGTAAAATTAGGCACACTTATTATTATTTTTAAAAAGGTGAGAAAGAGAAAAGACAATAAAGAATTTACACACGTGTACCTACATGTGACCTGCCCCTCCCAAAAAAGCCAAAAAAATTGGTTTTGAAAAATATTTTATTTTAATTGGTGTCTTCTGTTTAAAGATTAAGATTTTATTTTAGATGGGCCCAACAGTTAAATCTATGCCCGTTTGGCCCGTTCAAGGAACGTGTGAGCCACAATCAACGTGGGCCACCCCCTTATCTTCTCTTTCATCAAAAGGTGACACAAATAATGAGCTTTTCTGTTTTTAGTTCCGTATAAGAATCGATTAAATTTAAATTCATGTTGAAAAATTTTATGATAGAGATAAAATGCTTTATAATAAAGAGATTTAAATTTTTCAGGAATTAGGGCATTTTCAATTCTATCCTCTATTTTACTTTTGAATAATAGAGTTTTCTATTTTTTTAGACAATCAACTCCAATTCCATTCTCTATTTCACAATCTAAAAAAGAATCTTTCTCTCTCTCCTCAATATTATATTATTATTTCTATTTCATTCTTATTTTCTTATTTCATAATATAAACCATTTCTTTCTTTTTTACAACTAATCACTCTATATCTTTATGTAATAGTAAATTTTATTTTATTTTTAAATTCTTCATTTAATATAAAATTAATTTTTATTCTAAATTTCTAAATAACATAAATTGCAATAAATATTATATATAATACATATTAAGGAACAATTCAAATAAAAGTGAAATCATTGATGAAACATAATTGCATCATAAATATTGTATTTTCAAGATTATTACGTTACTCTCATAAATGTTCTATTAATGTATTACGGAGTTCAAAATGAACATTTTTTGTCCTTATCTTTATGTGTAGCTAAAAATTGTTTAAATTAACAATTTCATCTTGTATCCAATTATTTCGCGTACTAATTTACTTCCCCTATTCCAATTTGAACTATTGCATCAAATATTTTCATGCTCTTTAAAAAGCGTAGTTTAATAATTTATCACTATAACATAAAAGTCGATTGTTTGAATTATCATGTAAATTTGTCCATACTTCATAATGAAAAATAATTATAATCTAAATTACATATTTAAAATGACCAAAAAATTTAAAAAATTAAATTAGAAAAATTGTTAATTCGGGATGAAAGTAGTATACTTATCAATAATATGTTTTAGATGTTATGTACTTAGAAAATAATTACAAATATTAGAGACTTAATTAATAATCTTATATATTATAAATAATATTAAAATAACTTTAAATTACATATTTAAAGTGACCATTTCTTTTAAAAAATAAAATAGAAAAATTATTTATTTGCGGAAATAGAAACTTATTAATAATATATTTTTAAATGTTATATTGCATTAGAAAATAATTACAAATGATAAAGACTCGATTAATAATATAATAGAAATAATATTATAATAATTAAAAAGCAAAATAGAGATTCACCTCTTTATAATTAAAGAACAGAGAGTGAAATAGAGTGTGGTTGGAGAACCCATTCTCTATTTTACTCTCTAAATATAGAAAATAGAGAGTAAAATAGAGATGAGTTGGAGATTGTCTCAGAGGGTTGAAGTGTTTTTGGTTGAAGTTGTGCCAAGTATCTTAGCGCCTAGTAATTCAAATATTTTATTTATTTGATTTTTCAATTTTATACCTATCGTGTTAACATTAAAAAATTGTGAAAAATTAAAATAGATATTAAAAAGAAAAACTGAAAAAAGACAAATTAAAACGAAGCAATCTCAAGAGACAATAATATAATGTAAGTAGCAATCACTACAACAAAAGAAGGATTTAGCGGCAAAAATAAAGGATTGGAGTGAACAGTAAGTACTTTTTCATCCCTTCTTATTTTGAATAAGGTCTCTACTCTAATTCGAGTCTCCAATACGAAATTACTTTATTAAAAAACGTTTTTTACCCTCCAAAGAAAAATAGTACTAGTAATTACACTTGTCACCGGCAGTGATGGCAAGTGGCAACTAAGCCAACTGTGACTGTGGTACACATTGGATTATATGTTAGTACTTATTTCATATTTTTTATATCCAGTATATATATATATATATATATATATATATATATATATATATATATATATATATATATATTACTACGTCAGTGGATTCTCATATTTGGAAACTTGAGGCTAAATGCTAACTTAAATAGATCAAAATAAGTTGAATGAATGAAGAAAACGTCATTGATCCACTTAAATATATTAAATTAAAATGGAGTAAATCATAAGTGAATGTTGTGTAGGTAGAAATCACAACTCCGCATGCCATGCAAAAAGGAAAGATGAATATCTGCATAATTGAATCGTAATAAATTTCAAATAAGTTGGTCATATTCTTTACTCAATTTAACAAGTGGTCCATCACTTAATGCGAGTCGAAACATCTGGGTGGTGGATTAGTAAATTTTAATTATGATGAAATAGGGACGTCGTTACAACGAAATTGACATTCTATTACTCATTACTGTCATTTTATATAAAAAGATACTTTATCATATACAAATATATGACATACCATGGTTTTTTGGGGAATAAGACAAGGGATAAATTAGTGATGAATGGAGCTTTGCTTTTTTTTATTGGGACCTATGATATGATATAAAAAACAATGCCAACTTGTTCTTTTATTGCATATCCAAACATGGGGTGGGTGCACTTTACTATACAAGAAAAGTCAGCATGTTGCTCTCATGACTGCATCTTTTCTTTTTCTATTTCTTTTAAAAAGTAATTACTCTATATTCTTTCTTTTTGATTTTTCATTCAATATTTTGATATTCATATTGAAATCTGATTAAATATAAATTTTCACGTCAAAAAGTTCCACATTAGGGGGTAACACGCTCCCTAACAAAGACAATGAGACGATTTTTTATCCAAGAGACTTGAACTCGAGACTTTTAGTTAAGAATGAAAGAATATTCATCAATCCACCATAATCCTGGTCGGTAATTGCTCCATATTCATTTAAGTTGTTTGTGTATTAGGATATCATGGTGCTCTGAAGAAAAAGCTACTTACTACTCCATTGAACACTTTATATTTTACACAATGGCTAAAAAATCATTGATAGATAATAGATTGATCAACTTTATTATTTTGTTCTTTGTTCATACCAATGCCTATAAAAGTAAGTTAGAAAAAATATACAGAGAGAATATGAATAACTAGTATTGTGAATTTTTCACATTCAAAAGGTCACATTGATTTTAAGGATAAAAAAGGAAAAAAATAATTTTATTTTTATTTAATAAGGAATCAAATAATATGAAACAATTATTTTAACCATCATAAATATGAAATAATTTGTTCACTTAAATCAAAACAAATAAAAAATAATTATGCTATGTTTGTTAAAATAAAAAAATTAAATCATCTCTGATTGATATCGACACTAAGATTGAATAGACAATTATTCATGTCATATTTATTTATTTATTCAATCATAGAAGGGATATTTTTATTTTCTTGTGAATGAGGTGTTAGCTAGGTTGTTTTGTGCATTTATTCTTTTTATCGCTATGTCACTTGTCCGCTTTCTAGATGCATACCATTTCATACTTTCTCCATTTTAATTTATCGATCTAATTTTAACTTGACATAAAATTTTATAAAATAGAAAAGTCTCTCGAATTTTGTCAATCTATTTTCATTAGGAACTAGGAAGTCCACTTTCCACATTTTAAATTTTTTTCTAAAAAAAATATTTGACCAATTAAACATGAAATATCAAAAATAATAATAAAATCTTCGTATCGAAGACACCCATAATATATGTCCTTTTAAGTGAGTATATATTGAACATAAAAGAAATGGAGCATTACTAATATAATTTGAGATGTAGCACGGTTAATTGTTGTCGTAGTCTTACCAACTGTACGAAATAAATTAATTATTACAAAGAAGAAAATAATTTTGGTCCATTAAATTCACGTCACCTCTTTAATAATGAATATTGTCGATGATAGTCAAATAAGTGTTGCACCATGACTCAAACATCCTACTCAACTTCTAACATTTGGGTTTACATGTTTTCCTGTAATTTTCACCTTATCAACATCCAATATACTAATATATTGCTCGAATTTTGAAAATGACAATAAACTTTTTCGTGTCTATTTTTTATTTGTAATTTATTATGAAAGTATTTTATGCTAACCTTTTTAAATTCCGTCTTTACATTTACATTTGCAGTTCAATAGTCAAGTGCAGAAGTAGAAGTCTTTGATTATAAGTTTGACTAAACTCAATTATTTTTATTCAAATTGTGTATTTATATTAAATTATATTATTAATAATAAATTAGATCAATTTTGGATACTCTAATAATTACGTATTCTACTTACTAGTTAATTCAACTTTGGACCTGTCCTTTTTTTTTTTTTTAAAAAAAAAAAATTATGAGCACTAAGCCACTGACTTGTTTATTCATTTATTCGGACCGAGCTTGGCTCATTTTTGAGCGACTCCCTTTGTATTAAAGTTGGGAAGGAATTTTGAGAGTTATTATTTTAATTATTTAATTTTGATCATAAATTTAAATGTAACTTTTTATAAGAAGTTTATATGTTGAAAAATTACACAATAATATTATAAATTATAATAATACTTATCAAATAAAAATTAATTTGACATAACAAAATATCACCTAAATTGAGACATGAGTAATTAGAGTATGTTTGAATGAGCTTATAACCATAAATTATAATACGACTCCTGGTTTACTTCTATTATTTTGACGTAAATATAAGTATCTACTTTAACATTTTTTACGCAAACATTATGAAAATACATAAGTTGCTTTTATTCAAAAACACCTAAAATAAGTTAATTCAAACAGATTCAAGCTAAGGGTTCGTTTGGTAGTTAATTAGAGTTAAATATATATTTAATAATATATGTATTAGTTATGAGAGAATTTATGTATTATTTTATGTAAAGTTTTAGTTATTCATATATTATTTATTTCATTTTTTATCCTATATAAAATAATACATAAATTTTTTCATACCTTGTACGTGTATTAATTTATACAAATTTCTAAATTATAAAATAAATACTATATTAGTTTTATAGGTAGATAAATTGTTTTTTAAATGTATGCAATATTTAATACCTACAAAACTCATTTTCAAACCAGTTACCAAACGACTCCGGTACTAAAGGAAGGAGAAATTTGTTTGTGACAGAGAAGGTTACTTTACAACATCCCAAAGTAAAGTGAAAAGACGAGGAAGTGGCACAGCTGGCCGTTTGATTGGTCTTTTTAAAAATTAAAATAGTACTTATATATTATATTAGTTATATAATATGATTAGTGTTTTTTAGATGAATTAAATTTTGATATAATATTCAACATAGCTAATGTAGTATTTAGTATGCTTTTTACGTTTCTTCTTACGTAATACTCACATAATTTAATGAGAAAAATTAAGAATTATTTTATCCGAAAAGAATAATGAAATATGTATTAAATAATATAGGAGAATAAAATAAAAAGTTAAAATAACAAACTATTTTATCCCTTATAATAGTGAAAAGGTGCCTTTTTTCTCCTCAAACTTTTTAGATGAATTTATTGGCACAAAGGTATATTTAAGAAAATGAAAATCTTTTGGATAAGGACACTTATTTTGAATAGAAAGGAGTATTAATCTGAACCGTTCTCATAATTCATTTATTAATTTCATCCATTTATTTTCCTTCTGTTTGTAATGTAGCAGTGGTTGGCTTGACCCAAGAGAATTTGATTACCAAATAACAAAATCAAAGAAAAGGACAATTCTCTGCCCGTTTGATTTTTTGTCTTAGAAGAAACACAAGTTTACATCTAATTATAATAATAAGCGTATCACATGAATGACGTGACTTTTTCTTTTTTTCCCTAGTTTTTTTTGTCGACAGATTTGGTATTCATATTGATAGCCGATTAAATTTGAATTCAACCCAAAAGGTTTCATATTAGTAAAACACTTTGACGCTTTTTAACAAAGGCGGTTTCGTACTAAAAGGAATTCGAGCACTACACCTTTAATTAAGAATGAAAGAATACTTACTACTCCACCGTAACTCTTATTGGTCCCCATTTAAAAGTTGCTACGACAAAGTGTTATTTTATACTCCCTGTGTGCCACTAATTACTTGTCCACTTTTTCTTTTTAGTTGTCCCTAATTATTTATTCATTTTGACAAATTAAAAAAGGATAATCTTTTTTACCTATTATATTCTCAATTAATTATTTGAAAAAAATAAAACTCCTTGAAAATCCTAAGTTTTTAATCCATCTACTTCATAATTAATAGAGATAAAATGGTAAACTCACTATGTTATTAATTATTTTTTAAGGACAAAGAGAGTATGATATTGACATTGAATATTAAATATCATTTAACCTTATAAATAAAGTATGAAAAAAAAGGTTAATGATTTTGTGTAGAAAAAGAAACATGTATTTGTTAATTAATTCAATAATTAAAAAGAAAAGTATGAATACAAAAAAGGCAAACATCAGTAACCTGTCCTTGTAAAGTTTAACTAATGGGCATCATTTAATTATTATATTTGTATTTAAAATTTATGATGTACATAACATTAATGATGATTATTATAAATATTTTAACATTACATATTTATATATAATATATTTGTAATTATCACTCAATGTTTAAACATGACTGTTATAGAGGGATACTTTTACAAAAAAAATTGTATCGCTATAATGCATTTCACTACTATTACATAAAAATAAAATACAACATAAAATCAATTCTAAAGAAAATAAATTTCTTGAAGATGACGCAAACAACGTTTTTGATGAAATTAGGAAAAACAAATTTCACAAATAACAATCTTCACTAATTTTCTCAACTCTACGTCCCTCCAACAATCCAACACACCAAACCCCTAACCCTGGCCCTTTAGTCCCACCACCTCCACACCTTATCTCCATCCCGACTCATAATATTTATTTAAATTATGTACAAATATTTTAAAAATAATATTTTTACTTGTAGATCAAATACAAAAAAATATCATTTATTCTCTTTCGCGATTTTTTTTTTCCTCATACCTAACCCACTCTATTTATATATTTATATTTATTAAAAGATGTTAATTTCATAAATCGAAACAAATAGTGAGCTAAATTGGAAGGGTATCGAGTATGAAAAACTTTATAACATGATTAGAAATATTGCCTATAATTGGGTTTTGTTGTCGAAGCAATGGGACCTTTTAGTGGAATAATATAATAAATAAATGTAGACACTAACGTTGAACGTGTGGATCCATTCATAGTCACTTTGTCAATTGGATGAATCAAAAACAACCAAAACTTTAAGGATTTGTCCGACAGGGAAAAAGAAAAAAAAGCCTTAAATGGCAGTTTTGATATTTATGGTAAAAATAAAGGGTCTTTAAGTAATCAAAACTGAGTGGTTGTCAACCCCATACGATATAATGAACTTTTTGCGAGATCTCGTGATATATTAGATTTTCAGTTTTAGTAATGTGGGACCCTTAATAAGTGTGACCAAATACGTCCTATTACATCATTCCAAAATGGAATTTCTATTTTTAACTTTTTGGATGATTAACATTAACGGATCGTTTGGTACAAACATTAATAATGCAGAAATTAATAATGTAGAAATTAATAACATAGAGATTAGTAATTTAGAAATACGTAATGTATGAATTATTTTTTGTTAAGTGTTTGGTTCACTACTTTACACTTAATTTTGTGTTTGATTTAAAACTCTATAAGAAAATTATTTCTTATCATACACTTGTGTTATTATGAGTGTGTATTTCATGTAATTGAGTCAGGATAGATAACCGCCTCCCGATTTTTTTCGTAGGATTTTCTATTCCGTTTAATTAGTTAAATCAAATATATATTAATGTTTATTTCATATAATTGAGTCAAGGTAGATAGCCGCCGAACTCGATTTTTTTTTGTAGGATTTTCTATTCCATTTAATTAGTTAAATCAAATATATATATATATATATATATATATATATATATATATATATATATATATATATATATATATATATATAAGGTGTGATGTACTATAAGAAGATCATTAATGGCACAATGTATTTCTAATTTTTTATTGGTCAAGTATATCTTAATCTAAACATAGATTTAAGATTACTTAAATTGTTCAACACCTAAAGCTTATTAAAAAGAAAAAACAAATAGTTCAAGTAGGTAATCAACAAACTATCTTGAATAAAAAAAAAATCAAGAAAAAATGGAAAAAAAATATTAATGAAATCATTAAAATACACTAAATGGATTTGGAAAATTAAAAAAGAACATTTCTAACCATTTCAATATAAATAAAAAGGAAATTAAATTACAAAATAAATTTAGGAAAAGGAATAAGGGGCTAGTTTAGTCATTTAGGGTCTTATCCAAGATTTAACAAATCTTGGATTAGTTATTCCTCCAATTTCTAGGGATAAGATAAGACCGCGTATAGTGAATAAGCAATTCATGAATTAAATTAAATGAAGTAACCAAACAATGCATTAAATGAACTAAATTTTAATTCATAAATTATTTTATCTAATATCGCCTATCAAACGAGTGCTAGTAGCATTAGGTTATTATTTGTCTACTCTAGAAATAGTGAAATTTATAACTTTGGCAAGTGGCAAATCCCTTGATTGGACTTTCAAATGTTACATTATTATCTTCTTTTTACAAAAAAAAAAACATAAAAGGGAGTTAAATCTTATCTTGTAGTACTACTAATTCGAAAAGAAAAGTTGTAAAACATCTTTTGTATTACTGCCACCTCTCACACTGACAAAATCAATATTTTCATTTAAGAAGATCAAAATAAATGAAAGTAATCTTTAACTTTTCAGCGAAGGAACATCACAAATATGTAAGTGTTGCTGCTTTTACAAATTTAATGTAAAAAAACACAACTTATGTATCACAAATAGGAAACTATTCTTAAGTGGTTTTTATAAGACTTTTTATTCATTTGTTCTATCTCCCATTTAGAAGTAAATTTTACATGCTATCTTATTACACTTATGAGGGAGAAAAAAGTAAATAAATATAAATAATAAATTTAACGATGAAGATGTATTTGTCGAGTCCATTCCACCGATCAAATTAGAGAGGACGAAGAAGTATTGCAAGCACCTACAAAGGAGTTTGGTACAAAATTATTTGTGTCATATATTTACACAAAATAATACTCCCTCTGTTCCTATTTACTTGTCCACTTTTGAATTGACACACATATTAAGAATATACGTTAACAACAATTAAGTGAGAGAAATCTATGTTCATTTACATGTTTATATATGTATTTTTTCCAATAGATTGAAGTGTTTTAGGTTTCTTTAGGTTTAGGATATGAGGCCCATATTACAAAACTAAGTTAATGGGCCGTATACTATTTACCTGATTGGTGGGCTTTGCTAATTTCGTGGACGGAAGAGGAAAGACTAATTAGAATTTTTAGTTGTCGGTCGTATTTTTCTAGAATGATATTTTTATGATTCTTCTTGTAATTTATGAACGTTTTAGATCACAACTTGAGGTTTATTTTCGAGCAAATTAAAATTTGTGAGAAAACATTAAGTCACAATAAACTATTTTGTAAGTTATTGAAAATATTAAACGATTCGTAAAGTTGAGCAATATATGAGTAAATATTATATTTGAGTCTGACGTGATCTAGATGGATACATTTTTTAAGATCTATATTTGCATAGCTTTTAAAAATATAATAAAAAATAAAATAGTTACATGTAAAAGGGGTATTTGCATAAAGTAAAAATGCCTGTGTTTATTTATTGTTGCTTAAACAAGTACATGATCCAGTTGACTGAACTTTAACTCCAGCAAAGTGAATCTTAATATTGAAGGCATTAGCTGTTGATAACTTGTGTTTGAATTTTTGTCTCCCATCCCCTACAATTCTTTTACCAAACGTATAAAAAAAGAAAAAAAAAAAGTCAAATGTACTTATCAATTTAATAAATATATAATATGTGCTTTCGTATAAATTATTGTCAATTAAACATAACTAATTAATCTAATTTTTCATCTTGTTATTGCTCTACTTTTTCTTGTCCGAAGCAGAGTCTCGTGAAATCTTCCTCACCGTCTTCAATTACATCAAAAAATGACTTGTAAACTTTATTATGATCGTCCTTCATTTGTTATTTCGGAATTTTATCATCAAGGTACACTCGTGGCTTCTTGTACTAATTTATTCCGACACATTACTACTTTTTTTGGCATAGATCTAATTATCATGCTTTACTTCACAAAAAGTCAATTTTATTAATCTTCAAAGTAGTCAAATTACTTAAAATTTAGATGATACTCCTTCTGTCCAACAATACTTTTCCACTAATACTTTTTCACTATTGACTTTGCATACTTTTTAAAATTTTTTAAATAAAGGGGTAATTTTATTATATCACCGTTTGAATATAATAAATACAATATCTTGACAAATATAATAGATAAATGACTATAATTGATGATAAGGGTAAAATATGAAGTAAATGTTACATTATCCATTGATTTTATAAAGTGGACAAGTATTATTGGGCATTCCAAAATAATATAGTGGACAACTATTGTTGGACGAAGGGAGTAAAAAAGAATACTTGTAGTTATTTAATCTTTTATAGTAGTAAATTACTTACTACTCCCTCTGTTCCTTTTTATATATCACTTTTGTTTATTTCACTTGCATTAAGAAACTAAGTAAGTTTATAATTCTACCCTTATTTAATGTATGTTGAAGTCAACTTTTCATTAAATAATAAATATGCTAGATTTCAAAAATTGAAATGCAATGACTATTTAAATTTTTAAATTTGTTTTTGGAGCCAATTTTTTTTATGAATTGATCCAAAACTTGAAAAAGTTAAAAAAATTTCTCAACTCAATTTTCCTATATATTTTGTGTAAAAATATTTTTTTTACATAAATTCTTAAAGCAAACATGGCAACATCACAAAATATTCAAATTTCATTACTTCAAATTGATCTGAATATTCGTGTTGACTATGATGTTATTTATAATGAAATTAGATGAGAACTCCTTTATTTGAATCTTGATTTTTCTCAAATTGGCATTCACATAATTTGATTGAGTCTTCTATTTGTATATCCTTTAAACCTTTAGATGTGCCATCTTCCTTGATAAAAGACTTCAACTTTCAAGATTATTTTTGATTTTTTCTCCATCTTTTATTTTAAATTTGTTTGTTGAGATTTCTTTTTGAAAATCAAATGTTACAGAGTAATGCAACGGTGAGAGTAATTAATCAATGTATGAAGTAATTACAGTAAACATTAATTATTTATTAGTGTTCCTAGATTGGTCAAATATATATTTTCAAAACTAAATAACTATCAAGAGTATAATAGGAAGGATATTGTAGTTTATGTAATGCTTTTATGAAATGACAAGTATTTTATGGACCAACTATTTATAGTAAGGAAGACATATAAAAAGGAACGGAAAAAGTACTCCCTCTGTTCCTAATTACTTGTCAATTTTTTATTTTTTAGTTGTCCGTAATTACTTGTCAATTTTGACAAATCAAGAAAGGACAAATTCTTTTTACATATTATACCCTCAATTAATTATTTTGAAAAAGGTAGAACTTTTTGAAAATCTTAAGCTTTTAATTCACTCACTTCATAATTAATAGGGTAAAATGATAAATTCACTATGTCATTCATTGTTTTCTTAATAAGTGTGTAAATTCAAAAGTGGACAAGTAATTAGGAACAGAGGGAGTATTTATTACTAGTTATATGCATTTCCATTTTGTAGTGGCATAAATTTTGTTGGCTTGCATAAAATATTACTCCCTTTGTCCCTAATTACTTGTCCATTTTTTCATTTATAATTGTCCCTAATTACTTGTTCATTTTGACAAATTAAGAAAGGACACTTTTTTTTTTTAAACCTATTATATCCTCAATTAAATGACTAATTACTTTGAAAAATACAAAACTTTTCATCAACTTTATAATTAATAGGAGTAAAATAATAAACTCACTAATTGATTTCTTAATAGGTGTTCCAATTCGGACAAGTAATTAGGGACATTGGAGGGAGGGAGGGAGTAGTAAACTATTTTTTCAAACATGATATTGGGCAGAAGTTTCATGTTGAGTTAACCAATAGGAAAATTTTACCAAATAACATAAAATAAAAATAGGAAACTTTGTTCAACTTCTCCAAATCGGCCATTTTCGAGTTACAAAGTAAGCCGCTACAACTTTGACTTGGACGATCTAGGGTTCTTTTCATCATTAGATTACATTGGAATACAATTTTGAATCTCGGAGTCATCGAATCCAAAACCCACTTTCTTATTTTCGCTGATTTTAACGTAAGTTCTTCTCGTTTTTGCTACATAAATGTCGTGTAGATGCATTTAATTTCTGAATTGTAAATAGCATTTGTGGTTATGGATAGCAATTATTCGGCTGTTTCCAAGGAATCTTTTGTTGAATTACAAGTTAAAGATGATAACTTTAGGGATAATGAACATTTGAAACCAAATTCTGGTGATGATTTTGAAGCCGACGATATAGATTTGGATGATTTGCCTCTTATTTTTGGTGAAAATAAATCTGGGTCTGGAGAACATGGGGCAGTCTTTAATCTTACGACTACTATTATTGGTGCGGGGATTATGGCTTTGCCTGCTACAATGAAAGTATTGGGGTTGGTTGTTGGGGTTATTTTGATATTCTTGATGGGTGTTTTGTCTGAGATTAGTGTTGAATTGCTTGTTCGGTTTTCGGTTCAATGCAAGGCTTCGTCGTATGGGGAAGTTGTTGAGGCTGCATTGGGTAAAACAGCGAAGATCCTGTCTGAGATTTGTATTATTGTGAATAATGCTGGTGTTTTGGTTGTATACTTGATTATAATTGGGGATGTTTTGTCGGGTTCGATTCGACATACTGGGGTTTTTGATCAATGGTTAGGTCATGGAGTGTGGGATCATAGGAAGTTAGTGGTTTTGATCATATTGGTGATTTTTCTTGCACCCCTTTGTGCAATGGACAAGATCGATTCTTTGAGTTTGTCTTCAGCTGCTTCTGTAGCTCTTGCTGTTGTGTTTGTTGTAGTTGCTTTGACAATAGCATTTATTAAGCTTGTCGAGGGGAAAATTGAAGCTCCAAGGATGACACCAGATTTCGGGTCTAAGCAGGCAATCCTAGACCTGCTTGTGGTGATTCCCATAATGTCCAATGCATATGTTTGCCATTTCAATGTTCAGCCCATTTATAATGAGCTTGAAGGCCGATCACCGCAGAAGATGAACCGTGTGAGCCGAATTACCTCTGCTATTTGTGTGTTGGTGTATGCTTCTACGGCAGTAGCTGGCTATTTACTCTTTGGAAAGGATACTGAATCTGATATACTCACAAATTTTGACAAGGACCTTGGAATTCGTTTCAGCACAGCATTGAATTACATTGTTCGTGTTGGCTATGTTTTCCATCTGGTTCTTGTTTTCCCTGTTATCCATTTCTCCCTGAGGCAGACTGTGGATGCTTTGTTGTTTGAAGGATCTGCACCACTCACAGAAAGTAGGAAGAGGTGTCTGGCTTTGACTGCCGTTCTCCTGGCACTCTTATATTTTGGGTCGACTATGATTCCTAACATTTGGACTGCTTTCAAATTTACAGGGGCCACAACTGCAGTTTCTTTAGGCTATACATTTCCATCTCTTATTGCTCTAAGGCTGGGCAAACAAGGAAGCGGTTTGAGTATGAGAGAGAAGATTTTGTCTTGGTTCATGTTGATATTGGCCATTGTAGTTAGCATTGTTGGAGTGGGTGGCAATATTTATAGTATGAGTAGCGAGAGTGATTGAGGTTCGTTCTATTTCATACAGTGGAAAGGCCTGTTACATTACCGATCCAAGTGAGGATAAGCTACTCCAAGTCAAACTGTCAGGTTCTAAATGGAAAGTCTTGTGATATAGTTCCACTCAAAAGTCATTCAAGCTTTACCAGTCCATGTAGAATAGCAAGAGATCGCCATAGCTGTTGCAGATTGATAGAATGGTGATCGCGAATTCATAGAAAAATGTTAGTTATTGAGAGTTATGTGGATTGCGGCAGCTGGTAAAGTCTAAATTCTTTTTATTTTATTTGTAATTGTTAATGGTGGCAACCTATATCTTCATAGTTTTCTCTCCCCTGCCATAGAGGGTCATACAACAAACTTTTCTTATGAATACAATAATTGAATGTCCTTCTTATAAGTAGCTGAAAGTTTGAAACTTGCTCCATTATTTGCATTTGTAGTAATATATTTTCAATGAGTATTATTCTTTTTGTTGGTCAAAATTGTTATGAATTCTGGTAGAAGAAACAATTACTTCCTCTATTTCAATTTGTTTGTCTTGCTATCCTTTTTGGCGTGTTAAAAAAAAAGTGTTTTTCCTAATTTGGCAACTCCTTAACTTCAACATCCCACACAACATGTTTATGATACATTTTACATATTTTTAGTTTAAGACCTCAAGATTCAAAAGTCTGCTTACTTTCTTAACTTGCACGGCCAGTCAAACTAAGACAAACAAATTGAAACGGAGGAAGTACTTCTTCTGCTGTATAAATTCCTTTAAACTTGTTTTAAGGGATTAGGAGACTCGGAATCGTATAAGCAGATTCACTTAAGTTTGTAAAGTGGGCACTTGCTTGAATGGTTAGACTTAGCTACGTCTTCTTAGTCATGTTGCTGTGAAATCTCATGTAATTTCTAGTATAAATTGGACGTATGGAGACTCTGAGAAGCTGAACAGACTTGTTCCATTAGTAGTGGTGTCGTTTCCCCCCTTCAAATTTAAGTTAGTTTTCTGCTTGTTCCCTTCATACCATTTTGTGAAAATTTTAACTGATGACCAGTGTAATAAACACACAATTCACGGGCATGTATAAGTGGTTGATGGACGATCTACTAAACGTGTTTTTAGGGAATTAGAATGCTGCAAGCTCTGAACTCTTTACCGTCAGAGGATAGATTGGATTACAACAACAACAACAACATATCCAATGTTATTTCACAAGTGAGGTCTGGGGAAAGGAGGACAGATTGGATTAAGTGGGAAAAATGGGTATTAACCATAGCTATGTCTCATAATCACATTCTTTGAGATCTCATGTAATATCTAGTATAATTGGAGATATGGTTGATCACAGAGATTGAAATGGTTGTCCAGTAAATGATGTTGTTGTTCTTTTGCTTTTATCCAATTCGGTTTTCAACTTGTTCATTGAGTAACATTTGTGAAATTTAGTAGATAGCTCATACTACAAACTCAGAACTCATGGGAGAGTAGTTTCTCCAGCTTACGGATAATGAAACAGGTCAGTTCTAACTCGTTTGCTTGCACTTGTTAAAAGTGTCCTTCAAAGTTTTCCACACATTTCTTTCCTCTGCCATACATGTAGAGTTAACGTCATATATGAATGCACTAAATTATTGTTGTTCCTGAACTCTCTACATGTTTTAAGGCGTGTTCATCACCAGCAACCTAGTATATCCTTTTACAACTTGTTCTTGAAAATCCTTCTTAAATCTGCTTGTACAAAGGGTATTAGTTCTGGTACCGTACAAATTGTGTTGAACTTGTTTCTACCAATTGATGCTGCAATTTCTGACTATCAATTGTCAACTGTAGAGTATCTCACATGGCAATCTTGAATGAATCGGAAATATGGATGCTCTGATAAAATGTAGTAAAAACTATTCTGTAGCTCAAATTTGCCCCATAACTTTATTCCGGAAAAAGAAAACATAAACAATGTTAGGTGTCCTCCAACATTGTCCATGTATCTGTATCCTCTTAAAATGCTGTAATTTTATACCATTAAAGTATCTTAGCTCTCATTCAATAATTCGTCCCACAAGGGATACATCACATATAGTCTTAAGTCTTTCAGAGTGTATTCGACGTCTTAACTTTACTACTCAATCTGGATTATATACCAACCAACAATATATTGCAGGATTCTTCGTGACAGGAGCTTTTCCTCTTGCACGTCGATGCTAAATAAGTAACTGAGCAATTTGTTCCTTTTGGAAGTTGTTAAATTTAATGAACAGCAATGGAGTAGACTTGAAGGTCAACAATAATATGTTACTATATATCAAGGGATAAATTTAAAAAAATTTAGTGACAATGGAATTAATGGTATCTGTCTGCAATATTGATAATTTTAGCCCGCATGCCTAAACAAAAGGAACCAATAATCATAATCTGGCATCTTTACTTAAATTTCAGTTAAACCTGATTATAATTAGGTGTGAAGGCCGATTACCCTCCTCAACAGTTAGGCCATTCTCTTGATTATGATTACTCCTAATGAAAGTTACAAAGTGTAATTATTTTCATTTGTTTGATATTGAAATTGATAAAACGCACGCATGCACACATTTGGCCTTCTTAATTTACTTCTATATAAACTAATTACCCAATCATTTCCCTGTAATCAACATTTTAGAATAATAGAAGTAACAATGATCCAGTAGTCAATGAAGTAAGATGAGAATTATATGATCTCAAGTTCAAATTCCAATAAAGACAAAACAATAGGTTGATTGCTTCTCATCCAAGCCTTGATGGACAAAGTTATCATGTATTTATGATTGTAAGAGATAACATATACATTGTGAAACTAGTTGAGATATGCTACAAGTAATGAATCCTTTTTCATTCAAAAATTATATCACGCAATAAACAATTCATATTGTAAATTTATACAAATTATTATTGGATCACCAGAAATAAGGAAGGCTTTTCAATAGTATCAACGGTGATTCAAAAATTGCGTTACGTAGCGTTATTTCTTGCTATTTTGTTAAAATTTCTGACTTGTCATTCATCAATTTATAGAAAAGATAAAAATAGATGGCATTGGCCATTGAGGATATAAAGGTAAAATATATATAGAGTAGTAGGATAAGGAGACAAAAGCTTTTGTTTGTAACAAAAATTCCAAAGTTTGGACAATCCCACCCCTGCATTATTCACATGGTGAACAACACTTAATTCTTGTTTGTTATTGCCATTTTCCTGGCCCGTGAGTTAATGTTCTTTAATTTCTAAGATCCAACCTCAAATAATGAGACTAAGGAGGGACATACAAAAACCCATTCTCAGCACTTTTAACATTTTGAAAAAGCATACTTGTTTGTTGCAATTTTCCAACAAGTCACATGATAGGAATAATACTTATCTTTGTTTAAAATTCAAAAGAGAAATTATGTGTTTCAAGACCATCTTATCTCTAGTTCAAATTCAAACAGAGTTGAAAATCTTTTCATTTGTTCAAATTTTGATTGACAGTGTTATTCGATATCTATGCTGATGAAAGGTAATTACAAACAAGTAACTATAAATTAGTCAAGTTCTTATTATTTTCTTAAATTATGTGTTCAGTTAAACATAAATTAAAATGAAGGGGGTCGGGGAGTAATTAGACGAAGTCTTTCTTTATTTTATATTTTTTCAAAAGTAAACTAAACAAGAAAATAAAAAAAATACAATGAAGTAGACATTAACGTATAGACCTGGTCGTAGAGTCCACCCTTAGAGAGTGACAGATCAACTTAATCATTTTTGAGTATTATCTGAGTTTTATTAGTAATATTAAATACATAGGAAATTAATAAGAGCCGGCTAAACACTAATCTGCAAAACTTAAATCAAGTCAAATCTCAATTAACATTATTATCCAATGCCTATCTTGTTGTTGTACTGCCTTGAAGGTCAAATGTTTTTTTAATTTTTGTAATTAACCAAATTAAAATTAAGGTTGACTAATTAAGAGGTAAAAGAAAAAGTCTTCCAACATGAAAAATTACATACAATTTGTGATTGAAACTTGAAGTGATTAAGCAAAATCAAGGTAGACCAAGTTGGGGTGGGTGGAAGGGGGGGGGGGTTGAGGGTGACCCCCATAGACCAAAGACTATTCTAAGCGTGATTAATGGGCAAATATAATTCCATGAATTTATTACTTCTAACTCTTTTGGAAGAGTCCTAAATCCCAATTCACATTTTTGGCCAATTCTTGGATGGAACATGGGGCTTCAAGAGTAAATGACCCCACTAAACAAATGCATACCCCCACATTTTCCTTTTTCTTTTCATATAGTTAATAAGACCACCTTATACACATTTCGATTCAAAATCAACACTCATGATTTTGAAATCTTGATCCTAAAAGTAAAAAATAAGTGAGATAAAAAAATCATACGATCAACTCAACTAACTTTAGAAAAAACCTATTGCTTGTCACCCGTTCACCAAGATTTGAACATATCATATGAAATCACCTATTATTTCCCTTATATGATTTTCAACTTACTTCATTCATAATAAAACTGGCCACACTCATATCCCCTTTTTTCTGTTAAGTCACCCTCAAGTTTCAACTACCACCTAGTTAAGCAAAGCTACACACTGAATAAAAAGTGAAAGTGCAAAATCTCAGCAACCACAATTCACCACTCACTTTAAGCCTTTTAAACATTATAATATAATGTCTTCATTATAAATATTTCTACAACCCCTTCATTTTCATTTCAAGCACACACAAAAAATCTGAGCAGAAAAAAAAAAAAAATACAGTGAAGGCCATGGACTGGTTTTCTTGGTTGTCCAAAACAGAGCTAGAGCCTTCTCTTGTGTATGAATATGGCCTAGCTTTAGCTCATAACGAGCTCGAATACGACGACGTCGTTTACTTCAACCACGAATTTCTCCAAAGCATAGGCATTTCGATTGGCAAACACAGATTAGAAATTCTCAAACTTGCGAAGAAAGAAAAAGGAGCGATCCCAAATTCCATGTCGAGATTTCTCCAAGTGATTAAACGCACAAAGAGGCGTCTCTCAAAGTATATAAGGAATTGGGGCCATAGCGAGGAATTAGCACTTGCTTTAGTTCCAAAAAGGATTAGCAGTTCCAGATGGAAAAATTCGATGCTGAAGAGGAGGAGCACAAGGGTTGCTGCAGCTAAACAGAATACTCTGTTGATCACAAATGGGAGTCCCAATTTCATTTCAGATTCAAGAATGAACAGTTTCTCTAGTCCGATGGTTAATGATGAAAAAATGGGAGATGATTATTGGGCATCGTGTGGAGTTGAAAAAATCAGGTGGGATACAATGTTTCAAAATCTAAAACCAACTTAATTTCTCTTTGCTCGATAGATTTCGTCTCAACTTTAACTTTTCGAGTCGTAGATATGAAAAAATTATTCAAAATACTGAAGGAAACTCCGGGTGGAAACACAAATAAAATGGTGAGAGATGGATTTTGTGTTCTTCCACCAATTCTGTTTGAACTTTTTGGAATTTCTGCTTGCTCATCTGTGGTTGGCGCAAGAAGAAAGTCACCCATGAATGTATAGTGTGTGTTATTAATGAGATTATTTCAATGATTTTACATGTTTCTTAAGTAGCTCTCATTTTTTAAAATTTAATTTAGAGATCCGAATATTGTGATGTATTGAGTTTAATGATCTTCTGGATATCTTAATGAAATTCATAAAAGTTATAATCGTCATGATGAAGATATATAACTGAATTTTATTCTCAAGAGTGATCTTAGAGCAAAGTGTACTGTGAGGGTCCTTATGGAACGGAACATCAATAGCTATGGCCCCAGTATGTCCACTTCTTAGCAGGTTTACCCGACGCGAAGCACAATGTACCTACAACAGAGTAAAATGACATATTAGATGATGGCAATAACGCTGAGCATTCAACAAATCTGCAGGGAAATTGTACCTTCAGGCAGCTCAGGCTGGTCAAATGGGGAGCAAAGTGTCTTTGCTGCACCCATCTCGCCCTTTGTGCGTGCCTTGACATCTTTCTCAACGTCCTACCAGAAAGCAATTATGTGAAACTAATGCAAATGTGAAATCGAAACCAAGCTGACAACTAAGTGCATCACCATAGAACACATATAGGAATGTGATCACATAAATTCTGCAAATTCATATTATTATTGTAGAGATAAATTACTGATGATAAAATAAAACATACTACTGGCTGAAAAACAGGATGCATCTTTTATGGGGGTAGTAGCATCACTTTGAAGTTAGACAAGAAACATACCTCCTCATCACACCAAGGAGCCAAGACCAATTTCTTTTGGCCCAGTGCTACCGTAAATTCGTCCCAGGTTCTTACAATCTGAACACATGCATCTCTCTTTTGCTTGGCAACATCGAATAGATTTTGTTGGATAGTGGCAAGCACATCTTTTACTTGTTCGGCAAGATTGGCCATGGGAATATCGGTTTTGGCTCCGTTGTCACGTCGAACAGCTCGGACCTAAGAGTGATATTACAACTTTGAATCAAACAACATAGGTAAACATATACACGTGTATTTAGGCTTCCACACAAATAGTAAAGGTTCATCGCACAAATTTTACCAAGTTCATTTTAACTTTCATAAACAACTGACAACTTGAAAGAACAGACAGGAAGTAGAATTCTTACCTGGTTATTTGCAAGGTCTTTTGGTCCTATTTCAATCCTAAGAGGAACCCCCTTCATTTCCCAATGAGAATATTTCCAGCCAGGTGAATAGTTGTCTCTGAAGTCTGCCTCAGCACGAATACCTGATTCATTCATCTCTCTAATGGTAGCAGCACAAGCATCATAGATCCCTTGAGTATTTGCATCCTTGTATGGAACAGGAATAACAACTACTTGAGTTGATGCTACTTTAGGAGGTAAGACCAAACCTTTGTCATCCCCATGAACCATGATCATAACACCAATCTGTCACAGCCCCAGGAAAAAAAGGAGATGGTTAGTTTGACCTCCAAAGTATAAAAGTGAAGAGACAAAGTTGCTTAAATGGCATTGAATTCTTACCGTTCTTGTAGTAAAGCCCCATGAGTTCTGCCAGACCATAGCCTTCTCTCCCTTTTCATTTTCAAAATTTATCTCGAAAATTCTTGCAAAATTCTGCCCTAAACAATGAGAAGTTGCACCTTGGATACCACGGCCAGTATTAGGGATAAAAGCCTGGCAAAAAAATCAGGGAAGGTGAATAAATGACAGTTAGGAGAATTTCACCAACAATTTCCAAAGAAAATACTGTTAAGAACCGCCAAACAATGTCTACACAGATGCAGTCTTCAATACCTCAACTGTAGTCGTATATAGTCCACCAGCGAACTTCTCAAGCTCACTTTTCTTTCCCTTACTGACCGGAACAGCTAAAAGTTCTTCATATATACGTCTATACAATTCCAAGATTTCTAGAACCTGAATAAAGATAGTTGCAAGATCACTATCTATTAAAAAGACTACATCTATAAGCAAAAACACTGAACTTGAACAAAAAAGGGGAAAGCTGATAGCAGCAAGTCTTCTCTAGGCTTAGAGCATCTCAGTTCCAAAGCTATTAATTCTCATAAAAGTCTATTGATTTGCTCAGATAATTATCCAACAATAATGCAAGACAAGAAGACAAGTAGGAGAAAACCACTTCAAGTAAAGAAGGGTAAGCCAAAGAGAACATAAAGTAGTCCTTAACTGATGTTTAAGTTGCAGGCTGAGAAATATAAATCTCAAATACTTAATTCACAAACACAATAATGTACCAATGTAGAAGGCAGGTTTGGCAAGTGTTGGAACGGACAAATTCTAAACTGATCTTATAGCTGACCTGACCCAAATTATGACACTGGCTCCAAGGTTACATATATACGTGAAAGTAACTTCTTTGCTAGTTGTGATACCCCTATCCTGAAGTTATAGTTCATATCTGTACTGAGAGTGTTCCATAATACTCTCATATAATTCTACTTCTTATTTTGCCAAACCATTCCCTTTTCCTTTTTGGACAAACAAATAAAAAAAATCACTTTCTGAGGAAACTACAATCTGATCCATTCTTCATTTCAATATAACTCTCACCAATTTAAACCTATTAAATAAAACAGTAAAATGTTACCCACATTCTCCCATTTGAAACTGAACGATAACATTTCTAGTTTTTCTTATTTGAACCAACTTCAAATAGAACATAAAACTTGTGTCAATTCAAATTGTCTTTGATTTTGAAACAACAAATATTGAAGTTGACAGACGATATGGTTCATCTTTTTATCTCCTAGTTCTTCCAAAGACCTAAGCTGTTAACAACTGGTTTGGAGAAATAAATGTAAAAGCTCATAAACAGCCTAATTACATGATAGGCCCATCAGTAATCACCCCGAGCAGCTTTAGACTTCCAACTTCCCAAAAGATACTCCGTTCCCCCAAGTACCAAAAAAGAGAAGCAATGTCATGTTCTTCATGTTCCTTGCTTTGGCATTAGTATCACAAAGCTAAGTTGTCTGTCCTAGAAGCGCCTACTAGTTCTATGCTGATATAATTACCTAATAAAGTTCTTCTCACTTAACTAACTGTATAAGCAATGACAAGACTAAGATGGCATCATACATGATACAACAAATATAACACAGGAAGAAAGCTGAACTGGAAAATTCACTTTAAAACTACCTTACAGAGTTATTATATTGTTATCTACATCCAATGCACTCAAGCCACGCACTACACCATGGTACTTAAACAAAGCTCGAGGAGAGGTTTAGTTTTTGTTTGAAACAACTTTAGAGGCTGATATGCATACTCCAAGATTAACCATATACCTCTGCATCCGATTCCTCCTTTGTTGCAAAAGCAGTGTGTCCTTCTTGCCAGAGAAATTCACGACTCCTGAACAAGGAACATAAGCAAAATATTAACTAACATCTCGAAGAAGTTAGGATTAAGGAGTTACGGATCTGTTTGGCCATAAAAATTATTCATTTTTTTTGGGAATAATTTCACTTTATTTGAAAATCAGCGTTTAACCATGAAAATCCCAAATCTAACTTGAAGTTGTATTTCAAATTTGGAAAACAACAAATAACTTGTTTTCCAACTCACTTTTCACTTTTGAAGTTGGATTTAAGTGCATTCAAGCATGAACATTATTCCAAATACTCTTTGCAAAAAGTATAACCAAACACAATTCCATAAATTCCAAATAAAGAGAAAAATATTTGGAATTATTGCCAAACACCTATGTAGTTTTTGTTGCATAAGCTGCAATCGAAAACGCTTGAACATGCTCACAAAGGAATGGTAAAAGGTTTTAAGACAAAAATATGCACAAAAGAGCACCTGATGAAGGGGGTAGGATAAAATGTTTCGAGACAAAAAAATAAACTCAAAAAAGCACCTGATGAAGGGGGTGGGGTTGCTAAACTCCCATCGCACGATATTGCACCATTGGTTGAGTCTCAAGGGCAAGTCACGATGTCCCCTTATCCACTTAGAGAAATAAGGATACATTACTGTTTCACTAGTGGGTCGAATCGCAATGGGTACTTCCCAATCAGAATCACCAGATTTTGTAACCCAAGCAACCTGAAGAATGACATAAACCCATTATGGGTATAGCTAATAATAAGTCTATAACACAATCCACTCCCCATATAGTAACTGAAGTGTGCTGAAGAATTATAAGCCTTGAACATAGTTATTAAAATTTATAGAATACATCACACAAGGGATGATACCAACTTAACACCATAACATGATACTTACACAACAAAGTTATTACTATTAAAGTTAACCCCAACCTAAAAAAGATCCAAAAAAATTCAGGCTTCTGGGAATCGTACATCACCCAAATTCTCTAGGTCTTTTTTTTTTTTTGATACCAGAGGAATCCCTCAGAGCCAGTGGAGAAAGTTAGTGGGTAATGTATGCACCCTCTACATAATTCACTTAAATATCGGCTTTTATCTGTGGCAGGATTTGAACCCCGTGACATATGCCTAACCCACACATTACAAGTTAGCTCTTACCATTAGACCAAAAGCCTACATCACCAAAATTGATGATGACTTTCTGAACTTAATGATACCTTAGAATGAAGTTTTTAAAGAAACAAATAGCAAAGCCCTTGTCGCTATTAAGTACTATCTTCAGCAATAGCCAGCATGAATAACAGGGCAAACATTCTAATTACAAATATTTTGAAAGATTCCAGGAAATTTCAGCATTAAAGATATAAATATTATAGGCAGGAAAGTGAGAAACAGTGGAGTAAACATTTATATCGAAGACATTGTACACGCTTCACGGGCTGAAAGAAGATAATCTGTCCTACAATAATTGACTTAAAAAAGTGCCAAGTCTCACCTCAGGTGCAAATCCCTCTATGTGGTCCTTTTCCTTTTGAAGAACAGCAGGGGACACAAACAGAGGAAAGTAGGAGTTCTTTATCTTCATTTTCTTAATTTCAGCATCGAAAAAACCCTGAGCATACAGAGCTAACAATCAATCCATCATAAATGACCTCAAATAAGTGGTAGGAGAAAAAGAGAATTTTCATGGTCAAGCTTACATGCAACATCTCCCAGATAGACATTGACCATGGCCGTAGAATATAACAGCCAGATATGTCATAGTACTCGATCATTTCACCACTAACGACAACCTATATTGATGGTTAATGGAGCAGCTTGTAAGTTAAAATTTCATAAATGATGAGAAGGAACTCACACATATAAGTAAAATAGACGACATTTATCCATATAGAGAGAGCAGAAATGGATTGGGAAGGAAGGAACTAGTATTGCATTCAGGAGGACTTTAGTCAGACAGATATTTGTACCAGTTATGTGTTAAGGAGTAAAGAACTTCAAGAAAAATCTCCGTCTTCTAAAATATTGGAGAAAGAAAAAAAAAATAGAAAATATTCATTAACACAAGAAAATTGGGAGATCTGTGAAATTGGACAAGAAATTACAGGGAAAAAGAACATTATAATGAGAAAAACATTCAGGAGAACAAGAAATGGAAAATTAATGAAATTTGACAAAATTATAGGGACAAAACAGAAGGAAAAAAAATGACAATGGAGCAAGAAAGAAGTTTAGTTAAACAATAGTTTTGAGCTTCTTTCCATTCCATCTTTGTTTTTGCACCAATGCAATTGACCACAGACACATCGTCATACGAACATGAGCAGGTAAATATTATCAAATTTGATAGCTCATATAGTTTGATCTCCCAAGCATACCTCAGAATACCACTCTCCAAAATTTTCATCCTTTTTGTAAGAGAGACCAAGACCTGTCTCTTTCTTGACTTCTTTCATTTTTCCCTCTGAAGAAAGATAAAAATGAGTATATTACACAAACCAACCTAACTAGAGCAGCTAGTCTTCTTAAAGAGATATAATGTAGCATTATTACTTACTTTTTGGATCTTTACCAGACATGCTTTCAAACTTCCAATTAAGTATACACACTACCAATAGCCAAGATAGCTGCTTCATAAATGAAGGTTCGACAACCAACCCATGAAAATAACAAATATCAGCACCACAAGAAGATAGTGATACTCCCCACCTCCCCCTCTTTTTGATTTTTATTTTAGAGGGATACATCAAAATTTTCACATAAGAGTTGAATTATTCCAATGTAACCAAGCGCAAAAAAGCTCTAAAGTCCGTTGGGGCAAATAAAGCTAGGGCTTTAATGAAAAAAGGCGCAAATGGTGAATAAATGCAAATATCTATGTTTAGCTCAAGAGTAATAATTAAAAGCATGAATAACAAATATATGGACAAAGACACTAGAAAAAAAAAAAAATCAAGTGTTGCTTCTTCAGGAAAGACTCATTGACAAGGTAAAGTCGTATGTCCTACGGCATTGATGACGACACAGAAGGGCACATTAAGCAGGCTTAAGTGCAGGTTTAACAACACTGATTTTTTCCATCCTTGTAGTTGTTATAGTTTACAAAGTTGTTGTATGAATACAAGATAGAGCATTTTGATATGCAGAAAGCGACACAGGTGATAGAACTAGTGTAGGACATAAGCAAACTAGATTCCAACTTGAATGCCTTTTATACTACTCCTATTAGTAAGAACAGCCATATACAAATGCGGGCATAAAGAGAAGAGAAAACCAACTAAAGTTACAACATTTGAGTAAAAATACTTGCTTTATAGGGGAATTAGAGTTTTGAAACTGTCAAACTACATCCATTAGACTATGTGTTAGTGTAGTGTAAGCTTAAATTCTACAAGGAAGCAGAGATAGTGAAACTTACATGAAACAATAAAGCTCCCAAAAATCTTATAATAAAAGTTGTTGGATTTAGGGAAGGAAAAATGCAAAGCTTGACTAACCTTGCCAGAAAAGAGACGTTTTCGATGGAGGGCCGGCTGCTTTATATACTATAAAAATAAAGGACTTGTTAGTTGTTGTATTGTTGGATTTGAAATAGAATGTATTCCATATCAATAGAGTTACAAATTTATCTTTATTAATTATAAAATAGATGAATTAAAAATTTAAAATTTTAAAGAATTTCTATTTTTTAAAAAATAATTAATTGAGGTATAATAAGTAAAAATATTTTATCATTTCTTGATTTGTCAAAATGAACAACTAATTAGAAATAATTAAAAAAAAAAATGGACAAGTTATTAGGAACGGATGAAATATTAAAAAGAATCAAAGGATAAATTAGTAAAAATATTCTTCGTATTTATAATTCTTAAAAGGCATGTAAAAAATGAACAAGTAAATATGAGACGGAGAGAATACACTCCCTCTATCTCAAAATAAATGTATTTACACGTCTCTTAATATACATTAATTACGAGGGTGTTTGATTAATTAGGAGTTGGGCCGAAACATTCAGACCAATAGGCCTTGAGCCCTTCCTGAAGCGGCCACAAAAAGCCCTTTAGACTTGAGTATTCGCATTTCGCTCTTTCTTCAGTTGTTCTCGTCGCCGACCAGTCCTTGCCGTCTTTTCCTTTCTCACAGACAAACAGAAGGAGGTGGAGTAAAAGGAGAAAGCTCCTTCAATGGCGGCCGCATCGAGAAACCTCATTTCTCATCTCCGCATCCTTTTATCGTCCACAGTTTCAGAAACCCAGTTCAGAACCTTCAGTGCTTGCAGTAGCCAAGTCGAGGAATTAAGGACTCGGATTATCGAAGGAAAACCTGGAATCATGACTCCAAACTCCAAACGGACTGGAGCAATTGCTGTCAAATGTGGAATGACTGCTCTATGGGACAAATGGGGGGAACGCGTTCCCATTACCATCCTTTGGTTAGATGATAACATTGTTTCTCAGGTCAAAACCCCGGAGAAAGAAGGCATATCTGCCCTACAGGTTCTTCAATTTCGATTGATTTTCAATCTAGCATGTCTAGTTTCTGAAAAAATTATGCTAAGTTCTTAAAGACCGTCTTTGCCCCCACGAAAGTAAAAAAGAAATATTTTGTTAGTGCTAGCTAACTGTTGTCAATTTATCTGCTCTGTTAATTCAAATGCATCACCAAAAGAGTTTTGCTATATTTGTATTACTGTATCATAGTACTCATTGCGAGAACGTTGTGAACGTGTTTTTAAGTCTGAATAGATATTCTGGTGTCTTTTACACTTGATATTGGTTGAATAAGTTATCAGCCAATCGACCAAAAATTATGATAAATAAAAGAAATTGGTTGCCTAATGTTTTTGAGGATGGTGTTAGTTACTCTTTATGCTGTGGCGTGGTCTAATTGATCTTTTTATGGTGGTAGTTAGATTGGATGTGCTCACAAAAAGGAGAAGCATTTGACAAAACCTGAAGTTGGTCATTTTAGAGCACAAGGTGTGCCCATGAAGAGAAAGTTGAAGGAATTTCCAGTTACTGAAGATGCCCTTCTTCCTGTTGGAACTAGCATCAGTGTCAACCATTTTGTTCCAGGCCAGTATGTGGATGTTGCTGGAATTACAAGAGGGAAAGGTTTTCAGGTGTGGAGTAATGTTGATTGTGTTTATTGTTTGATTAGTCTAGTTGATTGGTCTCAACCTTTTATGGACTTCCGCATGCACCACAGGATACTAGTGATATTGTTTGATGAGAATAACTCATATTTTGACCTCAAATTGACCTTTGAGACCAAGTTTTCGTACTTCATTGAGTTTTTAATAAAGACGCAACTTGAAATTTTCAATTTTGCTGATTGAGCATTTCTTAATCTTCATGGCAGTTTTTTAATAGAAGTAATATCACATACCATCGTCATATGTATTAGATATGAACTCTCTAAGCATTAGCTAATGGTAGAAATATTGTTTTATTTATGGAACGAAATTCCACCTTTCTAGCTTCTACTGTCTGTTCCACCTCTTAAGATGCGAATTGAACTGTCAGTGTTGTCTCACTCTTGGAGGGCATGTCTCATCTGATGAACTGTACTAATGATTGAGGAATTTCATGTGTAGGGTGGGATGAAAAGATGGGGATTTAGCGGTATGCCTGCATCACATGGTGCTTCATTATCCCACAGAAGTATTGGCTCTACAGGTCAAAGAGATGCCCCGGGAAAGGTAGGCATTACCTTTTCCTCAATTTTATGTAGTGATCTACAGTGTATGAGTTCTATTTTCACAATTAAATAAGTGGGCATTTGCCACGCCTCCTCTTTTGGGTCTACCTTATAATTATATGCCTGCTAAATTGCAAATAGCGTGCGTGTTAATTATTTAAATTGTTTTAAACATGATATGTCATTGATATTGTGATCTATTTGCAATTGATTGTTATATATTTGAAGGAGAAGTAAATCTTGTAACTAATAACTAAATAATGCTTCAGTGAGGTGCATTACAAAAAATATTCTAGCAGTAAAATATAGTCATTTGGTACAGAGATATTGTGCAAGACTTGATGAACATTGCTCAACTCTGTTTTCCCCACCCTTTCTTTATTGCTCCACAATTTTATAATATAAGACATTCTCATTGTTAATTTTTTTGTGGACTGCTTACGACAATATTATTATAAGCTAGCAATGGAACTATGTGTAGCAAGGGGTTATCACTTCATGGGTGAAGCCATGCACTGATAAGTTTTTGCTTCAAGCTATGGTGCACAAAGTGATTCCAACAAGAATCGGTTGCTTCTTTGTATCTCGACTTTGAGGTGTTGGATTCATATCGGCATTATCATAAGAAGCTAAAATTAGTTATTTAAACTGCTATATAATTTACTAAATTTGTAGATGATTTGATAATTTTGTTTGGATCATGAGGTGCCTGATAATTTATGATATTCTGAAAACTGTGCATTTCGCTCCAAAGAAGCATGCACTTTTCTTCTCACTTTCGCTTCAAGCTCTATAATCCTTGTAACTTTTTTGCGCTTTTCACTTCTAAAAACGCTTGAGCCCTTTATCTCCCCTTTGTTAGCTGACCCTACCTTTTCAATTCCACATTTATCCAGCTATAAAATTATGGAGAAATAGAGAAACAACTAGTAAGAAACTAAATTTTCCGCATACAAATGCCAAAACATGTTCATCCACGATATCATGGACAGAGTTCCTTGGCCGATAGTTTTTGAGTGGAGTGTTGGACCTTGGAACTTCCACGCAAGTGGCATATGGTGAGCTGTTAATACAGATAGCGGCTTTTAAATCAAAATTTTGGTTTTATATATCAAGGACGTGTTATGGAACTTACAGAATCTCCGCCCACTCCACCCCAACATTTTTGGGGCGTGGTTGGGCTTACAAAAGAGTACCCATTCTTCTGTACATGCAATTGTTTCTTGTTTCTGAGTGGTTTGCCAGGTACTTCTAATAGATATTGGGTCACTTCAGGAAGTATGCTCATGCAATCCTCTATCATGTCGTTGAATTTGACCTTCATGTGTCTAAAAATATGCTCAAACCCGTGACATGCTAAATTAGTTGGAGCTTCAACCTCACATCCCGGGAATATAACTTACATTGCCAAAGTTGCATTTGATACACTTGATTAACTTATTTGACTAAATATTTGATTGGAACTGAACAAACAATTGATTTTGTATGATGCTGTTGTAGAATCTAGTTAATGTTACAATCTTCCGTTTTCATTTGTAATTTTTTCTTTAAAGGTATTTAAAGGGAGAAAAATGCCTGGACGCATGGGTGGAGTGCAACGAACTGTTAAAAATGTTTGGGTCTACAAGATTGATCCTGCCAGAAACTTGATGTGGGTCAAAGGCCAGGCAAGATTTTGAAACACTTCTCGTTTCTTTTAAATTTAATTCACATGAATAAGAGAGTTATCATCCTGAATGCATTGTTTAAATATAATTTTCCTTTCCTTTGCAATCTTTCTGATGAAATTCTATGCGTTCAAACTCTTATTTATGACTAAAAGTTGGTAACTCGCCAAAAAAGAACACAGAGAGAGAGTTGGTAGTGTGACATGGGCAATCAACAGTATTACCCCTCCCCCGTGGTATGTGCTTTCTAATGAATATTATCTACCTATAAAAACTACCAGCTGTCTGCAAATATATGGGAACTAGGGGGCGTTCACTTTTCTTTCTTGGAGGTACCAACAAATTTAGGTCTGAAGAAAGGCGTCATTTCAATCTCTTGCATGGGAACTGTGATTAAACTTCTTCGATCTGGGTGGAATTCTTCAGTATTACGCCAGTCTTTGTGCAGTTCTATGGATAGATAACTCAGAGCCAGTGATTTACTGTAACTTCCTTTCAGGTTCCTGGAGCTGAAGGTAACTTTGTGTTCATCAAAGATTCTGTGTACAAGAAACCAGATATTTCAACGCTTCCGTTTCCCACTTACTTTGCCCCAGAAAACGAAGATCAAGCAGATTTAGAACCATTAGTGGCTGATCTTGGTGATACAGACCCTTTTATGGCTGCTGATTAGTTGTAGGCAATCTAGCTGTGACCATGGCATTTTCTGTCTTAACCTTTTTTATTTCTTCAACAAGCAGCAGTTAAGTGGTAGTGTTTTAGAAGGAATTTATTCGTAGTAGTGTTTGACATTTCTCTGGCTGATGGTACTCTAATTTTGAGTTGTACTACAAAATTTATCTACTTCTTTTTTGGATAGGGTGAAATTTAGCTACCTCTTCCAGAGAAATTGTACAGACACAAACTAATTATGTTGATGCTGGATGACTAGAGCTAATAACAGAAATATGATGAATGGAGAATTATAAACTGTAATAGTTTGTCATTTTACTTGTTTTCCGGTTCAAACCTATAGTCGTTTGTATCTCAAAGAAGGTATTTTTGACATGACATGATGGTCCCAAAGGTAGTGTGAACACTTCAGCCTAATCTTTATGTGTCCTACATTGAATGCTGCAATAGCAGAAAATCAAAATTTCTTTAAACAAGCTGGATGGAAGGTTTCATTGACTGATAATGGAATTATGGGTGTCAAATCAGCTCGTAGAGTTGAATTTGAGCGGGTCAAAATGAGTTTGAATCAATAATTAAGCTAGTTAATGTTACTTGAGCTGAGCTAATTTTATAATTTCTATGTTTGTATTATTATAATTAGCTTAAATTATCAAATTAAACTTTTATTTTCACAATTCTAACATAGCAATTATTTTTAAAAAAGGATGTGCTTTCTCTTTCTTTCTTCATTCACTTTTATTGGGAAAATGAGAGTTTGCAAATAAGAAACCATCTTCTAAGCCGTGACTGATGGAAGAAATGAACCCCACAAAGAGAAATCCTCATTTGTGCATGTATTCAAAAAGTCTGATCAAACTTAATAGACTTTCTGACCTATTCTTGAAAGGAAACATAGTCTTTATTAGTTCACGGGTCCTTCATCTTTTGTCATTCTCAACTTCAACTACCATTCAATTCCCACCCAAATCAACTCTCAAGTCCTTAAAATTTGGCTAACTCCAACATCTTTAAAACTCTCCATCTTCAAAAATCAAACAACATATACTGAGACACCATGGACTGGTTTTCATGGCTCTCCAAAACTAGCCTTGACCCTTCTCTTCTTTATGACTATGCTATAATTTTTGCTCATAATCAACTTGATCAAGATGATATACCATATTTCAACCATGAATTTCTCCAAAGTATGGGAATTTCAATAGCTAAACATAGGCTAGAAATCCTCAAGCTTGCTACTAAGGAAAAGGGAAGAAGAAGCTCAAGAAAACATATCTTTTGGTTAGTTGTAGCTATCAGGCAAGCAAAACAACATTTTGCCAAAAGCTTTAGCACGTGGACTTGTCGGTCAGATTCAAGTGCCTTGCTGCCTCTGAGAAATTACAGTTCAAGATGGAAAGCATCTATGTTGAAGAGGAACAAGAAGCTAGCTGCAGCTAAACAAGAAAGGCCAGTAATACAGAGTATTAATGCTACTACTAATCAAGGAAGGTTGATGATGCTCACAAATGGGAGTCCCAATCTCATGATAGATTCTTCTGATGCCTGGATTAGCAGCCCTTCAAGCTCCACTGCTGAGGATTTTCGCGATGATGAAGACATGGCCGGCGTTGATGGTGGAAACTGGCCAACTGTTGCTATTGAAGATATTAAGTGGGATGCAATGTTTCAAGACTTGAAACCTACCTGAGTTGATTGAACTCTCTAATATGCCTAAAGTTAATTTATCCTCATGCTTTTTCTTCCTCTAGTTACCTTGAACTTTCAAGTGCTTTTGGGAATTATTGCATTATATTTTTCTGAACTCATTGTCTATAAGCAACAGAATGCAGAGTTTTAACTTTTTATCATACTGAACTTTATATCCAAGTTGACTATTATGGTTTCTCAAAAAGCATCATGGTAATTAAACCTTAGCACATTCTTTCCCTTTCAGGCAGTTAATTAACAATGCAAAATTTTCAGTAAGTTCTTTCTGGCAATAATGAGCTGTGTGTTAAGGGCTTGCGGTGCAATCTATGGCTGTCTCTTCCCCTCATTTATAAGGTGCCAATAGAATCTATAATTTTTAGTACCATTTTTTTTTGTTTAACCATCTGGTATCTGAAGTCCACAGACCTGACTAATCATGATTCGAGCAAGATAGGCCTACTAAGGGGTTACAGCGCTTCCTACCAAGAAATTATCCATTCCCACCTTGATTACCACCTGTTAAGCACTGCTAAGCAGCTCTTACTAAGGATAAAAAGCTAATACTATTTCACTACATTTTTGGAATCAGCCAATAAATTTACTTCATGAACAATAGAATTTTGCAGGCAATTTAATGCACTATTTATTTCCTGAAATAGGAGCCTCAAGCTGTCCCCCAAAGATCATTACAGAATCAACACCAGTAGTATATTTTACTGGGACATCAACCTTACTTTCAAACTTTGGTTTTACCCAGAGGAACATGATGGAAGCCACATTCAATGAGAGAACACTTCCAGTTATGTTCACAGCAGGAGACAACATTCCCTTGTCAGTAGGGAAATGCAATATGGATCATGAGAACAGGTAAAATTCTATAATATATATAGATGCAAAAGGTGACTACACCAATTAGTGATCAGAAGCCTGAGCCAAACGGAAAGAACCTGCAGCATACAACATCTGGTAGACTGGTCTAATTCTGATAGTCAAGATCATGCTCAAGAATGCGCCAAAGGCAGAAACTCCTGCTAAAACCAGAAACGTAAGCCTGAAGCAATTTGGGCCCAGACAGTGCGATCCTTGTTGCTTTCCTGCCTCTGTGTCATAGACATAACCAGCCAGTAGACCAGAAAACAGAAGTGCTCCTAAAGGATTGCCAAGCTGCATGAAGTTGAATATTATGCCAAAATGTTTCAAGCCAAAAAGCTCAGAGGCAGTAGGAATCATTACACCGAACTGAACACCAAAGCAAATCCCTAGTAATGCAGTCGCAACATAGAGAGTACCACTCAGAGCTGAAGCATAAAGAAGGAATGTTATAATCATGAGGATTTGTGTTATCATCATCCAAAATGTCCGTGGTATTGTTTTTGACCTGCAATAGACATGATGGAAGTATAAAATTGTCGGTCACCACTAAGCCACACAGCAATCTGTCAATCTCTAATTGAAATCATTCTTGAACTTGCGCATTTAATGATTTAAGTGATGCATTATCAATTACAAGAATTAGGAGCTAGCAACCATGAAGATGGATAGATTTATAGCTAGTAATAGTATCAATAAGAAATGTCAAATATAGGAAAGCATTTCGAGTTTCTTCTAAAACTGAAAGCATTTGTCGCTTGCCCCCAGCCAAGTGAGTGGGAGAGGGAATATCAGCACATCATTATCTTCTTTCTTGGGAAACAAAGATAACAGGAGGGGATATACCAGATTATTACCTTACAAAGTGTTCCGAAACAACACCTGCCCCAAGACGGCCCAAGAAATTGCAAAAGCTGAACAAACTCAGTAATATCGTTGTGTCATTTACACCAAGTGCAACTCCAATCTGTGCTAAATTATTAAGAACAGTTACACCAGAGCCAACACCAAAGAAGTATGCAAGCCACAAAAGCCAGAAGTCAGCTTTAATAATAGCTTCACGAAATTTGAAGTCTTCACCTCTTCTAGGTTTCCTTTTCTTCTTCACTGCACCCTCACCCACAGCCAACAGCATATCCACCTCAGAAATATCTTCACCTTCATGGAAGCTCCCAAGGTCTGCTTCTGATGAAATTGGACTTAATAAGGACGCCGTTTGGCTGGAACTGATTCCTTCTTCAGTCAAATCATTTGAGGAACTGTCTAATTTTCCAGGTCTCTTATGACGAGAAGGAAAGATTGTCATCTTCAAGGGAATTGCTAAAGGAGACATCAATAAGATAACCATTACTCCAACAAGTATATAGGAGATGGAATTATTTAGAGATAGAATGGTCTTCAAAATTGTTGTAGTGAGAAGATAAACTGCAAGCAACAGACTTGCTGCTTGTGTGAAAAGAAAATGGACATGCTCAGAAGAATCCTCGCCAGAAGCTGGTGTGCAAGCCCGGATAAAGTACATCATGGCCAAACAGATGATCGGAATTCCCAATGTTAGAAACAGCAACAAATCTGAAGTTGAATCGTTAAGAACCATAGCGAAGATCTCAGTGAAAACTGCAGCGCTCAGGCCAATATAGCCTTTAAGTATTCCAGCAACAGTGCCTCTACTGAGAGGGAAGTTCCTCATATTGGTGACAAGTACTGCTGTGCCCAGCCATGCACTGCTGTTTGTAGCAACTACCAGTGCAAGCCAAAGCTGTCATTCAATCAGATATCGACAGAGAAAACAATGAGAACAAGTTCTGTCAGTAAAACACAAAACTTCAAATTATGTCAATGGAAGTCATACCCCAAATATTTATAAGAAAACAAATCAAAAAAGTCACCCGAATAAAGCAATGACATTGCATTTTGATTGGAATGAAGAGCATGTAGTAACATCTCTCTCTTCTCAACATGTGGTTAAAGCCATTGAGTCAAACATTGAAATTGATAGAGTGATGACAAAATCAGATACTTCTTCCTCAAGTTCCCAAATGGAAGTACCAAAAGAGAAATACATCTTACAACAACTCCTGATATGCAAACTTGCAACCAAGTAAGCTTGAAATGATCCAAGTCATTTTGTGGCTACCAAGTCACTAAAAGAAAAAAAAAATAGAACTTGAAGAAAAGAATCGTACTTAAGTACACATATAAGTCAGAGTTCCCCACATATAACATAGAATGCTGGTGATACATAGAGCTTGAACACTTCAAAGCATAGCTTGAGAAATACAAGAGTTTGAAGGAGGTACTAGATAGCTGAGGTGACAACAGAGATAGGGTGCATAATCTAACAGAGATAGGGCACATAATCTAGGAAGAGGTGCACCAATGACAGAGATTCCAGAAGAAATAGAAAAGAACTACTTAGAGCCTATTTGGATTGGCTTATTTTAAGCGTTGTTAAGCCAAAATAGCTTTTTAGCACTTTTGGAGTGTTTGAGTAAATTAGAAAAGTGCTTATAAGCACTTGCTTGTATGCAATGACCTAACACTCTTATGAAGGAAACTAAGGATAATTACTCCTCCACGAATACTGATAGTTAAGGGAACTAAAAGAAAAATAAGGGGATTGCAAGAATTTTTCAAGTGAAATAGAAAGCACAGTAGAGTTAACAGAAATTTTAGCTGCAATTTTGCAGATATAATACTATCTATGCTTTGATTCACTACTGTTGCATTCAAATTCTTGCACAAAACAAGGCTAACTAAATATGAGATATATTAATCAAAGAAAGATCAGCAGAATGCAGATGCTAATATCCAATGTTTCACTTCATAGTTCCACTCTTGTGGTAGAAAGATTCACATAATAGAGTTAGCTCGGCAATTAAAGCAGAAGGAAGGCAGGTTGAATAAGTTGGAGGCTCACCAAGAAGGTTCACGCAAGAAGTATTACATCCATCGCAGCAAACAAGATCTAGTATGTGTTACCTGTTCTTTTAAACAACTTCTAAATGCAATATTGGCAAGATATGATGCATATATGCAATACCTTCTGCAAAGGTACAGTCAGCTAAATTCTAGAAACCATAATCTCAGGCAGGAAATGATCCTCTATAAGGTTCAGATCTTTGCACTCATATTCACGGATGTTAACCTCTTCATCATTAGAATATCTAGAGTTCCAAAAGATTACTGAAGAATTACTAACAATAGCTAAATGACAAGCCTACAAGAAATGGTTGGTATTTCCTCCAATTATTTCTCAACTGTCTATTCCGGTCCAAACAATGAAAAAAGATCTAATCCAAGTCAAAGTTAAAGTTTACTGAACATGAACTCATACAATAGGGATTAACAGGAGAATTCATGTCACATACATTTACTCATGTCACAAGCCCCTTCACAATCAAAGTCGCATGGTTTTGCAATTTAAAGCTACAATAGGAAAAGCCAAATGCAGATTTCACATTCCAGTAATTAAAGATTAGACGCATTTGAATATGCTAGCGGCTCAATCCCATAACTTAAAACTAGATGTACCCAAGAGTACCATAAATTGAACATACTATCCCAGAATCAGCATTCACAATAACTCAGTGTTTCTATAACAAAAAAATAGTTCATAATTTTACATCTTTAGGAGGAACTAAACCTGAAATCAATTAGAGCATAACCTTTCTCCCACCCACCCCCAACTTAAAAATCAATCATTAAATACAACAACAATAACAACAAATCCACTGTAATAAAAGAGACGACAGTTAAAATAGATACTATAATAGGAGGAAGATCAGGCAAAGCAGAACTTAACGGTAAAAAGAAAGAAAGAAAGAAAGGAAGCAAAAGAAATCAAGAACTCACAACCCAGTAAGGCAAGGACAGTACAGTCTGGCTGACAGCAAGCCAAAGAACACCATAGCCAAAAAAAGAAAGGCAGAGACCAACAAGCAAAATAACCCAAGGTGGGAACTTGTTGCAAGCTATTCCTGGAAGAATCCCAACATTCTCCCCAATATCATTTGCTACTCCAATCATAGTCAGCTGCTGCTGACTAAAACCCAAAACTGATTTCAAAGCAGGGGAATAAAGGGGGAAAGTATAAGCTGAGCCAGCTGCTATCTGTACCCAAACAGCAGCAGCAAGACCTACCCATGGTGGTCTACTTCCTTCTTTTAGGATAGCCATTCTTAAAACTACAAAATTTGCACCCAAAATTTAAAAAGATCAAATTTTTTTTTACTCCCCAACTTGGTAGAGACAATGGTCATTAATGTAAGAACAACTTGAAATTGACCAACAGCAGAGGGGACTGTGGTAGAGAACAAAACAGTGTAACGTGGACAATTTCCATATCTAAACTACTCTCAGAAGTCGTACCTTTTATTAAAATGTGATGGGACAAATGACTTCACTACCAAATATCAACATCACATTCATTTCGTGAACTTGACTACAAAACTTACTTTAATTATATTAAACATCTCATCTTTGTCCCGCTTAAATTGTGAACAATATTAGTTCGAAGTCTAAAGGACACATTTTCGATTTCTTATCGAAGAAACAAATGCACAGCCCTTTTACCATTTGATAATTTTTTAGCTTAGAAAAGTATTCAGTTCAAATTCAGAAGAATACCATGTATATAAAGATTTGAATGGAAAAAACCTTCCTCACAGCCCTTTTACCATTTGATCGTTTTTTAGCTTAGAAAAGTGTTCAGTTCAAATTCAGAAGAATACCACATATATAAAGATTTGAATGGAAAAAACCTTCCTCACACACATTTCTAGTGTCTGTTTGTATAAATAATTTTTATATTATCACATCATTTTTATAGAACCGAATTCCCTTTAAAGTCTATAGTAATCTATTCCATTACATGCATAAGGACAATAAGAAAAGTCAGCTTTTGTTGGAATAATTACTACTAATTCTATCAATAATTATAGTGATCGAACCATATGTCCTTTTTCCAACCGAAAGGAACTTACCTATACACTTGATCATTTAAAAAAATTATTTACATTAATGGTTGATTGCTTAGGGTCAGGAATCACTTAACTAATTTTACCTAACAACATTAATGTATCCAATTTGAGCAGTAAAAATTAAAATTTCCTTGATAAATTATTATCTTGACAAATCTCTTGATTATTTTTAATCTTTCACTAGAAAACACAGTCCATGTAAGGAAGCTATGACCATTAGCACCCAAAGAGAGCAAAATACATCATAGTTGCAAAACATGTTATTACAAGGATTGGAATGATTTGATGGACCATTGCTCTTTGGGCCGGCATAAATTATACATACATATTCATTCAATATGGGCTGTTTGTGGGTCCATTTTGCCACACCACTATGATGAAATACAAAGTGTGTATTTTTCTGTAAAGTAGTTGAACATTTATTTGGTATTTTGAACTGAAAGGAACGTTTCTATCTCCTCACATGCTCTATTCTAACGCTCTTTTTGAGCGAGTTTATTGAAAATAATCCCTCGATATTTTGAACGATGAAAGAATCATTACTGCCTCCTAACATGCTCTTTTTGAGTGAGTCTATTGAAAATAATCTATCTGTCTCAACATACAATGGATATGTTGTTGTATACCATACTCAAACGTATTTGTATTTACTGTTCATATTTTAATTTTTTTAATAAAAATTCGAAGTAGGTCCAACCGGGGCAATAGATGGTGCGTCTGAGTTGTATTTTTAAATAGTCTCGTGAATATTTAAGTAATGAGGAACAATGTATGACGCTGTCAGTTAAGGCATGTAGTATTGAGGAGCCTAGCATTTCTTGTATCACCTCCATCAAACACGCATAACCATCCACGTGCTTTCTTCAATACCCCAAATTTTATTCATTTCACTGCCAAAAAATCAATTACCATTTAGAATGGCAGCTGAAATAATCAATTTTTAGTCTCTTTCATTTTAGACTTGCCGACGCTGCCTTTGGTGTAAATAGAAATTAAACAAAAGGAGCCCACTCACCCCACAATCATGTTTTTGGACATCATTTTGCCCAAAAAAAAAGTCTTGAATACACTATTTAGAAAGTTTTGGCCAAGGGTCACTTTTCTCTTTCCATTCTGGCAAGTCATCTACACTTTTTCATCATCTTCGTAGGGTCTCCATTTTGGGGGTTATTATAGATTGCAATATTTACTGTTTAAAAGCTTAAAATACTTCAATTTTTTTCTTGGTCCATTTGTACTAGGCCTTTTGAGTCATAGATGAATTCGCCAAGAAGTCACTGTGCCATGATCCGCAGGCCACATTCCACAAGAAAAAATCAAACCTGTAAAAGAATGCCATCAAGTACAATATGTTAGCATCAATAGTTGTTGGGCTTCGCATATTAAACAGACACCAAATAATGAACTACCCAAAAATTAACCTCCAAATAAGTAGATTAATGGCACTAAATCTACGCATATGTACAGACAATTAAGTTCTAGCTGAGTATGCAAAAAAATAAATCACAATTTGCACAAACAAGGAGAAAAAAAACTGAGATTAATTTTGACGTTCGTTCAGTTGATTATAGATCTTTAGATTATATTGTGATATATTGAAAAGATGTATATGACATGCTCCTGACTCTAAACAACAAAAAAAAAATACAAAATTTTTGGGGTTCGGGAGTTTTCGCCTGAAAACTACAAAAAAAGGCATAAGGCCTTTTCCCGAGTCATCCCCTGGTGACTCAGTGAGTTGATGCTAAATCAGGAACTGTACAATCAAAACGATTTCACAAAACCCTCATTAATTTTCGGCATTGGACATGACAGAGAGCCGGCTAGGTCGCGGCTGAAAGTCGTCTCTTCGCCTGAGCTGATGAGAAGATGGACGGATCAAAGCGGCAAGCGCTCTCTTTACCAGTTCACCTTCTACAGTTCCAATCCGGACGAGTGAGTTTGTCATCGCCGATCTCCGCATGTTCAGGTGATAACTAGATCGATAAGAGGAATTTGAATGACTCCGATTTTGGCTCATATTTTTGTGAAGACTGCAACGGAATGAACCTGGATGCGTTGTCGGTGAGCACATGCATGTTTTCTTCTGATTGGACGGCAACGGCCTGCTGGTTTGCTTTTGTTGATGAGGGTAAACTGAAATCGAACGGCCGGCAGAGGCGGAAAACCTTACATTTGGCGATGGGGAAACGGATCGGCGAAGATTCACCCGGGTTGGAGATGTGGATCGGGTCATGAAATCGGAATCGGAATCCCTGTTGGAGAAACTGGAAAAACTAGGTGAAGTTGAAGACATTGAGTATGAGCAGAACCGACCCGAAGGTGAAGTGGATCGTTGAAAATGGTGATGAAAACTTGAACCATGAGTTTTGCTTCTAGAAGACGAAGCCTCCATTGTTCTTAAAAAAGAGAAGAAAAAATAAATTCTAAATTTAGAAGAAATACCTTGAATGTGCCGTTTTGCTCTCTATTTCGGCAAACCTAAGTACAACGAAGGCGACGATTATATAGGAAAATGAAAGCGATGGCAAGATAGTAATTTAATGAGATTCGAGGGGCAGTGAGGTAAACTAGCACAGGGTGAATATGTTGGGGGTGTGGGGGCTAGGGTTTTCCAATGGGTCAAACGGTAAATCACCCAAAAAGCTATGGGCTATGAGCTTCTTCGATGGCAACGCTCACGCGAAAAAAAGAGCAGTGATGGTAACGCGCTATTAATTATGTGTCGTGTGGTGCACGCTGGACCAAATGGAAGTGGGATTTGGAAAAGAAGTTGGGCGCCGAATCTGTGGCCATTTGTCTGTAAGATTTAAAGAGTGATTGACACGTACCCCTATGGCTTTGTTGGTGTCCCCAAATCAATGGAGGGAACTACAAGAATAATCCAACTATAGTCTTGACTTCTGGACTGACGATATTGTCCCTTATGTCGGGCACTTATTTACCCTTTAAATCCATCATATTGAGGGGTTTCTTGGGAATAGGAATTGGGAAATGCTATCCAGGTGTCCATTACTTCAATTTTTAATTGTATTTAATTAAAGCTTAAATCGTGATTAGCGTATTAAATTTTTGCGAAGAGATCTTTGATAATACGTGTAAAGTGAATAACATTGCTGTAATGGAGACAATCAATTGTTCTTGTTTCAAAATGATACAAAAAAGTATTTCACCAAATACAGATGTATATTTAAACTTACATAAAATTATGTAAGTAGATATACGTATTTTATATGGTGTCTTATATGTATTATGTTATGTAGGACGTATAAATTTTTGTGTTTAATTTTATACAAATTTAAGTATTCATTCATACACACAAAAAATTGAATGATATCAATATTAATAAAAAACACGTTTATATACTCTGACTTGTTCATTTATTTTGCTTTCAACTATATACATACAAGATGTGTTTCACGAGCCCAAAAAGATGTTACGTTTTAAAATCAAGTATTTCAACAAAAATAATCTAAGTAAGAAGTTATTTGATTTTTCTTTTTTAAGTCAAGCACTACTAGTTACCCAAAAAAAAAGACTTGAACTAAAAAAGTTTTGATTTTCTAAATTATAATTTTAGAAAATTGGATTTATAACGAAGAGATTGAGACGTTTTCGTTTTCCACAAGAAGAGATTGCGTGAGACATCGGATTGAAAAAGTTGATCAAATATAAAAGTTGAATGTGATGTGGTTAGGCACCAAATGATTATAAAAAAGAAAGAAAGAATCTATGGTGGTTGAAGAGCGGTACCGTTGAACAAACGGTTACATTATTTATTTTTTGGATGATTTTATAAAAATAATTTTAAATATGAAATGGTCTTGAACATCTGATTTCGCTTTTCTTATATTCAAGTAAAAGTTAAAAATAATTAGTTTTTAAAATTATTAAATGTAATTTTCTGATTTAATAAAAAATGCCTGCCTACATTACAAATTCTATGGCTTCATTGACTTGAGTTGCCAAGTCATTAAGTATGAGATTGTTTTCGTGGCATTCATTAAACGCAACTTCCCGCGTGGCTTTAATGATTAAACTCTCTTTTTGTGCTTCTCGTTTTCTTAATACATTCCGATTCATATTACGTGAATTGTTGAATTATTTTTTTTTATAATTTAAAATAAAATGTATGTCAACATCTCTCAAGCTGATTCAAATGGTGAGTGTCTCTAAAAGTTGCTGTTTGACAATTGTTATAAAATTGAAAGTAAACTGGGTTGATTTTGAATTGGAATTCAGTTAGCAAAAGTCAAAATGAAAATTCTTATAAAAAAAGTACCAAGCAATTAAAAGGAATTTTTGTTCCAGATTTTTATAACTATCAAAAACTAACAAGCAAATATCGTTATTCCAATTTCCTTTTTAAAAAAGTATTTCATTTAAAATATTAAGTAGAAGATCAAAAGCAAACGTCAAAAATCTTATTAGGTGAATTTTTCGGAATCATGATACGCCCAAGTTTACTTTGGCCTCAAATGGGCTTATAAACAGGTTGGGTCTTGATACGCCCAATTTGACCCGTTTAATCTCAATAATTTTAATATATTATTATTTAAGTTTTATAACCACAATTTGAATTTCAACTCAAGAAAATTTAAAAAAAGAAGTTATAAATTGATAGATAAATCCTAAAAGATATAAAATAGATAGTAATTCATACATTCAATATAGGAACATTCATTACATCAATACAAATAAAGAATTTTAAAACAAGTTGAAATAAAAAATTAAATTGAGCTCAATTGAGAATTATCTTAAAATAGATTAAGACTTGAATGAGTTGCGATTGAACTCAACTCAAAATTACCTTGAGCCCAACTTTTAAAATTCTCGAAAAATTGGATGAATTCCTTGAACTTATTTTTAACACCCTACTTATATGTTACCATGTGTCCACTAAAAAGCTCTGTTTCTGATATTGCATTGAATTATTCAAATGCATTTGTGTTGTCATTTTCGCATTATAGGACGACATTCAAGAAATTATTATAAGATGGATTCATCATGTATAGACTTTCGTGTAATTTAATCTATATAATTGCTTGCTCTAAAATTTTTAGATTATCAATTCTACCTATTATGAGTAGTTGGATTTAAATAATCTAATCATATACTCCTTTTATTCAACAATACTTATCCACTCTAATTTTACACAATTTTTAAGAAATAATAAATAAAATGTTAATTTTACTATATCACCTCTTTAATGAAAATTTTACATTATTTATATATTTAATTTTATTATTTATATATTTATTTATTTTTTGTATATAGAGTAGTTATCAAACTCCATTCGATTTCTTCGTAGATTTACTTGTTCATATTTTAAACCCCAAAATACACCCTACTATCAAATTAAATTTGTATTTTGATTAATACAACTTTTTAAAAAGTGCAATCTTGATGTGTAGAATTAAAACCCAAAACTAGTATGGTGATTTGCAGAATATAGTTAAATATTTTCATATTTTGGATAAGAAGTTGCTGTCAGTTGATACCTTTTTTCTCTTTTAACTTTGAATAAAAACTTCCAAAATCTTTTCCTAAATTATCCTGAATACTGGCTCTTTGTTTGTGGGGTACAATATAAAGTGCTTATATATGAAAAAAAAAAATTTTAAAAAATAAAATATATAGGCTTATCCAATATATATTTTTTTAATGATGTGGGGTTTGATTTCAAGCACTACTACAACTGCAACTTACATTCAATTTTTACCTTTAATTTAGTCTTTCAAGTGTAGGAGACACCATACTAGCTAGAATTGGACATTTTTGTATGTAATGCTCAAATATGGGGGGACCTAATAGTGACCACCCATCTCCACTTATCCTAATAGCTTCAGAATTTAAGTTAAGAGTATTTATTATACCATGCATGAGCAAAGTCTAAAATAATTTAAGTGTTTTACTAGTATCACAAAATCATAACTACAAATTAAAAATAATCAAAACTATAAATATATTACATAATATAATCTATGTGTTTATCATTTTGCTTAGTTTTATCTTCCTCGTAAATTGTAATGAATGGGAGAGGCCCACATAATGGGTTTCTTGTCGCATGGTGGCTCCTCTTGGGCCCATTGTTTTTAGCTTCTCGTGTGCTAAGTAGTTAGGAAGTCTTAATCGCCTTATTACAACGTATTCTTTTTTAATTTGGCATCTGCTCTTAGATGAAAGTTGTTCCTTAATTCTGTGTTGACATAATATAAAAATTTTCATCGAGATACTTTTATAATTATTACACAATGTATTGTGACATGTTTAAAATCACATATGTATAGTCACATAAATATTATGATATGTTTATGAGCATCAATTTTAATTATCACCCCCCGCCCCCCACAAATTCTAATCCTAATAAAAAAGGTTCACCTAAATTAAAACGAACAAAAATTATTTAGTAGCATAAAAGATGCATTTTCAAAAATGTTATGTTACCGTATCATATATATTTATTATTAGGCAGATTTATATTTTAAATTTTTTGAGTTCAATTTTGACATTAAATTCATTATATTTTTAAAGTTATTGACTCATATTTAATATTAAATATTTTTTACACATAAATTTATTTTTACATCAAAAGTTCCGAATTAAAATGAATCATACGATCCATCTTGATTACATGTTTTAAATCGAATTAACATGATAGAATTTTATATATATATTGTCAATTTGACCGCGTTATTATAGAAAAGAAATGGAAAAAGCTAAAAGCGATTTAGTCAATAATAATGAGATACTTATATTAAAATTATGTCCTTTAATTAAATTATTCAAGATCCTAAATTAAATAAAAAAAGATATTTTGACGTCCTCTTCACGATCCAATTTGAAATGAGTGCTACCAAATATCTTGTACTAATAAAGTATTAATTAATTCTTTTAATTTCAACTTAGTAGGTCCCTAACGGTGAAAAATTAGGCATGAGCTACACTTAAACATGAAGACTGGAAATATAAATTATTATTCTAATAGTAATAGGCACCAACTAACAACTTTCCCTGTACAAAATACTTTGGAGCAAATGCTTAAATTATGGCAGCACATTATAACGCACCTAATCCAAAATAATAATAATAATTATAGGCAATTATTGATGTAGACCATCTACTTAATTAGCTTCTTCCCATCTAGCTGAATTCAAAGTATAGATCCTAAAATCAAAATATATATTCTTTTTGTCACAATTTATGTGACATTATTTTTCTTATGAAATTCAATTTGATTAATCTTTAAAATAACACGAAATAAATGTGAGGTACATTATAAAAAACACAAAAATTGATATACACAACAATCTGCATCAATCCTAGATTCGATAGTGTATGAACAACATCTAACAATGCCTACAAGTCCCTAATCGACTTGTATTGTAATAAACAAACGTTAATATTAGAAAGCATGGAATACTGCAGATATTAATAACATACTATATATATGTGCCTAAGAAAATATATGAACGTTTTGTTGATAACTACGAGGTCCAAAATTATTTGAAAAATCAACCGTGGCTTTTCCCTGCTAATGATTCTTGACCAGATGTAGCATCAACAAGTTTGGTATACTTCCGGTGACGTCTCTCTCTTGCATATAGTACCCAACAAATGAGTGAGAGCATTACTGAAGCTGACACCAGAGCTAAACCAATGTAGATCCACTTACTGTATCGGCTCAAATCAGGACAATGTTCGTCATGAATGACAGTGAAGGTATCTCGAAGGAAAGTACAGTCAAGTAGTTCCTTAAGGAAAGGCCCAGAATGATACAGGCCATTGCTAACGTTGACTACAGCTGACATTTGGTCGTACATAGAAGGGGTTAGACGGCCCACAGTGGAGCACACATTACTTGCTGAAACCTCACAGACGTAATTCTTCCATACCTGCATTAATACAATTGAAGTTACTGAATACAGTTTGCCAGTTTGTATCAAATATCTCAACACGTTTCTTATCAAGGTTGTTTCCTCAATGCGAACTGTGATATATTTGATTTGCGAAACATGGACATGGTGTTCTCCCTAGAAGTTCTTTTTCAGCATTCTATCTTCACTGTTTATTTTCTTAGAGTGAAAAAAGTTCACATACCTGTGTGGCATTGCTAAGTTCCACTTCACCACTTGCACATTTCCGGTCTGTCTTGTCTGAATTAAATGGATTACAGAGGTTAGGGACCAGTGGACCAGATTGGTTGTAACCAACACCGGGAGGCAGATTGATGTTTGAAACATTAGTGATGATAGTGTTAGTGACTCCAACCAATTGGTAGGTGACCTCTTTGCTCTGAGACAATGTTTCTTGGGCAGTAGCAGTGTCCACACAAGGGATTATATCATCAAGTGCTGTATGAGCCGAAGGGTTTTTTACCCAATCATCCATGGCCACACATGTGTCTCCCGTTGCACTTAAGATAGACAAAACCATCGTTAGAAATTTTGGAAGTATATAACTGAACAAACAAAAAAAAGAAGCTAACAGTACTAAAAATTAAGTTAGTACTTTGAAGAATTATGAACCTAAAAGAACACAAGTAAGAATGCATTGTTGTGAACTTGTGATGGAAAATAAAAGATATGTTCCAATATTGAAAGAAAAGATGTATTCTTATCTATGTTGCTCGGACTCTTGATAAATATTGTCGGGTGTATGTCAGATTCTCTAAAAAGCTATGCATTTTTGGAGGATCTACCACAGGTGTGGCAACATTTTTGGAGAGTCCAAGCAACACTTAAAAATTTGTATATGCCGAAGACAATACCACATAAGGAGGTTTCAGAATATCTAGTAGAGGCAGCGTAACAGCTGTATTGATTTGATGTGCAAAAGGGGTATATTTTTCCCCATTTAATTAGTCTTCTCTATCTTTTTGTTTTGGTCTGGAAGGTTGACATTGATGGGTTCGAACATCAGAGATGTAGAAGAATGATAGGACAGATAACAGTACAACTCGATAAAACTTACTTGTGAAGAACAAGAAATGCACCACATAAGATAAATGTGACTGCAACAAGGATCCACCCTATAATGACTAGACTGCAAAATAATATAAGTGCTTTAGACTTAAAAAACTATAATCAGCTCCTTGTTATCAAGAGAAGTATTTGTTCTAGTAATAACACTTACATGTATACAAGAAACTGCAGACCAAGTATAGATAACACTGCAGCAGATTGTCAACAAGATAATTGTCAGTCAATGTGTACGACGGAGTATTAACTTTGAAAGAGCATAGAACTTACAGAAACCAAGAGCAGCCAAACCAAGCATTACAGCAGCAACAATGATGAGAATTCGCCTCCTGCAATGCATACCAGCATGGCAATTGGTTAGACATCACAAGTTCACTATAGTTCACAGGAATTAACCAAGAAGTGCTTACACTAAGTCTAAGACAATCATGATATCCTTCTTGTTCTTCTCAGTTTCCGTTTCAAGAGTTTCAGCAGCCGAGTTAATCTTGGTGTCAACCTTGTCAATGTTGTTTTGAACATTTTGAGGTAGAAAAATTTGACTAATTCCAGTGTGCTTGGCAACAGCCAGAATGTTTGACACATTCCTTAAATTGTCAACCGTTGATCCTGCTTGTTGCACAACATAATCCAATGTATGTTTTGTACCGTCATGAAATTTCCCTTGTCCAGTATACAGAAAAATAGAACCAATTCTGATATACCAATGCAGACATTAGTGATAAATCCATACAATGAATCGATTTGTAATGAAAAAGAGATGATGGAGAGAGAAAGAGTGAGAGAAAGAATGATTACATTGCAGCAATGGTGAATGCAGAGAGAAAAATAAGAGAAAGTGCATAAGCAGTTCGAGAATAACCATAACGTCCTCTCCGGCAGCAGCAACAACAGATACAAACTAGGAGCAAGGAAATGGCACATGCCACAAACCAGAATAGAGCAATGATGAAAAGAGGGGCACCAGTATAAGCAACTGACTGTATCAAGAAAAGTTTTTTATCAGATAGTCACTAGGTCGTCAAGTATATAAGCTAAAAATATTGAAGAGATGACTGAAAACATGGCATATTGGCATCTATGATAACAACCAGAAAAGACACTAGAGACCATCCTGAGAAATTCTACCAATTTTGTTTGAATGAAGTTAACAAGTAAATAGAGGCTGGCAACAAATCTAAGAAAGTGAAATCGTAATGGCCTTAGAATGAGAAATTCATCTCTACGTGAAATCCATTTCTAAGAGTACAAAGTAAAATAAGACTCCTATAAAAATCCAGCTGTGAGTGTAATTTGTGGAGTCAAGAATCTGGCATATGCCAGTCTCTAAGGAGTTTAAGAGTAAAACAGCATGACAAGGTACAAGGATATTATAATTATAGGAATTATTGGGGTCATATTCTCTCTCTCTCTCTCACATTCATTTCTTATCAGAATTAGAACTCTTCGTCCATACAGAGATGCACAATCACATTTCCCAATTGCTAATGCATATGAACAACCACTGAAACACCCAAACCGATGCTAAGAAGAGCCATAAGAATAATCAAATGTGAAGATGTTGAACCAACCTTTGACCAATGTTAGAAATAATAACCAATTTTCAACAGAATAAATGAGATTAAGGGCTGAAAAGAAATCTTACAGCCCAATAATGATCGTTACTGATGTTCCATCCACCAGTATAGTAACTCCGATCCTCAAGTGGATCTCTTCTATGTGTTCTTTCAGCAGCCAGTACTAGAGATGAGTTTCCAGAAGCATTGTCCTCGGCCAGAAACCTTTTACTTACTGATGAAACCACGCCATAAGTTGGCTCACTCACGACACCTACTCACAAGAAACAGTGGGGAAAACAAGAATAATCCTAGGAAATTAGCACCCCATTTAGGAAAAGATTACAACTTTAAGGAGAAAACCAGAATAATCCTAGGTAATTAGCGTAAAAGGATAACAACTTCAAGGCAAAACAAGAATTAAACTAAGGTAATTAGTGACCCCATTTGGTTAAAGGATAACAACTTCAAGGCAAAACAAGAATTCAGCTATGGTAATTAGTGATCCCATTCAGTAAAAGATAACAACTTTAAGGTAAAAATCAAGAACAACCCTAGCTAATTTGCAACTCTAATTTAGCAAAAAAGATGACAACTTAAAGGGAAAAACAAGAATAATCCTATGCAATTAGCAACCCCATTTAGTAAAACCTTACAACTTTTAGGGTAAAACAAGACTAATCCTAGGTATTAACACACTATTTAGCAAAAGATTACAACTTTAAGAGAAACCAAGAACAATCCTAGGTATTAGCAACCCTATTAAGCAAAAGATACAACCTTAAGGAAAAACAAGAACAATCCTAGGTATTAGCAACCCCATTAAGTAAAAGATTACAATTTTAAGGCAAAAAACAAGAACAATCCTAGGTAATCAGCACCCCATTTAGTAATAGATTACAACTTTAAGGCAAAAACAAGAACAATCCTAGGAATTAGAGACCCAATTTAGCAAAAATATTGCAACTTTAAGGAAAAAAAACAATGGCTTACCATCAACCAGAGCATTTGAAAGTGAGAGTGCAGATACTAAGAGCAAGGAAAATGCAACAGTAAGAGGAATTGAGTTAATTTTTGTGTAGGACATGACTGTCTTAATTCGTGGGACTAGCAAGTTTTCAACTTTAGAGAATTCTTGTTGGGGTTTTGAGTTTTTGTGTGATATATGTGGCTATCCACCAAACAAATATCCAATAGTACAAGAAGGTGGTTTTTGGGGAAGGAAGCTGAAAGGGTAATCATATACATTGTCTTCTTGGTTTATAGTATAGTTAAATATTATAGTAAGACATTAATTGTTATACTAAAAAAGTAAGAAAAAACATAGTGCAAACTGCAAAGACGTGTGAGAAGAGACGAAGGTGGTGGACTTGTTCGATTCCGTATTTTGGTTGGTTTTAAAATGACAGTTGTCTATGGATATATAAATACTCCATATTATACCTCCATTTCAATTTGACATATTTCGTTGTAAATTCAAATTTAATCAGATAATAACGTGATTGAATACTGAACATGAGGTAGAAACCTAAAAAAAATTAATTAGGAACAAGCTTTTTTTAGAAAATGACTTTTGAAACTTGTGATTTGAAAAGTATTAAATATTTATTTGGCTATAAATTATCTTATTAAATATAAAATGAAAATTTAAAGTTAAATTAATTTTAATATAAAGGATAGTATTTTTTTTAAATGGATTAAATCATAAGTGTCACATAAATTATGATTATTAAAAAATATTTTGTTTTATCAGCACGCAGCTCCTGAGCTCCACAACTATTTTTTTTTATTCACCAAAACTTGGATATACTTGTACAAATACGTTATAGCCATTGGATTTAAATATGAGATCTTATAAATTTTCTTTTAGTTCATTGAACACAAACTATAAAAACTCTATTTTATACATATGATTTGTTTCCGTTTTAAAAATCTACTTTACTAATGCAACTCCTAGTCATGAACCAAATGTTATTGGCATGAAGAATTTTGACCAATTAATTGAGTAATTTAACTAGATTAGGTTTCAAGTAACTGTCTGCTATAGTGAAATCCATAATCAACTTGAGATATGCTTAAGTACACTAATAAAGTCATTATTAAATTTTGTTGATCTATAAAACTCAAGACATAAAGTATCAATATATATTTCACCGAAGTAGTGATTTCTGAGTGGTTATGAAAAACTTGTGGTCGTTTCATTATGAATATCTTTTACTCTTAACGATCATTTTATATGAATATCTTTTCTTCTTTTTTTTTTGGAAAGTTATATTCTAATATTATGTTTGACTATAAAATTGTTACAAAAGAAATGCTAATGTTTTTACTTAAAATCACTCACATTGATTAAAAAAATTACTCCAAATTGTATTCTCGATCAAACATAATTTTAGTTTTAAAATATTATTTTTCACTTTGACAATAAAAACATTTTTTTTCCAAACAAATTTCATAATTTTGGCCCAACGGGCCCTTACTCTATTGATTGTTCATCGTACAGATAACGGCTACTTTGCCTACACAATTTCAAACTTAGTAATGTATTTTTCAATGTGTCCATATTAATGACCTTCATTTTGACCTTATTAATGACTATTTATTTGCTCCTATATTGATAATAATAATAATAATAATAATATATTTATAGCATGGTTTGTATTCAAGTAAATTACTTTTATTCGTCTCGAATTGGATAGTTTTCATTGTTTTATCAATTGGAAAATTATATGAGAAGGTAACTCCATGACCAAAACAATATTACCCACTTGTATCTTAGGTCATGCTGCTCAACAAAAGTTGAATAATAAAAAAACCTATATTTTATGCCAGTATACATTTGACTGTCATAATTATATAAGTAGGAGAAATTTTAGGTTGATGCCTTTGGAGTTGGTAAATCCTACCTTGTAATTGAAGCTTTTCATTTTTTTTTAATTTAAATTGAAATTGACTTGTTCCTATCTTAAAAGTTTAAATGAATAAAAATTGTACATAAACAAATGCCAAAGCAAGACGTATTTTAGTCCCACTATTTACAAATGGCTCTTCCTTGAAGTAATTAACAATATTGTAACTAATGTTTGCTTATTCTCTATTTGTCTTTTAATAAATAAAATAATATAAGCCGAATGTTCAAATCAAAGCTTTGCTTTCTCAATTAATTATAATAATTACTCTATACATTTTTCTTAACTAGTATTTGTCATTTTTTCCAAAATTCAGAATCAATTCAACAACAAATATTCCATATATTATAATGTTCTTTCCATACTCTTGATAGTTGTTCAATTGTTCACAACTCGTTTAAGGAGAAACCACACGGCTTATTTCATTCTTAAAGAAGTACAATTTTAAGAAATCTTAAAATTTTGACTAATTGAATTAAAAAAAGATTTTCATTGGCCTAGCCATAACTATTTATGGCCATCTCCGATGTACATAAAAATTAAATAGTAATTTCACTTTGATTATCTATTGTATATTGATTGATTGTAAATTATAACAAATAAAGATTAACTTGTTTTTATTAGGGATTGTTGTGTATAGTGTAAAAATCTCAACTTTGAATATAAAGTGTAATTGCAATTTCAGCCACTAAAAAACACATATTTTTTGGTTTAGACATAACAAATGGACCATATGACATGCTGGAGAAGAAGATAAGATTTTTGGGTGGAAACAACTTGCACCATACCAAATGGGCCATCGACTAAACGTTTACTACTCTCAAATCAAATGGAAGCCCACCTATTAAATAATCAGATTTTTATTTTCTTTTTTAGTTTCCGGTCCAATTAGAGCACCCATTCAAGGATGGCACTCCCAACAAAATTTCTTTCATATCCAGGACTTGAACTCGAGATCTTTGATTAGGATGAAGCAGTATCACAACTACACCACAATTCATGTTGATTAATACTTGATTTTACTATTGTGTCAAGACTCCCTTTCAAATGATAAACAAAACTTAATTTAACTTTTAGACGTTTGGATATCAAAAGTGAATGTGATTATTATGAACTTGATTTAGATCCAATTTTTCAAAAGATATTCGCTAACGGGCCTAAAAGAACTGAGGGGCCCATTAATCCGCTGGCAAAAGTGATCTGTTCAGTTTAGAGCAGAATGATCCGACTTGTACGAGCCTCATGAAAGCCCAAATTCTTTCGAGAGGTATCAAATGAATGGGTTGAACTATATTTAAGTGAATTAAATGATTCGAATTAATAAAAAAAGACTGAGTTATAATCCATCCAATGTCTGTTTTTGGTCAAAATGGACGGGAAAATTAAATTGAAATGATGAATTATAATTCAATTCGCTAAAGTAATGTTAATTTTTGATTTGTTGTTAATCCTTCATAATATGAAAACTCGAACTAATAAAAGCAATAAACGTTTATTTGTCGTGCATATACCAAACAAACAAGATCCATAGAATATTATTTTTAAATATTTTGGTAAGTTTTCTTATATGTCAATTTTGGCTATTTATGTTGTCAATGGTTTTAATGCGTACATGTATGTATGATTAAAGACCTAATTGTCCCTCAAAACTTTCTTTACATCTTTTCCATCATTATAGTGAAGGATATTTTGTAAATAATTTTTTTAATGTAATATATGTTATTTTTAACGGATCAAACCAAACAATTCGTAAAAATAATCTATGTATAATTAATACATGCATTGTCAATACAAACATTATTAATACACTCTATTTAATTTTATTATTATGCACTTTACCGAACGACCGTTAAAAATTTCGCGTCTTATTATATACAAAAAGCGCAAATCGTCTAAGTCTGAATGAATTATATTTGCACGATTTAAATATGAGAGACATAGCAGTATAGTGTTCGATACTAAAATATTATTTCTAGAACTGTATAATTGATCCCTTGTGCCCAATAGCTTACTCTTCATAATTTATTCAAAGATGGAGTTGGTCTATATTTAAAAAGGATGTAATTAATCTTTCACGTGTTCTGATGATGTTTGCCTTTTATTTATTTATTTAATTAGTACAAGTTAAGAGTACTCAAATAAGTGTATATTATTATTATTATTAAATTGAAGAATGATGAGATTAGACTTGATTTTGTCATTTAACACCGATAAGATCAAGTTTTAAGTGCTATTTTAATATGCATATATTCTTTTATTACGCCGTCGATAAAGACGCAAATGACGCTAATTATCTATCCTATTTCTATTGCTTTTTCCTTTTTCCTATATTTTGTTTAAGAACAGTAGTTTGAAAATCTTCTTCACTTTATGTGAATTTGACCTAAGAGAAAACATATAATTTAATGTTTGCACGTTTCACGTGTGCATCTTCACTTTATGTGAATTTGACCTAAGAGAAAACATATAATTTAATGTTTGCACGTTTCACGTGTGCATCTTCATGAATGTGGTTATGTATTTTGCCAGATTATTGCCGATGTAATCATAAAAAGCTAATTTTTCAAGAATTTTAGATCAGGCTTCTGATAAACTTTGATTTTTTGTTAGTCCAACACTAACTCTTCAATATATTTCTTGCTGGAAGTACCCCTGATCCCATTGATAACGAGTGGGCCCAAATAATTCAATTGGGGTAGTTGCCGAATCATACCACATAGTTCCGGCAACAACAAAAGCTGCAAAAAAGACATCAGTGATACTACTGAAAAGGACATGTGTTGTGGCGTAGTGACGGATTGTTTTTCTTATAAGCTCTTTATTTAATTTGTTTTTCTTATTTTAATTATTAAAATTTATTTTAAAAAGTATGTATTGTTCTTTAATTTTTCACATAATATATTTAAATTAAGATTAATTTTTTAAAAAAAACTTCAATATTTTTTAAAATTTTCATATCAAATTAAAATCAACGAATAAATTAAATATGAAGAGAGTATTTAATTCTTTTTGTTTCGTATATAGTTGTACTTTTACGTTAAATCCTTTGAATGTGGATTAAGAAACCTATTCATTCATGAAATTTCTATTATATAGAAGAGTGAAGTGAGGACGATTAAGAATAAAAATGTATTATAATAAAAATCTATTAAGAAAGATAATAAATAATTCTAGAAACATCTTTCTAATATGTAAGTGAATAATGATCAGGGATAAAATGTAATTTCACACTAACAAAAATCTATCAAGAATGAAAATAAGAAAATTAAATAGTTCTAGAAACATCTTAAGTTATTGTTATTATCATTTAACTTATTTTATTATTACTTCTCTTTTTTTTCTTTTGTGAGTTATTGTGATATCTATTCATTACACTATTCTACTATTACTTTAATTTAATTCTTAATATTTTTTCTATTCATTATGCTTATAAAAAATGCCTAATTTTAATGTAAAAATTTATCATGAATTAATTATTTTCACCTTTATTTTGGCTCTAATTAATATACTTGAAAATAAATAAGTGTGATAAAATTAATAATATATATTAGATTGAAATTAAAGAAAAAATGTTAAAAAATAACTTTACAAATAAAAATGAATCGGATGATATATTTGCATTTAAGACGATCAAGAATAAAAATGTAACTTCATGCAAACAGAAATCTACCAACAATGATAACAAGAAAACTAAATAGTTCTAGAAACATCTTTAGTTATTATTATTAGTATTACCTCAATTTTGTTATTTCTTCACTTTTCTTAATGAGTTATTGTGATATCTATTCATTATTCTATTTTACTATTACTTTACTTTACTTCTTAATATGTTTTTTATTCATTATACTTACTAAAAATGCCTACTTTAATAAAAAAATCATTATTTAAAAATATAATTAATTATTTTCACTTTTATTTTGGTTCTAATTAATATACCTGAAAAGAAATAAGTGTGATAAATTAATAATATATATTAGATTGAAATTAATGAATAAATAAAATTAGTTTCAATATTTAAAAAAAAAAAGGTATTTTAAAAGATATTAAAAAGTAAATTTACAAATAGAATGAATAGGATGGTATATTTTCATTTAAAGTAAACTAAAATGTTTATTAGATTATAAAAGAGTGGTTCTTCATTAAATTATATAATCAAATTTTTACTTTATTGATTTCAAACATATTATTTTGAATAGTGAACTAATGTAAGTTTGATTTAAATTTAAAGTTGTCCGGTCAATATTTGATATTTTTTTACTATATAGAAATATGAAGTTGAGGACAATCGAGGATAATATGGCCATTTCATATATATTTCATTTTAAAATTCTATAGATTCTATTTTTAATTTTGTCAAAATATTTTTTCAAGTGACTAAATTTCCTCCATAAGTTACATGATTATTGTTTCTAGATTATAAGATTTTCTAGAACTAACTATGACACAAATAAATAGACACGAACTCATTCTTCATTTCATTCACTCCTCAATTCTCTCCCCTCTCATGTCTTGTACCAATAAATTTCTCGTCCTTTATTTCTAATTTTCATCATAAATATTACACACTTTGGTGTAGATCTCTTATTAGGGAGACCAATAGTGCATTTTTTTCCAACATTAAGAACTTCATTTTTGATCAATTCCCTACAAAATGACCCTACTTTTGTAAAACAATTATAAGGCAAAAGTAAAATTCGTCATTTCTTAGTGAACACATCACTTCTGGAACTTGTCCATATAACAAATTTTCAGCAAAATTCAACTGATTCACATTTTTCAAACACTCTAATGAACATGAAAATGGACCAGTTAACATGTTAAATCAAATATCAATCACAATTACAATTCATAAGGAATGCAACCAGTGAGCAAACTCTTCAAGAACAAAATTTTCAATAATTTCGGAGCATGTTATGTCCTTTCCTTTGGTTCTCTTTGGACTTGTCAATTTCATGGTGTTGCTTTTCTTTTTGGATTGTAAAGATAATTTTTGAAGTATCTAATTTATTTGATTTTTCTTTTTATGTATAATCCCAAAACTTCACGAAACATATATGTCATTATATAATTTATTGAGAAACATATATTTATTTATTTCTATTATTTTATTATCAGTTAAAATCATTTTAAGCAAGTTATATAAATTATTATTTTAACTACCTCATGTTAAATTACTGCAATATATATAATATTAAGTGCCCATTTAGATTGGCTCATTTTAGGTGCTTTTAAGCCAAAATAATTTTTAAGCAATTTTGAAGTGTTTGGGTAAAGTTAAAAAGTGTTTATAAGCACTTATTTCCAAAATAACAAAAATAAGTCAAAAGTCATAAGCTAGGAATTCTAACTTATGGCTTTTGGCTTATAAGTCATAAGCCAAAAGTCAATCCAAACAGGCACTAATTTTTGTCAATATTTTTAAATTCTCATTATTTGAGGTAAAACATTCATTCATCATGTATATAAATTAATTTAGAAAAAAAATTCTTACTATATTAAATTGTTTTCCTAATTTTAATGAATATAAAGACAAGATATAAATCATAACTTTTTTCATCCTTTTATCACTTTGTAAAGAATGTGATGGTTCATTCTAATTTTCACCAAGTAGGTCATTATTTTTGTTTGTTAAACACCTATAAAATAAATTTTAAGTGTATTCAAAATTAATCTCTAGATGGATCAATAGACGTTATTGCTTCTTATGAAAATTGTTAATATATTGAGACTCATAATTTTAATTTATTCCGTTGAATAATTTTCAAATAAAATAGAAAAAGGAATATCATTCAATTCGAATATATATATTTGACATGATATTAAAATAATCACTGGAGCATGTAATATTTTATTATTATTATTTCGTATCATATTTATTTAAAAATGTCATAATAATTATTTTTCGAAAACTAATAAATTTCTATTATAAATATATATAATATTGTAATATCCAACGCATAACCAGACCTTTTATTATATTTTGTCCTTATCAAGGACCTTAAATTATTTAGTAATAATTGAAATGGTTAGTAGGTAGTGCAAGTAGGTTGATAGGACAGTATGTAATTAATTCATTTCAAAATTGTGTACCAAAAGTGGTCTTTTTTTGAAATGTCCCTACAGTTGTGGACAAGAAAAAAATGTAGTAATATAATTGGTGGCCGCATGGGTACATTTTCTCCATGTTTCACCACACGATTATTTACTCTTTTTTTAAAATAATTATTTGCAATTTTATTTTATTTTAGATGTAACGATACATTTTTTAAATTTAAAAATGACCTAATAAATTGATTACTTTTAAATTGAAATGTAAATCATTTTAACAATTAAATACTAATTGGTTTGGCATATTGCCGGTGTTTATATGAAATTAAATTTTGAATCTAACTTACGCCCTAATAGCTCGTTTAAAGAAATAAGAATTGCTCAGCTCGTTCAAAGAAATAAGAATTGCTCAACCTTTATAAGAAGAATCCGTGTCGAAACCAATTGAGATCTTCAGAATAATTAGGGTACTCAAACTCCATTAATTTGAATATCAGAAAACAGAATTGCAGGATGTCAATCATTTTATTGAACCCTAGAAAAAAATAATACAAGAAACTCAAACAAAAGCGAGTGTCTCAACATATTTATAGGCATCAAAACAATCATACCGTGCACCACCAATGAAATTTCTGAAAGAATCAGGCTGTATATCAGCTAGCTCTTTCACCATCCCATTATGTATATCAAACACAACAATCTTCCCTGGAAGTGATATCAATACCCTTGCTCTGTTTTCTTCATCTGTTAGAAAACAGAGGGTACTGAATGCATATGGAAAGTTATAATCTTCAGGAGGATACACTTCTTGATTCACCATAATCGGATACAAATTGGTCAAAAATTCAAGATTCACTCTATACTTCACAAACCAACAAGAATAATCACTCTTCAATTCCAAAACATCAAACTCTATATCTTGTGGCATATGAATCTCAATAAGATGTAAATGACCACCCGATTCTCCGAAATACTCGATGTTTCTGTACCACTGTCCTTCAGGAATATTTGTACTAGGCATTGATTTGAAGACACAGGTTTCAACTTGCAAGCACAAAAAGGGGCTAGTTTGGCTAAACCAATGAACGGCCCCTTTCCAGAAAACTCCACCATAGCTGCATAAATCCACTTTATTACAGTGCTCATTCGAATGCCTCCAAATCCCAGATCCAGATGAATACACAGAGAACCGGAGTCGATTTTCAGAAACAGAGAACCAAACGCAAACAACATAGTAATCGTCGGAAATCTTGGGATCGAATGCTAAGTTCATACTTTTCACTACCATGGTATCCGGCACCGGAATATACCTCTGATGACCGGTAGTGAGATTATAAATATAAAAATCCGTCTTAGCATCATCCGATTTAAAACCAACGCATAAAAGCCCATTACAAGAATTGATATTACACACAACTTTGCTACCACGCAAATCGGATAAACGGTCGTAAATCCGACCCATTTCAGATATTCGTTCTTCATTAAGAGCAAGAAAATCATAATTTGGGTGTCGGCACAAGAAAACGCCGACGGTGGAAGCAGAGGAGGTAGCATTCCGAAGAGTATGGAGTCGATGGAAATGGGCATTAGAAATAAGAGAAAGCCAGTGTTTAGATACGCACTGGAAACGAAGTAGAGATTTTGGGGGTAATCGGAGGAATATTTCAGTTAAAAGACCTTCACTGCCGGCGATTTGCTCCGATGAAGAGGAGATTTCGGAGAAAACCGGCAAGTGATGCTTCATCTGTTTGATGTAACTCCGGGAGTGGGTAAGGGTCAATCTAATCGGAGTAATAGCACCGCCGAACGAAGTACAGTCGCCGGAAGCCATGGTGTTTGTTTTGGAAACTGAATGAATTTTATTGAAGTGAAATTGCACACTCTATATTAAGACCAGCCAGTTATAAGTCTTTGTCCCTACAAATTAATAGTAATATTGTCCTACTTCAGTTGTGACCCATAAAAAATATTACTACTAGAAGATTATAAACTTTATATTATGGTATCATAAATATAAATGTTTTCTTTTCTGTTTTTAGTCTATTTTTATAAAGAGCCTTTTAAACAACTCGTTGTGCTAAAGGCGAGCTAGACACTAGAATGATGAAATTTTATTATTAATACTAACAAGTAGATAGATGAAATTTAAAGTCGTGTTAGATACTGTTCTAAAAAATTGAAAGATAATGGAAGATGAAATTAAGACTTAAGCCAATAAAAGAAAAAATATGAAAGACACATCTAAAAACATAGAGAATTACGGAAAAGAAATAAGTGGTTTGTTTTTGTGAAATATTTGTCATGCATATTGCCAGCCATTCATTTGAGTTGCCACTCTTTATACAAATAATGCCATTTGTCCACCAAAATGTTGACATACTGACTTATCCTAAATTAGTTATCTTATCCTAATTTATTCCATCATGTATAAGGGATAATTTATTTATCACTATGATATAAATGATGAAATAAGTTATTTCAAACATGACAACCAAACAAGATACAAACATTTTATTACATCACTATTTTCTTATTCCATCACTGTTTATATTTATCCCTCACACGAACGACCGCTAGAGCCAAGCCTCGAACTGTTTGAATAACGAGTCCAATGTATAATTTTATATAATAGTATAATTTAAGCATTCTATAAGTCTTTAGCATGACGATATCTTTGAAGTAGATCAAAGATTAGGGTCAAATATATAATATGCCTGATGTATATGGTCAACATTATTGTATATTATAATCTAGAATCACGTTTGAAAAATTACATAACTAAGGTTCAAGATGTGTAGGATTTATTCGATTCGAAAAGTTTCGAGAAAATCACTAATAAACACAATTTGATTTAGGAGATTTTGAATTCAAAATCTAACTAAAAATGAAAAAGTACTTGCTACTCTACCAGAACACCTGTTGGTAGATATATATATATGTTTAAGTATATATCATATTATCATAATAAAAAATCTAAGTAAGAGTGCTAGGATAGATACTAGATAGTAACATAAATCTAAAAGATGGGGGGAAAGTCGTTTAGTATTAATTGATCCCTTGTCAACCTTCAAATCTAGAAGATGGGGAAAAGTAGTTTAATAGAATTGATCCCTGGTCAATCTTCAATTAAGAGGACCATTTAGTATTGGTATTGCATAAATGTCAATAACTTATATTATATCTAAAAATATATAATTTTATAAAGATATGATAAATTTATGTGTCTTAATTTTTACTTATAAATTCGCTCCTGAGGATATATACTATCGATTAATAACCATGCAGTTAGACGTATGTTCCTTTATTTATATAAAATAAATAATTTAATTTATTAATTAGTACCTATATATATTATTAGCATGAAGGATTACAAATATGAGTGTTTTATGAGAAATTTTATAATATAGACAGAGAAGTATAATTACTAATTTCTACTAGAATGATTTATATGTAATATGTTACGATAAGAATAATTTAAATCAGATTTTCAAATTATACCTATTTTCAATTTTTTACGATGGAAAGCCCTAATAATTAATTTCATGGTCCCTATTGTATCCTATTTTTTTTAGTCAGAATCCAAAACTTTTTTTCTAGAAGAAAATGGAAGAAACTTGTATGTGTCTATATAGTACCAATATTTTTTCAAGTACAATGATTTTTTCAACAATACTTGTCCTTGTCCTGCCAAAAATGGAAGGGGTTTGTTGATTAATTTGAAATGACAATGAAGTTGAATTTGCTGAAAGATATTTATTTTACGTTTTGTGATATTTCTCAAATTAAATCTCAACACAGTTAATATATTTTACATAATTATATATGCTATCTATTATTCATGTACACAATATATTTTTTGAAATACATTTGCCAATATATACTTTTCAACAATCAGGAGAAAAGCCACACCAACATCTAAATAGATAAATTAGGTAATATATAGCAAAATTAAAAGGCTTGTGGTATTTTTTTTTTTCTGCCGCCACAATCGAAGACAAATAAATTGTCATAAAACTAAGTATTTGTAATTTGATGACTGGTTCGAAATCGTTAAAAGACTGGTCTCTGAAGTTTTTAGTAATGGTGACATTTACGTTGGAGGGATAACGTAAGATGTTGTGTTAGTTGGGTTCAAATTTTGACCCAAAATAATAATAATAATAATAATAATAATAATAATAATAATTATTATTATTATTATTATTATTATTATTATTATTATTATTATTATTATTATTATTTTATTATTATCTCCTCAGATCATAGATGTATATACTATTGTATAATTAATTCGTTGAATTTTTTTAGTGGCTTTGTATATGTGATATAATTTTATCAGTACATGAATAAAGGGTTATAATGAATAAATAAGATATACTAATGTGATGTATTTGTTTGAATCATTTAAATGTGTGTGATGTATCACATGGTGTATCTTGTGGGTGAAATTTTATGTACTGAAAGGAGATTATCCTTGGATGCTTGTAATATATAATTAATTCACGAAAAAAAATATTTTTTTTTATCGAAAAGAAAAAAAATGTAATTATTTGATTTCTTTAATGTATGACTTCTTCTATTTATTTTTATTTGTCATATTGAAATTTGAGATATCTATTAAGAAAATAATAATTGACACAACTATTTTTATCATACTACTTTTATTAATTAATTTTTAGTATAACTCTTTAAAAATTATTTAGAAAATAAGTAATTAATACTAAGAATAAATAATAATTTTTTTTTATTTTAAAAATAATAAATAAAAATATAATCTATTTTTTAAAATAGTGGACATGTAAAAATGATCCGTAAGTGAGTAGTTCAGAGAAGAATTAGTTGTGAAGTTAGTATGGGACTTTCGGCTAGAGTTGGTAATATTTCATTAATGCAATGGACCAACTTTATTTGTGACCAAAAGAATATATTACTAGTATGTATATTAATTTTGTTAATACTATGATTTAGAAAGTCTTAATGACTCAATTAATTGATTAATTATCTAAATTTTTATTTATTTTATTACTGAGAGTTTGATTCTCCAACCATAAAATACTAAAAGACATAATGATAAATATCACATGTTTTACTGATCTTTAGTCAATTTTTACATTAAAAAATTAAAATTAAAAATAAAAATGAAAAAATAAGTCAATTTTTAGAAAGATAATTCTATCATGTCTTGATCTCCTCGAGTTTAAGCCTCAAAACTATAAACTTGACAAAATAATTTAAGCATTCAAATGATTTAGCATGACGATCCTTGAAGTCGATTAACTATTAGGATTAAAGATAAAAAAATATTAGGTATTTATAAATTGACCAAGATATTGTTGTAATTTGTATATTACTACGGTATTTAAGAAATCATAAATAAGAAGATAGTTTTATTGATTCACCTCTTAGAAAAAACTTGTTGACAATTTCGTAAACAAATGTGAACATTTTTAAATGAATTGATTGTAAGGATAATATAGAAAAAAAAATTAATTAATGTTTTCTTGAATTAGTAAGGTGAACAACTAATATAAGCTAGTGTTTAATCCCAAGTCCTCAAATATTCTTGGTAGAGTAATATTTCGGCCAAGTTTTTGGTGAAATTACATCATGTGTTTAGCCCCATTCCCAAGTTTTCCAAAAATATTTGATTATTTCAAAAAATATGATTAATATCCATAAGTTTTAAAAACTATTAAAATACCCATAAATTTCTATTATCATTTTATAATGAATATATTATGTTAAAAATAACCTTATAATATAATTGATGATAATCAACAATAACAAAATTGACAAGACAATACATTAATTGCATACTCAAACTTGTCACTGATTTGGTTATAATTATAACTCATTAAACACAAATTGTTCTTTTTTCTCAATTTTGTTACTCAAATTAGAATTCAAACTTTTTCGGAGGAGGTTGTGACAAATATTAGTTGAAACTAATAAATAATGAGTATTTTTTATAAAATAGAAAATTTGGGGTAATTTTTGAATTTTCTAAAATTCCCAAATATTAGAACTTGGCCCAAATACTAGTTTTTGCTGGTACTTGGAAACATGGGGTACTTGCCAAATTATATAACCAAAACACTGCCTTTCAAGTTTTCTCTAAGTATTCTTGGGGCCAAACAAATCCTAAAACAATTATTTTTAGTATAATAATCAACTAATACGGAACAGAGAGAAAAATAATTTAGAATTATGTTTGAAAATGTGCATAGCTACAGTTAAAAAGGTTCTTGCTCATTTAAAAGATTCTTTTACGATTTAATTAATGGAAGAGCTAGCAACAGCATGATTCTCATTTAAAAGATTCTTTTTATTGGAAACTAAATATAGCACACTAGTTGGGACATTTCTCATTCCGTCCATATTTGTTTGTTTTTGCCTGCTCTTTTTGTAGTTCTGTTTGTGAGAACATTAACCCTTTGCTTTAAACTCATGTAATTAGAGTTCTCCTAAAAGTTGTTTAAGCACGTGATAGAATAAAGGTTCGTATACCAATGACATGCTAAAAAAGAAAAAAAAAAAAAGACGAATACACCAATTATGATCTACAATATTCTGATCATAACAGAGAAATATTAACTTTCACTAATAATAATGATATTTCTGTATGGATAACTATCATTAACGTAGTACTTTAGGACGGAGCGGAGCGGAGCTTTTCTATTGATTGATGTATTACATGTATAACCTTGAAATAGAAATTCTAACAAAGTTGTAAAGGGATTGGATGCCAAAAAAAAAAAACACTTAATTTCGTTTTTCATATTTTATTAAGTCTTTGCTTTATAACATTTGTTTTACATAAACGATGTCGTATCAGAGATTGGTCGGTACGGACTTACTAGCTTGCTTCTTTTCTTTATAAGTATATTTAACTGCTAATTACGGAACCTAATGAATGAAATATAGATTGTATGTCCTTGACCTTATTGTAAATTTAACTGTACCGTTTCCCTGAAAACAGATATAAAGTTCCTATGAATTTATATGAATAAGAACAAAGTTACAAGCTTAACCCGATTATACAAGATAATAGAATCTTAGTATAATACTAAACAACAAATCATCCTTCAATTCAGCATTTCTTCATACATTCAAGTTCAAGGGTCTATGAGAAGCGGTCTCTTTACCCCCACAAAGATAGGGAAGCAACATATCTATCCCACTAAGTTAGGCAGACTCACTTGTGAGATTACACTGGGTATGTTGTTGTTATTGACTAGAGCTGTGAATATGGAATACACGAGCACAGGGATTGACTGAACAAAATGCTTGCAAAGTCATCAACATCAGCAACATAATCGCAGCCAAGAATGTGAGAAATTGCCATGATTCAAACACATAATGCTTCATGTATTTCCCAATTTTCACCCTCCATCTTCCATTATAAAACTTGTTAACATCCTCAATCACTTTATCCAACAACTCAACTTTTGTTAACTTCACTGATTTACTCATCGAATTCCACAAATTCGCAACTTCATCATCGCTCTTCAAACGGTTCAACACAATCCCTCTTTCTCTAAGCGATGCTACATCCTCTTCCGTGTCAATAATCCCATTCATTAACTCCGTGTAACGAGTAAAAACCAGTGGCGTTACACGCTTCATACGCTACTAAATTTCTTAAAATTACCTCCGTGTTCACGTCTAGGTTGATTGTAGGTAAATAAAATGTCATGTTTTTAACGTCGAAACTTATGCTTGTGATTCCTCCAATTGTAGCAACAAATTTTACCCCGCTTTAGAAAGTTCTTACTGAAGGGATGGCTATTTCCTCCACTAAAGGTGGGCTATTTTCATTTTCAGGATTCTCTTCTGCTTTTTCTTGTGAGAAGCATAGGTATTTCATGGGCAAAATTAATAGTTTTAGTCCTGGAATATTTGAGACAAGTGTCCATGGCAACATAAACATGACTTTCATAGGTTTCGAAAATACTAATCTTTTAAGAAGACGTACCGATCCTCTGTTTACTTTACCAAGTATCTTCCAAATTTCGTGTACAAATTGTTTACATGACTTGATTTTCCAAAAGAATTTTTTTCACACTGATTCGTATCATTTTGGTCCTGATCATTGCGATCCTCTGTTTTTTCAGAAGTTCCTAATTCCAATTTAGGCACAATCATTTGGTACAAAAAGTCCAACAAATGAGTAGATTCTGTGACTTGAATTGCTGTGATTTTTTCCTCCATTTTGAAAGGGGAAAGTTCTTTGCAAATACCTACTAGCATAGACATTAGCATATTGTCTGAAGATGAGAATTTTCCTTAAAACAAATAGAGGGATTTGATTTTCTAACATTGCTAGATCTCTAAGAATGGCATTATGTGCTGATTTTCTCCCTGCAACATCAACTAAATGTGGCATCGTCGAGGAAGAAATTGCTCGTGTTAAAACTATAACTTCTTTAACAGCGTAAATTCGAAGGAACTCGAGTAGAAAAGAGGCGTCAACAGCCATCATCCAGGCTAAAGTTTCGCCATTGAAATTCAAGTACTTATGGTAACAGGAGCGAATTCTAGACTCCAATTTTGTCAGCTGTTCAACAAGATGCTGAAATTTGATGTTTTGGAGTTGTTTCTGAGTTCTCTTTGCAGCGCCTAGTTTATACTGTTAAAGACATAATTAATTAATTAAAACGTCCTTACTCCAAAGTGTCACACAATTCAACGTGATATCATAAGAGACGTACTTTAATACCTCTCCATTTCGTATAGTTCTGGACGCCAATAATAGTACGGCCCTAATGCAACTTCTTGGGGCACGTAAGAATCGGGGTCCGAAACCATTAGGGATTTGGGGACGTTAAAAATGCACACTGAGATTTCACTGAATTCTTCGAGTTCTTCCTCAAGTGTTCGACGGATTTGAATAATCCATCGATCCTCATCGAAATTTGGGGACATAACGCGGGGTGGAAAAGAGGACATGGTTTAATTTCTCTGTTTTCTGAACAAAGAGATGGCAGTTTAATTTTGGTTTATTAAATGAATAATGGTCAAATGGAGTTTTAATTTATAGAATTAAATGTTGTTTATAGAAAGTGCAATTTCACCAAAGTTTAAAAACGTGAGATGGAATTAAGCGGTTGTTTGGCCCCAGCAAAATGAGTTTAAGCTCGTTTTCCCCATGTTTGTAGTGTAAAGTAGTTGTAAAAATATATAGCAGCCGTGAAATTATATAATAATGCATAACCCATAAGGTAAAATACAATACTAATAAATACTACACTAATCAAAATTTATTATTAGCAAATACACAAAGTAGTTCGAGTCGTGAGCCCATCATTCATTAATCACCAATGTGGGATGTGAGATGCTTCACATTCATCACTCCCACCTACCGTCCCAGGTGCATTCACGCCAGGCAAAGTTTGGGTGCCTATATAGGGGGCGTGACTCTATTACAATTTGAATAAATTTTGAAATTGTCCAAGATCATATAAAGATATTATAAGAAGATCATCCTCTCATTAACCATCAATATGAAATCTTCTTTTATTAATATACGTGAAAAAATAAAATAAAATAGAAATTAGAGAGTAGCAATCGTTTGAATTTGGAAAAAGAAGTGTTCCAATTCTCATTATATTAAGAGCAATATATATACCACGTAAGTTCTCTCTTGAGTGTTGTAATGTAGCTGATAACTAAACTTATCTTATGATGAGTTCATCCCGAACCTAAAAGTCTCAATTAAGCATATGAGAGGTTAAGTACGGGGTTCAAATAAACTTGGTATTAGAAAGACATATCCGTCTTTGAAATTAGTTGAGGTGCGTGCAAATTGATCTGAGCACCACAATTAACTGATATTCAAATCAACTTACATGTATCTCAATTAATTTTATGAAGTACCAGCTATCTCTGCTCTAAAAGCCAGAGAGGCCTAGATGAATCACATGTTTTTTTAATTTCTCCTGAGTGGTGTATAGAGTATATTGCTTACTGGTAACTGGTGGGTGATTTTTAGAAACTGAAAACTTAAGAAATAACCATTTTTCGAATTAAAATTATATTAAAAGCTCCCAAATGCTCTCTAAACCCAAAAGCTCACCCATCTTGGTACTTATTTATTACTGTCTCTATGTTTCTAATTACGTGTTCATTTTTCTTTTTATAGTTGTCCCTAATTACTTGTCCATTTTGATAAATCAAGAAAGAACAAATTCTTTTTACCTATTATACCCTCAATTAAATGACTAATTATTTTGAAAAATGTAGAACTTTTCATACACTTCATAATTAATAGGGGTAAAATGGTAGACTCACTATATCATTAATTATTTTCTTAATAGATGTGTCAATTTAAAAATAGACAAATAATTAGGAACAGAGGGAATATTAAGTATATATATAAGTAATGGAAATAGATAATGAAAGTTCACTCATTATTTAAGAAGAAATTGTGTGCTTGTGACAACAATTCGAAATATTTTGGGATTACAAAAACAGTAGATAAATAAGTTTTATGATCCCGGAAGCTTCCTTTATCTCCTATTTGAATTTCACATCAAATAATGCCAAGGAAGAATTATAATCAAAGAAAATTCTTCTCTCATACAAAGGAAGGATCATTCATTGGACTGGATATATATAATTGTTTAAATACATGTTTTATCACTTAGCGCCTCTCCATTTTAATATTACTATATTACACTTGCTTAAATAGAAGACATATATAGTTGGACTTTTTCTTTTGAATAAATATCACAAAACTTAACTATTAAATTTTATCTAAAAAGAGTTATCAAATTTTATTTTGTATTAATAAAAGGGATAAGGGTATGAAAAATACTTCAACTTTAGTCGAATTTGCTATTGCGATACTAAGTTTTCATGAGGACCTATTATCTCCCTATACTATTTAATACCGTATTTTAAACATATATATTTGCCCACGTGGACATAAAAAATAATGTAAAATTATAAATAGTAATGTGTCCACGTGGACACATATATACCTTTAAAATACACTATTAAATAGTGCAGGGGTAAAAAATATACTATAAAATAGTCTAGGGAGGTAATAGGTCCTTATGAAAGTTTAGTATTATAACAGCAAATTCGACCTAAGTTGAGGTATTTTTCAGATCCTTATCCCTTAATAAAATCAATAACTTTCGTTGTTGCACAAAAATCTCCACCTTCTTCTTTCTTTTCTTCAATGGATAAGTTTTTATGGAACTAAATTAAATAACTATTAATTAATTGAATAAAAACAAATACTCCTATTCAATAGGCATAAGCCAGAAATTAATTGTTTCACATATGACATATCTTATCTACTTCAACGAAAAGGAGGAGGAGAAGAAGCATAATGAGTTTTTTTTAAGAAAAAAATTATTTAATTGAGTAATTTTTGAAGACAAATACTCTTAAGTTGCTTGATTTGTTGATACAAAACAAAATTCAATAATTAACCTTCCCAACTACTTACGTATACTTGAAAATTAAGTTACACTATAAAGCCACTGATCTAATTAAGGGACAAAATGATGAAATTTCTAGAGAAGGACAATCCCTTAGCCTTAAAACTCTCAACAGAAATGCTTTCATTTCCACTATTTTCAACTGCCTCAGCCCTAATAATCGCTACTAGCACCTTCCTACAGTATTTCCCCACTCTATATATACATACCATCACATTAATTCCATGATCATCAATTCAATATTCTTAATTTATCGCTCTCTATAACAATCATCATCTATAGTCCGATATGGGGATTCCAAGGTATATAGTAGCTGGTCCATCGGAAATGCTTGCCATCACGGGAAATGGCATACCTGAAATACTGCTGAAGAAGAAGCATTTTTTATGGCCCCTCCAAAAATGCACTACGCTTGACATTTCCCCGGTGAACTACTCGTTCCAGGTTCAAGCTATGAGCGCGGAAAAACTCCCTTTCTACCTCCCCGCGGTATTCACGATTGGGCCAAAAGTGTTGGACGAGACGAATTATGAGAGCTTGCTTAAGTATGCAAAACTTATGTCTAATAGTGACAAGCAGTCAACTCATATACAAGATCTTGTCAAGGGAGTTATCGAAGGGGAAACTCGAGTACTTGCAGCTTCCATGACAATGGAACAGATTTTTAAGGGAACAAAGGAATTTAAGCAACAAGTATTTGATAAAGTGCAACTTGAATTGAATCAATTTGGGCTTTATATCTATAATGCTAATGTTAAGCAACTTGTAGATGTTCCTGGCCATGAGTATTTCTCTTACCTCGGCCAAAAGACACAGATGGAGGCCGCCAATCAAGCAAAGGTACGTAAATACAAATATATTTTTTGAGCAAAAGCTATTGAGTTCCGCGAAATCTACTAATTTGTTTGATGTGTGATAGATTGATGTAGCGGAGGCGAGGATGAAAGGAGAGATAGGTGCAAAGCTAAGAGATGGAGAAACAAAGCAAAATGCTGCTAAGATTGATGCTGAGACATTTATTGTATCAACGAGAAGGCAAGGAGAAGGAAAGAAGGAAGAAGTTAGAGTAAACACTGAAGTTAAAATATTTCAGAACCAAAGAGAAGCTGAGGTTGTTGAGGCAACTACTGTGCTGGCAAAGAAGAAAGCAGGGTGGTCTCAGACTGCCAGGCTGGCGGAGGTGGAAGCTGAGAAAGCGGTAGCCATTAGAGAAGCAGAGCTGCAAATGGAAGTGGAGAAAAAGAAAGCTTTTGTTGAGACTGCTAAGCTCAAGGCTGAGCTTCTCACCAAGGCTACTGTGGAATATGATATTAAGGTAAGTAGTTGTTGTACGCCTTTTAATTTGTCAAGCCCAAAATTCATTTCTTTAACATCAAGTCTCCCCCACTGAAACTAGACTTGATGATACTTTCTATGTGACTTTTTCTATATCAAGATTATTAATTAAACTACTTCATATAGACAGGTTTATAGGAATAACAGAATAAGCATTACTATTTCAAAACAACATTTCAATTTTTAGGTTCGAATTAACCCTATATACATACATGTTAATTTAAACAGGTGCAAGAGGCAAATTCTGAATTATACAAGCGACAGAAAGAAGCAGAAGCTGCACTATTCGAGAGCCAGAAGAAAGCAGAGGCACAGAAAGCAAATGCAGATGCTGAACTCTATGCTAGGCAGCAGGCTGCAAACAGCGAGCTGTATGCAAAACAGAAGGAAGCAGAAGGAGTAGCAACGATTGGGAAAGCACAAGCCATTTATATAGGATCCATCCTTAAGGAATTGAATCACAATTACCCTGCTCTCCGAGACTATTTGATGATCAACAACGGTATCTATCAGGAAATTGCAAGTACTAACGCTCAAGCAGTTCACGGTATGCAGCCAAAGATTAGCATTTGGTCAGGCTCTAATAGCGTTGAAAGCAATGGTGGCGAAGGTGGGAGCGGATTGAAGGATGTTGCTGGTTTGTACCGCATGCTGCCTCCTCTGCTTCAAACTGTGCACGAACAAACTGGGATGCAGCCTCCTGCTTGGCTTGCGACATTGCCTGACCATAAATGAAGTGCACATTAGTTACTTTCTAGTTTGCTATGGATTATTATTTATGCTTTAATTTTCTGCTCTTGAATTATAAATTACTACTCTATTTTGCATTGTGCTTGATTCCTTGTGCGGGTTGGATTGAAGTTGTTTTTTCATGTATTTGGAAATAATGTTTACGCAGTTATGAATTGGTAGAAGGCTATAGTAGAAAAAGGGATTTCACCTAGGTGCATGTAAAAGGTGTACATCCAAAAGGCATTCTTAAACAAATCTATACATACTTATTCGCGTATTCACATCAAATCAATAAATATATGACATGCATCTGATTATATAACTATGAGTTAATAATGATTAACTTATGTATATAATTACTTCATTAAGTTGCATCGAACTAATGAGAAGGTTTTGATCATATTTTCAAAAACTATTGTTCTTTTCAAAAAATATTGAGTAGCACTCTAGTAAAGTGTTTTTCATCTCTTCCACTCCTTTCCAATACTTTAAAAAAAATCAAGGTTCTAATTGGGATTAAAATAATAAATAGAGATTTATTTCTCTTGGTTAAGAAAAAAAAATCAACATTTCTATTGAAAATGAACAAGGAATTGAATTTATTTTTATTGGTAACTCCGAAGAATGATTTGTATATATGAAAAGTGAGGTAAATTTTAAAGAATATTGAAAAAAAGAAGAGATTAAAAGGTTGCCAATAAATTCATCTTCTTAGTTCTTTGACTTCCTATTCTCTGTCGATTATCTCCTCCCATCACCGGCACCATCAATCCATTGGAAATGGAAGTGGGTGAAAGAAAAGTATATCTCCATTAAAGGGGGACAATTTTATTTTTAAGAAATAAATAAATAGAAAAATATATAAATTATTTAATTATAATAGAAATATAATAAATTTTTTACATGTTTATTGAGAGTGAAATACAACACTTAAGGGTTATTTATTCATTCCACTTTAAAATAGTCCAGAGTATAATAGGAAGTATAAAAATGTATTTGGGAATTCGCAAATAGATTGGGGTTCATTTGGCTATTTTCTCTAATTTCTTTATTTACTTTAAAAATTGTCAATCCCACTATTCTAGCTAAAAATTATCCCATTCTTAAATATAACTAAAATTTCTCTGTATTCCTAAGCTCTTTTTAAGCAGGTTATTTCTATTTTTATGACTAGAATTATGTTTCTAAGATTTTTCAAAGTAAATATAAAAATTATTTTATTTTAATCATGATCAGAACCTTAATTTTAAATTATTAAATCTCTAACCTTTTCTTAATTAATGGAAATACGAACTTAGAAAATAGAGAGAATAGGTAACAGAAAGGAGGCTCGTCCCATACGTAACAGCACAAGGATAACTAACACGATATTTCCCAGTTTTTTCGTCATTGTAATTATTAGTGTTCCACCACGTTTAGGACTACACGACTCTCCGATATATATTTCGACTTTTGTTGTTAATTTCTACACGACCCTAGAAATTGTTTATTTGCTTCATCATCAAATCGATCTCTGTAATTAACAATGGGTATTCCACAGTATATAGTTGCTGGTCCATCGGAGATACTTGCCATCACCGGCAGTGGCATAAAAGAAATTAGACTGAAGAAGAAGCACTTTTTCAAAAATGCACCAGGCTCGATGCATCACCTGGCAACTATTCGTTCGAAGTTCAAGCTATGAGTGCTGAAAAACTCCCTTTTGTTGAGGCAAGTGCTGAGCTGGCAAGGAAGAAAGCCGGGTGGTCTCAGACTGCCAGGCTGGCGGAGGTGGAAGCTGAAAAGGCGGTGGCAATAAGAGAGGCAGAGCTGCAAATGGAAGTGGAGAAAGAAGAAAGCTCTTGCTCAGACTGCTAAGCTCAAGGCTGATCTTCTCAGCAAGGCTAATGTCGAATACGATATTAAGGTATTTCCTCCGTCTCAATTTATGTCTACTGTTTAGCTGCATCGAAACGTCGTTTGTAGTTTCAATAATTAATATGTATTATGCATATGACATTAGATTTTATTGTAGCATGCTTTTGCCAAGCATGCCGTCAGTACTATTATTGTACCTTATGTAGTATCGTCTGTAACATTGTTTTGGACTTTTGGTGGCTGAAAAAGAGTTATACATGTTGATATGAAGAGGTGCAAGAGGCAAACTCACAATTATACAAGCGACAGAAAGACGGAAGCTGCTCTATTCGAGAGCCAGAAGAAGGCAGAGGCACAAAGAGCAAGTGCAGATGCTGAACTCTATGTTCGGCAGAAGGCTGCAAACAGTGAGCTGTATGCAAAGCAGAAGGAAGCGGAAGGAGTAGCAGCGATTGGAAAAGCACAGGCCATGTACTTAGGATCCATTCGATTACCCTGCTCTAAGAGACTACTTGATGATCAACAACGGTATCTATAAGGAAATCGCCCAACTCAACGCTCAAGCAGTGAACGGTATCAGCCAAAGATTAGCATTTGGTCAGGCGCTAATGGAGGTGAAAGCAATGGTGGTGAAGGTGGGGAGTGGATTGAAGGATGTTGCGGGTTTGTACCGCATGCTGCCTCCTCTGCTTCAAACAGTGCACGAACAAACTGGGATGCAGCCTCCTGCTTGGCTTGCAACCTTACCTGATGAAACTAAATGAAGTGCACTTTAATTGCTTTATGCTTTAATTTTTTTTGTTTTAAATTATTATATAGTCTTTCGAATTTCGAAATGCGCTCTTAGTATTGTTGCTTGGATTCAAGTTGTTTGAATGTTGGATTTAATATCTTTTATGGAGGAATTGTTATTCTTTGAGCATCATATTTTACCAACATTATTGTGAATTTGTAACTCACTCCTTTGTCACAAAATATATCGTTTTAGAAGAAAAAAATTAGTTTTTTTTTCATTTTATTCTTAGTATTTATTGTCCATGAAAACTATAAACACTTCAAAATGTTATGATTGTTCAAATATAAATAATTTTAATAAATAAATGCTCTGAATTAATGTTTCAAATAATTTGAGATGGAATAAGTAGTTATCTATGCTATTAGAAAAGTTTTAATGTAATCTTAATCATGATATTAGGAAACCAAAATATTTTCAAAAGAATTAATTAAATCGTATAAATGAGTGCAACATTATGTCGTATAAAGTTTTACCCATTTTTAGTTAACTCTATTGTAAAAGAAAAGGGTAACTTACATAAATATACTATATTAAAAAAATATTTACCATATATAGCAATAACATTTTTTTTTTATTAGATCGCTTTTAATACATTTATAAGACACTTTTAATACATATTACAAAGAACAATTTATTATTCACATATAATACAAGTTTTATTAATGGATAATACATTTTTCACACATTTTAATACACTTGTAATACAATGTGTCAATTTCATACCAAACAAACATAATATATTTTTAAAAACAGTTATGATACATATATATTGCATATATAATTCACTTTTAATATATATTGCAAATTTAACATAATATTACAATAAATGGTAATAAATAAAAAGTATCACTAAAATTCGTAATTATTTATTAAAAGGCATCCATCCGAGTAATTTTTTCAATGTATGTTTTAGGCTCCCAACGTAGCTAGTCGGGACCGATGCCCGGTGGGCTGAAACCCGAGCAAGAACCTGGGCTGGTCTACCAATCCTAGTGTCTTGTTTGGCCCAATCCAACCTCAATGATATCCCCAGCCCAACCCCTTCAGTCAAATTGGACCGCCCTGGTGTGAAATTTTATGGGCTAAACTGAGGCAGGATGGTTTCAATAAAGGAAAATTATGCGGTTAAACAAACATTTGTAGTTAAGTATCAAACATAGCTACAATTTGTGTTGGTATAAAGCGAAAGAGAGAGCGAATATACAAATAAAATTGTTTGAATTCGATTCAATTGTATACAGATACAAATTGTATGTAGTTATACAAATACAAGAATGAATACATATACATACTAGTTATATAGATATAATTATTTAACCGATATTTATTTACAATTTACATCTCTCCACTCTCTGCCCTCTCTCCTTCCTTTCCCAATCTCGCTCGCTTCTCTCATTCCTCGAACACGTAGCTACGAATCGTAATTAGCAAATTATATCTATGGAGTATAACTAAGTTATTTTTAGTAGTTATATGCGAAAATTTCTCCAATACTGCAATTCAACTCATATATTTAATCCTGTATTTTAGGTGTGTTTATTTTTTTATATCCTCTTATCACTGATGCATCTTGCCACTTTAAAATATCATGTTAATGATATATATGAATCAATGAAATTTAAATAAAATCGAATTATTCTTTTATCTCGAAACTATAATCATTTTAAATATTACTATTAAATTTGTATTTTGCTTTGAAAAATTCACATTAAAGGTAAAATGTTCTCTCATAAATTCAAATAAAAAATTCTATTATCTTAAAAAATATACTTAATTCACTCAACAACAATCCTTTTAGAACAAATTAAGTATTTCATTTATTGGTTTGACTAGGACAAATATAATTCTTTATTATAGGCAGCCCAATGTATAGGATAGAAAATGGTAGATTAAAGAAGAGGAAAGCACGAAAGGATATTCAAAAGAGACAAAAATAAATGAAGAAGATACAATAACATTGCCCAATTTTACTTTTCCAATGCATCAAACTTGTTGCAAAATAAGAGTAAATCCATAGTGAGTACTGACACATCGAAACAAGCAGAATCCACAGAGATGTCGATCAAAGTAATAATAAAAAATCACATTCGGTCCGCCATAAATTATTTATCGTGTTTATATATAATTATAAAATATTATTCAATTATTGTATTATTATTATTTATGTTTGATAATTAAAGTATATATAATCTTCAAAAATCATTACTCATAATAGAATAATTAATTTATTTTAATTTTTAATATGACAAATATTTTGAGATGGACAAAGTAGATTATTAATCGAGAGTATCATTATAGCACCCATTTTAGTATTTGTCCTCTTTCTTCTGGGGATTTCCTTCACTGTATAGTGTTTTCCAAAACATAAAACAACAGGACTCTTGTCTCTTGGTAAAAAGAGTGTCTGTCTTTTAATTACACGAAGCACCATATTGACTAATATCCAATTCAATTCCTTGGAATCAATACAATTTTTTTTGTTATTTATTTTCTGAAAAAAATAAAGAAATAAGAAGTGTATATATATGTCTAAACTTTAATATTGTTTAGAGAGTTATAGACCGACATTCCCTTTTGTTCCAAGCCAATGTTTCCTAAATTATCAACCAAACTCCACCTTACACTTCCTCGAAATATGTCCCAAACTGGCCATATTCCATTAAGCAACAAACAGATTTTGAACAATAGGAATATAATTAAGTGAACATGAAAGAAAGTTTAAAGATACACTGTAAAAATTATTTAAAACGCTTATTATGTGATAAATTTAATAATTTAATTATCGCTAAATATACTTTTTAAAAATAATTAATATTCTTTGAAAATGTCTCAAAAGCCTAGAATTAAAATATAAAGTTGACCCCTTAAATACCATCCACTAAGTTTTTAATACGTTTGATATTCTAGCACTTCTCTGAAAACTCGAGTTATGTCTTCTAAAGAGTGCAATATTAAGGTGTATAGGTCCTTATCTTCAAAAGTTAGTCAGCCTAAAAAAGTGTCACAAGTTTAATTATGGAGAATTTTTGCATATAGCCACTCAAAAATAACTTAATTATGCTTCATAGTTATAATTTGCTAATTACGATTAGTAACTACATGTTAGAGGGAGGAGAGAGGCGAGATAGAGTGGGAGAGGGAGAAGAGAGGCGTGTGAGAGAGGATAGAGAGTAGGAAGAGGCGAAGTGTATCTGTATATATGTCGAATTGTATATGTATATCTGTCAAATAATTGTATATATGTAATTAGTATACATATGTATTTGTATATTTGGAGAGCGAGATTGGGAGATAGAGGAGAAAGGCGAGCGAGCGAGACTGGGATAGGGAGGAGAAAGGCGAGTGAGCGAAGGCACAGAGTGAAGAGAGATGAATTGTATATGTATATCTGCCAGATAATAGTATATATGTAACTAATATACATATATATTTGTATATCTGACGAGCAAGATTGAGAGTGGGAGGAAAGAGGCGAGCGAGAGAGGGCAGAGAGTGGAGATAGGCTTATTACCTTATATATATATATATATTATTTATATTTGTATATGTATGTAATTACAGCTAAAATTAAATTGTCAGCTGTAATTAATTAAAATTATATCTATGTTAGCAAATTAACTAATATATATTTATTTATTCGCGTAATTTTTCCTTATCTTCTTTATTTTTAATCGTATAACTTAAACTCGTCAAAATTAATGTTTCAAAAATCTGTGTATGCAATCTTTAGAACCATGGAAGGATGATAGATGCAGGAAGCACATCAGCACACAGTAGACTGCATCCAGAAAAGAGAGACTTGTACTCCCTACATTCCATAACCTAAAAATATGTCTCAAATTAATTACTATTCACTCCTATTACTTTCTAAAATTAAGATATAATTAAAAAAATATTTCTTAACGGAATATATATATATATATATATATTTCTGAATATATCTGAAAAATCTAATAAAATACATAATATTACAAATTATATGTATTTAACTCCTAAACTAATAAATTTCCTTTAAAAAATAAAAGTGAACAAATAATACAACAGGGGTGGAAGGAGCAGTAGATGGCATCGATGAAAATAATAAAGGTCACTTTTACTACACTCCAAAAGATTCATATATATTAATTGTCATTTGATACACGTCCAAAAATATAATGCTTGCCAATTTGTCCCATAATTTATATCTAACATAGTTATAGTAAGTTATAGTAGGGAGGTACATAGTCGGTTTTGTTTGGTTTTTCATTAATAAAAATCTAAATCAATTATGTTGGTTTATTAAATCTAAAAATCAAATCAAATCATATAAAGTTGATTTTTTATAATTATACTGTATTTGAAAAAGAGATCAAATATTTTTTTACTTACTTGTGTGATAAGCTAAACTTAAAAAAATGTTAAATGAATATAAATTTTTGAAAAGACGGTAAAATTCACATGAGTACAAAAAAATTTTTTTGAAATAGTTTATTATGTTAAATTAATAAAATTAAAGGTTAGAGGCAAACTGAATACAAAAAAAAAATATTTACAAAGTAAATTGTTATTTTCGAATTTGAAAAACTACAACAATATAATTGTAACTTTGGATCTTAATACAAAATAAAATATTTATAGTATTTACAAGCCCAAATTTGAAATAAAATATATAAACATTAAAAACTATAAACTAATTAAAAATATATCAACAAAGTAGATTATAAATAAATTTTTTTATCTATAAATAAAATAAAATTATATATATTATATTATGTCGATTTGATTTGAGTTTGATTTGACTTTTTTTTTTTAATACCAAACCAAATTAAGAGTGATCGATTTTTTTTCAACCGCCAAACCAGCCAAACCAAATCATAAATTGATTTTTTTTCGACTTGATTTGATTTGTCAATTTGATTTAATTTTACGATTTTACTTGTACATCCCTAGTTAATAGTACACCCCACATAACTCCCTTGATTGATGTGATGATTATCATTATTTATCCATGCACGTAACTTACTCATGTTTCCATGATCAAAATCTTTAATATTTGATTAACCTACACATGACTTGGTTTTATATTATATTTTCTGTTCATAAATAGTACTGTGCATGTTTGTATATGATGGTTCATTTATAGTCACTACACGGTTACAATAATGCAGCTGTGATACACCCAAATCTTCCTCTGGTTTAAAAGAAGCAATCATGCCAAAACCATGCAGGATGCAGTCAAACTATCTTTTCTTATTGACGCCACTCTGATGCCTTTCATTACAGTAATCCTACGGCTCTTATTACGCCCTACATCTCCCTTAAATTCTTGAGATCATTTACTCTATGTAATTAGTGATCTGTTTCTTTTATTTTATGTGATATTATTTGACTCGATATAATATTTATGAAGGTGTTTTTTTGTGAATTCAAATTCTTTATTAATTCAGAGTTGTAGAGTTGTACTTGATGGAGTGTTGTATTTTGAAGGAGACAAGTCAAGAATATAACTGCTGAATAGATTATGACTTATTAGGTTTGAATCTCCTTGAAGATAGTGAAACATCCGCGCATTAGTCTTAATAATTATTTTATTCTTTTTTTGTTTAATTTAATTTTAAATTGTGATTTATTGTATTTAAGGTATATATTACATCAACGACGAAGAAAGAACAAAAAAGACCGTTTAAATTCGTAGTTTTAAAATTATTTATTAATAATTGTATGGTTGTAGATGAATTTCGTTAAGGATGAAAAAAAATTAATTTAAATTATTTTTAATTATAATAAAATGATATTTTATTGAGACGGATTAAAAAGGAAGCATGTCACACAAAAATGGAATAATAAGAATAATAATTTACATGACGTAGTTTTTCTTTTTAATTTATCATAAAAGATAACACTTTTAAATAATTATAAAGAAATTACTTTTAATTTATTTTATTTTAATGAAATAAATTATATTGATATAAATATTTAAGATTAATTTTAAGTTACAATTTTCAAGAGTCTATTTTTCTTTAATTTTATATCAATTAAAATAGCGTTACAAAAATTGTAACGGAGAGGGGGAGAGAGAGAGAGAGTAGTATTCACCTTGTTTTGTTATTTTCTCATCTGATTATGTCGTATCAGTCAATTTTCCCACAATGACATTTAAGTCCCTGCATCAGATTTCCTACTTTACTCAAAGTCCCATTTTATATGTGATATTTTTTGTTTAATCTATTCTTTAAAATGAGATTTATATTTAAAAAATAATTTAATTCTAATCTTTTAATAATAAAAATATTTAGTTACTTCGAATTTATTTGGTATTACTTAGTTGAATATGAAATTTAAAAAGAAAAAAAGAACTCGTTTTAGAACTTTTGATTTAGAAAAATTTATAAATATTTATTATAAATTACTTTACTAAAGATATGATGAAGACATAAATTTTATATTAAAAAGTATAATGATTTTTTTTGAAATAAGCAAATAAAAAAATATGACGCATGAATTGAAATAACAATTTAGGTCACATAAATAACTGTCAGATATAATATTTTCAATTTTATTAAACAAATACTAATAATTATGATTAAAATTTTAAATAACTATCCAAATAATGTTTAAGACCGTCAAATATAAACAAAAAAAGTTAATAGTGATCTTTTTAAGCAAAAAATTTACATATAAAAATAACCTGATATATACTAGATTACAATATTCAATAGTCTTTTTAACTTTTTAAAATATTTGCATTCTATCAAATTAAAACTTAGAAATTAGAATGGAGAAAGTTTAACTTATTTTACATCCAATTTTATGTTATTCTATCAAAAAGAAAAATGTTGGAGAGCTTCAGTGTGTAGTTTTGTCTTTTAACAAAGAGGTATTTATCCCTCCCTTCCAAGTAATGACAGGCTTATAACAGTGATAATTAATAAATATGACGGATCCTTGTCTTATCATATTTGACACCCATATCTATAAAATCCTAGACCCCTAATAATATATTATTTTATGTGATATGTTTTTAATACTTGATTCCTTTAAAATAGAATGTATTTATTTAATTAAAATTTGTATGATTTATTTTAGGTTGGTTTATTAGAGTTTAAAAAGGATTTTGAAAATTATATGATCTAAAACAAAAAACATATCATATATATTGAAATATCCTTGTAATTAAAAACATGTTACATGAAAAATTAAAATAAAAGAATTAAAAAAAAAGAAGAGGATTTTACTTTCTTAAACATATTAAAAAAGAAAGTAGATGAAATAAATTGAAAAGAAAGAAAATATATTCTAAATCGATTTTTTTGAATTATGCATTAGATTATTTATGAATTTCGGAATGTATATGAATTTATACAATGGAATTTTCAAATATTTAATTTAATGTCTTTAATTCAACTCTACTTCATAATTTTTTTTGTGTCCCTAATTCTTGCAAGTCTAATTTTCAAAAATCTAGTAATACAGAGTTTGGTTTAAATTGACATTTGACTACTATTTAAGTCGAAAATCATAAGTTAAAGATTTTGAAGTATGATTTTTTGAATTTATTTTTATGGTTTTAACTTAAAATTTATAATCGATATGATTAATCTTAAAAGACAAAAATTAATATAAAATATTCAATCCAAATCAAGCTTATTTAGATTGAATTTGAATATATTTTCATCAGTTCAAGTATCAAAATTCAATCCAAACGTCCACTTTATTTATAATTGAGAAAACACATAAAAAATAATTCTGAACTTGATCGGATAATTTACTTTAGCAGTTAAACTATACAGGCGTTTAAATACCTTCATTAACATTTTTAAAGTGAATTAAATGCAACTCTAAGAAATGATGTGGCAAAGAAAGTGAGTTCACTCACCTAATAGCGTGTGAAGGAGTTAATAAAGGGGAAAAAAATTATAAAATCATACGCAAGTATTTTTTTTATAGGTTAATATATAATTATATTTTAAATAATATTTTCTTAATATATTAACTTTTATTAAACTATATGAATTTTTCTATTGGCCCATAAAACTTTTAACTTTTTTCTCTTCATTTTATCGAAGCATCCGTTTTTTCTCCATCTTCATCTTCAGCTTTATCAACTACTTCAATTTCACCATCTCTTTAGTAATCCACAAAATCCAACACCAACATATAATTATTGACGTCAATTTCACACCTTTAAATTTTGTCGATTTTCATTGGAGCTAAAAAAACTTGTTGGTTCACCGAATAAAACGAAGAAGGAAGAGAAACAAGAGGTGTGGTGGAGGTCATTGGAAAATATGAAGAAGAAAAAAATAAACAATTAAGATCTAGAAATGGTGAAGAAGAAGGAAGAAGAAAGAAGTGAAGGGGGTGGGTGGGGGGAAAATAAAAAGGAGGTGCGTGGGGCTGGATATGAGGGAATAAAAATGGATCCACATTTTAAATTTTAATTTTAGAAAATGCATTTGTAATTAATTACTTGGTGTAAATTAATTTTAAGAAGTGTTAAAGAAAATTTTGTGAAAATAATTAATAAAAAAACTAATTAATGTCGTGGTGCTGGCATGGCTATGTTGTGGCACTTACATGGCTGTGATGTGACAAGTGAGAGTGGTTAAAGGGGGTATTTAAACTCCCGTATAGTTTAAGTTCTAAAATAAGTTATCCGATCAGTTCGATTTTTTTTTTTATTGATTTTCTCTTTATAATTACATAAATATATATGATATATATTTAATCCATAAGTTTTAATAAAACCTTTTTCAAAATAAAAAAAAAATCAACAAATTTAGCATTGTCACATAAATTAAGACGGAGAATATCTTCAATTAAATAATCAATTTCAATTAAATTTATTATTACAAATTTATACAAAAAATAACTCAATTACACACTAACGGATTGTTTAGTAGAGTGTATAAAAATAATATAAAATATAATGTATTAATAATGATTGCATTAGTTAAGCTTGTATTAGTTATGCGTGCATTAGTTTTGATAAGATTTTTTTATACAATATTTGATTTGGTGTACTGAAAATATTATGCATTACATAGTTTTTTTAGAAAAATTATTTGTTTACAAAAATACCCTCAACAAATATAATGGAAAGGATGTAAAAAAAGTATTTAACGGCAATTGTGTCTTTAACAATGTTAATGCATGCATTAGAACCTATTGCATTACTAATGCATAGAAATAGATGGTATTAATAATACATTCTTTGATGTATAATAGAGTATATTATTAATACAAGCATTAGTTACGCATAAATTAGAAAAATATATCAAACAAGATACTAATAATAATACATTAAGTTAATGTAAGTATTATTTTTTTCAATACACTCTACCAAACGACGACCACTAAGAGAATAATTTCAATAAAACAATCAATTTTTGTTGAGATTATAAATAGTTGAACTCTGAGTTCTCATCATCACAATCTATGCAAAATCTTTTTGTCTTTCTCTTCTGCAACTTCCATCTTTAGCACAATACAATGTATAATTCCCATTCTCAAAAAGCTGAACCATTCTTCTTCTCTACTCAAAAATCCCTTTTCCCAAATGAACCTAATCATCATCTAATCCACCATAATTTCTCCATTGACAACACTAATTATTCCCTCGATCCATTTTGGGATAATTACTCTGTTTCTGCTCATGAAAATGAAAACGAAAAATCCCATGTTCTTGAAGGAATTGCTGCTGTTGTTGGAGAACATGTTCTTTTCGGTTACAATAACAATGAAAACAAGAATGATGATCCAAATTCTGCAGTCTCTCTTCTGAAACGCACGTGTCCTGCAGAAAAGAGGAATGTTAATAATGTTCCATCAGTGGAGAAGAGTTACAGAGGAGTGAGAAAGAGGCCGTGGGGGAGATGGTCAGCGGAGATTCGCGACCGTATAGGGCGGTGCAGACACTGGCTGGGTACATTCGACACGCCGGAGGAGGCGGCGCGTGCGTACGACGCGGCGGCGAGGTGGTTGAGAGGTTCAAAAGCTCGAACAAATTTCCAAATTCCTCCGATTGTTCCTCTGCCTACTTCACCAACATCGACGTCATCATCTTCAAATTCGTCTCGTGAAATGAAAATGAAAAAGAAAAAGAAAAATGGTGGCGCTGTTGCTAATAATCAAAGAAAATGCTCAGTGGTTACTTCAGCTGCGCATTTATTTAGTTCTAATCAATTTAACAAAAAGGTTAGTGTTACTGTGGAGCTTGATCTCAAGCTCGGATTCGGGAGGAAGTAGACTCAACTGCTATAACGAAAGAACTTGTTCCTATTATTAATGTTTAGTTTTGAATCGAATCGTATGTGTTTTAGCATAAACTATCATACTACATAAATTAAACTATGTGGTTCTAAGTACTTCATGCAATACGATAAGAAATGCATGTTATGATTTTGTGTCAAGTGTTAAAAGAAGAAAATCACTAAAATGTTGTGGTAAATGTAGTTAAATCTTTTCTTCTTTTTATTGTATTCTAAGTTCGATCGATCACTTGTTTTGTTTATTTCAGTTACAATATTCAGGATTATGTGGCACTAATGACCCGTTACGTTCCTTTGATCTTTCTAATCATCAATGTGTATGTTATGCGTTTCGTTAATCTAACACGCATGTAAAAACTTGGCTTGTTTAAACTTTGAAGGCCGGCTGGTAATAAGGTTTGAGTTTTTCTTTTGGTCTTAATTATAATTCAAGTACCAAAAACTAGATGCAGGGAAGGTGGGCATGCAATTTATATTGTGATATAAAATTATGAGTAAAATGCAGTGTTTGAAGATGTGATTACAATTAATTTCAATTCGTTATATTTTATTAGAAGAACTTATATTTGTATCTACTAATTATTTATTTTAAATGTAAATAAAATTTATAATTTATATCATTACTTTTAAATTTATTTATATCTCATATAATGATTATTTTCATTAGCATAAAATTTATTATTACTTTAAATCAATTCATATTTTATCATTACTATTCATCAAATTCATTAATATTTTTTATCAAATTTATTACTACTACTTTATTCAAATCAATATTACATAGAAATGACAATTCTTATATATATGTTACAAATGACTCAAATTAACTATTTTTGTTTGTTTTTCGATCATATAATTTAGAAAAACAAAAATTAGTTTAACTTAATGGAGCTTGTCCATATTTATGGGAGGATTATAATAAATAAAGATTAGTACAACTGCAACTTGTTCAATTTTATTTTTTTATTGTATTAAATTTTGATCAATAAACTGTTATATTATTTTTAGGGTATATATTATAGTGTATTATACGATTTTATAAATTTTTTCTTATTTAGAAAATTTTTATACCTAATTAAAATAATTTTATGACTTAAGCTAATATACAAATGACTGAAGCAAAAAGAAGTACAGGGATTGTTGTGACTTTAATTTTGTTGTGATAACAATAATGACGTTGTAACGCCTAAAAAGGCGCCCACGAAAGACGGGGTTTCTGAGGACGATTGTTACTTGTATTATCATATGTCGTTATCTTATTATTTTGGGAAAAAGGATGGATTTACTCCCAAATTTTAATAAATAATACATATATGTCCTTTGTTATATTTTTTGTCCGCATAAGCCCCTGTCATTTAATTATAGGTACACATATATTCTTCGGTCGTTCAATAAGATTAAGACACGTGTAAGAAATTAGGGGTCCGTTAGTGAGAGGGGTATATGTGTACCTATAATTGGACGGCAGGGGCTTATGCGGATGGAAAGTATAACGGAGGGCATATACGTACCATTTATTAAAGTTCGGGGGTAAATCCGTCCCTTGTTCCTATTATTTTTTATTTTGTCTTGCTTACTGTTATTTAATTATTTTATTTTTATTATTTATGATCTTACATTATTTTTAATAATGCGATCCAACACCTTATTTTCTTTTCAAATAAATATTGTGAGATAATTCTTCAGTTCAGAATGTTTATGTAGACCATTCATTATATTAGTTATAAACTTAAAACAATGAGATGTGTACAAATTTTGTTTTTATCAAAGTGATATCATCCAATACAGTATGATATATTATGAACAAGAGAGTATTTATAAGTTGAGGCATGGTTCACATAAATCAATGCTTTTCTCTTTAAATCACGTATAATAATGCCTTATTTCTTAATATATCTTAGATACGCCTACGTTAATTATGAAATGGAATGTAACAACTAACAACAACCATCCAACCAAGCTGTAAAATTTCCTTGTGTGAAGGTTTGAGTTCTAATATTTACTTTGCTTCTTATTTGTGTATATGAATTAGGAAGAGGGCAGAAATGTCATTTTTAACGGCAATCAATTAACGATAATAGTTTAATTACCACTAAAGATATATTTTTAGTGGTAATAATCATTCTTGATAAATGTCGCTAAAGCCTATAACAACATTAAATTCAGTGACAACAAACTACGATAAACTATTTTATTGTAATGCGTCCATATTAACCAAGCCTAGATGAAAGCAGTGGCGTAGTTAGAAATTTTATCCAAAAAAAATAAAAATTATTGCTAGTGAGATTTAAACACACGAGCACTTAAGGACTAGCTCTTTCAAAACATCTAAAATATATTATTTAATCACTTCGTATATCATTTTATTTGTATATATGATATTTTTTTTCCGATGAACCTGACTATAATATAGCTACGCCTCTCATGAGAGACATTGTGTTATGGGGTGGAGCCCTAAATAGTGTACTTTAGGGTTGAGGAAATCCTGTTGATCCGATGGTTAGATGCTCTAAATATTCACAAGACTGAATAAATGGGCAAAGTACATTTTCTCCCAGAATTATTAACAGTGGAGAATTGTAAGTTCAGTCTGTCCTGCACATAAAAGCTACCTTTTCGATTTCATTCAAAATTTGTACCATTCAAATTTACTTTTCTTTGACTACAAACTTTTCGAAATTCTTGTTATTCGTTTTTCTGTTGTCTAATTTTGATTTAATATGAAATTGAAAAAAATATAATAAAATATATCAAAATATATATAATAGTGTGATTTTATACATGGCCGGCATGTGGAAAATTAAAATTTAGAAGTTATAAAAGAGAAATAGATATTCTTTTCTATAATTAAAATATAGGGAATAATGTATTTTTCTTATTAGTATGTTCAGATGGAATGTTATATAATTTAAATAATTTATAGTTAGATATACAAAGATTTATGACTTATTTTATACTATAAATTTCAAACATCTTGCTACCTTACCTAGATTTAGTTAGTATCGCATAAATCGAAATGAATATAATATTAAAATTGCAATGATATTTTAATAAGTATAAAATCATATTATTGCAATTTGCATGTGTTGGTGTTTGTTTTGGAACAAAACAGAGTGATTTTTTAGCATGTATTTTGAATGTAACAATTCGCGTGGTTATGAAAACGGGTAAAAGAGAAATTTAAATTTAAAATTGTTTCATAATATATTAATATATAATTTATTTTATGAATAAACTAATTAGAAATAGTATTTTATCTTTATCACATTTTATGTAACACACTTTTTGATTTAGTTTAATAAAAAAAAATACATTTTATATTTAAGTTTTAGATTTCTCGTCTTACTTTTAAACATATGATTTAGAGCTTTATAAATCTTTCTGATTTGATTTAAGTAATAAATTTTAAAATCTTTCTTTCTTAAATTTTCTATTCAATCAAACATCTCAACATATATGAATTTTATTCGGATGGAACAAGAAAATATCACATATAACAAAGAAAAAGGAGTACATTGTTTGTTTGCCATTTAAAAATCCAATTCAAATATATCTTATCAAAGATTATTTTATTAGTTTATATCAATTGTATATTAAATAATCAAACATGATTAACAATACTATGATAAACGAAACTAAATGATCCAAATGACACCTCTACCTAATTCTTTATCCAAATTAAAAATTTTCTTGTTAGGGAGTACTTCTTCCAGATGAGACTTTATGCAACGTTAATTAGGTTGATCTCAGTGTAACGTGAATTTAAATTAGTCAGTTTCAATACAGGTTGATCCCAGCGTAATAAAATTTAATATAAAGAATCTAATTTTATATTAGGATATATGATGAAATGACTTAAAATGGTTTTCTTAGGTAATAGTTATGAGTAAACAGTGACAAACAGAAGAGGCAGCAGAATCCAAGCATGATAACCCGGATGGATTCGATCATCATAATCTATTGATTGAGGCATTTTCTGATATATGCATGCTTCACAATTGATTGATATATATATCCCTTCCTTTATATTCTTCTTTACAAAATTCTATTTTTTGTGCATACAAAAGTTTTGTATTTCTAAAACAAAAAACATCAAAGAAAAATCAAATTATTCAAGATTTTTTTCTTAAAACAAAATTTATTTTGAAAAATATATTTGTAGACATTGAATTTTACCGAGTTTAAAATATTTAGGTTGATGTGTGTATATTTTGGTTTCCTCAATTAAGGTGATTCAAGTTTACTACGATATAATTTTCACTCGTTCAACATTGCAACTCTTGACTAGTATCCTTCAGTATATAACAATCCAACAAACATCGTATAACTCCGGAAGAGATGTTGAGTCTAAAGCTTCATGAAATGAATATTAATTGGATATTTTGTAATTTATATAAAGGTATTCGTCTATTAATGAAAGAACATGACTATTATGAAAAAATATTTGTTAGTGAAAAAACATGACTATAATAAAAAGTCATGTCTTAAATTCTATAATGCAAACACTCTTAGAAGTAGCAAATAGAAAACTTAACAGGTATATTCTAGGGCTTTGTTGTATCCTAAATGGAATTGCTTGCATTTTTCTCCATATGTATATGGACAATATATTTTTAAGAAATGTGATTCTTAACGACTCAAATCCATCTACTTCTTCAACTATATTTCTTACTAGTAAAATTATTTGCGCTTCGCGCGAGAATTTAATATCACAAAATTTATAAAATAATACTTAAAATCTATCAATCATTAAAACTAAAACATTGTGTTATCTTACATACAATATTACGTTGTAACAAACATTAATAATGTAAAGGAAAATGAAAAATATTACATCTTATCCTTTGTCCTTAATAACATAAGCATAAATTAATGATTATAAAAATACATATCAAGATCTTTAACAGAAGTAATGGTGTCAGTGAGCTACTCAACAGGAGCAAAATACACAAATATTTAATTGTGAAGAAGAAGAAGAAGAAGAAGAGATTCAGAATTTTCGTCGTTTTAAAATGAGAGAAAATTCTTCTATTTATAGACAACAAAGGGTAGTGTGAACAAATGTTTATTGTGCCTTATCGGAAATGTTACAACTATTTGGAAAAGTTTCAACCCTTCGGAAAGGTCACAACCTTTCATAAACGTCACAACTTTTCATAAAAATCACAACTTTTCATAAAAGTCGCAACTATTCATTAAAGTCGTAACTTTTCATAAAAGTCGCAATTTTTCATAAATATCACAACTTTTCATGAAAAGGGAAGGATAATTTTGGAAATAAATAAATTAAAAGAGAATTTTGATTTATGGTAGCGCAACGTAAGCGAGCCTAATGTTCTCTTTTATATATATATATATATATATTACTTTTTACAATATTTTCCTTTCAGCATAAAACTTTCTTTCACTAAACACTCAAATTATAAAGGTATTTCATGCCATATTCTTTTCTATCCACAAAAAAATACTTTTCATCTACCCAATATAAGGCATGAGACAACATCCTTTATATAAGTAGAAGATTTCTTTCACAATTAAATGTCAAGAAAGTTAATAGCAATTTAAGGTGTAATGAAATAATTAGTAAGATATAATACGAACAACATTAAATTTTGAACATGTCATAGTGGTTACATATCACTTACTCAATAAAAATACCTGTGCTTTGTGAACTGGTTATTTTTCATGACATTTAAATTACTGGCCACTGTAAATGGATAATACAACTGGGCTAGCTCACTCCATTCTTACAAGCAGGCCCAGTAATTGTTTCATCCGGTCCATAATTAGTTATCAAAAAATAACTTGGCACTCCCATGAAGACACAACAGAATAGAGTGACAATTTTATTATATCATTCTTTGAATATAAAATTTTAATATTTTTATAAAAAAAAATTGAAAAAACAGTTACAGTTAATAATCAGGAACTAAATTATAGTTTTTGTCTCCCCCCCGCCCCCAATAAATAAATAAAAGAGAAAATATATTTTTGATATAGTGGACAAATAAAAATGTCACGAAGGAAGTAATGAAAGTATTTATTTTGTAGTTGTATTGTATTTATATTGGGAAATATGTATGTAATTAACGGGAAGATATTTATGAAGCATGACATAAGTGAGGCAATTTTTCTTCGAAAAAAAAAAGTAAGGGAATTTTTACATTTCTAGTAAATGCAAGGAATCTGCTATAGAATGCCAAGTTTTTTTTTTTTTTTGAAAAATTTATAATTGACATATATAGGATTAATAATTATAAGTTATAACATTATTCTTTATCTTTCAGATTATAACAATAAAAAATTGCAGATTTTAACATTTTAGTAAAATAAAAAAATGATTTAAAATAACAGTAAATAATAATTAGTCTGAAAAATAAATAAGGTAAAAATGGATATATTAGTAGTAAATAATTTGAAATAATTATATGATAATTAATAGGAGTCATAAAATTAGGAGATTCATAAAAAAAGAAATATTTGTTTTCCTTGTTTAACTCAAAACATTTAAAATTCATTCAAAATAGATTTCTTACCTTTTGTTCAAACATTTCTCTTTCTTCTCAATTTATTCTCTAGTCAAACGTCATTAAGGCTGGCAATTGGACAAGATCGGATCAACAGGACCGGTTTTACCGTAATCGGTACTCGTTACCGATTACCGGAACCGATTTTACCGAAATTTTCCGAGGGTTTTGCCCGGTCCCGTAGTTACCAGATAGGAACCGGTTTGGACCGGATCGGATCTGGTTCTTACCGGATCATTGTCATGTATCGATAATTTTTTTAATTTATTATATAATATATATTATTAATTATTATAATATATATTATTAATTAATAATATTATATTATTAAAAAATTTCAATTTTAAACGTTAAACTTTAAAGTAAACTTTAAAGTTTCAACTTAATTTAAATTTAAACTTTAAAGTTTAAAATTGACTTTAAAGTTTAAAGTTTAAATTGAATTTAAAGTTTAAACCTTAAAATTTAATTTTATATTACTAATATTAAAATAGTTGAAAATTAAATTTGTAAAATGACTTGGATTAAATATAAGAGACTATCTTAAATGAAATTCAAGATGAATAGCCGTATATTTATTCAAATAAATAAATTGTACAAATACAAATATTAGAAAGAGTACATAATCTAGGTATTGAATATTAATTATTGTACTAATAATTGAAACTTCATTGAAAATCTCTTCGTAACTTTTGTATCATTTCAAAAGAAACATTTTTTGAAACTTGTATTTGTTGTTCTTCTTGCATTGCTTCCATGCCATCATCACTATTATCACCAAATATTTCATCTTCTATTTGGCTACTTAATTGTGGTAGTCCGGTATAACTTCTTTCGGCATTGACCCAATCTCGAAACAACACTGATATTTCCAAACTATTCTTTGCTAATGATTATCGATGATCTCCAATCATAAATCTCGCTGCACTAAAGACTTGCATCAAAGCGACCGATGATGCTTGAATCGCTAGCACATCTCGAACAACCCTACCAAGAGTCGGAAATTGATTTTTACGATTCTTTCACCATACTAATATTTGAGCTTGATGTTGACCTTCTTCATGCCTAATCTTTTCCTGTGCCTAATTAAAATATAAATCAAAATCATTATTAGTAGAGGATTCAATCTCAAGATAATCATCCATAAAATCGTCCATATCATCACTTCTAGGCCTACAAGATGGAGGTTCTACTATTAGAATATTTTTTTTCCATAGCTTTATATGTATTATATAACTCTCTACCTTTAGTGAATATGCTACTTTTACAATCTTCAACATTAGGAGTTTCATCATCTTTAATTTCTAAATTTGCATAAATCTTTTCAATCATTCTTTCAACACCTTTTAATTTGTAATTTGGGTTGAATGTAATAGCAGTCAAATAGATTTGAGGAATAGGAAAAAAATATTTTTTGAATTTTTCAATCATAAAAGCAAGTGAATCTTTTAAATCAATCTTTTTCTTTATATTTTGCAAATTCAGATGAAATAGCACAAATATTTACTAAATCAGAAGAAATAGTTGGATAATATTGACCAGAAGCAGCATTTGTTGCTTTATAAAAAAAACACTTAAAAATTCAATAAATTATTTTGTATTTTCTCTACCTTCATAGCCTTAAATTCGGGTCCGCATTATGAGCATTAAAAACTAATTGCATCGACTCTTGATAAATATAAGCAATTTCAAGCATTTCAAATAAAAAAATTAATCTAGTGCATACTTTTTTTGGAACTTTTCTATATGCAAGTTCACATTCTTTACAACGATTTTTAAATTATGTAATTCTAGCTTTTATTTTAGCTTTAAAAATCCAATTACAAGCAAGTCTAATTTTTGTACAAGAAATTTCAAATTGAGAAATACCATCTTTTACTACCAAATTATAAACATGTGTGGCACACTTAATATGAAAAGAATCATTATCAATTGGATAAAGTCTACATTTTAAATAATCAATTGCTTTTAAATTATTAGAAACATTATCTAAAGTGGCACTCATTATTTTATTACATATTTCATAAAATTGTAAAATAGAGCTTATTTTTGTTTCTATATAAGAACCGGTTTTAGTTTCTTCAACATATTTATATCCTAATATTCAATTTTGCATATTTCATTCACGGTCAATCCAATGGACAATAATTGTAAAATAATCATTACCATTAGGACTACGTTTCATATCAGAAGTAATAGATAATCTACCATCATAATAAACAAATAAACAACGAAGAAAATGACAATATTCTTTTTGATATTTAAAAATATCACTTTTAATTGAATTGCTTGGAATACCTTCATAATCTAGGTTATACAACTTCCGAATATAATGAATAAAATCAGGATGTGAAGGAAATGAAAAAGACAACCCACAAACAACAACCCTTTTAGCTAATTCTATACGATCTTTTTCTTTACTATATGTGCTGTGTGTGCTTCGGCCAGCCGGGTTAGTCATATTTAATACACTTTGAATCATATTAGAACCTTCAACTCCCATAGAATTTTCAAGTACGAGTATTCCATTTCTATTAGCCCTTGCTATATTATCTAGGCGAGCATATTATTTATTACACTTTCTCAAATGCGTTCTTAGTCGCCCCGTTCCCCCTTATGTACCCGTAATTATATGTTTCATGGTCAATTTATATTTCGTGCAAGTAACAGTAGTTTTTCCTTATTTTGTACCAAAATTTTGCATACTAAAAATCTTTTAACAGGTACAACGACCTTTGAAAAAGTAGGTAAAGGGGATACTTCATCTTGTTTCGATAATTCGATAGCCGGACTAGTAGGGGTTGTGGTCTCATCATCTTCATCATTTATTTCTACTTCCTCGTCTAATTCTTCCTCAAAATTAGTAAAACATCTATTTACAGTCTCATGATCTACTTCATTTTTGAAATTAAATTTAATAGGTCCTGTGACTTAAAAGAAGTTTCATCAACATAAGTATAATCATTAGTATTGGTATAGTAGTAAGATCAAATTTGTATGAAAATTTATAGTTTTTATGGCCCTAATCTGGTATGATTCAATATCTATTTTTGACATTATATTGGTTGGAATTTGCATAATAGTGGAATGAAATTGGTATACTATTTATTTGATAAAAGATAATTACTAGTTATAAATTGTATGATTTTGTATTCTTGTTTGCATGAATTACTGTTTACTTTTGACATGAAATAGGTTTAAAAGTATGCATAAAAATGGTATGAAATTCGTATACTGATATAATATATGTATAAAAATTATTCGTACTTTTGTATGTTGTAATATCGACACAATAATTTATGATAGAACAGGAAAATATGCAATTCAAAAAGTATTGGAGCATAAATTATTGTCGTCTGGTTCAAAAAAAACAGTAAAAAGACCACAACTTGAACATTTGAAAGGGCTTGCTGCTGTGAAGTTCAAGAGCTCTAAGGTTACGGCAGTGCATGTCGTCAAGAGGGACACAACATGAAGACATGTTCAAATTACCCTGCTAAAAAAAAGAAGATGTAATTTATGTTTATTTTGATTTGGTTGTTTTATTACGACAAACTCTTTTTTTTTTTATCTATTTTGTATTTTAAGTTAGTGAATTATAATGTTATAACATTTATTATGTGTACCAGCCAATCTAAAATTAGTTAATGTTGTATCTAATTTGTATACATTTCGTATCGAACTGATATTTCATTGAAAAAAAAACATGTAATTGAGATTTTAAACGAATTAGCCAACCTAAAACTAGTTAATGTTGTACTTAATTAGCATATACATTTGGTATCTAACTGATATTCAATTGAAAGAATTGAAAAAACACGTAATTGAGATTTCAACTAAATTAGTTAGCCTAAAACTAGTTAATTTTGTACCAATTGACATATGTTTGTTATCGAACTGATATCCAATTGGAAAATTTGAATAACCAATATGTAATTGAGATTTCAACTGAATTAGTCAGCCTAAAACAAGTTAATGTTGTATCCAATTTGTATGTATTTGGTATCTAACTGATATCACATTGGAAAAATAAAAAAATCAACATGTAATTGAGATTCAACCAAATTAGACAATCTAAAACAATTTAATGTTGTATCCAATTTGTATACACTTGGTATCCGAGTCATCCTTCATTGTTGCTATTCTTTTGGAGGGTTTTAATAACTGACTCATATCGACAATTGCTGAATTTTTATTTTTTTGTTAAGTTTTTCTCGCTTACGAAATTTGAATCCAAATCCAAAGGTGTTCGATCATTTTCCCTATTCTCTTTTGTCCCTTTTGATTTGGAGGACTTGCAATTTTCTTTCCTTTTATTCTCCTCACCTTTTCTGGAATTTGTTTCTTCTTTTGAGAGGCAACACTTTTTCTCACCAGATTTGGAGCCTCAATTTCAACTGTAGAACACGCTTCTACTAATCTGGGGCTCTTTCTAAAAGTATGCTTAGATTCTTCGACATGTTTTTTTCAAAAATCCTAAAAACTTAATTCTTGGTATTGTGGAGACGATTTGTGATTATGGTGATTGAGAGATGAAGAATTCTAATTTTGGGAGAGGTGATTTACAATTTCTATGGAAGTTGAATGACGAGGTGAAAGAGAAATTTTTAATTATTGAACGTGGGGGTGGTGTGGTGCTGTTATGGCATGTGAAAATGACAGAAGAAACATGATGGTGGGTAAATCCCAAAAATTGGGTGTAACCGTCAAAAAAACAAGAATCAAGGTAAATCCCTAAAATTGGGTAACAAATAAGTATAATTGATTATTTTATTTTATATCACTTAATAATTAAAATATAATTGTAAAAGACTAATAATTTAATAAAGTGAAATTAAGTTGATTTAAAAATAAATAGTGATCTGTTATAACTTGAAATTAAAATATTACAAGTAGTAATATTTTAAAAGTAGATTTAAGACACGTAATATTTCCCCTTAAATATATATATGTAGGGTGAATTTTTTTTCTTTTTTTTCTAGCTTTCATATGCTAAACCTTATAATTTGTTAAAATATGTCAAAACAAAACATAGTATTGAATTACTCTCTAGTAAATGGCATTTTAGAGTGACACAATTAATAAGCCCAAGCCCATCTAACACATTCACATTTGACCCATTTTAGTAAAAAAACTGTTCAATTAAAATAATAAAGATTATTACAAAATTTATGTGCATCAACCATGGCGCAGGGAAACAAGCTAACCCGTGATTCTCTCGAGCAAAGTTGTGATCATATATAGCATTGGCATAACAAATAAACGTGATTCTTAACTTGTTGTAAGTTGACCAATCTCATCGAGATCATCGATCTCATACCAAATTCCATCAATAGAATCACTTTTTCGAGAAAATATGAGACATCAGCTATGACTTTTAACTTTAGACATGAACAAGTAGGCACTTAAGTTTATATAAAATTGAACAAATAGACACATTCGTCCTACATGGTACCTACATGCAATTTTGTGTCCTACATGTATTATGCCATGTAGGACACGTGTGTTTAGTTGTTCAATTTTATACAAGTTTAAGTACCTATTTGTGCACACACAAAGTTGAAGGGTATAGTTGTCCGTTGGACCCAAGTTTTAAGAGTCATGAAAATGTATTATGCTATATTATTTTTTATGCTTATTGAAATTCTGAATAATTTAAGGTGAATAATATATGTGCCAGTGAACAATAACTACTTTCGAAGTAACAAAAAGAAAATAAATGATATGTGAGAATCAGAGTCAAAAAGAGGATATGTCCAATTAACCATGGGCTGAGTAGTTTTGTTAGTAAACATACAGTCTAAATTAGAGTTCAAAATGCTTAGTATATATAAATATATAATCTCAAATACTATATTTTTATAATTCGAACGGCGACACAATGCATCATCAAGGATTGTGTTAATTAAAGGGGTTTCTCAACTAAACCGTGATTCCCTCGGCTCGCTTTTATATGCTTACTAAAATATTAATTAAAGTTTGGGGTAATAGTAGTCATTAGTCAACGTATTCATGGATTTCTCCCTAAATATTTGCTATTGCAACATAAATACAATAAGGCTATTGCTATATTACTCGCAATGCCATTGACATATTTTCTCCTTGACTATGGTATATGGAACAGTTGACAAATGTGTCGTTGATTTTTTTTTTTTAAAAAAAAAGGCTGTGTAACTGTCTTATCACCTACCAACCTTACTGTAGTGGAACTTGCTCTTTTTATTTTTTTCATAATTATATGATATTCGAAATTTATTAAATTAATTTTTAATTTGCATGATATTTATATAAATTCTAAACTTAAATAAATCTAGAATACAAGTTATACATATTAACAATTGATTTTTTTTTTTTTTTTACTATTGGTGAATTCTTACTTGTAATAAGTTACTTCTATCATCTTACTAATTAAAATAAAGAACTTAAATAGTATCATAAAATTTTAATTAAGGGTGTCAATGCTTAATATAGATCCATCAAAATGACGTCGCAATGTATATGTTGGGCCAATAATGGCTCAAAATATACTTGTGTGAGTAGATAAAATTTAGAAGGTGAAATAAAGTAGAAATTAGAAGGTGCTAAATTAATTTCCCAAATTGAGAAACAGTAGTTACGATTGAGTCCACGAAGACACCCAAGAATTTAGTCACGCGTAATCATTGACCATTTTGGAGTTTAACAAGCTTTCCTCACTCCAATACTATTTTGACCACGAAATAAAAATTTAGAGAGTAGCATATTCCAATTCAAAAATATATAAAATTGTCTAGAAATGGCACCACAGAGTGAAGTGCTGAAAACATCGTTGAATTAAACGTAAATTATTAATTTCTTCTTTAAACTATTGACAATCTTAAAATTATCTCTGTACTTGACTAACTAAATTTAGATACATTTTTGATCAGCCCTGATATGCCACATGACATAGCAAGTGGTCTCAAACTTTGATAAGGGCATGAGACTCTTAATTAAAAGTTGAGAGAAGTATTGAAAATGCCCCTAAATTGATGATAATTTAGGGGTGTATTTTACTAATATTGTAAGATTGATGATGCATTTAAGTTTAATTATTCAAATAATGAGGTTGTTTATACTTAGAGATAAAACTAATAATTTACGCCCAGTTTAAAATATTTTCAATCTTTCTCTCTCCATTGTATGCTCTCCCATACTAAGTGACGGAGCCACCTTATTTTGGAAAGTTCAATATTTTTAGCTCGATTAAATTTTAACTTTATATATATATTATTTATAAGTCTACTTTTTTATTTTATAATACCTTTTTTGTAAAATTCCTGACTTAGATTACTTTTCTAGCAACATTCACAATGTTCCATTTTGATAGATAATCTAAGGACCTGTTTGGCCATAGATTTCCCAAGTAAAATTTGACAAATAGTATTTATCCATACAATTTGTCATTATTTAGTAAATCTTTTTGCATATAACCCAAATTTCCAAATACTAGAAAAAACTAGTATTTGGGCCAAGTCTCATTATTTGGGAACTTTTAATAATTCAAATTCTACACCAAACTTTTATCTTTTACAAGAACTCCATCTATAATAGTTGTTTGCGTTGTTTTACATAATTTTTTACGGGAACATCAAAGTAGTAATGAAATATTCAATGAATATGAAAGTGATGGTATGGTTATTGATGAAAGTGATGAACAATCGGCTTAGGATAAGAAAGTCATGTGTCATGTAATACAAACCTATGGTTAGTTTTGATATTTTTAAAAACTTATGGGTATAAATTATATTTCTTAAAAAGGTTAAATATATTTTCCTAATGCTATAACCAAACACATGGTGAAATTTCACCTTTCACCTAAATAATATTTCCCAAAATATTTTGAAAATCTATGGCCAAACGCTAGCTAAGAAAGTTCAAATTCCATCGCTACTCACGCAGGGTGGCCACTGGCTCTATGATGTGTCCTGCTAACTAAAGTTTCAAATTACTTTAACTAAAACGAATAAATATTTACAGGAATCGGATATTTATTACTAATCTCCGATTTATCATTTTAAAAGTAAAACTATAGCATATCATATAATTATGATCAAAATACGCATATTATATATTTATTAGTTGGATCATAAAATACAATAAATTTATACCCAAAGAAGCAGGGCAGTGGAGGGAGACAATGATTCACGCGGTAGTTCATAAAGGGGAAACCAATATTGAGTAATAATATATCTTTGGGAAATATAGAAAGAACCAAAAGTAATACTCAAAAAGAAAAAAAAAAGCGGGGCTCCGAATACGTGTAGAGGCATGAAGAGTGTGTGAGCAGCACGCTCCAAATCATAAAATGGATAGTATTTTTGGTAGGGATTTGTTGGCACGGAATACATTCCTATTCATTTTCGGTATTAATATTAAAATCTGATTAAATTTAAATTTATATCGAAAGAATTTGTTGGCACTTAGTACCTTTCTATCCTATGTCTTACAATCCGATTAAATTTAAATTCATATTGAAATGTTCCACATTGAAAGTAATATGCTTCCTAATAGAGACAACTACCGTACCTAGAAAAACTCAAACCTGAGATATCTGATTAATGAGAAAAATTACTTACCACTCTACTACAGTTTTTTTATCGATATAAGTTGACATCCCCTATTCCTTTCCAATTCCACGTTTTCACCTCATCACGAACATCCTAAGAACTCACTAATCGCTAGTAGCTATAGGATGTTCGTGATTTGATTTTGTCAATCAATTGGTGTATAGTTTTAATGGACTTGAGAAATAATTTGATGAGTCGTTAATGTTAGGGTAAGATAACAAATAAAAACATTGTTTTTCTTTGATATACTAAACAAATAAAGTAATTTTTAATTCTAATTCCTTATTAAAAAATGAATCAAGACTCGAGAGTTAAAAATTTTACATTCGTGAGTAAGAGAGCAAAACATTATTTGACCTCTCTCACAATTCTGTTGGCCTTTAAACTTTGTTGCATTATTAAGTGCCTATGCTAGTCGTATTAATACTAGTTAAAGAGGAGTTGTTCATCATCATTTTATATTTCTCCTTAATGTAGGAGGTATCACGTGAAATGATATGATGCTTTGTGTGACAATTAACTCTAAAGTAGGAGTAATATATATTTAAAAGTAGCTACCCTTCACTTGTTAAAGGCAAGTACCTCGCGCGTCACCCTTTTTATTTCTTTAATTCTTTCAATTACACTTTGAAATAAATTTCAACCTCTTCCTTCCTTGATATTTGAAGGTTGAAATCAATTGTTATCATAATAATACTAACATTCACTACGACTTTGGATCTTAATTTGAAATTAATATTTATTTATTAAATCTTAGTTTCAAATCTCTTTTTTTTTTTTTTTTTTTATAAAAGTATGATTTTAAATTTCAAATTACGATTTTACTTTATTAAAATGTGAAACTTGACTTACAAATTTATATTTTAGGAAAAAAATGTATTTTTATACGTTTTGATGATTTTCACAAATTATGAGTTTTTTTTTGTTAATAAAAAGTAATAAAACTAATGAAATGAAAACTACATGTCCAAAAAAATCAAAAAATCAAATAGAGATGCACTTTCTTAGTACACTGTCTTCATCACCAATCTGTCGTTTTACAACATGTAGTTACATGATGTTCACTATTACTAACAAGGATGGAGAAATATTACCCTTTCACTTTTTAGTAAATACTTTCCTAGTTTCTTAAGGATAGTTTGATAGACTGAAATATAAATATAAAGTGAGTGATGTAACTGAATCGAGTCCCATCCCTTCGATTCCTCATTGCATATACTTCAACGAGAAAGGAAAAATAGCTTTGTTATGTGCAAGATCGTATTGGGCAAAGAGTATTACTGTGTCTACGAAAATCTATCATATGTTGAATTTGAAAGTCAAATAATGAATACTCATCCAACACGATTCAAAAATACATACTCTAAATTAGCTTAATTTCAAATCATATCCAAACGCGACTTCTTATCTCCCTAAAGGTTGAAATATTTTTCACATTATTAGTTCAAAAACAAGTTAAAACTCAAAACTCAAAACTAAAGAAACCACATGATAACGTAAGTTTTTGATTGGATAGAAGATTGAATCTATAAGAAGAGTGTCATATGCGGCATAATGTAAGCATAAAACATGCCAATTAGGTCCCCACACTCAACTCTCAAACAGACAACATCACCATTCTCCCATCCCCTTTTTTAATTTCTCAACCACTCTCGTTCACCAAGCGCGTGATTATCAAAACCAGCTGCTTAGTGCCACGTTTCAATTTGTGGGTCCCATCATATGGTCCTCTAAATTAAATTACGAAAAAAAAACAAAGTGTAATCTCATTTCCAATTGTTGCCTTCTATTCAACACAAACACAAAAGTGTGTGCCAATTGATATCTCGACATTTACATTAATTCCATATATAGATATTCATATTATCGTCTCAAAATAAATATCGTTCTAAGAGGATAAAAAGTAAAAATATTTTATAATTATATATTTATATATATATGTATTTTTCTAATAGTGGTCAACACGGAAGAAATATTTAAACTCTCTGATTCATTGTATTTGTAATGTTTTGTTTACATACTCTTTAGGAAAAATATTAATTAAAGAATAATTTGATCGATTATCCTTATTGTTTACTATTCTTTATTTGATATTTTTCTCTTTTAAGTCTTATCATAGTTTTCTATATTTATAACTAAGGATAAAGGTGAAAACAAGTAAATAATTATATTTTTAATTTTTTAAAATAATAATTATTTTGGATCATCTACTTTTAATTAGGATGAAAACAAAATATATCAGTGGAAGTAAAAAACAATGATAATATAGTGAATTGTACTTTATCTATAATTAATATATTTTAGCGGATACAAAATCATTAAGACAACCTATTTTGAAATGAAAAAACATAATACTTAATTAACGATAAACATATTTTTACATATTAAAATCACTTATAAATATTTATAACCAATTTTAGAAGCATTAATGATTGGTAAACTTAAAAAATAATTAAAACTAATAGAATTGTGTATCTTTTTCTATATCGTGTGAAAAATAATTTCTAATTCTTTTTTATCTTAATGAAATAGATAATTAGGGGCGAGATCAGAATATAAATAACAAATACATGAATTTAATTTAGTGTTAGATAAAATAGAATTTCAGTTGTATGTACAACGCTGCGTAACGAGGCGCGAAAATAACAGGTTTAAAGTTACCAAGAGTTTCGATTTTAAAATTCTGTTATTACTTTGCGTGCCCTTCACACGTTTCATAAATGACGTTTATCACCCTTCGTTGTCACTTATCGTCTTTCTTAATCAACTCTTAAGCCTCCAATGCGCAAATAAATTTGAATAAATTGATTAACTTTAGCTTAAATTTTATATTTGTTTCAGTTCAGTAAATACATATAAATTATTAGGGAGATCACATTGATTAAAAAAAGCAATATCTGATATCGATAAACTTCAATTTTTCACTTCATATGTACAAAGCTAAAAGTCAATATACAAATTCAACTGAACTTGATAATTTAAATTCAAACTTTATATTTCTACTATATATATATTTTTTTAACTAATTCAAATCGCATCTACTAACATGGTATATACTACTTAAAAATTTAAAATTTAAAATTCTGAAACCGAAGCTACACATTAGTATAAAGACACATCCACGCACTTCGATAATGTGTATGTATATATATAGCCACTGCATGTCATCCTGGCCATTTATAATAATATATAAATTAATGCAGCTACACTTTTTTTTCCGATTTTTATTTGCCTTTGCCACCACTATCCCCACAATCTCATTTCATTCCTCTCTCATCTTCCTTACACTTTTTCCTTTTCCAACCTCTTCCAACCCTTTCCATTCAACAAAAATCGCCGTCATGCCTGAAGAAGAGTGGATTCAATCGGCAATCATGGATGACTCTGTCGTTGCTGAATTACTCTTGCGTCTCAGCTACGTCAATCCATCTCCATCTCCGATTCCGGCTCCGTTTCCGGCTAAGTCAAAGAGGGCAGGTTCACCGCTTGAGTGGTCTGTGCGTCGGAGCAGGTCTAAACCAGTTTCTGTTAATGCTAAGAAGGCGGCTCCACGTGCTAGTCCAACTACTCCTTTGTCATGGAGTGGCGCCACATCTGCTAGTTGTGGAGGTGGCGGAGCTAGTGGTGGCGCCGTTGATGGTGGCTGTGAAGAGTCTAGCGGATCTCCTCATCCGCTATACAAAACTCCAAGCAGCACGAGATCTAAGGTTTGGATATTTGTTCCTCTTCTTCTTCTTCTCTCTCTCTCACTCGATGTGCGTGCTTTTCGTGTACGATTATTGGTTTGTCCACCGTGTGTATCGTTTACAGTGAACGGCGGATTCTGTGTTAATTTATCTGGTGTGTGGTGGTTATGGCGAGTTGTTAATTCGTTGACGTGAGCCTCTTCATTTGAGTCGCGTGTCATTCGATTCGTTCCTCGTGACTCTTTCAGAAATTAGGATTTTATTTTATTTTTAGTTTCAAAAGCGTCCATTGGAAGCAAATAGTTTCATTACCTGTCTCTGTTTTTTCAGTTAATAAAATAACAAACTCACTTATCGGATTAGCTTCAGTCCTGCAGGTCTCCGGTGAGTAAACGGCGGTCGTCGTTTGTGGCTCCGTTTTATTCTCCGCGTGTTGACCAAAGTACCCCTTGCCATATATAAATCTCCGGACTTTCCAATTTCCCCATATTCCAAATTTATGTTAACTTATCTTTATTAAAGTTACTATTAAATGAATATTTACAAGGATGAGAAAAGTGGTGAACTTTACTTTCAACGTATGTTGGCAGACGCACAAGATTGAATGACTCTACACGTTTTTCTCTCACCACCCGATCTCCCCATTATTTTGTGGCGTCTTCGTGTCACACTTTCTACTTTCAAATTACCCAAACACCCTTTAATTTTGCGATAATATTTTGAAGATAAATTTTTAAAATCTGATTCGAAGTTTATGCCCTTAACCCTATCTTAAGGTCAATTGAGTCAATTTGGCCGACCTGATGAAGTGACTAATAATATGTCTCCATTCTTTGTCGGGGTCGGTTCACTTTTGAACGATTGGATTTGGTACTGAATTGCAAAATAAGCCAACTCCTCCATTAGTCAAACCCCTTTTTGTCCTCACTTTTAAGTCTCTTATTACTTTTCTTTGGGGTTTTAATTATAATTAGTGGGGGCATTTACGTCAATTTAAATATTTTAGTTTGAAATTTTGATAATGAGTAAAGACTAAAGAGGATGGCGTGTGTTCGTGGCAAATAGGTCTGCGTTCAGTTTGGTGGTAGTGTTTGTTAGTGGTTAAGCAGTTTGGTGGAGTAATTTTTTTTTTCCTTTTGTAAACGTGGAAAGTTGAGAAATTATAAAGTGTGGTAGGATGTAGAGAAAGCTTAAACTGTGGGTTCAGAGTCAGAATCTTGAATTTAAGCTTTGTCGTTTTATTCATACCCACAATCTAAACGACATTTGGTTGACAGCAAATGAAAAGGAATATTTTGGGGCACCCCACAACCGTACGTAGTCAAATATCAGTGATTGTTAGAAATTTAGAATATGCGCAGCTTCTATACGGACATTTTTTTTTCCGTACTCGGTAACAAAATTTCTTCACACTCTGTCACGATCAAAAAAGTTGGGACTATCGTGGAATTAGTCAAGTTATGCGAAAACTGGTCAGGAAACCACGGTTAAAAAATAAAATAAAAAACAGTGTAATACCTATTGCTTGGCAGCTTCTTGTTGTTAGTACTCCTCGGCGAGCTAATCAAGAAGTGGCAGCTGTAGAAGTGAAAGTGTTTAGTCAAAGAAGTGTTTTTTTAATGGAGGGGTTAAGCAGAATTGCATGTGTAAAAATTCGTCCTAGGGGTTATTATCTACGACAAATAGGTGTATAGTTGTTAAAGGAAACTTCATTTTATATCTGTCTCTGGCTTATTAACAAGTTTTACTGTCCCTACTTCTCTTACTTGTCTGAGAAAATTGTCGACCATATAACTTTCTTTGGTATTTGGATAAGGGAGGACATGTTGGTCGCAGATTGTGTCCCATATATTTTTTGGCTTACATTGTGATTAATGTTTTGAACACACTGTACTGTGTTAAATATGTATGCAGATATATCGACAGGGCTTTAATATATACTCTCTTTGCAACAAATTATTATACACTTTTTTCTTGAAAGCGAACGCGATTTTGATTGGACATATCATTTATCTGCAGACTTTGCTGGACTCACAAGTTAATGGTACTAGTGATGCTACCACCAGCAAGAGGTCAAGAAAGAAAAAGGTTAGTTTTTACCCTCCACTAAGTTATATATGGCACATTTTGCTTTTAGGAATTGAGATAGAATAGTTCATCTTAAGTGTAACATTTGTAAATGCAAAAAAGTTTGTAGTTTGAAGGAAGACCCACTGCTTCATCACTTTTACTTTGATTTTTATTAAGTGCGTGACCTGGGACGTAAAATGTTCTATTTCCATTATTCCAGGACTACTAAGTCACTTATTCATTTTTCCTTTTTATCCCTTCTGTGATGAGCAGACATTGGCTGAGCTGAAAATGGATGAGATCTTGCTAATTAAGGAAAGAAAGCAATTGAAGAAGGTATTCTTCTTGGCTATTGTGAGTAGTTATACTTATAGTTTGATTGTTTTATAAGTTCCTCAATTAACACCACTCTTTATGCAGGAAGTGGCTTTACTACGGGCTAGTGTGGAGAATCAGAGGGATACAAATCAAAAACTGAAAAGAATTAAGGTAATATGGTTACCTTAATATTCTTACACAACTGTCTTGTAGACTGATTTTATCTTTGCTAGTGAATCAAATTCACTTAATGGTTAGCTCGAATGATTAACATGTGGATGTATTTTCTTGATATGTTCCCTAAGTAGTTTTCCAACCCGCACCAAGAACATAAGATTGCCACTTGAAACTACGAATAAGCAAGCATTACTTTTTCTCCACTACAAATGAAGAAAGAACGGAGGTATAGAAACTGTATACTTACTTGATGTCCTTTTCTCCAGCTTGATGTGCTCCCTCAGCAGGCAAATGAAAGAGGTACTACTGTTGCACATGATGGGAGTTTGGGTCAGTATCAGCAAGAGGTTCTACCAAGTTATCCAGTCATTCCCATCTTACTGGAAAATGTTGCAAACAAGGTTGCTGTATCGCCATCATCTCTGGAAAAGCAGCAAGATGTCGCAGCTTTGGAGTCCAAATTTGTACTCCCAGACCTCAATATTCCATTTGGCGAGGATTCTGGCTCTGACATTCTCTGGGGGTGAACTGAAAATACTTCTGCATAACAGGGGATCCTCCAACACAGAAAGACAAGTATAAACTAGTAAGGGCTAACCCTGTTATAGGATGAATTATGGATTCAGTAGTAAGGACTTTCTTTCCTTCACCACTTGTCACACAGAAGCTGCCAAAGTGGATTTTTAGTCATGAAGGTACTGAGGGTAGTTAGGATCTGTGATGTTTCTTTGAGAAGATGTTAGCCATAGGTTAGAGATCCTAACTTACTAGTTGCAGTAGACATTTTTTTTTCTGACAGGTTTCTTCAGTGTCCGATTCTTTGGGGCCAAACCTCATTCCTTCATAGTTTCTCTCTGGAAATATCTACAGATAAAGATGTAACTATGTTATATATCAGTTGATCACATTACTTGAATACCATAACTTTCTTTTCTCAATTGATGCATACACTTGCATACTTGCATTACATTATTTGACTGCATGTATTTTCAGACCATGCAGACATCTTTATATCAAGCCAACTGAGGCTTATTTTTGAAAATAATGACATGATGACTGAGCATGACGGTGAAGGATGTGTTTATCTACACGATCAATATCAAGTCACTCCAAGTTTGTTCTGAAGCTTGGTGGAACTTTTTTAAAAAGTTGATAGCATGTTATCTCTATTCTGTTTCGTATTATAAAAATAAATCTGGAATTCTTAAACTACATGACAGATGAAAAAGAAGATGGAAAATGGTTGAAATCATTAGCTTGATGAAGCTAGACTTCCATTGTGCAAGGAAAATCCCCTCAAGCCGTTGTAAAGATCATTACAACTAGGAAGAAAAACTCGCCTAAGTGATGAAGACGAAAGCACTATACGATTTAGAGAAGAGGCAGAGACTTGATGACATCTCTTCAAGTTTGTCTCTCTCAATGATGTACAATTTTTAAGCATTGCCTGTGTTCCCTCTGCTGTCACTCCTTTACAGTCTTCCAAGTTCAACTTCAATAGGCGAGGACATCGGCTACCAATCATGGCCAGGCCTTCATCACTTAATGCTGAACGAGCTGCATTGATACCCCGAAGATTAGGCAGTTCAGCGCCTATTCCTATATGTCAAATCAATGAACAACCACAAAAATCCAAGTTTCTAATATGATAGCACACCTCAAGAGCAGAAGCAATTCCCGCCTCTGTAATCCTGCTACTGTACATATCAAGAGTCTCCATGTTGGGGCACATTAAAGCAACTTTTGTGAGAGAGTCATCATTCAGGTACGATGCAAATTTCAAACTAACAGTCCTGATTCACACCATTATGAAAATAATCTTTCTTCCCCAAACCACACCATTAAGATCTATCATCTCGCAACCAATAAGGTCCATTTTCTAATGAAGGACAATTTCTTGCAAGCGTGAAGAAGGTGGAAATGGTCAATTCCATACAATAGCTGAGATTAATGGTAACAAGAGATTGTAGATATTGGGATAAATCATTCGTAGACTCATCAGTCAATAAATTTACATCGATCAGATATAAGCTCTTAAGTGTCTGATATGCATACAGAAACGAAGAGATACCAGATAATGTGACATTTCCACGCCTACGAAGCGAAAACCTCTGCAGAGGGAGAGAAGCCTTGGCCACCAAGAAAAGGAATTCATCCGAAATAGTGAAGTTTCCAATAAACTTCCATACATGGTTCAGAAACTTCAAGCGTCTTTAAAGCATCCAAACATGATAGACCAATGTTTTGAATATTGGACACTGAAATCGAACTCAAAGCAGCACAAGCACGCTCTATAGAAAAGATCCCTTTCAAAGTTACCAAAGTATCTTCCGCCCTAATGTATTGTAAATTCAAACAATTCCTATACTGAGCAACGATAGACCGATCACTAATCCCTGAATCCCCAGAAACATTAATCTTACGCAAATTCCTCAAATTAACAGATAAAAACTCAATCCCAGAATCAGTCACAAACAATTAAAAGCGAACGAAATGAGTATTTAGTTATAATGTTTTGTTCTTTAAAAATGAGGCGAGGCAAGAATAAAATTAGCACGTGAAAGCACCTGAATCAAAGTAAGTGTGGAGTGATAGGAGTAAATTTGTTATTTAAGTAGTTTTTATCCATGTATAATAATGTCTGCATGATTATTCATTCTTTTATTTAGCGTAAAATAATACATAAATTGATTCATTGTTTGTAAATGTTTCCTGAATTATTATTCAATCTTTTGTTTCACATAAAATACTTCCTCTGTCCCTAATTACTTATGCACTTTTTCCTTTAATAGTTGTCCTTAATTATTTATTCATTTTGACAAATCAAGAAATGACAAAATAATTTTACTTATTATATCCTCAATTAATTAATTTGAAAAAGGTAAAATTTCTTGAAGATCTTAAATTTTTAATCCATCCACTTCATAATTAATAGGGGTAAAATGATAAATTCACTATGTCAATAATTGCTTTCTTAATAGGCGTGTCAATTCAAAAGTGGACAAGTAATTAGGAATAGGGAGTAATATATAAAGCTTTAAAGACATTTAGCTGTCGCTTCTTCTCCTTCACCGCTTCCTCAAACTTTAAGATAATTTGTCATAGGAATTCAATTCTTTAGTTAAGACGCTTCAATTTTCCCATTTAAGACATCAAGACACTGTCTTTAGTTCAGTTTTTTCAGTTAAAAAATTCAAGATAGCGCGTCTTAAGTTCCAGCTTTTTGTGATCAAATCAAGGATATTATGTCTTTTAAGTTCAAAATTTTCAAGTACACAGCTTCGTGGCACAATGTCTTCAATTTTTTCAATTCAAGCTTTAGAGTTTGAGCTTTAGTGACCTGAAGTTTAGATAGTTCAAACTTCAGAGACAATCTGTCATGTATCCCCAAGATCGATTTCATGTAGACAAAACTTTCATGCTTATGTCTGAAGTTCAATATTATGGTTCCAATTTCAGGCCATTAGAGAAGAAGAAAGAATAAGGAAAATAAGAAATGAGCGCAACAGTAGTGACTAATTTAATGTAGTTATCTGCTGATTAAAATTATGCATATGTATTTACCAAAAAAAAAAAAAAAAACGATGCATATGTGATATGTTCATATCAGTGGCCAGCCAAGAACTAACGGATTTGATTTGATTCAGTCGATTTCAAATTTAAATACTAATTGATCCAGTCAATAATTTTATCTTACATATTCCACAATGTCATTCGGTCTTAAATTTTATACCAAGCAACTATTGATTTACTTCTAACTGTGTACAAAAGAATATTAACAAAACAATGGGTTTTATACCAAGATAAAGCCATTGATCAATGACAGTAGGATCAGGAGTATTTGAAGCAGTGAGAGGGGAGAGGGAAGAGCCATCAACGTAAGGGCATCAATAAACACACACTTGTTACCAATCTTTCGATGTTTAACATATGTAGAAACACTGATAGAGGCAAGGAGTAGGGAGGAAGAAGAAGACCGAGAAAGAATTGGATTGAGCAACGAATCAAAAATGGCAGAAGCTAGAAACTAAATTGGATTTTTGAAGAGAAAGAAAAAGTTGGCAGAATGAACAAGGTTATGGGTTTATAGTCAGTTTACAGTAAAATGGCGAAGGCGAACTATTAAGAACCTATTTATACATGCTTGTATCAAATCATATCTAATCTTATAATTATACAACGATATTTGGAAACCATATCTAATCCCAGAAATAATCTGAAGAATCAAAACTTAATCATAAAATTATACTCTATAAATAAGAACATCCAACATGATGTTGCTCCTCTGTTTCCACCTACAGTGGTTCAACTTTCAACTTTCAACTTTCAACTAATACTGGAAAATGCAGGATGAGTAAGGGAGGGGGGGTATGATTGCAGCGTGCAGCTGTAAAACAAATGTGAACAGATAATGGCAGACTGCAGAGTCCAAATAAATTTTCTTCAAAATTTACAACAGATAAAAAAAACTGGACTAGTTCTATGACACGATTGACACCGTCTAAATGTTTGAAATCAAAGGGACACAATGTATAATATGTGCTACATACACCAGACAAAAACTAGCCTGAGTACACTCGACATCCATGGTGCAAGTAAAATCCCCTCAAGCTATCAGTAAAAGCAGAGCAACAGGGCGGAATAACTCTCCTTAGCGATGAAGACGAAAACACCAAATTATTCAGAGAATTGATACTAACTTGAGGACACTTCTTCAAGTTTATCTCTCTCAATGATCTACAATTCTTCACCATTGCATGTAAGCCCTCTGCTGTCACTCCTTTACAGTTCTCTAAGTTTAATTTCAACAGTCGAGAACATCTGCTTCCGATCATGACCAGACCTTCATCATTTAATGCTGAACCAGCTGCACTTATTATCTCAAGACTAGGCAATTCTGCACCTTTTCCAATATGTTTAATCCCTGAACAGTTATCAAGTTGCAAATCCCTTATCTGATTACACACCTCGAGAACAGCAATAATACCTGCCTCTGTAAGGCTAGTACATGATATCACATCAAGAAAGTCCATGTTGGGGCACATCAAAGCAACATTCATGAGAGAGTCATCATCTAGGTAATGGTTAGTTGCCAAATTAACAGACCTGATTCTCGGGTTCTTTACATCATTATGAAAACAATGCTTCGTCCCAAAACCAGTATTTTCCATATAAATTTCCTTTAGTGAAGGACAGTTTCTTGCAAGTGCGTAGAACGTCAAATTGGTCAATCTCATACAACCACTGAGATCAATGGTAACAAGACATCGTAGATATTGGGATAAATCATCCATACACTCATCAGTCAAAAAATCTACTTGAACCAATGATAAGTACTTCAGAGACTGGTATGCACACAACAACTTAGAGATACCAGAATATGTGAAATCTGTACACCAACAAAGTGCAAGTGTATTTAGAGGGAGAGAAGCATTGGCCACCATGAAGAGGAATTCATCTGTGATAATCGAATTGGAAACCTCTAGTTTCTGTAAAGTTCGGCTAGAAGTTGCCAAACATTCAAAACCAGAACTTGATTGACCAATGTGAATCTCAGACACTGAAATCCAACTCAAAGCAGCACAAGTACGCAGTATAGAAAGGATCCCTTTTAAGGTAATAAAAGGGCAATCATCCATCTCAATGCCTTCCAAATTCAAACAATTCATAGAAAGCGCAACAAGCGACCTATCAGTAATCAAATGATTCCCAGAAACATTGATCTTTCGCAAATTACTCATATTCACAGACAAAACCTCAACTCCAGAATCAGTCACAGCAAAATTACTAGCCTCTGATGCAATATACACAGAATCCAAAACATAATCTGTACTCGGATAGCTAATGTCCAACTCTTCCAAAAATGGAAACAACTCAGCAATAACATACAAATCAGAATCACGCAAAAGAGTTAGATTGCTACATGTCAAAACCCTCAAACCCTTTAATTTCCGCCCTAATTCCTTCAAACCCTTAAACGGTAATTTCTTATGATTCGAGATATCAAGTTGTTCGAGATTGGATGTATACGAAACGGAATTAGCAAGATCAACAAGCACAGGATCAAGGTCACCACTGAAATTACTAAGATCAATAGATTTAAGATTCGGAAATCGATGAATGAGTTTAGATATGGTACCGTGGGTGAGCAGAGTCGAATCGATCACCGATAAACCGATGCGCAAACGATTAGTGAGAGCAAGGAACTGTTTGGACACCATAGAAAACGACTCCAAGTCGGATTTGTGATGAAGACGACTGAATATCAGTTCCCAGCATTCTACCGGCAAATCCTTGCACCGATTCGCCATTGATTTTAGCTAATTAGGGATAAAAGTTTACATACAAATGAAACTGACTCGACTGTCGAGAGAGAATTCGGAATTCAGTTACGAATTCTGTTCTGGCGAATTTTGGAATTCAGTGTACTTCACAAGTGAATTTTGGATTGAGGCTACTTTTAACAAATTGTTGATGTGGGTCTTTATCTTTTCGTTATTGATAGACCAATCCAAGAACTTTTTGATTATGTCCATTTCAAAATTTAAATTTGAGATCTACAAAGAATAGCCCCCTTCCTATTTTAAAGTGCCTATTTTGAAATTGAATTTATTTTTGACACGTAGTTTATATTTTTTTTCCTCATAAATATAAGAGGAAATCACAATTTTTCAAAAATTGTGCTAACTTCTCCAACGCTATATAATTTTTCAATTCAGCAAATCTAGTTTATTTATAAATAAATGAAATATCTTAAGATGTCGGATGGGTTGATGTGTAAAGGGATAAAAGAGGGATGGAAATGAGGGCGGAGATGTAGTAGAAGAAGAGGGTTGAGAATGTTTTATGATCAAATCTTAAGCTACATAAATTTGGTTAAGGGTAAGAGACATTTAAAATATCGCGTTTTAAGATATTTAAGTGGCGATTGATCAAATCGTGAGTAAAATAATATTATTAATAATTTGAGTAAAAGTATAAGAATCTTTCAAACTATTTTATCTTATTATATTGCTAGAAAATAGATAAACTCGTATTAGTATAATACTAATTATTTAGAGGTCGGAATTTTGCTTATTTTATCCTAATTGAAACATTTTTTTATGTATAATTGGTTAACGAAAAAAATTCCTTGTTTTTCCTTTTAAATATTTATACATGTGTGACGTGTACATGACACAAATTAAAATAGAAAGTTAGCATATAGGAGTGTGTCCCTACTAGTTTGTCTTGTTGCCTTTACTAGTATTAGTAGGACTACTCTTATAATTTGTTATTCTTCAATTTTTGTGACTATCTATTATTTCGTAAAGTATATTTGTATTATTATTTTGTTATAGTGATGTTATGTTACTATTTGTCGTTTATGTTAATATCTATTGATTGTTAAGACATGACACCTGAGTCTGTAGTCCAAACAGAAATGAACCTGACTTTGATACTATGTTAGATATGAGCATAGCTTAACTTCAAAAGCTAGCTCATGAGAGGAAGATTGCTCAAACCCATATGAAAAGACCACCAGTCTATTCCCCAACCAATGTTGAACTTTTACCCAAACAATATTTTCATCATGTCTTTTACTAGATTAATTTTGTCTCGAGCCGCGAATCTACCAAAAACAACCTCTTTACCTCTAATGTAGAGGTAAGGTCTCACACTATATTCCCTAGACTCCATTGTGCGAGAGGCTATTTTATTGTTGTGTTAGATGTTACCATGATATAATACAAACTTTTGTTGAATAAATCAAAGTCAAATAAATTATAGTATTTTTGATTTACTTATACCACAAAATATAGAAATTAAAACTTTAAAATACCAAATTATATTGAATTAATTTTACATATAGGATAGTGATAGTAATATATTGAAAAAAAAAACTAACGAAACTTACCAAATCGAATTTATCAATATCACACCCCAAACAAATGTTGCATGTGCTCTTTGACGAATGAGTTTAATTTGTATTTCTCAATCAATCTTTTCGACCTTTTGCCGTCTAATCTTTTCCATTTGCCGATAAATTGTATCTCCCTCGATTCGATCAACGATGATATTTCTTACTAGTGAAAGTTTTGTAACATTGATGTAAGATGTGGAGTTAGGTGGAGATTCATTTGTTCAAACGAACTCACTAATTTTTTTTGGACCTTATAGTTATATTAGAAATTTAAAAAAATATATGTATATTAACTTGTGAACCCCAAACGAATTGTTTAGAGTTCTCAAACTTCTAATCTTAGCTCTGCCTCGAATTGATGTTCAATGCAACTCAATTGATCCGTCGATCCATTTAACAAAGAATAAAGAATAAGATAATTAATTTAATTGAATCTCAAAAAAGTTACCACAAAATAGATTTATAGTGATATCTAAGTTTTTTATTCTATTGAAATATATAATTGTCTAAATCTTATCAGAATTTGTAAAGTGAAACGAGCATATGTAAATTGATCTTAAGATGAAGTCCAGCTGATAACTTAAAAGATCCTGTTAATTATAATTAATAAAAATTATACTTTATAGTAGTAGTAATAAAAAAGCAGTCGTTTACAGTAGCACTTGGGGTTTTAACTACAACTGAGAAAAAGTAAAATAGAAAAAGAAAAATGCACTAAAGGAAAATTTAAAACATGCGGTTTCAAATTCAATGGAGATCGTGAAGACGTGAACCATTAACTATTAGGCGAATGGTGGCGAGTCCGGCTGAGGCGGAAGCTTAAATGGCGGAATTACTGCAACTGGCGGTGCTTGATCGGGAACTAACGGTGACGGAAGAAATGTTTCTGGCGGTTGATCAGGAATTACAGGTGACGGCAGGAAATTGACTGGTGGTTGATCAGGAAACACCGGTGACGGCAGAAAGTTGTTTGGTGGTTGATCAGGAAACACCGGTGATGGCAGAAAATTAGTTGGTGGTTGTTCAGGAATCAATGGAGACGGCAGAAAACTGTTTGGTGGTTGATCGGGAATCACTGGCTGGTCATCTGCTGGTGGAAAAATAGGGACTAGTGGAGTTGCTGGAGGTATATTTTGTTCCGGCGGTGTAAGAGTGAAAATTGGAGGTGGAGAAAATATGGGGAAAAGTGGTGGTGGGGGGAAATCTTGTTCTGGTGGAGAAAATATGGGGAGAAGTGGTGTAGGTGGGGGAAAATCTTGTTGTGGTGGAGAAAATATGGACACCAGTGGAGTTTCTGGTGGAAAATCTGGTGGTTGAGGGGTTGGGAGGGGAAAATGGGGTACCAACGGAGGAGGAGAAAATAGCGGAAAATTGGGAGTGTCGTCTGGGTCAGGAGGGGACCACCAAGGGAAGACAGGTTCCGCCGGTGGAGGTGGCGAAGCAACTAATGGTGGTGGGAAGACAAAAAATGGTGGAGATTCTGGTGGAGGTGGGGAAGGAACTAAAGGTGGTGGTGGAATTAGTGGTGTAGGAGAAGGTGGCGGCGGAGATGGAACTAATGGAGGAGGTGGGAAGACCAGTGGTGGTGAAGCTGGTGGCGGAGAAGCGAGTATGGGTGGCGGTGATGGTGCTACGACCGGTGGAGGAGATGAAACAACCGGTGGAGGTGATGGTGTTACTAATGGAGGTGAAGGAATGAGAGGTGGTGGAGACGGAATAATTGGTGGCCGTATAACCACTTGGGGAGGAGACGGCAAAATCGGAGGACGGAACGGCGGAGCTGGGCGGCGAGGTGAGGGTGAAGGGGAAATTGGTTGCGTAAATGGGTTGTTGTGTGAATTACGAGGGAAAGGCCATTGACCACAACTTCCAAAGAGGTATGAAAATAAAGGATCACAATTACCCGAAGATGACGAAGACCTTCCTCTTGATCTTCTCCCACCACTGCTTCTTCTACTTCTTCCTATGCCGCCGCGGCTTCTCCTCTTCTCTTCTTCATTATTCAAACTTCTAGCTTCCACTAATAAGGTTGAAGAAATCAAGAGCAAGGCTATCAAACTCAGAATAACAATGTTAATTTTCATCTCGAATTATTCATTAAGCGTCCTTCATTTTCCATACAATGTTTTGATAATCATATCATGCATGTTCATATATATGCAGATTTATAGACTTATTGAGTAAATGAAATTTGTTAGTGGCACATAGAGTGATCATATGTTAAATGCGCCACATGCAACAACTGGGCAACAGTAAATTAATGCATCACAAATATCGATGGAATGTGAGTCTATCCGCTTATTAACGTTGGCATATTAAGGTTAAGCTTGTGTTTTTTGCAGGATGATTTAGTAGAGTTAATGTCATTTAGTCGTAGAACGGTGAACATTACTGCAAATGTGGGATTAGTAGGGGGGATGATTGATGAATGATCATTTGCAGGGGACAGTTTGCTGTAGAAAATGCGGCAATTGAATGAAGTGTCTTGTTGTATGTGCCACCCTTGATCCTTTCAGCAAAGAGCTGACCAAAAACAAGATTGAATGCAAAAGAGATGCCTTACTAGAAACGTTTAATTCTACATTTAATTCTCATGCAGGCGTTGTGCAGAGTACAAGGATAAACCATGGCTTACTACAATTTGATAAGGATACAGCCATACACCAGAAACAATCAAACAAGTGTTATTTTGTTGGTCTGCTCTGTGTTGAGAGGCCCAGGCTTGTGCTCGTGTTAGGCCCAATCAATTGGATTGTCAAAAACCAAAAAGAATTGGAAACTCAATCCAGCAACTTCAACGTATAACAAACATAAAAATCATATTTGTATGTTATACTATAATTTGCATAATTGCGCTCTATAGAAAATTTTATGTTTGCTATGGAGCTTTTGATTTGTGTAATTCGCTAGGTACGTCCAATTTTAGACAAATTGTTCAATTTTGTATATTCATTTATACATTGTAATTTGTATAATAAGATATGTATTTGTATAATTATAAGTGTATAGGACCAAAATATATATATTTGTATTTGTAAATACACTTTTATCTCATTTTATACATACACAAACACATTTTATACATTTGTATACCGAATGAGTAATTGTATAACGAATCAGATGGCAAAAAAATGAAATGTTTGCTGCGAATTCCAAATAAAATAACCTATGACTATAACATTTAATTTGAATTAATAGTTTGTTATTTCATACAATAATCCTTATTCAAAGTTCAAACCGCTAACTGTGATGGGCTTTTCTTTCCAAACATTCTCTCTCTTTCAGAAAATGCCTTTTTCCAATTGTTTAAGGAAAACTCACACATTGTCGTCAAATAGAGCAGGTAATACGCATTTATTAGGTTTAACAACATTTTTAGTCTACCATGATACAAGAGATGAATTATCGTACTTATCGTATGAACAGGATTTATACACAGTACTTTGTAGGGAAAAAAACCTTGTCTAGAACAAACACTTCAGTTTGCAGACATTGTAAGGAAAATCTTTATGATGAATGGGAACTAATACTGTAGGAGGAGACATTAAATAGGCCCTGCCCATCTTGGAATGCACATAAGAAGCCCAACACAACCAAATTCATGGCCCATAGGTGTTGGTGACCAAGTAAAAATTCGGAACAAGTGCGAAGTTGTATATTGTGGCTGTGGGGATCACGGCGGAGCCCTTCTTTGGAAAGTTATACTATTTATACAAGATTAAAATTACTTTTTAAATTTATATGTAGATATTAAACTCCCTTCAATTAGTTTGTGTATTTACTTGCTCCGCCACTGTTTGACATTATATATTAGTAGTTCAGAAATACGTGTGAGTGGGTCTGGAATTTCTTTTTCTTGTTGTTTTCTGTCGAAAAGGTATTCTATTATTTGAAATTTTGAGTTAATCTATGAAATTTGTAGAATCGATGCTTAAGATAATAAGAAATGCATTGACTTACTAAAGCCATTATGCAAAACTTGACAAACCAATGTAGTAAGCTGACCAAATAACTGATACGCGCGTGATAACAACACCATACACGACGAGCATGCGTACACTCAAACGTTTTGTTTTATTCTATTGAGTTTTCCTTTCTTGTCTCAAAAGATGTTGAAGGTCTCCTGTTGTCAATCTTAATTACTCATCAGTTATTACTGTTACATTTTTTGTCATGTCATAATTTCACAATTATTGGGGAGGAAAACTAGTGTAGTAGTATTAAATTGATTCGATAATTATTGTTAAGTTATGACCTCTAATTATTGTATGTAAGCGAATTTGAGAGCAAGCCAGCAATGGATCTATGAATCCCACTAAGTGAGGTTTGGAAGGAAGAATAAAGTGTATCTAGATATTATTGCATACACAAATTAATTACTTTCATCATCTCATTTTATGTTTGACTCACGTAATTTAAGAAATAAAGGAAGACTTTTAAAATCTGTGGTATAAAATGAATGATTGAAATTTGTGTGGCTATAAATCATTTCATTAAGGATAAAATAAACATTTTAAAGTTAAATTGTTGCTTAATACAAAAATGTGTTATTCTTTTTGGGACAGACTAAAAAGGAAAGTAAGTCACATCAATTGAGACAGCGGGACTACTTCTGTCTCTAATTACTTGTCCACATTTCCGTTTTTAGTTGTCCTTAATTACTAGTCCATTTTGACAAATCAAGAAAGGAATTTTTTTTTTTTTTACCTATTATACTCTCAATTAATTACTTTGAAAAAACTAGCTTCTTGAAAATATTAAGTTTTTTATTTATGCACTTCATAGTTAATAAAGGTAAAATGATAAACTCACTGTGTCAATTAGTCACAGAGGGAGTAGTATTTACTTCCTCCTCACACTATTAAAAAATGTTCACTTTTCGTTGTACACATTAAAAAAATTGAAATAATTTATAATTTTTTACTATCTATTTTATTCTTAATATATATTGAGTTCTAATTATTTTCAATCTATTTTCCCAATAAGATAGCTTATAATAATTAGAAATAATATTATTTTTTATATTTAATTTATTTATTTTACACAGCGCACATTTAATTTGCCAGCAGTCAGCAACTGTTGGGCTGTTACTCTCGTGGGGATTATGTAGGGCTGATTGTTGTCTTTCTTCAAATTGCACTAACCACTGTTAAACAATAAATACATATCTCAGCAAACAGCACTAGAAAATAATTAAAATACATTTGTTCGACTTCGGGAAAATTAATTAATTCAATGTATAATGAGGAAATTATACAAAAATATCGGGGTTACAATTTGAACAGAAAAAAAAAATAACAAGGAATAATTGTACTATAATTAGAGTAACATAATTTATACTATAGTACAATCTAATTAATTACACTCAAAACTCAAAATGTAGTCCTCCCAATTCATATTGGCATAACTTGTGTACATATATAATTATTTTTTCAGTTAGAGAATCTATTTATTTTTTTTTGGGTTAAAATATAGCAATGGACGAAAAGGGATTAATTAAAAGGAGATTTAAGCTATAATAGTGCATTATAGCTTAGTAGTAATATATACATATAAAATTAGTGGGATCCATCCAAAAAGGGGAGTGATTAAGTATTTTAGATCTTGAATGTACTAAATTATGAGCTATCATTGTCAAATCAGATTGTTTTTTATCTTATTATATATTTATAAGTCTAGAAGTTATTGTGAAGGGTTTGATTTTTCTTTCCAAGCTAGTAGTCGGTGTACAATAAAAATTATTTAGTCACAAGGGCCACATGGTAGCTTTGAAGTGGTATAATTTAATTAAATATAAAATTTATTAATATAAAAAAATATATTTTTTTTTGAATGTTTATACTTTCAAGTATACGTCCAATTGATCAAAATGATGTGTGTAAAAATATAAATATCTTTTGAATGTTATAATTTTAAAAATGTGTTATCATTGACTTCAAAAGATTTATTAGCTATAAAATGAGATTGATTGTTATAATATATGACGCCTATATAAAAACATGTACTCCCTTGTTCAATACATTCAACTCAAATGTTTAAGAGTTAAGTTTTATTATATATAATCGTAAATTTAAATATAATTTTTTTTAATATAGAAAAGTTACATATTTAAAAATTATATAAATTTTTTTTTTTCATTCCTTTTTAGTTGTCATGTTGTGTTTTTTGAGAGTCAACTTGACTAAGTTTCAAATCTATATTATATTACATTAATTCTATATTTTAAAATAAAAATTTAGATATTCAAAAACTATATAAAAAGTACTACAAATTACAGTATGATGCAAAAATATATTTTAAAATGTTAGTCAAAGTTCATATAATTTGATTCTCAAAAAAGAAACTATGATAATTAAAAAGGAACATAGGGAGTACTAAGAGCCCGTTTGGATTGATTTATGACTTAAAAACTACTTTTTTCAAGTTAAAAATAAAAAATTAAACTTAAATGACTTTTAAGTTTAAAAATAAAAAGTAAGGGGAGACCTACTTTTGATTTTTAACATTCTCAAACACTTCCTAAGTTATTTTATGTTTTGTTTTTACTTATTTTAAGTTAATTTTTTTTATTTATTATAAGTCATTTTTATATTTGTCAAACATTTTCAGAAGTCAAAAAACTAACTTAAAAGCAGGTTTGACTACTTTTTAAGCCAACAAAAACACTCTCCAAGCCAACTCTCTCCATTTCAATACTGTTTGACTTGACACAAAATTTAACAAAATAAAATAAAGTCTTTTAAAATGTATTGTTTATTTCATTAATAAATAAATTGTAACATTAAAATCCTTCTAATTGAAGAAAAATGACATTTTCTTTATCATATAAATTGAACAAAGAAATTTAATATTGATAATTTAAAATATATAAAAGAATAATAATAATATGACTCTCAAAAATCATTAACTAACATAATTAAGATATAGAGTGAGCACTAATTTCACACTCAACACTCTCTTCTCCCAAATCCCCAATACATAACAAAATAGTGTCAAAACCCCACTAGCACAATCTTCAATACAGCCAGCCAGGCCATAGACTATATAGAATACGTGAATTTCTTAACTCTCTGATGAAAGGATTTTCAACTTTTGATAACTGCCACGAGATTGTTGTGTCTCTCTTCCCCTTTTAGCTTTTTCAGGTTTACAAAAACAAACTTGCTTTTACTTTTTCCTTTTTCATTTTCCTGACTACCATCTGCCACATTATTTTGTCCCTTTCTTTCCATTTTTTCTGCTAAAAAGCATAACTGAGATACCCCCATTAAACCACATCTACCATCCACATTTCAATTTTCAAAAAGATTGAGTGTTTCTGCAGAAATATCACTGATTGTTAGTTTTGTATGTCATTTTGAAGCAAAAAAAGAGATGCAACTACTCATCTTGCTTATACCCATTTGGGTTTTTGTTACTCCTTTGTTGTCGGCTCCAGTTGATGTAACTCCACAGCCTCCAAGTGCCGATCCAGTTCTTCCTACTGAGAAAGGACCCATTTTTCAAATTTCTTCTGATAAGGACGCCCCTTCTCCTGGTAATTAACAATGTAAAAAAAAACAATCTTTTTTTTTTGTATGGATCTTCTTGATGGGTATACGTTGAAGGTGCAGTTAGTTAACTTATGCTGAAGTTAGAAGGAACTTGCAGTTTGTTACCTAGATTTGTTACTTCCCTCTTCGTTTTTTTGAACTGATTTGCAGAGTACTTTTGCTTTTTTTGAAATTTTCGTTTCCCTTTTGATGGCAGACATAATGATGCTCTCAAGAAAAATTAAAATTTGAATAGGACCACATTTTCTTCTTTCAATAAGCTAAAGATTGGAAATGGAAAAGGGGCATTTCTCTTTTTTGAAGGTTTAGTTTCTAATCAAAGCTCAACCTCATTGAATCTACTTTTATTTTCAAATCAGGAGTTGCAGAGTTCAAAGTGGTTCACCACCAGGATCTAAACAAGAGAATTTTGATTTCACTTATTGTTGCTTCAACCCTTCTTGCTGGAATTCTGCTGTTTTCATCTTGCTTTTGGATATACAGACTGAAAACGCGGAAGAAATCCGTCGAACAAGGACATCAGAAAGGAGGTAACTTTGTTATTAAAAGAAGTCACTTTTTTGAAGGATGGTTTGAGTTTCTGTTGGTTATTTAAATTGTTTCATTTTCTGTACCAAGCTTGCACATTGTTTATTTGTTCCAATTTTATGGTGCAGAGCCTGTGAAGGGGCTTTCATGGGGTCCTATAATGGCCAAGTTCCCTTCTTTAAAAACTGTTGGTAAGAAAGGACTAGTTGCTGTGATCGAGTACCAGTCGTTAGTATCTGCAACTGATAATTTCAATGAAAAGAATGCTATAGGAGAAGGTAGATTAGGATGTGTTTATAAAGCTCAATTCAGTGACGATGTCCAAGCAGCTGTTAAAAGAACTCATGGTGGGGATCAGGATGCTGAGAAAGAATTTGAGGTAGTCTGATAGATTTTGACCCAGAATGTAACCATAGTGATAATTATTTTGTGCTAAAACAGATATCTGATTGAATTTCAGAATGAGGTGGACATGTTGAGTAAATTTCAGCATCAAAATATTATTTCGCTTCTTGGGTACTGCATTCATAGCAATGCACAATTCCTGGTGTATGAGATGATGCAGAATGGATCTTTGGAATTCCAATTGCATGGTAATAGCCATATCTATGTCCTGATATAAAGTACAAAAGAGAACAAATGTATATGTGCTATCTAAATAATTCTCCGTTTTCCATAATTGAGTTGACCTGCTTGATCAGGACCTCCTCGTGGATCAGCTTTGACTTGGCATCTTCGCATGAAAATTGCATTGGATGTGGCTAGGTATGTAATGTTATGATTTATTAGTGCTACCTCTTTCTTTTTTCTCCCTCAGTTCTGTGTTTTCGGAAGTTAATGATATAGTTATGCTGTTGAAATTGACCAGGGGACTAGAATACCTCCATGAACGCTGTAACCCCCCTGTAATCCATAGAGATCTCAAGTCATCTAATGTTCTACTGGATTCCAACTTCAATGCAAAGGTAAACTTGCAATATAAACACATAGATCTCACTCAATTACTTCTCCTTTATAGACATTTTGGTATGTTTTGGCTTGTCTGAATCGGTCAGCTTTTACTTTGATCAGCTTTCTGATTTTGGCCTTGCTATAGCTGGATGGAACTTGAGCAAGAGCAATATAAAGCTTTCAGGAACTCTGGGTTATGTGGCTCCAGAGTACCTTTTAGATGGTATGTGAGACTCCCCATTTTATCACAATTTGCTAAATGAAGATGATGTTGATGTTAATTTGTTTGAAGGTGCCTTGTCTAGTAGACAGTCCAATTTACTTATCTTGTCCGCTGTTTCGTGTCATAGAAGTGTCTCCCAAGAATTATCCTCACTTTGCTCCCCTAAGATTAGAAGAAATTGGTCCCTCCTAGAATTCATATACCCATCTGCAAAAGCATATACAAAGAAGCACCATCATCACTGAGCTCCTGATGTAATTGCTATAGCTACATATTTGAATTATCAACAATTAGATTATATGAAGAAGATAGGCGTCTCTTCTTTTGCTTACGAGATTCTCATGTCTTCTCTCGTATGATGACTTTGATTCTCCAAGATACACCTGAACTTCACATTAATGTTTTGACTCCCTTGTGATGACCATTTTACCTTCGAGGCTTCAACGTTGTTTCTTTGTCACGTTGAAGAAAAAGGGAGAGAGAAAATGTTAACTAATATCTTGAGATAGATATTTATGTGTTAACGTCCAAAAATATATACCCTGATTAGTTTATTTCAAAAGGCAGAGTTCAGTTTTGTAATATTATTGGTTGAGTGCTACCTAGCTTTTGGCTAATTAAGTTGAAGTGGAAGGAAATTGCAGATACAGATCAAGGATACTCCAATGAAGTTGCAAAAGCTCTTGCCTAGTCCACAATACTTTGTATGCTAATGAAAAAGAAATGAATGCTAAATTTTCTTTCTCTCAAATTAACAATGTAAATGTTAAAGCTTGTTTTTCACGCTCTCCTCATATGAAATAACATCCTAACCAGAAGTCTGAAATTAAAACATTTTTGCATATATTTTTGCTGCGCTTCAGGGAAATTAACTGATAAGAGTGACGTCTATGCTTTCGGCATTATACTTCTGGAGCTTTTGCTGGGGAGAAGACCAGTGGAGAGACTAGAGGGAGCTCAATGCCAATCTATAGTCACGTGGGTATGTTATGCAAGAGATAGTCTAATCATACTTGAATGTTTGCTCTAAATCTCTTTGAGCTAACGGGATGCTGACGTTTAAGTAATTTCATGACAAACAGGCGATGCCACAACTAACTGACAGGTCAAAGCTCCCCAATATTGTTGATTCTGTCATTAGAGATGGAATGGACCTGAAGCACTTGTATCAAGTGAGAGCAGCTGGATCTTTTGTTAAATTATTACTTCCATTTTACTATTTTAACTTATGAATCAAAACGGATGATTTGATAGGTTGCTGCTGTGGCCGTGCTATGTGTACAACCAGAACCAAGTTACCGACCACTGATAACAGATGTCCTGCACTCCTTCATTCCCCTTGTACCAATTGACCTTGGTGGGTCCCTGAGAATTGCAGATTCTGCACTATCTATTAGCGCTTAACAAGATGAGTTGCTTCGTTCAAAGTTTACTATAGACACTGAAGCTGGTAATTGAATGAGCAACTTGACCTTTCCTCATGTTTTTTTGCATCTTTTGTTTGTTATTTGTCAAATGCAATTTTTTCTATGAATTTAGTGTAGGACCACTCACCAAAAGAAAATTTATGCTGTGTGTATATAATTGTAAATTTGAGGTAGCAAAAGCTCTGATTTCACTTCAAGTTTTTGGCCTTTCATGGTTGTTTTATTTATGTATTAGAGGAATTAATATGCTTCTAGTGTAAAGAATGACTTGCGAAAATATTCCAGTATTTTTGTGTATACAAAAGTTTCTCTGTTCTGCTTATTTCTTGTCCATCAATAGCTATTATGATTAGCTTGGCCAGACTCCAGCTTCTCCTACCCCTTTCCCCACCTTGTTGCTGATTTTTTTGTATTCCTTGGCAGATAGGATAAAAATGTTGTCTCTCATTCAAGCACCTTTTTTGGCCTTTTTCTACATCTCCAATAAAGAATATAAATGTAGGTCATTAATGCAAACCATGTGTAGCATGGCCTACAATTTTTGTGGATCTGGGACCATAAAAATGATAAATGCCATCCTCTTTTAAGGAAGGGTACTTCCTCATCAGCTGCTGGCTAGATTGAGTTTTCTTTTTTTTTCCCACCCCATTCCCTAGGAAGATCAGTGTTGTTCCCACTTACCCTCCAGTGTAACTCGAACCGTCAACCTACCAGTTGAATTTGAACTTTAATAACAACTGGAGTCATGGAAGGGGGAAAAGAATATCCAGTTCATTGTCTTAGATAGTCACGTGGTACAATTTGAACGTATCTTTTAGTGAAACAACGTTCACATTAAGAAAGACAAAATGACAGTGTTGTTTCTTCCTAGTTTGAAGATTCTCCTTCTGGAAAATCAGTGTCAATAGCTGGTTTCCTTGAAGTTTTCAGTCACAGCAACTTGGCTACCATCGGTATATCAGATGTGTTTCATTCACAAACACACGAAGGGTCAAGTTTATCTCTCTACTTTCGGATATTTTCCACGTTTACTCTATGTTATACTATCAGGCCAAATTTACCCTCCAGACAAATTTCATTTGTACTCCGTTGTATACACTTTCCAGCTGCACTTCTTTCCTTTGTCAATATCTATACCTCCAATTACAGTTTTCTTTCGAAGAACGATTAAAGCAAAATCCTGATTGCTGGACGACACACCAAGGAATTTATTGTTTACATGTAAGATTCCGTTCTTAGTAAACCTCACGGCAATATCTAAGGATGTTTACGTCAAACACAATAGTATTAAAAAAATATGCTCTCTTTTTCATTAACCATCCCAGCTCATAACTATTAATTCACCTGATCTACTCTTCCTCTGGCACCCGGAAAAGGAAACAAATTCGGGTTACATGCTTAAAAAATCATGGCCTTTTCGAACTGGATATGCAGTCGTAATACCAAAAATATGTTTGTAAAAATTGTTCATCCAGGAGGACATATAGAACTTCATGACAGGCCTATTCTTGCATCAGAAATAATCAACAGAAACCCGAAAACTTGGATTTGTCATCCAACAGTTTTCCAGCAGCCATGGGCCATTCTACCACCGGAAACCACACTCATGCCTGGCCAAAAATTCTATATTGTGCCTATAAGCACCCTCAAAAGACTTCAATCCCTCGCCTTGAAATCCTCTCCGGCTCTCGTTCATAAACTTCAGAAACAATCAAGTCTTAAGGAAAACACAACAGAAAATCAGGAAAGCAGTTTTTCTAACTGCTGGTTGTTTCATAGAAATTCAAACAAAAATTCAGAGGTTCCTTATTCTTCTATGAGACAAGAAAACAGAGATTCACAATCGCAGAATGATAATTGCTTTACCTGCTTATTAACAGGGATGAAGATCAACAAACCAGCTAGTATAAACAATGTTATGAGTACTGAAACAACATCAAGCAACAGCTTGGGATCCTCAGAGACAAATTTTCTGAACAGAAAACAGAGAACTGTAGATCTCAATGAAACATCAACAGGAGTTTCGCCTACAAGGCTTTCGTCTTTCGATCAATGGCATCCCAGTTTAGAAAGCATCTCAGAAGAATAACAAGTTTTCTGCAAATGGAAAAAAATTATCAAACCTCTTTTTTTAAAAAAAGATAGTTCTATTGTTCTGTACATGTACATTTGTGTTCTACGTTGCTCAGACTCTCTAAAAAAGAATTTGTTGCACTCGTGTCAAATCCTTGAAATATTACTTTCGTACACGCATTCATCAACAATGACACAGCAGGGAAAGCAGCGGCTATAAATCAATAAATTCAAGAGAAGCCTAACTTTAATTAATTGTAGTAATTAATTCAACTTTCTACCTTTCATATAGTGTACCCAACACTATGACTGTGACACTATGTACAAAATATGAATAAGATCTATTAAGATGATTCTAGAACAGCTCCAAAATAAGAATTAAAAAAATCTTCACCAAAATCTCTATACTAATACTAATTCGTTATCGACACTCAAAACACAATTATAGCATCTCTATAATTTTGTAATTTGATAATAATTGGAGTTTATGATAAGATTAATTTGGATGTTTCTGGAACATAATGGAATATAGTGAAGCTGAAAGAGTTCTTCAGCGGCTTCGAGGAGAATATAGAAGTGAAACAGTACCCGACCCGGATACGTTTCGCCCGCTTCGTGCCGTCATGGATGGGAACTCCAAAGGCAAAGGTAAATATAAAGCTGCCAAAACTATTCATAGTGGATAGATATTGACTGTACACGAATTTTATGTAAGCATTTGGCCATAGATTTCAAGTGGAAAAGGTATGTTTGATTTTTTTAACAGGTACTCAAAATCAGGGATCCACCAAATCACATTTGTACGAGATTTGTGCAGTAAATCATTGGAAAGCACCATTATTTGAATGTTGCAATGAGGAAGGTCCAGATCACCATAAGTTGTAAGTTTATTACTATTCCAATTTAAAGTACGCCCTCGCCTTTTAAAACACTGGTTCAGAGTATAGTAGTACTGAGCTACGAATAGATATTAAACGTATAATGAGTTGTTAGAATGATCGAGAAGCTAAAATGCAGGTTCACCTTTAAGGTAATTGTGGAAATAAGAGGACTTCGTACAACAACTATAGAGTGTATGGGCAATCCACATTCAAAGAAGAAAGCTGCAGCAGAGAATGCAGCTGAAGGAGCATTGTGGTTTCTAAATCAAGCTGGTTATAGATTTAAGCACTGAATTAATTTGTTTCTTAATTTTACAAACAGAAACAGAAAGAATTTAATCTTAATGCTATGTGACTTAAAGTGTATGAAGAGGTTTTTTCAACTAAGATGTCCATAATATATGAGTTTACACTACTTGTTGACTTGCTGCGCTGTGATCTCTTTCATTATCGTTCTTTTGATTAGATAAGAAACTATCTTAATTTCTTCATTATGTTTTGTTCTTTTTGGAGACTAGCTAGCACGGAATGATATTTTTGAAGCATGCCCTTAAAGTAATGCAGGATGGAGTTGCTACTGGAGAGGTACACAACTCAAATCCTTGTTAAAATTTTGGTTCAAATCTCACGAGTCACCACATGTTTGTCGTAAAGAGAACAAATTTCAGCAAAGTGAATCTCATTTGCATAAACTGAAATGCTGCAAGTTCTGAATTTGGCTAATTACAATTAAAGTAGTTATAAGCTGGTAGAATACAAGTACAAGCTAAAAAGGAAACTGTCTAGCTCTAACGAGACCTCTGCTTTCCGACCTTGTTTGCTCCTCCATTATTCCCAGAGCACATATCATCTGCTAATCAGCAATGAAAGGAACGGAAAGAGGGAACCTAGAAACAGTTTTCTATTTCTTATTTCTAACTCTTTATTTGCCAACTGACTTTTGTACTGTGGTTGCTGTACTACACTGTGTAATGTTGCTGAATTGTCTCAATGTCAAGTCCCTTGAGCTTCACCACTGACTCCACATGCCCCTTGAGTGTATGAAGCTCTCTTAGCCTATTAACAAATGCAGAAGAATTGAAATTAGAAAATCGTTAAGCTATTGAAAAATGACCCCTGCAAGCTGCAATATGGAAATATCAACCAGAAGTACCTTGCAACTTCTGCACGACGTTTGGCATGCTCAGCTATTTCAGACAATTCATTATAGCTTTTGTTGTCATACATCTTTGAAGTATCAGGAGGGTGAAGTCCGTGCAATGTGCGTTGAGCCAATGCCCATTGTGCCTCTCTTTCTCCCCTACCATAATCCTTCTTGTTTGTGAAAGCAACCTGCACAGTAGGAGGAGAGTGTCACAAGTCATAACATGTTAGGTAAATTTTTTATTGACATGAACATTGTTGATGTGAAGTACCTTGTTTTCAATCATACTGTTCCAGGCTCTGCCACTCAAAATGTATCTGATTGCGAATTTTAGAAAATCTAGAGGTATGTAGAAAATAATACTGTAAAGCCAAATAACACCAGCCCAACCCCAACCAATACCATGGATCCTAGCAAAACCCCAGTTTGCATATACTGCAATTATGGTGGCAACCTGAAAGATAAACAAATCATTAGAGGTGAAGTTCTATGGTGCTAACTGCTAACAGCTAATCTGGTACTGGAAACTAACCAACTTACCAGCTGTGCTATAAAAAAAGCAGCTAACAGAAGGAAACCAGGTCGTTCTACGTAAGACCAACTCCTTGACCTAGTTACGAAAATGAGTGCCTGACTAACAATGCTGACTTGAAGATACAGTGCAGCATTGAGCTTGTGTACATTGTCTCTAATCGATCTTACTCCAAACTTGTCCTGCAAATACAGTGCAAGTTGGATCAATAAGCAACATTTCAGTTATATTGTTTGTTAATTGAGTAGTGCACAATTTACTTACACTAAAGAAATTTGACTGGTGAGCAAGCCAAAAGAAGATAACAGTCATCACGGCTAGGTAAGTACCAAGAACTATGCCAGTGGCAAATATTTCTCTAAGTTTCCATGAGTCAGGCATGGGTGATGGCTTCACCTTATCTTTAGATATGGTCATGATGGTTCCATCATTAAGAATGGCAATGATAAGAACCATGAAAGGTGAGAAATCAAACTTCCAGATTAATGCAATGAGCATGAACCCTAGTACAATTCGGATGGTTATAGAAACAGCATAAATGGTATAATTCTTCATCCTCTGAAATATAGCTCGGCTGGTCAAAACAGCACTCACTATCACACTCAATCCTGGCTCCGTGAGAACTATGTCTGATGCACTACGAGCAGCATCAGTAGCATCAGCCACAGCTATGCCTATATCTGCTTTCTTCAAAGCAGGGGCGTCATTCACACCATCTCCTGTCATACCACAAATGTGCTTTCTTTCCTGGAGCTTCCTCACGATCTCATATTTGTGCTCTACACAGTTCCAAAGATATCGCGCAAATACAAATAAGTATAAAGATTGTTAATAATAGAAGTCAGGAGGATGACTTTCTAACAGTAAAAAATATATGGGAAATAGTTAGTAACCTGGAAAGACTCCGGCAAAGCCATCAGCCATCTCGATGAGTTCATCCACAGGGAGGTTAGCAATACTTTCATCCTTGTGCTGCCCCAGGAGGGAGGAAGAAGGATACATGTTTGTTCCCATGCCAAGCCTACGACCAGTCTCCTTGCCTATTGCTAGCTGATCGCCAGTTATCATTTTTACGTTGACACCAAGGACAAGGGCACGCCTAATTGTTTCTGCACTATCATGCCTTGGAGGGTCAAAAAGAGGCAAGAGCCCTACAAAGACCCAAGGCTCTCCTGGACTTTCCTTTGTCTTCTCTGGTACAGTCTGTATTCATAAAGAATACATCCACTGCCTTCAGTTTGAAGCAGAAAAAAAAAACCACAATACTACAGACTTTGCTTTATTAAATTTTTCACCTGTTGAGCCACTGCAAGAGAGCGAAGACCACGATCAGCAAACTTGTCAATGATGGAGTGGACTTTCCTCTTTGCATGCTCACTTAGGCGACAAAGATCAACAATCTGGTAACAGAATTCAAATGATTAAGTATGTAACCAACTCAGTTATAGACAGAAAGAAGTATCAAGTGCTATTACTTACCTGTTCTGGCGCACCTTTGCTAACCCTATGCCAATTGTCATTGGTGTCTATGTAAGTAATAGCTGTGCGCTTGTCAACAGGGTTAAAAGGCAGGAAGTGCACTTCTTGAATCCCAGCTCTAGCCTAGAGAGTCACACATAAATAAAAAATTCAGGTACAAGTAAGTTGATGCACTTTCTATCGATGAAAGTTGGCCTATCATAAATGAAGGGATAAGTTTTCTACCTCCTTGGCATCTGCTAGCATTCCGACAATGCAAGCATCTATAGCATCCTGGTTTTCAACCCTTGAAGCTCTGGCCCCAAGAAGAATAACGGTATCTTGGTCCATATCCTTTGCGAAGACCTGTACCACCCCTCCCAATGAAGAAGACAATCTCGTTAGCACACACTTTGGCTTATCTCTTTAAATACAAATGTCATGTTAATTCACAAACCTCGACTAAACTTTTGTCTACTTCAAGCTTGTTTAATGTAAGAGTTCCTGTCTTGTCACTACAAAGAACATCCATTCCAGCCATCTCCTCTATAGCAGTCATCCTCTTAGTAATGGCACCTTGTTCCGACAATTTGTGAGATCCAATAGCCATAGTGACAGATAATACAGTAGGCATGGCTATTGGAATTCCGCCGATGAGAAGAACAAGCAGATTATCAATTCCATCTCTGTACTTCCTGTGCTGAATTGGGTACATCACCAGTATTTCTATGATGATTCCAACTAGAATAGAGCATATGCAGAAGTTTCCGATTGCTGTCAACACCTGTCAAAATCATCTAAGTCAGCTGGACGACTCCATTTCAACTTTTCAATCAAAATGTAAGATTTTTACCTTCTGGAAGTGGCCAACATTATTGGTACTATCAACAAGATGAGCAGCTTTTCCGAAAAAGGTGCTGATTCCAGTTGCAATAACAACAGCCTCAATTTCACCTTGTTTACATGTGGAACCAGAGTAAACACCCTCCCCTGGGTGCTTTGTCACGGGTAATGACTCACCCGTGAGAGCAGATTGATCAATCTTCAGGGGATCTCCATCAAGTAGACGAGCATCAGCCGGTACAATATCCCCCAACTTAATACTTACCACATCCCCTGGTACTAACAATGCTGCATCCATCTCCTTCCAGCTACCATCTCTTATCACCTTCGTCTTTGGAGCAAGACCAGCCATCAAGGCTGCTGCAGCATTGCCTGCATTGTTTTCTTCGATGAAACTAACCGTAGAGTTGATGACAAGCAAGAGCAGAATTCCAAGAAAATCTTGCCAATCTGGTGGCCTATTCTGTCCATTTGCCAATACAATAGCAATGATAGCAGCAATTTCCATAACCCATGACAAGGGATTCCACATGAAACCCAAAAATTTTAAGATCTTATTCTCTTTTTTCTCCTCAAGTTTGTTTTGGCCAAACACTTCAAGCCTTTTAGCTGCATCCTGAGATTCCAATCCCTCCTTGGAACTTACCAATATCCTAAATACATCATCCACTGGTATTGTTTCCTGTATAACACACAAAACAACGCATGTTATACATTTTTTTCCCGAACAACAAGATTCATTCTTGATTAGTACATAAATGCACCAACATAATACATAAGCATGTATAGCGGAGTCAGAATTTTCATTAAGAAGATTCAAACATTAGGTAAGAGATATATGAAATCACGTTTTCTATTGATCATACTATCATATAAAAATCAAATTAAGAAAAAAAAACGTACAAGATCAACGTTTTCCTTCTTGATATCATCCAAGCTGACGGTTTCCTTTTGATCTGCCATGTTTTAATTTACTCACTTTCTGTCAGCTACAACTAATACAACACACAAACACACATAGAAATTAATCAGAAATTATTGTTCATAATGAACATTGTTGAGACGATAAATGAAACATAATTTGACTAGGTCTGGTATTAACGGATTTGTGTAATAGATTGAGATTTGAATTGAAGTAAATAGGTAGTATTATTATAGTACGATGACTCCCATTAATTCAACTAATTAAGCTTTACTAAGGTAACGGATTGAGTGAGAGTTACTTACTCCCAACCAATTATTCTAAACCAACTAAAACTAGCGGTAATTACTAATTTCTTTCCTTTTTCGTTTCTCTTTTTTTCTAGTACTCCCCCGTTTCATGTGATGTGGTTTGATTTGACACGACTATAAATCATTTCATTAATGTTAAAATAGAAACTTTAAAGTGAAATTGTTACTCATTAAAAAGTGCAAAAGTTATTAAATCTCATTAAAAAAAATGTGTGAGCACCAAAACCAAATTATACTGACTATAAAATCTAACTATGAATTAATAAAAATCAAACATTTGTTATGTTCCATTTTAATTTTTTTAATATTTTAAGGTAGTATTTGACTGAAAATTTTGGAAAAGAATATATAAGTATTAAAAAATTTATCGTCCTAAAAACAATGTATTATTGGGTGTATAGGGTGGACTTGCACAACTACGTAGTGACTGCGACTTCAATGTTACCTAATTAGTGGAATATTAATTAACAGAATTTTTCTAGGTTAGATACGTACGTATTTACTATTTTGACTTCGCACGTTTCGATAGAATATTTATAATTGGCTGACGTAGATCAAATACTTTTTCTCACATTATTCTGTTCACTTTTACTTGTTTATTTTGGGCTTTCATATGAACATTTTCACAATATATGGACTAATTGAATACTATCTCTATTCCTAATTAATTGTCTATTCTTTTTTTTAGTTGTCCATTTCGATTAATCAAGAAAGGACAATTTTTTTTTACTTATTATGCTCTCAATTAATTATTTTGAAAAAGGTAGAACTTCTTGAAAATCTTAAGTTTTAAATTCATTTGCTTCATAATAAATATGGGCAAAATAGTAAATTCACTATATTAATCATTATTTTTTTTAATAAGTGTGTCAATTTAAAAGTATACAAGCATTTAGGGACAGAGGGAATATGATCAATGTATATTTTTTTTCGAGCAACTTACAAAAATTAACTATATTTATAGGGTAAATGAATACCAATAGCTATAAGTATGTTATTTACAATAAATGACTACATTTATATCATTTTTTCGCTGTATTTTTGTATAGTTTTTTATTTTTTTTATTTATACATTAATACATCTTTAAGTACAACAAACTAAATAAGGAATTGACTCTAAATATAACCCATTATCCTTACATTACGTCCATACAATGAGCAACTTCCCATAATTAACTTTATAACTAAAAATTACTTATTTAAAGACATATCAGATCATATTATTTATCAATTTAACAAAAATCGTGATGCATCATACTCAATTTTCTTGTTGTCTCCATATTTCTTATTCTGGCGTCGTAAAGATATTAATAATTTTTTTTTTGTTAATTCAAGTTATTGTATATAAGCAAATTGTTGAATTTGTGAATGAAGGTTAAACAAAAAATGAATACACCAATATATAACACAATGAATACATTGTTGTTAAACACAAAAATGAATACGTTGGATACAACTATATTTTTATTTCCTAATCAACTTTTTATCTTAGATATAGTACTTATCTATCTAGATATTCGCAAATCAACATTTCAACTTGTGCTTATATAACAATACAAGTATCTATTTATATAAATATGGATACATTTCAACATTGTTGTTAAGCAAAAATATGGATACATTCAACAAACGAGCAAAAAAGATACAATTTGTGGGTATCAAACTATATAATTATTCTTCTAAATAAAATTTTGAAAAGGCCAACAATATAGTATTGATGTGTCCAACTATACTTGAATTCCCTAATCAACTTTTTGAATTTGACAGAGTACTTATGTATTTAAATATAATTGTATTCACAGATCAACAATTCAAATTGTGGTTATATAATAATACAAATGTCTATGTATATAAGTATTCTATTATATACAAAATTGACAATGAGAGACCCCTCAATCTCTTTTTTGTTCATGTTCTTCTTGTACTCATTTTTTAACAACTATATACATAAGAAATCAATTTTTCTAACAATTTCAATATAAGAGGACAATCCATAATGACAATGGCACACAATACATGTGTTGAGATATATAAGTAAATGACATTAAACTAAAAAAAAATAAAGCATGCAAAATCTCAATTTCATTTTCCTCTTGTTCCTGCTCGACTGCTCTTTTTTCACACCCACTTGAATCAATATTGTTGACTTTTCTCCCTTTTTCAAGATTAGTTTTCACTTCTGAACCTTTTTTCCTCTTTACTAATTTTGCTTGTTCGATATCTTCAAGCAAAATTAAGGGTATATGGTCATTAACCTGTTTTGTTCTTCTTTTGTTCTTTATTACAACAATAGAGCCTGAAATTTTGGCTTGCTATTGAGTAATACACAAATCAAAAGAAGGTAATTCATCCAACAATTTGTCAAATAAATGTATACCTCTCGTAACCCTCCTCGGAGTATCAATTTCAACCATTGAAATGGATAAACAAATTCTTGAATCAAAGCCCTATGAAAATAGAAGAAAGTGTAGATGTGTAGATATATAATGCTCATAAAAACGAGATAAATATGTAATTAAAAAATATCTGATGGATACAAAATCACAAAAATCGCTCCTGCAGTGATGTAAAGGATCGTGATTTTGAATGAATTTGGGAGAAAAAAATCAGAAAATATGTGATGTATGAATATTGATGAAAGAGAAAAATTTGATGATGGTAACCACGGGAAAAGTTCACAAATGTGCCTGCCATAATTAATTAGGCATTCAATAATTACTTTCCTATTTAATATTTATTTATTATATTAAATATGTATTAAAAAAATTATTTATTTGTATACAATTAAATTTGTTATTTATAGTCTAATTATATCCATATAACATGAAAAAAAAAATGTAGCTATTTTTCTTAAATATATATGGATTTTGCCATATTCTGAAGTTTTTCCTTTTTTTTTTAATCTGAATTGAGAAATAAGTAATTAATGTTGACAGTAAAATTTAAAAAGAAATAATCAGCCCAGCATTGGACAACTATCGGAGATTGCGGAAATATGGGCTGAATGCAATTAGGCCCAAGGTTGAAGTAATAGTCAGCCCAACATCTTGGGGTATCTCAGGTCTAACAAGAAATTTAAAGGTTGAGAAATGAATAGAAGACAATTTTACATTTTAAAAGGGATCTTTACCCATATAACCCGATGAATTCACTGTTTATTTTTTTTAGCTGGTATACATAATCTATGTATTACTTCCTTAATTATAATGATTATATACATATTATACATTAATTATAAGTGTATTATATATATATATATATATATATATATATATATATATATATATATATATGACGGTTATCTTTAGTTTAAGTGGTTGAGTGAGCTACCGCTTGTATTAGTTCTTCAATGAAATGGACAATTGATTCACAAAATTTATGCTGAAAAAGAAAATTGTCCTGAGGAGCATAGAAATAAATGACCGGCACAAACTATGAAAAAAGGTTCTAATATATACAAATATTATAACATTAAAAATTAAAAATTCCATATGCACAAAATATCATAAATACATTTAAAATAAAATTTTATATCGAGACAAACTACTGAAAGTCTCAAACAAATCGAAATATCTTAGAACAGTGTCATGTCATAACTAATGTGCACGTGTCGGAATGAGAGCCAAACAACACTTGTCCGAAAGACGCTGATCATTAGTTATCACTCTTGTCTTGTACTTAACCAAATTTCTCTTCAATTTGCATTTTTGCTACATATTTTAACTTCTCACCATAAAAGGTCTGGTTTTCATAATATCATTACTGTTGTATATTCACCTTTATATTTCAAATTTCAACTAATTTGACATTGTTTCAACTGATATATTGTTCAAAATAGTTAAGATGTCACCATTCTAATCTTAGTCTTGGTCAAATTCAATTAGGCACTTCCTATTTAATGTACTGTTACCGATGTGAAAGAAAAGACTAATTTGATTAAGTCATTTTCGTTTTGCATATTCATTCACCTTTTAATTTAGTGCATTTACAATTTCTTTTTGTCTCGTTAGGATGCATTTCCTTCTGAGACACTCAATAAAATTGAAACAATATAGAAAAAACTAGTATGATTCCGTGTTTATCCAAATTAAATTATTTAATTTTGAAATTGGAAGAGTCTCACATAAATTATTAGATGTGACCTTATTATGAATGCAAGATTTCTGTTAATGGAATATTTGGTTGTGGATTCACCAGAAGAAAGAAGCAAACTTTGGAGTTAATTAAAACGAGCGTGAAATCAATGGTCAAAAAGTTTACAGCTTTCCTAAAGTATCCGTGTCTGTTAAGTTTCAGAATTTTGTAGACAAAAGGATCATATCCCTCTAATTAACGCACTGTCAGGAAGAGACTTTATGAGAATGTACGTCTCTACTCTGAAAAACTTGTTCATACCCTCCCTCTCTCCAATTCACATCGTTAAATTAAATCATAGATCTAATTCACGCCCTAAAAATTAATTTAAACGAAAGAAGATTGTTCTAGCCTTATAAAGAGTTCATCCATTTCATTAATCACTAATGTGAGACTTTTGTCATTTTTTAACACACATTTGATCAGAAATTCTAATAAAGGAGATTAGAAACCATCACAATTAGAACAATGACCAAGATTAGAACAAATTAAATGATAAATTAGCTATTTTTAATAGAATGAACAAGTAAAAATAGATGAAGTCTGAGTACTAGTGACTAGTGAGTGTGACATAGTGAGTAGAGAGACGGAATAGTTCCATTTGAAGCTAATTTATTGCATTTATAATCTTATTCATTGAGAACAGAACACATCTCAATAGATCCATAATCAAGCAATTCCTCAATCATCTGTTCTATATGTTCATCTTCCAGTGACTTCATGTATTGTTGTGGTGCACTCTCACTCTGCCTTTCTTCTCCATCTCCCCTGTTCGTGGATATCTCCTTCTCTTTTTTATCTTCTAATTTTATCTTTCCAGTTCTTTTTGACATAGCAGTGAGAGATGTCTTGTGGCATTTTTGAAGTTTAGCTATCAAAGCAGAAGACAGAAACCTTGTCGACTCTGTGGCATTGTAAGGGAAATTAGTCCGTGCTGTTGGACCACATATGAGTCTTGCTGCTTCATCATATGCCCTCGCAGCATCCTCTGCTGTCTCAAATGTTCCTAGCCATATCCTTGTCTTCCTGTATAACTATAGTAATTAAATTCACCAGAAAAAAAAAAACTAACAATGATCATTTTGTTAAATTGGGGATAGGGCAAGGGGGAATGCAGAGGGATTACAATATGGGGCGAACCTTCACCAATAGAATGAAAGTTTAGGTAGCCAACCAACTCAGCTACTAAAATTCTCCAATAATTATGATCATTAAGTTTGACTAACTGAACAAATATAAAGTTGTTGCTAAAGCTACCAAATTTGGCTGAACTCGTATACTCTAAGCTAGCTCTGCTCCTGACTGATGAAACAAAGTGTAAGAAAGAGAGATAGAGGGAGAAGAATTACAATGAAGGATGACGAATTTCGGAAACCCAAGATCCCCAATGCCGCTGGCGAACACCTCGATATCTTTGTTGTGGTCGAGACATGGGGAAATTTAGAGGCTATAAAAGTAGGAGAAGCGATAAGTATATGCTCCTATGGCTATAAGAGATGCAGGGGAAGAAGGTTAAAGGTTTTCAGGGGCTTTTGTAAGCGACTCTTTTTGGCCTTCGCCTCCAAATTATTATGGGTTTGGTCCCACAGGGCTTTCTATACCTGCATTATTTTAAGTTCGCCTAATCTAAATTCACATGAGGCATTATTCGATTACAGCGCTCCTCAATTATTAAAGATTTTTTCATACTTATCGTTCGAAATCAAGATTTTTTATTAAGGAAGAAGTTGCTTCTTCTATTGTACCACAATCTTTTATGGTGCTTTCTATAGTTTTTTCTTGTTTTCTTTATGCAATATAATTTGAGTCAAACGTGTAATTTAATGAAAAAGTTAATTTTTTTTTTCATGTTTTTGAATAAAATATATTTTATAATATTTGTGTGATTATAAAAAATTCTTATTATGAGTAGAAAGGAGAGTACAAAGTTAATTAAATGTAAAAATGTCTTTTTTTTTTCTTAATGAACCAAAACAAACGATAGAATATTAATAAGAAAACAATTATTGTATTTTATAAAAGAAAAAAGTAGAAAAGGAAAGGAGTTTGTGTGGATACAAGAATAGGAATTAGTAAAGTTGTTTGTACTGTACTTGTTTTGGTGAAGACAAATCAGAATGCGAAGTTAGGATTTAGGAATGGACATATTACTTATTAACAGTACCCATCAATATATCATTTCAAGCCAGCCTAATAATGTGCATGGTTGTGTGGTGAAAGCATGATTGACGCACAATATGAAATTCCGCCAGTGCTATACAAGAAGATATCACAATTTTATGCCAATTGTATAAATATTAATTGTGGCACCACTACAAGGTGCATGCTAGCGGTTAAAGCTCAGATTTTTCTCTTAGGACGCAAGTTTGAATTTTGTTGGATTCATTTTTTAACATTTGGACATTTAATTTCGGTGAATTTATTATTAAAAAAAGTTAGGGTTAACTAGTATAATAGAACATCAGGCTTCTTCTAACTAAAATCTTGACTACATTAACAAGACAAGGCCTTACCTGTGAAAGAATTTGTTGATGAATATTAATTATAGTTTTTCTATGTGAATATTGACATCATTTTCATAAAAAATTGTATACTTTTTTATCTAAAGCGACATAATATATTCAGAACTTTCAAATCTTGAAATTGCCTCTATTTAAATGTACCTTTCTTAACATTTAAGCTAAGTTCTCAATCGGAGAGGAACTACATGAGAATGACTTACTACCATAAATATGCATTTATGTACGTATTTGACTAATGAGGACAAGATTACATAAGAAAATGTGACCTTATCCTCGTAGAATAAGGACATGAGTATCATGTACTAGACCATATATATATATATACTAGTGGTAGTCAACAAGTATGATTTTATCTCTTTCAATCCATGGTATACTTCTTTAAAATCTAATTTGAGAAGAATAACACTTTTTTATATATATATTTTTTTAAAAATATTTTAATCATCAATAAAATGATCTAAAGCAATAAAATCATGTCTACAATATAATTGATTTTAAATCATAATTTTCTCTCTCTTCTTTTTTAAAATCATTTCAATAAGTTCAAGTCAAGTATATATTAATGATCGAAAGAGAAGGTATTTTATCTCCGCCTCTACTTATGTGGTTATTAAAATCTTAGCCTAGCCTAATTAATGAAGGAAGAATAGATTTCAACATAGTAGTAATTTTGGAACAGATCAATTTCTAAATGTCTGTTTTCCATTCAAAAAAATTATTTAATACATATAAGAATAAAATTTAATTTTTTTTTACTATCTGCAATTGAATCCATCATCTTAAAAATGAGAACCCGATAAAATTTGAACATGGTCCCGATGCCGCTTTCTCCCTGCACGCGTCTCTGCAAGATGTTTTGTAGCTGAAATATTTGACTTTTATCTCTAAATAGACATACCATACGTAGGATATGACATTTATTTGTGTTACATCAGTGAGGGCGGCTCAACGTAATTTGGAGCCTCAAAATATATACATATTTATTCAAATTTTATTTCTATAAATAATAAGTTGATAAATATTGAATAAAGATAAGAATTAGAACCATAAAATTTCAAGAAGTTGATGACTTGGTATATCCTATTTTAATATGCTTGACGTAATGCTTGAAACTATAATTTAAAAACAAATAAAAAAGAATTTGTAATGCACTTTGTTCAACACTTTTCACTATTAATTCTTATTTTTAACAAAGTACAAAGGATGTTCAAGTGGGTAAAATAATATATTTTAAAAATATTATACTTTTAATCATAAATAATTAATTTTTTCTATAAAATTTTTAACACGTAATTTGTTCTTGATAAAAAATTTGAGGCCTAAGGCATAAGCCTTATTTTATAAAGCATAGAGCCGCCCCTTATAATGCATATGCATGTTTCATTGGAGACTGATGCCAACCGGCTGATTTTGATGTAACAGTTCCATAGGGTACTTAAAAATAGATTGAATTAATAAGCGAATTGTTATAGCTTAAATTTATTTGAATTAAAATAAGTAATGTTAAAATGTGTTAAATAATTATTATAGCCCGACTCATCTAATTCTTACCAAATTTAATAAATTAATTAATTAATTTAGTAATTCATTTCATAACTTTTTTGTTTACTATGATTATCTTACTTATCAAATAGGTAAATATATTTAATAAGATTATTTTATCTCATCTTTTATATGAGATAGTAATTCTACTATTTTATACAAATGATCAGATAAAATAGTATCAAAATTAGCTAATACCTCAAATCAAATATTTATGAAATAAAATTGATCTCAAATTTTATTCTACGGTATATCATTAGCATATGGACAAAACAACCTTGAATTAAAGGCTTAATGGAGTAATGCATGCTTTCCAATTAATAATTGAAGAGTTTAAATTAAACATGGGATTTAGTGATTCATGTCTCACCACTTAAAACTAAAATTCAAAACTACCAAATGCAATATTTTTATGAATACTAAGTTTCATGTAAAATGAAATAGCATTCAACATAATATTATAGTAATTATTAATGAACTTACTACTATTATTTTCCTCTATGATTAGACTACCACAAGCAACTTCAGATGCAACAAAAGGGACTTGTATTTCACTTGTAATCATATGCTTTTTTGCAAAGAAGAAAGAGATACCAAATATAGGTATAAAATAATGACAATTTATTTGAGATATCAACTCTATTATTTTTAATTTGCTCGGATCTTTTATTCATACTTATCTTCAATTGGAAGTACATATTGATTCATAATTTAATTTTTCAATGTTCATTAAGTGATTTTTAAGTACAAATCATGAGAATATGTATTTGTTCTCGATCATTCTGCATGCATGAATTTGCAATACCAATTCATTGTAGGTTCTTTCTTGATGTGACTAAGTAATAAGTACTTATATAAAACATGGTGCGTGTAAAAAAATAGTTAATGATGAAGGCAGATTTTACGTTAGGCAAAATGATGACACTCATGCATAAAATTTCATTATTGGGATTTTAGCTACTGCTTTCTTTCTTAGTGCTTTTGTAAGTAAAATTATTATTTCACTCAAAATACTTTTAACATAGGTTGTCCGACTTCAAATTATCCGTTACAAGTTTTGAAGTTTAAATAATTAATGATATAATTATTATTAGATAAAAATGTAGAATTATTTTATTTTGTCTTTAGTCAATAATTGTTTATTTCAGAATGTGAGATTATGGGATCATAATACCAAAATTAATAACTAATTCCCAATTAAAATAATTAAATGGCAAAAATATCCTAAAATCCCTTCACAAAGTCCAATGTTAAAACTCAAAATAAATGTTTAACCAAACTTAATTCGTAATTTCTAATACTTAAACACATTATTTTTTTATAAACAATATATATCTGATTTTTCAATTAAGGAACTAAACAAAACATCTGTACTTAATAGTCAAAAATATATTAATTCTAGTATTACAAATTTTGCATTGTAAATCATAGTATATATTTTCGTTCATGAATCAAACGAGGACAAAATGGTTGTTTAAAAGACGGTTACAGTAATATAAATACTCCCATTTTTCCTAATTATTTGTCCACTTTTGAATTGATACACCTACTAAGAAATCAATAATTGACATAGTAAGTTTACCATTTTACCCCTATTAATTATGAAGTGAATGAATTAAAAACTTAATATTTTCAAGAAGTTCTACCTTTTTCAAAGTAAATAATTGAGGGTATAATAGGTAAAAAAAATTGTCCTTTCTTAATTTGTCAAAATAAATAAGTAATTAGGGACAATTAAAAAAAATGTGGACAGCTAATAAGGAACAGAGAAAGTATTAATTATGAGAAAATTTATATAAGTACTATTTCAGGTAAGAATTAATTATTGGAGAGTTTACTCATTTATGTATTAAATTATATTACTACATTTTAGTGTAAGTTCCTATTCTATCCTTTAACGCATCACGTGCCCACACGTGCTACTGACCAGAGTGTTCGCAAGAGGAGTAGGGGCGGGAGTTTGGGAAATTGAGAAAGCAATGCTAAAACCCTTCGTCTCGCTCCAGTTTCAGCCACATTCATGAAGACGAACTCTGACAAGTAGGAAAACTAAGAAGCCCTAATTGTTGTATCATTAGTCGAAGGTAAACTCATTCCATTTTCTACTACCGTTTCGTTGTTTTCTGGGGTAGATTTTGATTCGAACTTATTAGGGTTTTGGGAGCTGCTTTGCTTCTTTTCTGTTTTTTTTTTTCTTTTGCTTTGATTCGTTTTTTTGGCGCATTCAATGCCCTTAACTCTTTAGTCTGAGCCATGCCAATTTTTTGTTACTGTTGCGTTACCCATGTAAGTTTAATATGTTCATTTGAATTTGATTATCAGGCACTTGTAACGAAACTTGTAGAAGTTTCGGAAGAAGTAACATAGTAATGGAGGTTGAGTTAGGGCCTCCTGAACAACTTATTGTTTCTCAATCTCAATGTAAAAGAAGAAAACTTTCTGCTTTAGATCAGATTTTGGGCGAGAACGAAGCTGATTTACCTACCTTGCGATCTCCTGATTATTTTACTGATCCATGCTTGAGTGAATTGGCTGTTAGGGGGCTTATGAGCTCAGGGTATTGCAGTAAAGTTGAAAGCTTTACTGTTGGGAGGTTTGGTTATGGATTTGTCAAATTTTCTGGGGAAACAGATGTTAGGGGGTTGGATTTGGATCGAATTGTTAAGTTTAGCAGACATGAGGTGATTGTATATGAAGATGAAAATGACAAGCCCCCAGTTGGCATGGGGCTTAACAAGCCTGCAGAAGTAACTTTGCTACTGGAAATACGATCCTCCAAACACTATGGCGTGGATTCTTCTAGAGAACTGGTGGAGAAATTAAGACTTAGAACAGAGAGACAAGGAGCGCGTTTTATCTCATTTGATCCATCAAATGGAGAATGGAAATTCTTCGTTCAGCACTTCAGCAGATTTGGTTTGAATGATGAGGAAGAAGATGAAGATATGATAATTGATGGTGTGTCTCCAGAAGTTCAAGATCCCGCGGATATGAACGGAGGAGATGTTTCTGACATTGATGAAGAAACCTTCTTAGCCAATACAACTGATCTTTCACATTCTCTTCCTGCTCATCTCGGATTAGATCCTGTAAAGATGAAAGAAATGAGAATGCTGATGTTTCCAGCAGAAGAAGAGGATATAGATGATTATAATGGTGTTCCTTTTGATAGAAAACCACAATTCAGTAAAGAATCTTCAAAATCCCCTTTGCAGCATAAGTTCCAGAGAGTTAGTCCACCTTTAACTCGCAAGACTCCATTGGCTTTGATTGAATACAAACATGGTAGTTTTGGCTCGGACTCACCTGGGTCCATTTTGTTGACCCAACAAAATAAGGGTGTGCTTCTAAAGACAACAAAGACTGAAGGTTTCAAGCTGGATGTCAGGCAGCAAACACCTATAAGTGGAACCTACTCTTGTAATGTTGTTGATGCGGGATTGTTCATGGGTAGATCATTTGGAGTTGGCTGGGGGCCTAATGGTGTTCTTATTCATTCTGGCGCTCCAGTTGGTAGTAAAGACAATCAATGTTTGTCCTCAATAATCAATTTGGAGAAGGTTGCATTTGACCAAGTAGCTAGAGATGAAAATAAAAAGTTCAGGGAGGAACTTGTTGATTTGTGTTTTGATTCAGCCCTCCATCTTCACAAGGAAATTACTCATGAAACCAAAGAGTTCGGGGAGGGACCCTTTGCGTTAAAGCTTCAAAGACTTGTGTGCGATCGTCTAATGCTTTCAGATGTATGTCGGAGCTATATTGATGTCATTGAGAGGCAATTGGAGGTTCTTGACTTATCTCCAGCATCCCGTGTTCTTCTGATGCACCAAGCAATGATTTGGGAATTAATAAAAGTGCTTTTCTCGACAAGACAATTGAGTGGGAAATTAAAGTCTCTGGAAGATGAGGATGAGGAAGATATGATACCTGATGCGAGAGAAACTGCTTCAGATGTTGATCCAGAAGCACTTCCATTGATAAGGAGAGCAGAATTCAGCTATTGGTTGCAAGAGAGTGTTTGTCACAGGGTACAGGAAGAAGTAAGTTCTTTGAATGATTCAAGTGATCTACAACATATGTTTTTACTTCTAACTGGTCGGCAGCTGGATGCTGCTGTGGAACTGGCGGCTTCTAGAGGAGATGTGCGGCTTGCATGTCTTCTTAGCCAAGCTGGTGGTTCGATGGTGAATCGTTCTGATGTTGCTAGGCAGCTTGATATTTGGAGAGTGAATGGGTTGGACTTCAATTTTGTTGAGACAGAGAGGATTAGGGTTTTTGAGTTGGTGGCTGGCAACATTCATAGAGCATTGCATGATGTAGACATTGACTGGAAAAGGTTTCTGGGGTTGTTGATGTGGTATCAGCTTCCACCAGAAACTGAATTGCCTATTGTGTTCCGCACATATCAGAAGCTTCTTAATGAAGGAAAAGCTCCATCTCCAGTTCCAGTTTATATTGATGAAGGACCTATAGAAGTGTCAATGAATTGGCATGCAGTGAAACATTTTGACCTCGGTTACTATCTTATGCTTCTTCATGCCAATCAAGAAATTGATTTCAGTGCTCTAAAGACTATGTTCAGTGCCTTTGCTTCAACAAATGATCCCCTTGACTACCATATGATCTGGCATCAGCGAGCTGTTTTAGAAGCCATTGGTGCTTTCAGTTCTAATGATCTTCATGTGCTAGACATTAGTTTCATTTCTCAGCTGCTATGCCTTGGTCAATGTCATTGGGCTGTCTATGTGGTGCTTCACATGCCTCACCGTGAAGATTGTCCTTATTTGCAAGCTGCTCTTATTAGGGAAATACTCTTCCAGTACTGTGAAACTTGGAGTTCTCAGGACTTGCAGCGGCAATTTATTGAGGATCTAGGTATTCCATCAGCATGGTTGAACGAGGCTTTGGTGAGTCAGTGCCCTTATTTGATTTCAGTTTTACATTGATCCATGCTTCTCGCTTTCCACTTTCTGGCAACTCAAAGCCAATCTATGTTACTGGGATATTTTTGCTTGCTGTTTCTAACAAGATGGTTTAACAATATGCTGAAATTGTGGAAGGAAATTGCCAGTGTATGTTTCTTTTGGAATGCTTTAGTTGAATGCTAGTGCTTTTACTTCAAATTAGTCCTTTGCATGCAATTGATTGTCACTGGTGTGAGGTCACCTTTTTGCTTGCATCATATTTTTCATCCTTGTCTTACTCTATTGCAGGCAACATATTTTAATTATTACTCTGAATTCCCCAAAGCCCTAGAACACTTTTTGGAGTGCGGAAAGTGGCAGAAAGCGCACGCTATTTTTATGACTTCAGTTGCTCATTCTCTTTTTCTATCAGGTATAGATTTGTTAATCTCTAGATTCATCTTTATATCTTGCTATTTCATTATTCAGCATATGTACTTTTTTTTTTTTTTTTGATGAAGTAAGTAGATTCATTCCAAAGGCATCAAGAAGATGCAAGCTTTACAAGGATAGATCAGTTAAGCTCACAAAAAAAAAGGATTTGTAGCCTCTTCCTAAGTTATAGAGCTAACAAAATCCAAATAGAGTTCTAAATTATTTACAGGGGTCAGTTTGGACCAACTAAAAAGGCTAACTAGACATCTGCCTCGCAAAAGATCTCTAGAAGTTGAGATTCCATCAAAACATCTTTTGTTCCTCTCTGTCCATAAACACAAAAAGATAACACCAGGGATCATCATCGTCATACTCTTAGTGGCTTTGTCAACATCCCGTGAACTCCAACTTTCAAGAGCATCCCTAACAGGGAAAGGCATGACCCAGGATAGACCAAAAAAACAACAAAACATATTCCAAAGGTCTGAGGCAGCTGGGCAGTGCAGTAGAAAGTGGTTGACACTTTCTGTGTGCTTGTGGCATAAATAGCATCGGTTAGCAAGCTGAAATTTCCTTTTGGAGAGATTATCCTGTGTGAGGCAAGAGTTATGTAGTGCAGTCCAACTGAAACAGATCACTTTGGTAGGTAACTTTGTCTTCCATATACGCTTCCATGGCCATTTGTCAATCATTGAGTTCCTTGAGCATAAGCTTTGATACCCTTCCTTGACTGTGTAGTGTCCTTTTCTTGAGTTACCCCATTTCAATCTATCAGACTCTTGGGGTGAGAAGGAGCAGGACTGTAATTTGGCAAAGAGGGCAGATATGTCATTAAGTTCCCAGTCATTTAGGTTTCTCCTGAACCTTAGGTCCCAAATGTCACCTGATCTGTTGGATGCTATGTTAGAATTTGGTTCGACTGCAATGAGGTGCAAACTTGGGAATTCCTCACCCAAAGTTGTGTCTCCCAGCCAAATGTCCTTCCAAAATTTGATGTGGGATCCGTTGCCAACTATAAATTTGACGTTCCCAGCATAATCTGGCCAAAGTTTACTGATGCTTTTCCATAGACCAACTCCATATGCATCTGTTGACACATTTGTGGGTGAGTAAGCTCACCATGTTTAGCTTTGATCACCTCTTTCCACAATCCAATGTCTTCAGTTCCGTACCTCCATAACCATTTCATCATCATGCTTTTATTATGAGCTGCAAGATCTTTGATACCCAAACCCCCTTGAGATTTAGGTTGTGTCACTTTTTTCCATTTAACCAAGTGAAACTTATGATCCTTGCTGTTGCCTTCCCATAGAAAATTCCTTCTCATTCTGTCGAGCTTTTCGAGAACCTTTGCTGGAATAGGGAAAAGGGACGTATGATATGTAGGGATGTTGTCCATTACACTATTGATCAATGTAACTCTTCCTCCAAAAGAAAGATACTGCATTTGCCATGTTGCTAGTCTTTTTTCAAACTTCTCAATTATTCCCGACCATATCTCGTTAGCCTTGAAGTTTGCCCCTAAAGGCAGCCCAAGGTAAGTTGTTGGGAAGGACCCTATGTTGCAGCACATGATTCCGGCTTGCCCAAGGTACTTTAAGACTCATCTGTTTAATATTTGTTGTAGTGATCCTATAACCTCAGTTCAGTTCCATTGGGATGCTTCTCTGCCGGCTTTGCGTTTCCCCTATCTTTTTCCATCATCAATCTTTTTCTTACGTGAACCTTGTTAAATATTTTGGAATAGGATTAATGAAACACGGACACCATAAAAGTTGTCTTTCTATGGCAGTCTGAGTCGCCTTCAAGTCTAAATGTCTCACTATACAATTTGTTTTTCCTCAAATACTGTGATATGCAATTATGCATCACCTATTTGATTTGCAGGCTTCTTCACAGATTTATCATTTATCCCACATGAATAAATTATCATTTTCTTACTTACCAAAGAGAGAGAGAGAGAGAGAGAGAGAGAGAGGGCATGGCCATGGCCATTTTCTCTTCTACTCAAAGTGCGTATTTAAGAAAATCATGGTACATACAATGAAATTATCCATGGGCCGAATAAGCCACACACCACAAGGTAGTAACTGTTAATGTGAGAGCAAATCGTGGTATATGCAATGAAGTTATCATGAGTGTGATAAACCACACACTTAAATGTAATAAGTGCTAATCAGATTTGGTAATTGCACAGAGGACTGAATATGATATGTTGATGAAGAACTCTTGACTACATTCCGTTGCCCTAGAAGTATCTCAATTTTCAACCTTGAATTTCGATAAAAATTGATGTGCTAAATCATTTTAAAATTGTTTATACACAGAAGAACACTCAGAAATATGGAGGCTAGCAGCTTCCATGGAGGATCACAAATCAGAAATTGAAGATTGGGATCTGGGAGCTGGAATATATATATCTTTTTATTTGTTGAGAAGTTCGTTGCAGGAGGACAGTGACACTATGAATCAAGTAATATGAAATTTCTCTATAATCTACTTATTTGTGTTTGAATCCTTCTTCTCAAATTTCCTGAAGTAGTTAAACTCGTTAGATCAAAGTGTGCTTATGTGATGGTTGCATGAACAATTTTTTTTTTTCTGGTGGTTGTGGGAAGCCCATGTATTTAATGATAGGAAAACTGGAACAAGAATGAGATTTTAGCTGTAGCTGTACAGCTTGATCAATGATCAACTTGTGAATGACTAGAAGGCAGCTTCTGAAAAAAGGAAGTTCATCCTAGTTGGAGCACAGTTCATGATCTAACCTTTATGGTTGCTCAATTGATACTGGTCAATCTCACGAAAAGTGATTACCTGTCTTTTCTCTGCATAGTAATAGGAAGTATAGCGAATGCCTGTTCAAGATTATTGGTCCTAGTTATTCTAATATCTTTTAAGAGATTGACAAAGCACACATATCTATTGGCAGGACACTATAGAAAATAAAGACAATGCTTGTGCAGACTTCATCAGTCGCTTAAACAACTCTTTGGCTGTTTGGACAAACAGATTGCCTGTCAAAGCGAGGTAATGTTACTTGATATTAATTTGTTAATACTGAAACATGTGGTTGGAAAAATTGACTGCTTCCTGCTAGACCCCCCTCTCTCTTCCCACCATCTCATTGAACCCTTATTTCTCATATCTAAGTGTGAGAGGTTTGTTACTTGGGATAGTAAAGTGGTAACAGATAAGTACTAAATATGGGATTACTTTATCTTTTACTTACCAGTTACCAAAAATAAAAGCATTAACATTCACATGGTATTGCTTTTTATGATGAATAAATCCAGAATGTGAGGTAAGAAGTCATTTGTTCTTTATTTTCTTAAAATAGTATATAGGGATGGAGACAAAGTAGCTTCCTGTGTCTGTTACCTACATTTAAATATTTGATGTTTCTACTTCACATTTAGTGAATTAAATTGGGGCTGGAAATGCTCTTTGTTTTCAGTGTCGTTAATATTTAATTACACCTCATATATCTATGCAAAATATACTAGTGTCATCTATACCTAGGAGCTGATTTTCTTTTTTGACCCCTCATAGCTATAAAGAGTAAAAGACCAACAAATTTGTTCAATTTCTTGTCTTTTACATGGATCCTGGAACAAACTGCTTAGATAAATCATCATATAAAAATGGACACAAAATTTTTGGAGACAACGATAAACTATGTTACTCATCCCTAAGATCATATCTAGCTGGTATAAAGCTTCTTGTTTGTAATGCCATCTTAATGAATATATCTTATTCCAGTTCCAAAAAAATAAATACTTCAATCATGTTTATTAGCTAGTGTCATCTCAACTACGCTTCAATCCCTAACTAAAAAGGCGTTGGTTATAGGAATCCTTTGTTGGCTGCATAAATCCCTTGAATCATTTCCAATCTATTCATGCCTAAGTATTCGAAGGATTCATATTAACCTACCATACCTTTCCCATTTTCTAGGCTTGAGACTGGCCATGCTTAGCGGAAATCATATTAGGTGCATCTTATCATTTATAAAGGTTGATTGGCCAAATAGACACCTATACTTGCACCAATTTATTTTTTGCTCCCCTAATCTATGGGATTTCATCCAAACTTGTCCCTTCGGGGACACCCCATTAAATTGGATGATACAGAGAAGATTAGCAGGGCCCCTGCGCAAGGATGACACACACAAATCTATGGGATTTCATCCAAACACTTCGACTTGATCAAAATAAGTCTTTCAAATGCCTCTAACCTTGCGAGTTCCACATTCACCTTGATGTGGATTACTTATCATATCCACATCAGACAAACTCCTGAACGTCATCTTCTTCAACCAAACCAAACAAATCCTCTTCCTCCTTCACTTCCCCTGTACATATCCCCCTATATTATAACATCAGCCAGAAATAAACTAATCACCACAATTCACAACCAAGAAATACCACAATTTTCAACTAAATCCAAACAAACAAATTTCCACATCCTAAATGCAGAAAGAGTCACCGCCAGTTACCAGTTCAGATGACTCATCTGGATCTTTGGCTTGCTATCCAATTCATGTCTTAAAGTCTCAAAGCCTTCACCTTTACAGAGACCTGCTATCCTCTCTTCCTTTCCCTGCATCATAACCACTTCAAATTTCAAAATCAAACCAAGAATCAAATCATCTTAGCTGTTCAATGATTCAATCTCCACCATCAACAACAAACAACACATAAAAGTCCCCGTCTGATTTCTGGTGAAGGAGAGAATAAAATTGAAGGACGTGAGAGGAGTTGGGTAAAGGAATTGAAGAGTTGCAATTAGAGAGTTGTACATTCACTTTGTCGAACTCAGCCTAATTAATACCACACATAAGCTTGTCAACTGTCATGAGGACTTGTTTTGATCAAGCTGAAGTATTTGGATGAAAAATGCGGCAGGGAATACAAAATTACAAATCAATGCAAGTAAGGTCTCTTTGGCATTTGGCCTTAAAATTCAAAATAATAGTTCGGTGCATGGATGTTATAAAGAGAGAATTGTTGCATGTAGTAATTAATATTTTCACTGTTTTGTTCTCTATGTTTCTACTGCCCTTAGAGTGTGTTAACTTATGGCCCTTGGTCACCTAAAATCTTCTCACGTATGGTTAAATCAGTAGAGCTTTATGTCAACTGGTTTATATAGAGGTAGATCATTCCATAAAACATGAAAATTTGATATGATCCTTGAATGCTTTAAGTCCATTTATTGTATGCTTGAGCACCTAAAGTAACAAGTTTGAGCTAATGGATGTTATTGTCTCTAGGGTGGTTTATTCGAAAATGGCTGAGGAGATATGCAATTTGCTGCTTTCTGATAGTGGTGGAAGTTCATCAAATGAGGTCCAGCTAAGCTGCTATGATACCATATTCAAAGCACCCATACCTGAAGATACCCGTGCATACCATTTGCAGGATGCTGTGTCTCTTTTTACATCTTACCTTTCTGAGGTGTCATCATAGCTCTCTTTTTTCAAGCCCCATAACTCTATTTTAACAACGAAATTTTGTATGTTTATACGTCATAAAATGTCAACATTTGTGTAGTAACAACCCATTATGTTATAATCATTCTCCCGGAGGACTTCTGTTACCCTTTGGTAATTTGTGTATTCATTCACAAGTTAATCCTGTTCTTGTAAAAGTTTGGGTTTTGTTGGACAAGTTTGCATTACAGTTTAATGAATCAACCTGTTACAATGTATGGAAGACCTGAATTGGATTAATTGTACTAGCTTGTTAACATGCTTTTGGTACTCGAGCCAGAAAGTTTTGGTTATTTGGCAATAAATTATATTTATTACCATAAAGTATTCTTTCACATACCTTAAAAATACCTAAAGTAATTTAGTAAAATATTATTCTAGTATTTTTTTTATGACTAAAATGTCGCTAGGATTAGAAGTCCCCTAATCCATTAGGCTGTGGGTACTACATGTGATTTTAGTGTTTTTTTCTTTTGTTAAAATTTAATTCTCCGTGAAGTTTATTCGTAATTTTTTCTTATTGTATCCAAAAGTTTTGTTGTGCTTTTCTCGAATTGCACCAAAAGTTGTGAATAGTTATAGACATGATAAGTGTTTCCTTATGTGTAATTGATTTTAAAAGGATTGTATCGTCTTAAACTTCCTCATCAACATTATTTTTTTTTGATAGTATTCACAATTTTTTTTTAAAGATATGGATCTTTGAAAATGTATCATTTTCACTCGAATAATATAACATACTTAATTTTATTGGGATAACCATTAATCATGATTTCAAATTCATGAATGTCGTCTTTACAAAAGGGGTTATTTAAATTCTTTGAGGTTGCATCTCCGAAAGATATAGTCAAGATTAATCTTTTACACAATCTCAAAAATACTTTTTAAATTAATAAACACTAATTTATTAATTAAATAATATTTTTATAAAATAATAATATTTCAAGATTCAGATAATATTAATTTAGATATGTTTTACCTTAGAAAATATATAACATACCTGTTTCAGCTGAAATTTGCAATTCGTCGATCCCAATCACCAGTGAAGCTTCCTCCTTTTCTACTGACACACGTACGCCAGTGCGTCATATATATATATTCGCCCTCTACGCTTCCGAGTCCTCTCGAGACCCTTGGACCGTTCACTCCGAGGATCGTCATCTTCTCTACACCAATTTTTTCTTCTCTTTCTTCTTGTGTGACGCTCAAGATGCCTCGTACTTCTTCCAAAAAGGGTTTAACTGGCTCTGCAGCATCAACCAATCCTGCCGCCGATTTGTTTCGTTCTGGTAATTTTTCCTCTTTCTCAATTTTAATTTAATCATTGATTTCAATGATCTTTTCCGACAATTTGAATTGCCTTTCTCTCTAATGCCTGTTTGATTGTTAGAGTTTTGTAGATCATGTGTAATTCCCTTCCTTCCCTTTAGATCATGTAGACCCCTTGGAATTTGGAATTTGGAGTGGAGATGACCGATAATTAATGATTCAATTCGCGTATGCCTTCCGAATTTTGGGAATTTATAGGGAGTTGAGTCAAGTGTTTATGATGATAGGGTTTTAGTGTAATAACTCGAACTGCATTGTCTGATTAATTTTTTCGATTGTTGTTCTGGGAATTATTGAACTATTCATTGGTATTAAGGTGATTGTGTAAGTGCTAGTAGCAACCATCTGGTGTGGTGAGCGTGCTGCAGGAGTCTGGTTATTGTAACAATTTGAAACAGCTATGAACCACACGGGCAGAATAGTGTCACTGCCAATTTTTTTGTGATCATAAGAATCCTTATTTAACTGAACAATAGATAAAGAAAACAGACCCTTCATGTTAGAAGTTTATTTTCTTCCATATTCTGTAGTGCATTCAAGTTTCACCGGCTTACCTTTTAAGTTTTAACCACGCTTCCTCCTGAGCTCATACTAAAAGGGAACACATAATTATTAAGTTCAGCCCAAGATAACATCCGCTTTCCATTACTCCATCTGGAGGCTACAGTTGACCCTAAAGGTTGGACCCATACGGATTTCTCGGTCTTCTAAAAGAAGACGTATCTATGTTGTTTTTATCGTCTACATCTAGATGCTTTCTTATTTATTTTTCTGCTGTATTTGATCTTCAAGAAAATCAATTTGATTTGGTGTTTGTCTTGTAGCGGCTGAAGCATTTTCATAGTCCTTCAGAACTATTCTACTGGTCCATTCAGACCTCTTGGACATCAATGTTCCTTTTTCCATTTATGTTTGATGTTTAAAATATAATGTATGCACTTCAGCTGCATTAGTTATATGCGCTGTAGCTGCATTACACTATCTCACTTTGTTTTCAATTTGCTCAGCTTCAAGTAAAGCAGCAAGTAAGGAGCTGGAACGTATCGATCAATTATTTCATACATATGCCAACGCTTCGTCTGGTATGATTGAGTAAGTATGCATTACCATTTTTATTTCCCAGCAGTGTAGTTCATATTCTATATATTCCTGTCATTACAAGTTATCTTTTGTTGTTTTCACTTATAGTAGTCCATAGGAAATCTAAGATTTTAAGCAAGAAAGTTATGCATTGAAAAAAGAGAGAAGAATATATGGATATTTCAGGGGTGGATGTACATTATAAGTAATGGGTTCAACCGAACCTACTAGCTTTGGCTCAAATCCTATTTATTTGTTAAGAGATCTGCTAAATATGGACAAATATAATTTTTATTTGAGCCCAGACTTAATGATATCTGAACCTATCCTGGATCCCCTCTGTGTTTGTCATCCAACTTTTTCCACTGTTAATGCAGTTTCACCAGCTTGTTTAAGTTCCTCAGTTTTGCAATCAATTAATGTGCTTTATATTTTTCATTGTTAGCCCTGAAGGAATTGAGTTTCTTTGTTCCGATTTGGAAGTTGAACATACTGACATCAGGATATTGATGCTTGCATGGTAAGATTCCTATACCGGATTACTTGTTGGTATGTATGAAGTATCATGGATCTTCAGAGGTTTAATAACAGTAACTTTGAATTTTAGGAAAATGCAGTCTGAAAAACAAGGATACTTTTCCCTGGTATGTATTTGCGTTGGTTAGTTCTAATATTACTAAAGCATTTCAGAATACTGTTTTTGCTGTTTTTATCAACTTATCTGTTATGACTGTTAATTCAATTACTGTAGTTGTCAAATAAGGCTGGTGACCATAGTCCCCACTAGTGGGACTACATTGGGTATGTTGTTGCTGTTGTCAAATAAAGCTGGCATTTGTTCTCCAGGCATATGGGTGTGCTTGTTATCTTAGGAAAGTTTGTACCAAAGGGTAGGTCAAGGGTGCTGAAAAGTTGATTTAAGTCTCAAGTTTATTAAATGCTTGACCTCTCTTTGCCCATGTGCTGATTAACAGAGTAATAACATAGGAAAAAGGCAATGGTCAGGCAGAATTACAGTCGCATAGTTTTTCCCAGGCCAAGCTGTTTCCCAGAAAACATAGTAAGTTTAATGGAGGAATTGATGTGCGTCTTTTCGTCTTTTTGCTTGGGATGATGAAGAATTATGCTTTCGCCACCTGTGACTTGGATATGCCTATTTGAGCAAGTTCAGACTTTTTATAGGGAGAGATACTCTTTTGTCTAGTATGACATGTAATACAACGAAACTGAACATTTACATGCGCATTAGAGAATCTTCTGTTAAGAACTCATCCCGGGGCTTATGGTTTGGAAGTAGTTGCCCAATGGTTTGGTGGTTGATGACGTGAGGGGGAGGGGGGGGGGGGGACAATGAGGTTACAGGTTCAGATCCTAGTGGAGGCAGAAAGCAATTACTAGGTTGGCATATGTGCTAGTAGGAGTTAGCAGGTACTGGTGGAATAGTAAAAGTAGTTGATTCAATACATTTCTTACGTACCCATAGATACTATATTGGACGTGAAGAAGATCTTCAGTTGAGTCACATATTGCCATTTACCACTTTTGAATTTTTAGAATTGGATTTATATGGGTACAGGGCGGACGATTTTAAAGCAGACTCCCCCTTGCGAATACTAAATGAAAAGCACCTACCTAAACAAGTTTAAGCGAATACCTAAAGAGATCAAATTTTCTTATCCCACTTAGCTTGATTGAATCCATTATGATCCACACTTGATGGTCATCGGTTCGATTCCGATAGCCACAATTCTTTCTTGACTTGCCCGCAAGTTGGACCAGACACCACCCGCATTTAAAAGAAGTGCCTATTGTAGGAAAATCAAGTCGAGATATTAGTTGATCTGTTACACTATTGAAAGGCATGCATTGGTTTGATGTTGTAACGAAGCATTACTCATGGTATGTTAATTGGATCTCTACGTTACTCTATTTAAGTATGCTTGAGTTGTTGGTCCAAATAGTTGTAGTTAGCACACAGATTTACAGGAGCGCGTTGCCTTTGTGCCAAAGTGAGATTGGGCTTTGACATTTTTACTTTCATTGAGCAAGCAGTAGAATCCATCACTTATAAAATGCAAGAAGACACATGTGTATCAGCTTTTCCCAGGAATGCAACTATTTCGGATTTCCGGTCATTGTAGAATGTTTGATTTGGCATGATAAACAAAATTTTCCCACTCGTTCCTTCTGGAAATTCAAAATAATGATTTGAACCCATTAAATTGTTGTTACGTTACACAGTTGCCCTCTACTTTTCAGCTTGTTCCTTTTTTTGCTTATACTTGCTTGTGTGCTTCTTGATGTTGACTCACCATTGTTTTGACCACTAGAATGAGTGGCGGAAGGGCCTCAAAGCATTAAGAGCTGACACAGTACAGAAACTGAAAAAAGCACTTCCAGAACTTGAGAAGGAGGTACTTATCATATTTTAACTTCTGCTCATGCTACGTGAATTTTTGGGTACGCTTCTGCTGTGAGGAGTGTTGTTCTATTGCTGCTAATATCCACATTTTCTTTTCTCTAAAAGGTTAGAAGGCCATCAAATTTTGTGGATTTTTACTCCTATGCATTTCAGTACTGCTTGACAGGTATGGTGCTACCACTGTCGCCTGTTATGTAAACATTAAGTTGTGTTAATTCATGGAGGGAAAGATTCATTGATCAGATTTAGACCCAAAAAGAGAGCAAGGATGAAACAGAACAGAATAGCTTTATAATATTTTAAAATATATAATTAAATATAAGGCATTGAAGCTGGGAAGAACAGCATGTCCTCTTATGTTGGGTTTAGTTTTTGTTTCCATGTAGTAACTATTTCTTAGATTGTTTTCCCATTCGTTGCAAGTTCCGGAGGCTGACTGTGAAAGTTGGGACATTAAATTGGATCTTTGAACTTTGTCTTCTTTTCTTCTGATTGCCAGTTTTTCTTTTTTTCTTCACTCTTTCCAAGAGGAGAAGCAGAAGAGCATAGACATTGAGAGCATTTGTCTCCTTCTGGATCTCGTTTTAGGGTCTCAATTTCGGCCTCAAGTTGACACTCTGATTCAGTATTTGAGAGTGAGTTACCCTATGTCTCCTCTTACTATTTAATTGTCCAATTTTTAATTCATTTAAAATGTCCATTTGGTTGGCAGGGTATATTACAAGAACTATATAATTGTTAGGTTTTACTGGGGCTAATCTGATAATGCCCTTTTGGATGCTTTTGGAGCTCTTTTTATGGAGAAAAATATTAGTTTGACCAAAAAATCGCAGCTGCATTCTCTGGCTCCTTTAATTGTGGATGCTCATTGACCTCCCTGTAAAAGGGAACTGTCCTATTGAACATCATATGCTCTGCTTTAGTCATTTTGTCATATATTTTATAACCCAAAGAGGTTGAGTGAAGAGGTAAAGTAAATCCTTCTAAATTATCCTAAATAACTACACTGACGTGCTTGGTTACTGATGCAGACGCAGATTGATTACAAGGTTATAAACATGGATCAATGGATGGGATTCTTTAGGTTTGTGAACGAGGTAAATCTTCAGTTCACTTCGTTAATTTTTTTGATTATCCTATGTCATCATCTTATATGAGCAATCTGGTTGTTATCTGACAGTTGCTTCCATCAGAAGCCTTGTGGGGACTTTGAGGTCTGAATGTTAAAAGATTAAAAGTCTTATCTCCTGTCTTGATGTTTTTGTGTAACAGATAAGTTTTCCAGACTTGAGCAATTATGACTCGGCCCTTGCTTGGCCACTGATCCTGGATAATTTTGTGGAGTTAATGAGAGCAAAGCAGGGCTAAGAACACTGTTGTTTGGCATGTCACCGTGTGCACCAAATACTTTATTTCTCCGATAGTATGTTTTCTGTTTCCATATAGTGAATGAATCTTGAAATTTGTTCGAGATGGGTTTTGCTGATAATACAAGTATCATTCAGGGGCAGGAGTCGTTGAAGCCAAAGCCGCACATCAAGCTGTGCACACCATTATTCCGAAAAATACCATTGTTCTGAAAAATGCTGTTTTCTTCCCCTCTCCCCCACCCTTCAGCTTGTATGCTATGATATAGAATGATAAGTGGATCTATTCTTTCAGATAACTAACTATTTGTGTTCAACATGAATAGTATATAGATCTAAGTTACTGTTATTTGGTTACTTTCAGTATAAATGTTTGGAATTTGGTTTGAACTTAGGAATCTAATCTACTATATTGTTGGTAGGTTTAAGTAGATAGTGTTGCGACTTTTAAGTACCAATTGTGATAGGTTGGCCGGTATGATTGTGGGTCTAATTTCAGTCTAAAACATGGCGCGCAAGAATAAAAGATTGTTCTAAGTGGTGCACACCATTATGCATTTTGATGTCTTTACAAAATTCAATAGTTGAATGATTTGCCTGGCGGTAGATGGTTAAAAGTTTCTTCCCAACAACCTTCACTCAACACATTCTTTCTTTACTTGTACGTCAAGTCTCATATGTTTTGAAAAGAAAAATGAATGTACAATCAAAATCTTAGTTTTTTTCTTTTACTCGATAAAAAATTTACTACTTAATCTATTTTTCTTTACAACGGTTATTGGGTGTAGCAGTGATCTTCACCCTTCATCAATTGAGTAGTTTTTTACTTTTTAGCTAGTAGGAATCACTTATTCGTCTTATTTCTAACGGAATTTAGGGTTGCAGTGAATCAGTCTCCAAATCGAAAGCAACTAAAAAAAAAAAAAACCCTAAACCTTGCTGCCGTTAAACATTTTGGTCTTTTCAGATGGCCGCTGTGGCTGGGGGCCATCACCCTCCTGAGAATGGCATACTGGCAGTACCTACGTATGCTGACTCTTTGAGACATTATAAATCTCATAGCAAGGCTTTACCCCTTAAACCAATTTTCTTTTTGCATGGTGAACCACAAGTAATATGGGAACAGGACAAAGTGAATCAGATGATCATAAATGAGAATCTTGAGTATGCAATCATTGGTAAGTTTTTGTATGGATGGCCTGATATACAAGACCTGCGTAGATTGATCCCTAAGCAGTGTGAACTTAATGGGGATTGCAATATTGGTCTATTAAGCAATAGACATGTATTAATCAAGGCTACTCTCTTAGAGGATTACGTACACCTGTTATCGAAATCAGCTTTCTACATCAATCAGCAAAATGGTTTATATCCAATGAGAACTCTCAAGTGGGATCCTATGTTCAATTCGGAGGAGGAAACATCGACTGCTATTGCATGGATCTCTTTTTCCTCGCTTCCCCCAAATTTTTTTGGAAAGGAAACGATTTTCTCCTTAGCTGCAGCAATAGGTAAACCATTACAGGTAGATATGGCTACAAGAAATCAAACCAGACCTAGTTGTGCAAGAGTGAAAGTGGAGGTAGATCTGATGAAAGAATTTTCGAAATGCATTAAGATTGGGATGTGAAAACAGAGTGGGGAGGTAATGGAGAAATGGATCAAAATAAGGTATGACTATGTCCCAAAATACTGTAAGACATGCATGATTCAGGGGCATAATGAAGAACAGTGTTATGTGATACATCCAGAATTATATCCAAAAAAAAAAGACAGGGCACAAAGAAGGACAGACACATGAGGATAAGAGGTTGAATTTTGAAGCTAGGGGGGGGGGGGGGGGCAAAGCTGCATATAAAGAACTTGTTGTACAAAAGACAAGAAAGAGGGAGAGTTTGTGGAGCAAAAGTATATAAAATGGGGAGGAGGAAGAAACAAACAACAGGAACAGGTCTGGAGCAAAGTAGGCATCATAACTAGTAACAAATTTAATATGTTAAGACAAGATACACAAGATGACAAGGAGATGCAAGAGAAGGGTGGCGTGAAGGAGGTAGTCCATAAGGAGGAGACAAAAGTTGATTCCTCTAGAAACGTATGAGTGATAACATGGAGAAGAGACACAAGTAAAAAATGATGTCTGATGATACGAACCTGGTTGAGGTGGACAGCACATCAAAAAGTGAAGACGGAAATACTAAATCAGACAGGGTCTCTATTCATAATGAGGATAAAACACCGGAGAGGTCAAGCAAAGAGGATCAATCATTGGCTAACAATTATGGAGAGGACACACTCAATAAAGGAAACCAAAATAATGAGATTAGACAATTGTTTGGGACAAATAATTTCTCTATAGGGGAGAACAACAAAGGGGATACAGAATAAGAGATTAAAAAAAGGACCAGACTTATTTGAAAATGGTGAGGATGTAATGCAACATAGAAGAGAGGCGGAGAATGATGATGATATGGAGTATAACATACAACAAATTCGCAAAGCGGGTGATTTATCACCACGACATACCAACAGTCTGAAACATGGGGCGAGAAAAAGCAAACAAACATTACCTCTTCAGGTGAAAACAAGGAACAGTAAGGACAAGGCATCCAACAGTGATCAATGATTGGGAAAATTATCTTTTGAAATATTAGGTCGGTTAACACTCAAAAATCATTTGAGAGGTTAATTGACCTAAATAAAAAATATCATTATGCATTTGTAGCTTTGATGGAACCTTTTTCAAGATCCATCAGAGTTAAATCATTTTAGAAGGAAAATGGGCTTTGATAATACAGGTGTAAATTGTTCTGGGAAAATTTGGTAATTTTGGAGATTGGAGCGGGAAGGAATCAACATTCTAGATACTATGTAGCAAGTCACCATTAGATTCAAGATTGACAGCAAGTTCTTTCTTATTTCTGCCGTATATGCTAGATGTAATGCTTTAGAAATATTTGAACTTTGGGAAGAGTTAGAAAGTATTACTGATAGGGATCAATGGCCAGAGATTATTGGGGGCAATTTTAATGTTATATTAAATGAAGAGGAGAAACTTTGAGGGCTTTCTTTTACACAGCATGAGGTCATAGATTTTGCATCATTCATTTGTATATGTGCTTTATCAGAAGTACAAACGATTGGAAGCAAATTTACTTGGTGGAATGGGAGGATTGAAGAGGAGTGTATTTTTAAAAGGCTTGACAGGATCTTGGTGAACCAGGAATTTGTAGAAGTGTTTCTATAGTCAGAAGTATACAATTTGATTAGACAAGGTTCAAATCATGCACCTTTGCATATGATATGTAATTCAGAGGAGGAGATTACAGTCAAGCCTTTTCGATCTCTTAATTTTTAGAGATACCACAAAAATTTCAAGAAGATTGTGGGGAATCCGTTTTTAGAATTTTAAGCAAAGATGAAAAAAGCTAAAAAAGCCCTGGTTGGTTGGAGTAAGGAAGTTTTTGGTAATGTTTTTCAACAAATTGTCACTATTGAAGATGTCATAAAGGTAAAGGAAGCTCAGCTAGAGATTCAGCCTTCAGAAAGCAATAGAGCGGAGCTGCATAAAGTGGAGGCGAAATTAAAGAAGTACCGTAGACTTGAAGAAAAGTTTTGGAGGAAAAAGACGGGGATGGAATGATTTTCAGAGGATGATAAGAATACGAAGTTCTTTCACTCGTATATAAAGGAGAGAAGAAGGAAGCTACATATTGCAGAGATTACAACAAAACAGGGAATTACTATAAAAACCAATGCTCACATTGGTCAAGCAGCGGTGAAGTTTTTTCGAGAGCAATTTAAAAAAATAATTTTGTGAAAGATTATGCAATGTTATATCATATTCCAAGATGTCTATCAGATGTGGAGAATGAGGAAATGTGTAGATTGCCTATCAAAGAAGAGATAAGAAAGGTGATGTTTGAATTAAATAGGAGTAGTGCATGTGATCCTGATGGATTCACAGGGCAATTTTATCAAGAATGTTGGGAGATAAAAGGGGATTATATTACTAAAATGGTATATGCATTTTTGTGCGGACAAGAATTGACTAAGTTCATCACTCATACTAATTTAGTATTGCTGCCTAAGAAGGAGACAGTGAAGAATTTTTCTGATTTACGTCACATTAGTCATAGTAATTTCATGAACAATATCATATCCCGGGTGATTCATGAGAGAATGATCATGGTATTGGCAAATATTATTTCACCAACTCAATCAGGCTTTGTCAAGGGTAGAAGTATTATGGAGAATATTTTGTTGGCACAAGAGATAATTAGGGACATTAATAGAAGGAACAAGAATGTTAATGTTGTGGTAAAGTTGGATATGGCCAAGACGTATGACGGGGTATCATGGGTTTTTCTTACTAAGGTGTTAAGAAAGTTTGGTTTTTCGGAAGTAATGATTGATATGGTTTGGAGGATAATGTCCAATAATTGGTAGTCAATCCTTATAAATGAGAGGTCATATAATTTTTTTCAGTCTTCCAGAGGCCTTAAGTAGGGGGATTCTTTATCCCCAACTTTGTTCATTATAGCAGCAGAAGTCCTTGTTAGGGGCTTGAATTGCCTACATACAGATACAGAGTTTAAAGGATATGACCTTCTTAAGTGGAGTTCAAAAATCAATCATTTGTTGTATTCGGATGACACTATTTTATTTTATTCAGGAAATAGAGGATTAGTGATAAAGATGATGAAGATTTTGAGGGATTATGAGGATGTATCGAGTCAAATGGTTAACAAAGCAATGAGTTTTTTCTATTTACATGATAAGACTCCTTTGATTGTTGCTATTAGAATGAGGAGACTGACAGAGATTAGACAGGGCAATTTTCCTTTCATATACTTGGGTTGTCCGATTTTTTATGGGAGGAATATCACAAGTCATTTTTAGGAGAAAAATTGCCAAGAAGATTTTTTCATGGCATAACAGATTCTTAACTTTTGGTGGAAAGCAAATTCTCGTGAATAATGTACTCTAGTTGATGTCTGTGTACATTTTGTTAGCTATGAATCCTCCCAAGAAAGTAATTGAGCAAATTGAGCAAATACATCAAATCTTTGTGAAATTTTTTTAGGGGAAGACAAGAGGTGTAAAAGGGAAACGTTGGGTGGCTTGGAATGAATTATGTTTTCCAAAGGAAGAAGTGGCCATTGATTTTAGATCTCTTCATGATGTCAATAAAGCATTATTTGCTAAGCTATGATGGTCGTTCAGAGTTTTCACCAACTCATTGTGGTCTAGTTATATGTGGAATAAGTATTGCAAGAAGCTACATCCTGTTATGATGCATAGTAGAGGGGGTTCGCACATATGGAGGAAAATGGTTAACATCAGGGAGGAAGTGAAACATGACATTTGGTGGCAAATTGAAGCTGGAAACTTAAGTTTTTGGTTTGATAATTGAACAAAGTGCTTTGTACTTCACGGAAGGAGAACAGGCACAAGAAGAAGAAGTGGAGGTGAAAGATTTTGTAATAAATGGAGGCTAGAATGAACAAAAATTGAAAGTAGTGGTATCCGATGAGATAGTACAACACATAATTATGAACATTAGACCTCTCGGTACTGAAGCTATTCTAGATAAGGCATGGTGGGTACAAAGTTCAAAAGGAGATTTCACAGTAAAATCAGCATTTCATATTTTGAGAAGAAAGAAAGCAGAAAAAGATAGAAGTAGTTACATGTGGGTAAAGGGTTTACCTTACAAGATCGGATTCTTTTTATGGAGAGTTTGGGATAAAAGAATAGCCACAGATGATAATTTAAAGATAATGAGGGTGCAAGTGGTGTCTAAATGCTATTGTTGTGAAAAAGAAAAAATTGAGACTATGTCTCACTTATTACTAACAGCTCCCATAGCCCAAAAGCTATGGAAGCAGTTTGCTTCATGTGTAGGTATCAACATAAATGGGTTGAATCCAAAGCAATTCATTTACAGGTGGTGGGAGCACAAAATGTCAACTAAGATTGACCAAATACTAATGGCCATTCCAGCTATCATTATTTGGGAGTTGTGGAAGAAAAGAAATGCTAAAAGCCATGGGAAGGAGATATCTTATCAATATATGTATCACCAATGTCAATTGACAATACATCAATTAATAAGAGTTAAATTTTCATGGATTAAAGGATTTTCTTGTCACTGGTCAGAAATGGTGGACACATTGAAGAGTTACAAACCTACTTTATACTTTAGGATTATTAAATGGTTGCAGCCAAAAGATGGGTGGATTACTTGCAATACTGATGGGGCAAGCAAAGGTAATGAAGGTCAAAGTGCGTATGGATTTTGCCTAAGGGACAGTAGTGGAGATCTTATATATGCAGTAGCTCAGATTTTAAGGATAGTTACTAACATGGAGGCAGAGGCAAAAAGAGTTCTGAAAGCACTTAAGTATTGCATTAGGAAAAAACTAAATCAGGTTTAACTGGAGATTGATTCCCTAGTGCTTAAAAACATTATCAACAGAAATTGGAGAATACCATGGGAGCTAGTAGAAATAATGGAAGATATTCATAATATGCTTGGAAAAATTACAGTGAATGTTCGACGCATTTTCAGAGAAGCAAATCAGCTAGCAGATTGTATAGCTAATTCAGCAGTCAATATAGCAGATAAGCAAATATTCCTTAATTTTCAATAATTGCCAAGTAAGGGAAGAAAGCTTTTGAACATTAATAAATATCAGGCCCCCTCAGTTTGTATCAAAACAAGAAAAATTAACTTGTACAATAATGGACAGCATGCTTAGCCAACAAAAAGAGATACACGGATCAGCAAAAGACGAGAGTAAAAGGGCCAAATTTGAAGTGGTAGAGTGCATCCAGCAAAGAGATATGGTGATTAAAGCTCGGGAACATCTTCTCCTATTCGGCTTCAACTGCAGGAAAAAGAAATCAGGGGAGGAGTATCAAAGAACAAAAAATAAGGAACAAGTTCAACACTTACAGGAATCTCTACACGCTTCGATCGGACTTTGACAGCTTAGGGAAGAATGATGGGTCACTAACAAGGCCCCTAAATGACCGCTCAGAGAGGCATTTACACTTGAACCAACCGGATAATCATGGCAGCAACTAGAGAGGCGGAATAAGCTAGAGAAGAGGAAGAACAAAAGAGGAAAAAGTGGAAAGGATTCTTTTAAAAAATCCCAAGGGATAGTTTATTTTTTACTCAGCTGGTCTGGTCACTTCTGGGCCGACCAGGTATCTTATATTGTAATAAGGAGCATGACCCATTTTGATTATCAATAATCCAGACTTTGAGTCCAAATTTGATTAAACAAAAAAAAAAGTCTCCAAATAATTGTTGTAGCAATAAAAATGTATGCGGGTTTTATTAATTCTTACATTTTTGACTCATCTATAAAGTAGTTTATATTTTCCTATCCTCTACTTGCAATTTAAAATGTAACTAGCAACTCACAACTATTCCATGCCATTACAATGATATTTTGAAATCCAAGTGCAAACTAGAGTTCTGATTAAATTTATGCTATTTTCATCTTTGCCTCCTTCCTTTTGTTTCTTCAAACTTAATTATATAATTGGTTGTCAATAAAAGTTATGCCTAAATTTCTTCGACATACCAGATATGCAATTGTTGTCTAATTAGTTTTTCGTCAAACAAACTTTTTTCTTTGAAATGCTAACAACATCTGAATTCATTGCCAACACACCCATGTTGGGTGCTATTCTTAAGGCTCGTGATACCGGTCCAAATATAACCGATTATTAACCGTTATTTAACAAATATTAAAAGGTATTTCTATAGCATTCTGACCAACATTAATTAATACTGATCCTAGTAAAAAATTTAGAATTAATAAAATATTACATAACCATCCAAGAATATAGTGCATCACTGCATTGAAGGTGTTGCTCCTTCCTTTTAAATATCTTGATTTTGAGTTTTGAATATAAAACAAAAGCATAATAGGGAGCGCTATATCCGAATGGGATCTATTTTGGTATTACTGATGGGTAGATTCATTTTTTAAGTTGTAAAGCACTCAAGTCTAATATTCAATTTTTTTTTTACTATAATGACAAATTTATTAAGTTTCGGAGTTAATTTGTCTGTTAGATTGAATTATAGTTTATATAAATCATGAACCATTATGTATTATTATCTTGAAATCTACTCGATTAATCTATCATATTTTTCTTTATAATTTGTTAAAAAGTAATGTTCATTTTCTTTTCTTAGTTCCAACTCTACATGACATGTTTAAGATCACAAGATTAAAGGACATTTAGTATATTTGACATACTTTTAGTTTAAAACCATAAGATTCGAAAATTTTTCTTAATTTCTTAAAGTTCATGCCAAGTCAAAATAGAACAAACAAATTAAAATGAAGAGATTAATATTTTAAATTTATCACTCACACATAAAATTTAGAACTAAGAAGCATGTTTGCTATCACATAAAGTCCTATATATGTATAATTTATTTTAATGAACATAATTTTTTTAGCATGATACGGTATGTGTTTTTGGTGCTCTTTTTCATGCACAATAACTTATATAGGAATAAGTATCTTTTTACTTTTACCAATTTAGTGAAAAAATTGCAAACAGTCATAAATGCATTTTTTTAAGAATCTGTTTAGAATTAAATGTTAAATTAACATCATATTTTGATACATAGATCATTGCATATCGTATTGATTTCCTTGCCCATATATTTTTATTTTATTTCAAAAGTGTAACCAATAACCACTTAGAGAGGTATTAGTAAAAGACAAGATATTTATAAGATTTAAATTTCTATCCTCACTTAGAGGGGTGCACCCAATCATCATCTTATTATTATATGATACTTTGAATGTGGGTTCACACATTTATATTTAAATATTTTATAAAAAATATAACACTACTATATATGATCTAGAGAGGGGAGCATGAGTTCACGTGAACCCACGGCACCCCCTCTAGATATGCCTATGCATATATCTTCTATTTAAATATGGAATACTTGTTTAATTGTAGGGAAATATTTCACACCGTTGAAATGTTTCTTAGAATAGTTAAGTCTGTTTACTGGATCGGGCCAGCATAGCCCATTAAACTTATCCTTTACCAATTTTCCAAATTGGGCCGAACCATATTCCTCCATTAATGGGTCGGGCCGGGTGGGCTGAATAGTGAAAGGGTTGAGTATTTCCGTCAGGCTTGGTAGGCTGTGCCCGGATTCCAACAACGGGTCTTCGTATCTTTTTTTTTTGTTTATTAGTAATTATTACTTCAAAAAGTTGAGCCAATTATCAATATAGTGTATTGTTATCTATATAATTTTGTAATAATTATAACTATTTATGACAATATATTATCTAAATAATAAAATAGTTACATTAATACTTACATTATTTTATATATATACTTCTAATATACACACAATATACTATCTATTATATTAGAATACTTACATTATAGTATTATATATATATTTCTAATATACACGCAATATATTAGTTAATATAATATAATACTTACATTATATTATATGTGTACTTATTAGAATACTTACATTATTACGGAAAATGGTCAAATATACCCTTGTACTATTAAAAATAGTTTAAATATACCCTTACACTATTAAAAATAATTTAAATATATACTTATTATACTTTCCGTTCAAATATTCCCCTCTAGTTATACTTTGATACAAAGATTCAAATAATCCAACCCCAAAATTTAAATACCCAAATGCCTCTTGTGGAATTCGCGGTTTTTGATTGCGAATTACCAAGCTGGAGGAATTTTGGTCCTCATGCGCTTCGTCCTATCAGGTAACAAGGAAAACGGTGAGAAATTTCTTCACTATTCCGACGGCTGTGTGGTGGAAGAGTTGCCACGTGGTGATGATAGTGCCGGCGGAGGCGATGATAGCGGTGGTGGAGAAGGTCCTGATCATAGATGGGTTATATTAGAATATGTTCAATTAGTTGTAGCTAGCGCACAGATTTACAGGAGGATTGCCTTTGTGCCAAAATGAGATTAGGCAATGACATTTTTACTTCCATTAAGCAAGCCGTAGAATCCATCACATATTTAAATGCAAGAAGACACATGTGTATCAGCTTTTCCTAGGAATGCAACTATTTCGGATTTTCGGTCATTGTAGAATGCTTGATTTGACATGATAAACAAAAAATTTCCCACTCGTTCCTTCTGGGAATCTGAAATAATGATTTGAACCCATTAAATTGTTGTTATGTTCTACTTTTCAGCTTGTTACGTTTTTTGCTTATACTTGCTTGTGTGCTTCTTGACGTTCACTCACCATTATTTTGACTACTAGAACGAGTGGCGGAAGTGCCTCAAAAGCATAAAGAGCTGACACAGTACAGAAATTGAAAAAAGCACTTCCAGAACTTGAGAAGGAGGTACTTGCCATATTTTGACTTCTGTTCATGCTAAGTGAATTTTTGGGTACCCTTTCTGCTGTGAGGAGTGTTGTTCTATTCCTGCTAATATCCACTTTTTCTTTTCTCTAAAAGGTTAGAAGGGCCATCAAATTTTGTGGTACTGCTCGACAGGTATGGTGCAACCACTGTCGCCCTGTTATGTAAATATTAAGTTGTGTTAATTCATGGAGGGTAAGATTCATTGATCAGCTTTAGACCCAAAAAGAGAGCAAAGATGAAACAGAACAGAATAGCTTTATAATATTTTAAAATATATACAATTAAATATAAGGCATTGAAGCTGGGAAGAACAGCATGTCTTCTTATGTTGGGTTTAGTTTTTGTTTCCATGTAGTAACTATTTCTTAAATTGTTTTCCCTTTCGTTGCAAGTTCGGAGGCTGGCTGTGAAAGTTGGGACATTAAATTGGATCTTTGAACTTTGTCTTCTTTTCTTCTGATTGCTAGTTTTTCTTTTTTTCTTTCACTCTTTCCTAGAGGACAAAGCAGAAGAGCATAGACATTGAGAGCATTTGTCTCCTGCTGGATCTCGTTTTAGGGTCTCAATTTCGGCCTCAAGTTGACGCTCTGATTCAGTATTTGAGAGTGAGTTACCCTATGTCTCTTCTTGCTATTTAATTGTCCAATTTTTAATTCATTTAAAATGTCCATTCGGTTGGCAGGGTATGTTACAAGAACAATATAATTGTTAAGTTTTACTGGGGCTAATCTGATAATGCCCTTTAGGATGCTTTTGGAGCTCTTTTTAGGGTGAAAATTATTAGTTTGACCGAAAAATCGCAGCTGCAATCTATAGCTCCTTTAATTGTGGATGCTCATTGACCTCCCTGTAAAAGTCCCGTTGAAAATCATATGCTGCTTTTTGTCATTTTGTCATATTTTATAACCCAAAGAGGTTGAGTTAAGAGCCAGAGTAAAACCTTCTATATTATAGTAATAAGTAGACTTACGTGCTTGGTTACTGATGCAAACGCAGATTGATTATAAACATGGATCAATGGATGGGATTCTTTAGGTTTGTTAACGAGGTTAATCTTCAGTTTACTTTGTTAATTTTTTTGATTTATCCTATTTGTGTCATCATCTTATATGAGCAATCTGGTTGTTATCTGACAGTTGCTTCCATCAGAAGCCTTGCGGGGACTTTGAGGTCTGAATGTTAAAAGATTAAAGTCTTATCTCCTGTCTTGATGTTTTTGTGCAACAGATAAGTTTCCCAGACTTGAGCAATTGTGACTCGACCCTTGCTTGGCCACTGATCCTGGATAATTTTGTCGAGTTAATGAGAGAAATGCAGGGCTAAGAACACTGCTGTTCGGCATGTCATGTGCACCAAATAATTTATTTATCCGAAAGTATGTTTTCTGTTTCCATATAGTGAATGAATCCTGAAATTTGTTCGAGAAAGTTTTTCTGATAATACAATTATCATTCCTGTGCAGGAGTCATTCAAACCGCACGTCAAGCTGTGCATACCATTGTTCCGAAACATACCATTGTTCTGAAAAATGCTGTTTTCTTCCCCTCTCCCCCACCTTTCAGCTTGTATACTAAGATACAGAATGATAAGTGGATCTATTCTTTCAGATAACTAACTATTTGTGTTCAACATGAATAGTATATAGATCTAAGTTACTGTTCTTTGGTATCTTACTTTCAGTATAAAAGTTTGGAATTTGGTTTGAACTTAGGAATCTAATCTACTATATTCGTTGGTAGGTTTAAGTAGATAATATTACGACTTTTAAGTAGCAATTGTGGGTCCAATTCCAGTCTAAAACATTAGACTTTAAGACAGAAAATGGGCGCGCAAGAATAAAAGATTGGTAGACAAATTCGGGATGGATTTGGTAGAAACTTAAGAAAAAGAAAGCCTGACAAATGTTGCCGAAAGCTGCAGAAAGGTATATAATTATTCTGTAAAAGGAAAGACAGCAGATTCCTAGTCTCTTAGAAACCAAAGTATGGCCTAAATAAATTGAGTGGCAGAGTTAGGAATTTAGAAAAGCCTATGCAATTTTTTTTCTTAGTTGTGTTAATGATGTGTGAAATTAAATATACACTGACAATAGTTAATACTTATTTATGTACACCATTTGATTTTTCGTCTAAGTGTGTGCAATGCACCCATCGCCTAAGGTGGCTCTGCCGATGGGACTTTTGGTTTTGAAGTGTTGCTTAGTTGGAACATGTTATCTAACATATTCCACGATCAGGAACGAGCAACCGTCACCCACGTTTTTGCCTTTTGGGTAAGAGTGCAACACCTAATGCATAGGTAACACATTCATATATCATGAGTTTTGATATTTAAGCGCAGATGTGAAGGTTAGATGTTCATATATTTTGGGTTTGAACTCTGCCACTGACAGAAAATTAATATTTAAGTATAATGGTAGAAGGTGGCCTCAATTATTCGTAAGAAGTAAAAAAGGGTTCCATCAAGAAGATTTTTGAACTATTTATATTTTCATAAATATCTTTTAAAGCTCAGGTTGAATCTTGATGCACTTATACTCAAAGATCGGATGACTTGTAAGCCAAACAAATTAATTAGGTTTTGTTAATTGGCAGCTGTCATAATACGCATTACGCAAAGAAGTTTATACCCAATTCACTGAAATCATTCATGCACAGAATCTTTTCAGGGCTTCCTGAACAGCTGTAGTGTTTAACAAATAAGGTGCAAAAGAATCAATTGTAAAACAGAACAAAGCATGTAGAGCTGCTTTCTTCTTCTTCATGAAGAAATCTATATTGAATTGGCTATCAATGGTGAAGATGAAAGTGTTGGGTTCTGCAAGTGATTAGGACGTCATGCGGAAGCTTACAATTGCATGTCATGAGTGATAAATTAGATAACAAAATATTATTATATGAAAATCAATATAAAATAAAAAATATTATAAATTGTTGAGAGAATAAATCTCCCAATAAACTAAATTCTTTAGCATCTATATTGTGGATACTATTACGTTATGCTATGAAAATAGAGATTTTCAATTTATAAATATTCAAACATTTCCTGTAAGGAAAAAATAAACCAAATATGCAAGAAAATTATATTTTTCTTTCAGAAAAAGTTCAAACATTTATGATAATACTTTAATTTTTCTTTAAGAAACAAAATAAACTTCAATTAAGGAAAAAAAATCAGGACAAAACCCTAACCGAAGGCATCGGACTTTTGCCTCTTCTGTTGCTTGAGGTTGTGACAAGCGGAGGTGAACACGACGAAGATGGAGATGATGAATCAGAGGATGGAGTCAGCCTACTAGAGCAGCTTCTTAGTTTCTTCTTCTCCCCTTCACCTGCCTTGTCTTCGATACGATGGTGGCCAATTTTGGTCGAGTTCAAGCTCACTGGAATTATGCAATTGCAAAACAAACCTAGAGCATGGATTAAGACGTGATTAGTTCTGAAGTTAAACACATCTTCTCGTACAAGTATGGTTGCCAAATTTGAAAAGAATCAGAACAATATTTTTAATCACTGAAAGCCACATCAATGACAGTTCTTGGATAAGTTTTTCCTAAAGGCACATGCTTTAACCATAACCATCTTTTCAATTGGGAAAAGTCATGGTCGTACTAATTTTCTAACAACACGTGTACACAGACTTTACTCTTACCTTAAAAAAGACAAAAATTGTTATCGTTGTGATCAATTCCTAAAAAAAGTCACATTTCCTTATATGATGAGTATTTAAAAATACAATTCCTCTTTTATCCTTGTTAGTCCCACTTTAAATAGTACTCCAATACATTTATGAAAAGAGAGAAAAATGAGTTTAATTTTTAATATGACTATTTTTTGAAGGGACAATTTGATAAACATTTTAAAGTCTTCATTTATTTCTTAAATTTCGTACACAATCAAATGTTATCACATAAAATGGGACGCAAGGAATACTGAATAAAGAACAGTAACTACAAATAATATAATAATGGGGTGGCAACAATTTCCTATTAAGCTATTTTTCAGTGTGAAAAGACCTAACAAATCAACAAGCTATTTGAGCTGCAAAAGAGAAGAAGAACCAACTCTGTAACAAATATCCAACATAAACATAGCTAAGTGCTAGCTATGAATTCTTTGAACATGAATAGAATAAAGCAATGATGATTCATATAGACGACTCGTATAATTGATTGATTGATTCAAGAGACTTACCGATTCGTGCAAGTCGGTTTACCCAACTAGGGATAGGATTGCCGGAAAGTGTAACACAAGCATCATTGCAGAAATGATTACAATTCTTAGTTATAAGATTATAAGCATTTCCCCTATACTTTTCAGCAAACTCTTCCATTACTCTTTTCACTTCTCCACGACTCATCTCAGTCCATCCAATCAAAATCGCCTTCCTAAATGTAAATCCCTCGCACTGTTTCGGTTCCCCTTCGAAAATCCCCGTCGTCGAATACTCATGAGCTCCAAATGCATACTCTATTCCATGAACTAAAACAAAATTTTAATTCATCAACCAAAAAACACTTAGATCTAATAATTCAAGAACAATTCAATTAATTACTCACCTTGAACACCAGAATGATAAACCCCAAGACCAAGCCAATAAGCATAACCATTAATGGAAGTAAGATCGTATACATTTAGATACACCGGCACCGATCCACGCCCACAACTAACTGAATTCTTTCTGCACAGCATTTTTTAACAAAACCCCAAAAGAATTTTCCTTCTTCTAACAACACCCTTTTACTCTATAACCATTGCTAAAGAAAAACATTAAACACCCACATTGTACAACAGAAAAATGAATCTTTAATAACAAAATTCAGGTAGAAGTATAGGTTTTTTCTTTCTTGGGAGAAGGTGGGGTTGATAGCGGCGGCGTTGTAGTGCAGCGCCGTCTAGTTTTGGCGGAGAGTGAATTGTTTTTATACTACATAAAATGTAGAAAACAGAGGGAAAAAAGAGGGAATTTGGGGCAAAAGCTTAAGAAGAAAGGTAGGGAACTTAGGAACATGAGCTGTAGGGTGATCCAGTTTTATTTTTTTGTTATTTAAAATTTGAAAAGAACGATTTTTCTGGGAGAAAGTAACGTACACTCATTATGATATCTAGTGGGAAGTGCTGGAGTGTGTTCATTATAATAATCTATTGGGATGGTGCTTTCTATCTTATTTTATTCCGTTTCAATTTGGTATTTGATATTCACATAAAAGTTTGATCAATTTGATTTATAATGAATAGAGCAAATTTGGAAAAAGTGTTTTTTTATCAAGGATATTGATTGGTCGTGATTTGACATGGTTTACGCGTTACTGATTTTCAAAAGAGTTAATATTGTTCATTAGCTAAAATCAGGGACCGAGTGGTAAGGCTATGATCCATAGAGGAACAACTCACTCATTCTTTCATTGGGGACAAGTGCACAAACGACAACTCCAAATGTCACACATCCGCTGATTACCTGTAAGGAAGTAGATCTAGTAAGGAAGTGGTCGCAGTTGCTCCACTCCGTTACGGTCTCATGAACTGAAATTTGTTGCCTTCCTACGCGCAAAGCGAATGCGCGTTGTGTCATGGGTCAGCTTCGAAGTACGGAGCGGGGTCAGAATTTCTTCGAATATGTTTTTGAATTCATTCGAGATGTGAGTAAAACCCAAATTTGAGAAAAATATGGGCACAGGGTTCCTTTTATTGGCATAGTGTGTTTTATTTTTCTTGTATGTCAATTAAGCAAATCAATGCTTTAAGTCATTCAACCACATCTCCAAATTGTTGATCGAAATGGAATTGGATGTATCGGGTTAGGTGTTTGTTCGAAGGAAGGGCTATTTGATCTGATCAACTATGTAAGTCGTAGCGCCCATACTCTTCCTCTATGGGCGAGTCGTGAAGTTGTTGTTCAAGAATTCTTGTTTAGGCAGTTCATACTATCAATACATAGTGTTTTGATCTAAGATTTCAATTCTTCCGTGTTTCAGCAGTAACATATTCTTCCTAGGTCTTTTTTTGGGGTCAACACAGGAAAACACTCTCTTTTTGGCATCCCTGCAGCTTTTCAGATTTTGTATTGAACGCATGGCATAGCTAGGACCCTTCAAATTATGTTTGAGCCTATGTTCAAGCCAAACCCACCCCTATTTTACTAAGGCCGGAAAGAATGCCAACCAAATTCAAATAAGAGGTTGTTTTCCCCAACCATTAAAGTAAAGGCTCGACAAAGAGAGAGAGGTGTGGCGGGGGAAGGAAAACGCTTTCGGAGATCGAGATTTTATTTTCATCGAAACGAAGAAGGCCAAGGATGGCCTACGATGCGTCTTATTTGAAGGCACACTGTTTTTCATTTCATTTCGTCAATTTTGGCTAAGAACTCAAAAGTCAAGTTTCATTCAAATTAGTTAATAATTAATCATTTTGATAGACTGTTTTTACATAAATCATAAGTAGAAAAGCGGTAGGAACTAGAATAAATAGTGCAATAGCAATAAATGCAAGAATATTTACTTCCATAATCTCATTGATTTTTTACTTCGCAATAACTCGAGATTTAATTCCCATAAAGATGATAAATCTTTGACCTGTAAATTCAATGAATGAATATTACCTCTCGATGATCTTGAATCAGATCAATATCATGAATAGCAATATCTGAACTATCAAATAAATTCGTTGTCGAGAATTGAATAGTATAACATATGAAGTTCTTTATTTGTTTATCATTTTTTATAATTTGTTCTTTTCTTCTCTCTAATCTATGTAGTTCCTTCTTGTACAATCATCTGACGAAGTCTCATCAAATATATAGCTCTCCCGCATTGTAATTGATAATGTTTCATGGAGTTCATAATTGCATAAAAGGAGCCAAAATAGTGGCTGCGGCGTGTTGAGGTACTTCTAGAAAGCATAGATTTGTTTCGCCTACTTGTTGAAAGTAAAAATGGAATGGGTGAAATTCTATGACATTTTTAAGACCTCATTAATCAGTCAACCACTTTTTAGTTCATTATGAATGAACCCCTGGATGAAGAAAAAATATCCCCTCCCTTTTACTAAACCATGGAGAGTCCCGAGTAGTTTACTGGACAAATTGAGTTGTCGTGACGATACCTTTCAACATCGAAAATTCTCTTCATCACGAGACTGATCGAATTTGCAATAGATTCTTTTTTTTATCTTGTCATTGAATTCGCATTTTATTCGTACACAATCAATGAAGGTCTTTCTGACATATATATGGGAACGTACGCATATTCTTATTTCATTCATTTGTTAATAAGTCATCAAATTGGATATTTTTTTATCCTACTCAAAATAAAAATCTAAGGAAAAAGTAATATCATTTACCGCACCACATGTTTGATAATGACTTTCATTACTGTTATGAATGATTATGGACACTTTATCTTCAATTAGTGTGATTTAAAGAAACCTAGTTTACCCTAATATTAACAAAATGTAAAACTTAGTGCCTTTTGTAATTATTTCATAAAAGAATTTGGAAAAAGTAGTCTTTTAAGTGTCTATCTATATTAAAACTCTAGAGTGAGACAGTTTTAAAAAACTTGTATACTATTATATCATCGAAATAATAAAGTAATAACGATATAACTATCAACAAAAAGTGAGATTACTAATATGGAACATATGCAATAGTAAATTACAATACTATTGAATCTAGAAAATGACTAAAATGATCCATTTATATTTGACGATAGATTTAAAATAATCTCTTGAACACATTCTCTAACAATTTAATCCTTTAAAAATAAATTAAAATCACTTTTTTTAAACTTGAAATTAATCTTCAAGATGACAAATCTTAAAATGAGGAGGTACAGCGGAAAGCAAAGTAAAAAAATTCTTAAAAGTTCGTTTACCTTTTTATCCTAATTTAAGTCAACTGCCTTTCTTAATCACTACTTTTAATTTAATTTTATCTATTTTTTCGAAGAGGTCAAGTGAATAGTTGAAAAAAATGAATAAGAATGAACAAATAGATTAAAAAAATTATTATGCTTATCTTAAAATTAGTGGATTAAACTATTTGACGATATATAATGATATGATGTCTCAAAATGGAGTAACCAAGCGATGAGAAAATTTTACTTTATTAAGAGGAGTAATGATTATACGTGCAATAATCTATAGGTTAACGCAATTTCCCTGTAGATTGATTCATTTGCATTTTTGTCATATTTTGTGTCGATTTTTATTTTTTATTCTTAATTATTTATTTCGCGAAAATATATATTTATATTTTCATATTATAATATCTAAAAGTTATGTTTGTACACGATTTTAATTTCTAAAAAATATATATCTAATTAATAATTATACATAGGTACGATTGCTGAAGGAAAATATTAAAGGTCAGTTCATTTTAAAAAATAAAACTTAAAAATCAACCAATTAAAAGAGTAAACTACGTAATTTTATGTATGGAAATTGGCATGTCCTAAGACTAGACGACTCTGGATGAAATTAGCATTTGATGTGTTGACTAATTTATATCGTAGATAGGTTAGTGCAAATTGAGCCGTTTTCCCTTCTTTTTTCTTTGGTTTTATCCCTATTGCGACATACTTAAGGCGACTCAAAATCGACCTCTGGTAAAAATTAAAAAGAGTATTTATCATTCCTCAATAACTTTTCAATTCGTTTTCCTCCTTTTTGTTTTTTTTTAAAAAAAGGGAAAAAGTTTTGAGGGTTTTAGAATGACGTCATCCTGCGGAACCGGAAATCGGATCTCAGCGAACCAAATAACAGGAAGCTGTCCGGTTTAGTTTCCGGTTCAATTTTCGAAAGAACTTAACTCACTGCCTCCGTTACGCCGGCTGCTTTTGGCTTCTCTTTTGGTCGTCGGTGAAATGTTGGCGAAGGTTGAGTGTGATGTTTAGCGGTCGAAGGATTTTGGTGCGTCTTTCCAGGCGATCGACGCTCCTCCAGAGAAGAACAATTTCCAGTAACAACAAGTCAATCACAATCTCCAACAACAAGGGCAAGGTCAATTGTAATAGTCCTAAGAATGCTGATAACTCTGTTGCTCTAAGTCGCCAGGATGCCTATAAGCAATTGGAGAACCTCGACTTCATGACTGCTGCCAAGATGCTATTTACGGACCCGCCGAAGAAGAAGAAATTCGGGTACTTTACCCGTTCTGATGTTTTTGTACTGACTTTTTAGGTTTTCTCATAGACATTTTATCAAACAGTTTGCACGTTATATTCCTGTTTTTTCAATTGAATTGCTTCAAGTTCACTTTTGCTCCTGATATTGAAATAAGTAAATAGTTACATTGTTACATGAGGCACGCTGACATAAGATGGATCATTTCACAATTGACCACTGTGATGGTGTTGAAACTGGACATGCCGCTTGCCAATGTCTCTGAAGGCTAACTCTTACAGAGACATTGGCACATGGCTGCTTTGACAGATGAAAGGTAGACTTGTCAAGAAAGACTCCATTTTTTGGTCTGTTGACAATAATTTGTTTGGTTTGAGAATGGAGAAATCACGTTACGGGTTGCCTCCAATATAATATATTCTCTCTGTTTAATTGCTCCACGTTTTGATGACGACAGCTTCCCTGCACATTCTGCAACTTAACAAGAAGATTAACAGAGACAGTGTTACTGTCAGAAGGACGCGGCTAAAGATTCAATCAAGAAAGGAAAGAGATAAAAGTAACCATGAACCAATAAAAAGAAAAACACACATTCATTTCACTCAAGTTTTAAAATATTTTGACTTGTCTTCCATGTTGGAAAGAATTTTCATCATATTACTGCCACTTATCACCGAGTATGCTGCGGTGGTCTTTGCTGGAGGGGCATATAATCCATTTTATCTTTATTTAGTATTCACATAGAATTAGGGCAGCTACACATACATTTCTTCTTTAAAAAGCTTAACTACTGTGGCTGTGTCTTTCCTTGTTGCATGTTTTTGATAAATGTACTAAAGAATGCTGATATGATACTTCCGTTCAATTTGAATCTACTTGTCTACTGGGAATTTGTGACCAAATTTCAACATGCTTATGTCCATTGCCCTAGAGAACCAAGATTGAGGGGATCCATTCCCTTGACAGCTTGTAACCTACATTGTATTTCACTAAGTTCTATGTTAAAATAATTTATTTAATAATTATTTTCATTATTGCTGGGCTGCAGATGATGACATATGTTTTGAGGTATAATGTCACCAAAAAGATTTGAATGTCAAGTTCGTTTTCTCTTATGTTCTCTTACACATTTCAATTATTTTTTGATGCCCTCAAAGTTGACATGCCTCCTCTCTTCAAGCTTTAAGATGCATCATCATGAATATTGTGAATTTTTCATCTTCTTGGGGGTGGTACTTCCCTCCTTATTTCAGTTGATTGACATCTTTTCTACTCTTCTTCCATGAGCAGGCTTGATTTTCATCTGGTACAGTTCTTCTTTGCTTGCTTGCCTTCACTGGGTACCTCTACTATCTTTGCTATTACATGTTATTTCATCTTTGAAGTACTTTCCCTGCACTTCTGCTGAAACAATCTTTCTTGTACAGCTGTTTATTTGGTGGCTCAGTATGCTCGCTATGAAATTAGAAGAATGGAGGCGGTAATGGAAACTTCTCCTTCTTTGATTCTTTTTTGGGGGTCACCTTCAAATATTTGTGACTATTAACCAGTTGTAGATTTTCATTTATTGATGCCATTTTTCTTTCACAGAATATTCTCGTATGATCAAAATTATAATTTATGTTCAACGATCTTACATATTCATGGTGTACTTAACTATTCTTTCTTTAGATAAATCATATTCATGGGATACTTGTGCTTGCCTACAAAAAGAGGCCGCAGGGTTCTGCCTCTGAGTATTTGGCATGAAGGAGTGAGTTTTAGATGAAAGGCATCAAGTTACTTTTCAACATGTATATAAAAAACATTTAATGCTTTTGCTTTTACTATGCAGTCAGCCCTATATTTGATGTTCGTCATGGGATACAATAAGTTTTTCATCCTCAAGACCATTTATCCCCAAAATTCTTTTTGTATGTACATTCTTTCAGAGAAGTTATGGGTTGATCTCATCAACATTCTTCCCGTCTGGTTGAACTACATGAGTACATTCTTGGTTTAAATCTCTCAGGATCTCCTTCTTGGTAGGTTCTCAAACGGGATATGGTGTTCCTTTCCAAGAACAAAATAAATGTCATTATTTCCAAAAATAAACCAGAGATCAAGATTCCAGTTGGAAAACAACATCAACGACAACAATAACTACGCCTCAATCCCAAGCCCGTTGGATTGACCGTATGAATCCTCACTATCCATTTCATACATTTAGCTCCCTCATTCCAATATTCAATATATTAGGTTCTCTACTCTTAGATCTTCTCTACTTTTTCTATTGACATATAAATCCCTGATGAGATTAAAAAGATTCCTAGGAAATATTGGACTAATGTGAGTGTAGTAGCAAAACTAAGCTTAATCTCATCTAGTTGGTATCTCCTAGATGAATCTCTTTCTTCTATTGTGGTTATTGTTTGCTAAGTTTGCATGATTCTTCCGAGACAAATTTTAGGTTTACCTCGTCTCCTTTTCAGTTTATACCTATGGATTGATGCATCTAGATTTACACAAGACATCTCTCATTTTATCATCTATATGTGTCACTTGCACCTTTTGTAGCATGATCATTTCTAATCTTGTCTTATCTTATGACCACTCAAATATGATTATTTCTAATCTTGTTGTCTCTTAATGACCACTCATCTATGTTAACAGATTCATTTAGGTGACCCTCATTTTTTTTTGACAAAGAATGTGACCATCATTTTGAGGATGATATTCACTTGATATAAACACCGCCGGTCTTACAACAATTCTATATAGATTGCCTTTCACTTCTGTACGTACTCAAACGAATCATAGCAAGTATTTGAAATAATGCCACCAATGGGAAAACTACACCAATAAGAGAGAAAAGACCATACAAATGGTGGTCTTGAACCACAAAAGAGTGGCCTCTATCTTGGCCATAGTGTGTAAACTGTAAAGTGACCTCTAAGCACTCCTATGCTATTCAGATTTGCGCTCATGATCCGTCTCTTCTTTTCTGACCAAAAATGTTTCATTTTTCAACAATCTTCTAATTTGAAAATATGTTTAGTATAGTAAATAAGATGTTTACTTGAGTTTTAACATTGTATTCTACTAAAAGAAAGATTCAAAAGTTGTTTTAGGGATCTAGTGATGTTTTCCCCTCAAAATTATAATACCAAAACACTTTGTCCCAAAGCCAAACCAAAAACCGTAAGTATCAGAAGATAAGTGGAATATTGTGGAGGGGAACATAGGAAAGCTTCCAGGATTGTTTTTTTTTGAGGAGGTAATGTGAATATATGTCTTTTTATAAGCTATCCAGGATTGTTAATGAAAGGAAATCTAGACGTTCTACCAACTTACATTAAAAATGGATGAAAAGAGAGAAGATAGGATGGTGTGCAGGGGGTCAGGCCCAAGGGTGTTCGCCGTAAAACCATACCACATTGGATAATCTTAAGTGGGTAGAGTGAAGTTTTGGAAGACAATATGGAATATGATGGTGCCAAAAAAAGTTGCTTTCTTCACATGGTGTGCAGCATTTAAATATAATCTTAATATCTTATATTTTAGGAGGAGAGAGAGATTCTGATGTGTTGATTGTGTGTGCGAAGAGTGTGGAAATAAAGACTATATTTTGTTGCACTGCAGAATTACTACCAGTCATGAGATTTTTGTTGCTAGGTAGCTGATGTTGTGTGGTGCTACTAAGAGCCGTAGCTGAAACATTTGCCAGTGGGAATTGCAGAGAGTCAGAAGGAAAGCAAAAAAGCAGCTCTAAAAGCAACACCATTGTGCCAATTTCATTCAATGATATTGAAGCATTTTTGCCTCACCGAGTGGTTTATGATATCAAGAATAGTAGACCATTTGAAATAGAGGAATAGAAGAATGTTCTGTAATATTTGCAGCCAAAGGTGTTATGTCTTCCCACCTGCCTAACCTTTGTAAGATAGAGTTACCTCGTACTTTTGCCGGTGGGAGGTGGCAAGTACTAAGTGAAAAAGTTGATGTACCTGGAAGCTTGCCCTGCCACCACTGTTATTAAAAAAAGAGAAGGTTCTATAACATAGAGCATGACATAGGATAGGAGTACAAATAGATCACTTTTGTGTCACTTATACTTTTGGTGAAAGGGAAAATTACTTTTATGTAAATGGGTAAGAATGTTAAGAGGAATGAGAGTGTACCAGTTTACAGTCATAGTGGAAATGCTGGCATTTATCTAGTGGAGTCTTTTGATTCGATAAGAAGGGTGGAGTAGTAGTGCTTGCTAGCAGTAATCACACAACTCTCTTGCAAATTGTATGGTTGAGTCGTGTTTATAAAAAACAAGGCTGTTGATGGGAGTTGTAGTAAGCAAGTGTAAAACATAAATTCTCATTGATACCTAGGACTTAAGAATGCAGAAACTCAAAAAAAGAAGTGAACATTGTTCCTTCGTAAGTTATACTTTCTTTTGTTTACTTAAATCTGGTCTCTTGTGCTATGTCTACGGACTGTTAATTATATTATATTCATTGGTTGTCTTTCCCCTTATTACATGTCTTATTTGGTGATCAAGGCAAGTACAGAGAGTTCTCCTATAACATCTCAATGTGTCTTGACTTTACATATCCGAGCTTGTCATTCTTTACACTTAGTTGCTTTTGCTAGTACCAGTCTTCATTGATTATCTTGTTCAAAAAATTCGTACCAGGAAGCTGAAGTGAAAAAGAAAGCTGACGAAGAGGCAAAAGCAAAAGAGCTGGAATTGATGACTGAGGAGGAAAAACAACAAGGGACTAATCCACAACTTTCCGAGGTGAAAGCAAGACTAGATAAGTTAGAGGAGACCTTAAAAGAAATTGTAGTCGAGTCCAAGAAACAATCAGGTGATGTTGCAGACAAACCAATTGACAATGCTGTCACAGAACCTGCAACAACCAAGCCAGGGACTCATAACACTCAGGAAAAGACAAATCCCTCTAGTGAAGGGGAAACTCGAGCAAAATCAGCCTTGCCTGATCAAAAGCAGATAAAAAGTGATGGTTCCTCCCCTGATGTGAACAAATGACATCAGTAGCATATAATATTTCGCGCAGTCAAGTCTTTCGAAGAGTCCGAAGTGCATAGTTTTGCAAAATAGGGAAAAGTCACTGCTTCTCTATTATTATTTTTCAAATCAATGTATATTAGAAGATAATTGGGAGATGTAGCATTTGTAAGGATTGCTTGCTGCCATGTTGCAGGTTTCCTAAGCGGAAAAGCTAATTTTGGAGCATACATTTGACAATAGCATTCTGTTGTTGATAAATGCTTAGCCAAATCAAAATGCTCCTGAGCAATTTTGCTAGCCAAATACGAGCACCACCTTGTTAACGCTGAGACATTGTTTATATATATTTTAGATAATTCCTCATAAAATCAGTACTCGTTGCAATCCTTTTAAACAAATTTTTGCATGCTTCTCAGTAAAAAATGTCTGAGCCTCAAAAGCATGTATTTGTTTGTATTGGGTAGAACGTCCTAACATGAGACCTCTGATTAAAGATGAAAGAAGTATTTACTTGGGTATATAAAAGGAGCATGACCCATTGGGCCATGAAACATTTCCAGGTACAGCCCAATAGAGCAACTGAAATAAAAAGGAAAAATTTGTTGAAGACTAAAGATTGTTAAACCCTCCTTAAGCCTTCGCTTTCCTCTGGGAATTTGGTATTCATCCATGGCAATGGCTCGTCGATTAGTTAGACCTGTAAGAGGAATAGCCGAAATGGTTTTGCTTCAGCAGCAACCCCAGCTAGTCATCTTCAATTTTTCTAGAAATTACATATCGGAGATGCGTAGAGAAGCATTTGAAGAGAACATTCTCAGACTCCTCCGTTACGAGATTCGCTACGAGCTTGAACATTCTCCTCCCTCTCAGGTACGCAATTTCTCATTCCTTGTTAAATTATTGTTTCTTCCATGTTTTGGAGTATGAGGTAATTTCTTGGACTAAAGAGGGATTTGAATTATTTCGAGAAAACACTATTTCCTTCCGTTTATTTCAGATAGTCTCATTTGCTAATGTTTGAGTAGCCAATTCAATTTTACCATAGCTAATTTACGATGGTGGTCTAGCTTATTAGCTCCTTTTAGTTACTTCATGTAATTTGCCAATGTTTGAGCAGGCAATTGAATCTTTTTAATTAATTAGTGTTTGCTGATTAGAATTAGGTGTTCCATATTATAGCCTCTTAACCATGAGAAAAAATGAACCTTGTCAAACCCCGTGTTCTCTTTTTGCTTCTGGGAGTGGTCAGGAAGATGTAGGGATTAGGCTGAAGTTTGATGATCTTTACCATTTTCTGAAGGTATGACTGGTATTTAGGAAGGCCTGATTGATTTTCATTCTTTCTTAGAGTAGTAATGTGCTTTTTGTTGTGCAGCTTGTTGTGAGAAAACTAGGAGGAGGTGAGTGACTTCAACAGAAGAGGGAACTGTATTAATGAACTTTGTCACCAACTATATGTCAACCCAATTTCCTCTTTTCTCGATTAAAAGCAGTTGTTTGTTCCACACCATTGACATGCTCGGCTGATTCTCTGAACCAAAGCGAGAATGTTCATTTACTCTGACTCATAAATGAAGATTCTTGAACTTAAGCTTTGCATTGGATACGTTTGATAGCAAACTAATGTCATCATATGACTTTATCAAAAAAAGTAATGTCATCGTATGATCTGAAGCATTTGGGACATAAAATATATGAGGTTGCTGTAAACATGAGACATCTGTGTATCAGTTAACACAATTGCCCAACGAAATATGTATTACACAATCCGTGCATTAAAAGATCAGGTCTGAATTTTGCTCATGCAGCTACCCCACCCTGTTTTGTAATAGAATCTACAATTCTACATACGTTACAGAAAATGCTTTGAGGTAGTCAACTTTGAAAATGCTAAAATAGAAATTTTTAATGTGGACTGACTTTAACAAGTAATTATCTTGTATCTGCTTCATCTATATGCTCTGATGTATGGACGCAACTCATGGTATACCTATTCCAAGTTATTCGTGTTGCAGAAGGGAACTCTTGAACTATGTTATTTATTATTTGTCTAGCTGTTGCTTATGTTTTCGTAAATTGAACAGTGTGAATCAGCAATGTCTCTAATGCTATTTTTGCAATTACTGAATTGCAGCCTATCACAAAATTTGATTCATTTATCATTGATGAAAGGCCTGGAGAGCAATGGATTAAATTAAACAAGAAATTTGGAGAGAATGAAGAAATTAAAGTTGAAGTTACTATGTTTGATGCATCTATTCCTGTTCAAAAAGGTAGTGATGTATCTGCAGCAGATGATGTGCAACTTCACATAACTATGATTGTCAATGTTCTCAAGGGAGAAGGCAATGAAGTGCTCGAGTTTGTTTGTTCTGCATGGCCAAACAGCGTTGAGATTCGTAAAGTTTACATGCGTGGGCAGAATGGCATAGTGGATCAGTCTTATGTAGGCCCTCCATTTAAGTATGTATCTCTGATCTAATTCCCCAATCTCCATCATGCTTGCTTGGCTTTCTTATTTAGTGTTTTTCTGCTGAGTTTGCTTAAAAGGTTGTTAAGAACTTCAGGATTGGGAAATTTTGTGAAACTGAACATTCCAAAATTTCCTCAACTCTTATATTACCCTGATTTGCAGGGAATTGGATGATGAACTGCAGAATTCTCTTTATGATTTCCTAGAGACAAGGGGAATAAGCGATGAACTTTGTGCATTCTTACATCAATACATGAAGAACAAAGATAAACTTGAATTTGTTCGCTGGATGGAAAGGGCCAAATCGTTCATAGAGAAGAAATAGAGATAGTGGTTGCATTTCTCCCGCGAATGTTTTTTTGCTGACTTGTTTGCGGACCATTCTCTGGATGTCAATACTTGTGAAAAGTTATACTTGCAGGTTTAGAATGTGAAAGAAACACTTTTTAGTTCAATTGGAAGTCTGGCCATACTAATATATTTGTCTGTCAAGGTTTCCTACTACATCAGAGACAAATCTGCCTTACCGGGAAGACAGGCAATAACATTTACTAATTAGTTGATGTATTGCATGAAGTTCAAAATCATCACCCATTCTTCGATCACAAAGTTTGCGCTGCATCTTAGCAAAGCGTATGCCTGGCTTTGCTTTGAAGTCAATGCATTTGGCATAATAGGTTTCTCCTTTTCCTTGACCTCTCTGCCACATACTTGTACTTGAACTTTTTAGATTGCTATGTGAAACACCGATTTTTCTGGTACATAGAGAGCTTCCAGTAATGGTCATAATTTTTAGGAGCAAAACGTTATAATATGTATTTGTGGTCTACTTCAGTAGCAATTTAGTCAGTTTAATTTTGAGCAAGCTTCCGCTTTCAACTTGTGACGTTTCACTGTAACCATGTCCTCGTATGGGCATTCCTGGAAATGGTAAATTATATTTGGCTACACTATCTTATTTTCTTTGTGTCCCTTGTGTTTTTAAAAACCATTTTGCTGCTATGCCAAATGTTTTGGTCAAGACTGTTTCACATTTTATGCCACAGTTACTGAACATATTCAATCAAATATTTTGTGATGCAGCATAAGTGCTTCCTTCCAGCTGTGTCCCAACTTTACTGTCTGTTAGTAACTTGGTATAACCAAAAATACTTTTACTTTTATTGGTGGTAGATGTCTGCATTAACTGAAGTTGCATTAAGATATACTATCATAATTTTTGCTGATATTTATCTAGTCAGATAGACTGTCTATTCCTTGATTGAGAAGATTAGGTATGTTATATTACACTTGTCTGCATCTGACCTTGGATGCTTGTTTAAGTGGACTCTTGCACTCATGTTTGTATGCCTATTTGTAAGACAATGTAGTAGGTATTAGTAACTATTTCTCTGTCTATGTCAACCCTCTCTTTTTTAGTTTTCTTATTGAAAACAGACACTATTGTGCTCTGTTACTACATGTGAGTCTCTATTTCATTTGTAACCTAGTTAATGTAATTCCTGGGGAATTTAAGAAATGTACTTTTGGCTAGGGTGTCAAATAGGTGGGTTGGATTGGATTTGAGCATGTTAAAATGGGTTATGCTAAAACTAGCCAAAAGTTACTTGGCCTGAAATGGATTGGGTCATGACTCATGACACACCCAACTTGGCCTAACTTTTTTGAATTGTCCACTTCCCCCTACCCTATCCCAGCCCTGCCCCTTGCTCAGACCCACCCTCCCCTACCATCCATCGAGTCTCAGGACTTCATATCTGACTTGGGGCATAAGCCCTGAGTCTAATAGAGACCCAATCTGAGACACAACCCTGACTCTGTACCCAAGACTCGAGCCATGAAACTTGAAACTCAAGACCCTACGTTCTTCCAAGACCTGAGCCTTGATACCTAACCCCAGCCTAAGACCCGACCTGACCTTGACCTGTAACCCGACTCCCAATCCATAGTAAAAATCAAAGTAAATCTGTAGCAGTAAACCCAAAAATGAGTTATGTTGGGTTGAGGTAAAATCAACCCAGTATGAAATTTTCTTGTGCCCAACTCATAAGATTTTGGGTGGGGTTGGACGGGCGGCCATGTTTGACACCTTACTTAAAAGCTATATGCAGGAGATGCTTTATTTTGTTTGAAGGTTAGGTTGTGATTGTACTACAGATAGTTCTCACTGTTTAGCCGCGTCCCACTCACTATGATTAGGCCCTGCTCACTGATATGACTTTCTTGATCTAATCTATATCCAGCAATGGTTGAGATGGAATTTAGTCGTCGACATCAACTATTTTCCTGAAAGTATGCTAATTCCTACCCACATCAATTTCCTACCAGTACCTACACCTTTGCTGTATATGTTGAATTTCATGGTTTAAAATGGTCAAACCCGCGAAAAAGGGGAAACTTCTATTGCATTATGATGAACTGTGAGTCTTGAATATGATGGAATAACTTTTTGTTGTGTTATATTAGTGGTGGAATTGAGTTGTCCAACGTTGTTGCTTTCATTGTCTAAACGTTATCTTCATGTTTGGGAGTTGCTTTTTATTCAATTAGTAAAGCATTATATTATGGGTCATATATACCAAATTGTCTGGTTTGTGTTGTGTATACAACCAATTTATTGATTATTTAAACCTAGCAGTTTCTCCATGGAAGGCACATGGAAAAGTAAAGTGCGTTTCTCCTATTTCATCAATAGTTTTTTTTAAGCCTACCACAAACAGGAAGTACAGTTGCAGTTTGCTTACTACTTCACCAAAACATAGATAAGTTGAGATCGATTATATGAATTTGTGTTGCTCTATTTAGGGTTTAATAAATGCAGTTTCTTAAGAAGACTAAAATATCAAGGTTGGATATATACAAAATGGGAAAGATGCATAGGTTTATTTAGAAAACCAATTCTAATAGAGGACAATGTAGGTCCATTATTTTGGCTGAAAAGTCATTGGTCCAAATCTAAATCAGATTACACGAGTCTCTTAATTTTCATAGGCTCCAGTTGGGATGGGGAGAGTCGGTTTGTTCATTTGACAGCTGGAATATCAAAAAAATGGCTCTATGCTCATGCTTAGAGGTGGCAAATAGGTTATTTGAATTGAATTTGAGTGAATTAAAATAGATTGAATCAATTAATCAGTTTTGTTCAAAAGTTAATATGGTTGGCCGGATTATATAAAATGAGCTAAACAATAGATTATAATTCCATCTACTCAAACACTTATCAAATTTATTTCATTTGTTAGTTCTCTTTTACTATTCCCTTCATTCTTATTTATATGTCGTTTTTACTAAAAATAGATTTTCTTTAATACTCCCTCTATACTTAATTATTTGTCCATTTTTCTTTTTATAGTTGTCCTTAATTACTTGTCCATTTTGACAAATCAAGAAATGATTATTTTTTTTTACCTATTATACCCTCAATTAAATGATTAATTACTTTGAAAAATGTAGAACTTTTCATTCACTTCATAATTAATAGGGGTAAAATGATAAACTCACTATGTCATTACTTGTTTTCTTAATTGGGTGTCAATTCAAAAGTGGACAAGTAATTAGTGTGACAGAGGGATTATTAGTCATTTCACAAAATCGATGCATAAATGACACTATTCTTCTTATTTTATCCTTTGAAAGTATATATTTAACCAACATAGAAAAACTAAGTAATTTATATTCATTAGTCAAATTAGTTAGTCAAAGTAAATTAATTTATGTTCATTTATTGAAAACTTGACATCAAAAGAACACTAAATAGGGATACAATGGTAAACTTACCTTATTTTTTAAGGAGTGTGAAACCTAAAATGGTAACAACTAAATAAAAACAGAGAGTAATTTATTTAATCCCTAAACTGGATTATTTGTTCAATTTAGGCGCTCAACTTAAATCAATCCAAACTTTTAACGAATTGAATTTGGATTGAATTAATAGAAAAATGTTTTTAACCTACCAAGTTTAAAGGAATGCAGCGGATTATATTTTTTGGAGCTCACCTATGTTCATGTTTTGGATGAAAAGAGTTTAATAAAGGTGGTTGAGAAGTTGTCAAGTACCAAGCTGTACATATTACTTTCATTAGCTGAGGAAAAATGAAAGAAAGAAAGTAACCATCAATCAAGCAACGAAAATACATATATTTTGTCCCCACATTGTCCATTTTTAAGTTTCTCAACTATTTGTCGTTTTTTGTGCCATAAAAACACCAGAGAAACATATTTTCTTCACTTACTGTGTAATATCAGTAATGCCACCAATCCTATACCTTTTAATTTCCTTGCCTTCCTCTCTTGCACGCGCCAAATGTCTCTCTCTTTCTTTTTTTTCGTTTTTTCCATATTAAAAATGAATGAATATTTAACACTTTGTTACTGTGTTTGTTGTTATCAAATAATGTCTCTCTTCAGCGTACACATCATGTTTGTTGCTTAGAGTTGGATTACTTTGAGAAAATGACATTATTAAGTTTAAAATCCATCATAAAGCCAAATTTGGTCCCACCATATTATAGAGTGACCCTGTTTAAAAGATTTCTTAGGTAAGAAATCAATGCAATCAAGATTTTACAGCATTAAAATATATGAAAGATAATGATGTGATTGATTAACTTAAAATTGTTTTTCACATCACCTTAATTAAAAAAAGTTTTCCCAACGAAAATGGACAAAGGTCATTTACACAACTTATATATACTTTCCACATAGCTCCCACCAACCTTATGAACATGACCCCTCAGTAGATAGTCTATTTCATCAACTGCTCACTAATCTCAGCCGTTGAATCTGCAAAATTATTTGTAGTAGTAGTTGTTATTAATTCATCAAACCGTACAATATTTTGTCGGCATGTGCATTTGTCACGTATTAAACATCAATCTCATCCAAGCACAAACAGTTAGTACTAAATTTTTTTTTCATCATTTGTGGACTTATTGAATCTGTGAAAACATACATTTACCGCTGGTATGCTAACCCGAGATATTTTGTGCATCAAATTATCTGTCCACTTGTCAACATCAATTCATTTGTGGACTTTATTTGGAGTGAAGACATTCATTTCCAGCTTGTAAAATTTGAACTCAATTATTAAATGAATAGTTACATATTTGGATTGTCCGTCATTGAAGGCAAGATTTGAGCATGATCTTTACTAAAATGTCGGAAATCAGATCACAGATGGCAAAAGAACATTTACAATAGTGGACCTCATAAGTGCGAAACTTGAAAAGAACGAAATAAATGTAAGAAAAAAAACTTAATTCTACTCGTACTAATAATTTAGAGTCTGAGTGAGAGGTCAAGCTTCTTCATTTCGTCTTGTTTATTAATACTCTTTGAATGAGTAGGACCACCACCACTATCCCATCTGTACTGTGAAATACCATCAACTTGAGGAAATTTTTGGATAATGTTATCAAATCTAGCAGCACCAGCACCTGATGATGTTCCTGCCACGTGGTAATTATTCATAAAATTACTCTCCGTGCCCAGCCGGCCAATGGCCGGCTGCTGCTCTATTGGCCTTCTAATTGACCATCCAGGATGTCCGTACAAGGCCGGCGCGCCGAAAGCGGTACTAGTAGTAGGCTTGTGAATCATTGAATGAACTTGAATTCCGAGAGATCTATTGAACGAACCATGCAGTGGTAAAGAAGCCATGCTCGAATACTTGTTATCGTAACCAAAAGCTGCTGCAGTCATTTTTTGACTTCTTTTCGCTATTGTTCTCTCTCGTTTATGCGCGTTTTGATGTCCGCCTAGCGCCTGCGAACTGTAAAATTTCCTCTGGCAATAATTACATGAAAAAACCCGAGGCTCCGATTCGTTATTATTACCTGCGGATCGCGATGCGTCTGATGAACTTGTCTGGATATTGGATTTAATCCCGTGATCGAGGCTTAGATCCAGAATAAGATCGTCGTTTTCGTGTTCATCATTTGAAATTTGGTTATTATTGGAGGCTTGAACTTCCATTTTTTTTTCTCAGAGTTATTTTTGTATAGAGTACTTATCTGGGGAATTGAAACAAGTACATATGGATCAAAGAAACGGGGAAAGTGGGACTAGAAATTGCACTTTAATTTGTGTTGTGATGATGAAAGAGTATAATTGGGGTTTAATAGAAAGAAAAAAGAAGTAGTAGTAAATGTTTATTGATTGAGAATTTAATGCTATTGTATATGTAAGGAAGGAAGCATTACAGTTACGATAAGCTTATTATAGTAGAAAGATACTCAAAAGGAGATTTTATATAATAATAATAATACAGATAGATAAATATATATAGATGAAAGAGTTTTGATGGAAACTGATGAAGAAAACAAAGTCTGTCACAACACAATTAAACCATATATACCCCATTTAATGTTTCTTTAATTTATTTTCCTTGTCTATTTATTCCCACCTTTTCTGCCCCTTTGGACACCATATATATATATACAGTATATATTCTTGTCTTCTATCGTTTTGACCATTTTTGGAATTCTCTTGTGTTTTTTTTTTTTAAAATGAAAGCTATACTAATTTTACCTTCAATTTTCGAAGTTGTTTCATACTACAATCGATGAGGAGGTAATATCATAGATGGTCACTCAACTATGGAATTTTTTTTCAGAAAGTCACTCAACTTTGATTTTTAACTCAAAAGTCACTTAACTATGAGTTATTTTCTCAAAAAGTCACTTAACTATGAGTTATTTTCTCAGAAAGTCACTCAACATAAGTTCTTTACTCAGAAAGTCACTCACCTTTGATTTTTAACTAAAAAATCACTCAACTACGAGTGATTTACTTACAAAGTCATTCAACCATGAGTGTTTTTCTTAAAAAGTCACTAAACCTATTCATTTCTTAAATTAAAATTTACTTATATCTAATTTTTATTTCTAAGCAAAAAAAAATAAAAAATAAATAAGTATCCTTGAAGTGCCATTTATACTATGCTTAAAAAATTATCTAACGTCGCCAGTATACCATGCTTAAATTTTTTTCAAACGGTAATGATGTTTCTATAAACAGAGATTAAACATAGTGTAGAAAAAAAAATCATAAAACATACAAAACTTAAAGGTTGTTAAAATAATAAATCCCAACTATATATTAAATATGGGGGGAGAAGGTAAAATAAAAGGAATCACTATTATATTTTAGCGGATCGAGTTAAGTAGGCGAGTCGTCTTTTTACAATTTTAGTTATAAATAAAATTTTCAAATAAGTAAATTTTAATTTAAAAAAATTAATTGAATAAATTGAGTGACTTTGTAAATAAAATACTCATAATTGAGTGACTTTGTAAGTAAAAAAACTCATAATGAGTGACTTTTGAGTTAAAAATCAAAGTTGAGTGACTTTCTGAGAAAAAAGTTCATAGTTGAATAATCATCTGAGATATTATCTCTATAATCGACCAATTAAGTAAATGATCTGAAATCTTTGTTAAAGGATACTGTTTTAATGAATGAACATATATTACGCATATTTTTCATATCAGTTACATAAATATTCCTAATTCAAAGATTCAAACTGTTGATCTCATGCATGTATATATTGTTTCTTTAAATTTGAACTTGCAAAATCAGTTTTTACTAAAAGCATGTGGTTGCAATTAATTTAGCGTGTCTTTTTGGAACTTCCAAATACATCAGTAGTAGGGAACGGTGGATGAGTACTTTCACTCCCACGGTTCACTCCGAAGTCAAAACGGTGACTTTTTTTTCCAAAAAAACATATACGATATATCAACAAAAAATTAAATCAAAAGAAAAAAATCTCAAGATTAAAATCGCTGCTCAAGTAGCGATTTTATGAAAAAATTGAAATCACTGCATTGGCAGCGTTTTTTCTCAATTTTTTTTTAAAAAAACTGAAATCGCTGCATGGGCAACGATTTTCATCAATTTGTTTTCTTTTTAATTGTACTGTTGTTGGCAAAGTTTGCAGTTCTCATGGATAAATACAATGAGATTCATTACAAAGGAGGGGAAAATCATGGAGTAAAATTTATTTGAACTTTTCTTTTATAAATCAATAAGCAATTAAAAAAAATTGAGGGAAATCGCTGGCAGCGATTTCAGTTTTTCAGAAACAAAATAAAAGGTTTGAGGAGATTTCAGTTTTTCAAAAAAGAAAAAAAAGTTTGAGGATAAACGCTGCATGGGCAGCGATTTCAGTTTTAAAAAAAAATGTTTTTTTTGACAAAATCGCTGCTCCGATTTTAATCGACGCGCAAACAATGTTAATTTTGTTCGAAAGACATCGCTCCCTCAAGAGTGATTCTGCACTTTTGATTTTTTTTTTTTTTTTGATATACCGTTTATGTTTGTCTGAGGAAAAAGTTACTGTTTTGACTTCGGACTCCACTTTTATTTGTCCATTTTAAATTTCGTATATCCTTTAAATTAAAAATAATGATGGATATAAGTACTCATATTAATTGATGTTCAGTGTGCGTTGAAAAATAATTTGACAAATAAGGTAATTAATGAGGAAAGTAAAACATTTAATACATTAACATGCCTTTTAACTTCGACTCAATTGATATCTATGACATCTAACTTTGGATGTACACAATAGACACTTAAAATTTGTATAAATTGAATAAGTAGACACACACGGGTTATGTGACAAAATACACTTAGGACACCACGCAGGATGTCGCATAAGTTGTTGTCTACTTGTTCAATTTTATACTACTTTAAGTATCTATTTGTACATATCTAAAGTTGGACACTTGAAGGGAATAGATACAAGTTGAAGTCAAGTTAAATAATGCATTTATATATAATACAATAGACAAGTAAAAGTGAATGGACTGATAATTTATTGCGAGGAAAAAAACAGTAAGTACCATTTAAGTACAACTACAATCGGGGTAGAGGGCTGCTACTGCGTTATATTAATTAGCATATAATATGGTTTCGATTACAAGCATTTATGTAATTAGCACCTTATTAGTCCTTATTTCATTTCTGCTCGTTATTATAGTATTTTACTTCATTCAAGTGTTTGCTTTCAGTTTAGTTTTTCATCAAAGTAAGGATAATACAGCTTTTTTTAAAACTCTTCCATAGCTATAGTATAATGAGAAGAAAAAGGTCATAATAAGTAACCATAATTATGTTGATTTCCCCTACCAAAAGAGGGGGAGGAGGTTTAATTAAAACCTTAAATACAACGCCTTAGATTTGTCTAATTGACAATGATGATCAGGTTATCTAAGTTTTGGATTAATAATATGAGGACATGAATTCATTGACTTTTTAATACTAAACTACATGGTACTATATATAAAACAAGTACTATAAACATTTATTTCAAAAACAAACCGTACCTATACTAAAGAAGGATGTTAACAAACATGGTTATTAAGGATATAATTTTACATATTTAGTAATATTGCCGCCCAACATGTTTGCTCTACCAACTATATATCCATATATCAATTTTCAAGAGACATTTATTAAATAAGAACACTATAATAAACTACATATTATATTTATTAATTTTCTAGTAAACGTGATTTTTGTTAAGACGACACTTATTTTAAAACGAGAAAAATGTACCTTGAAAAGAAAAAAAGACAACATAACATAAGTACTAATAATCAATAATGAGAAAAACAGTGGGACAACCTTTATCCAAATAAAACAAGGAAGCAACGCATGGAGTTTGGCCAACTTTATTCGGCCGAAAGAGACCTATATACATTAATAGAAAACTGCTTTCATCAATGAAAACATATAATTGTTCATCAAACTTCATTATTATTATTATTATTATTCTAAAACAGTACAGTCCCAGATATTATAAAAACACACCAACACAAGTATTTGATTTGTTCATTTGTAATTATGAATACCATATATGCACCATTATTATTGTTTGTTTGAAACTGATCATTAAAACTTTAAAGTACTCTATATGTATAGTGCTACTAGCTAGCTAGTGAGGGACATTCATGTATTACATGCATACAAATATATCTCAATTTGGAAAACATTAATTAATGCACAACATAAGGAAAATAATATCCATGCAGCTGTCACAACTCTAATAATGGAATTAAGTTCATTTGCACATGACCTATGCCTTAAAAAATTGGAAAATGGATGTACATCCTTTAATTTAATTTCCAAATGTTACTAGCACTATTGGAATGATCAATGAAACATAGTGCACTACTCCTATAAGGTATAGTTTTCCTTCACTCCTATTTTAATAGGTGTTTTTTAATTACTTCTTCGAAGTTCATTAAGAATAACAATAAATATTTCGATAAGGTATAATTTACTAAGTTATTCTTATTTAGTAGTATATATTTTTGAGAATTGGACAATACTAACAAGAAATACTTTTTTAATGTAAAGAGTATAGCTGAAAACAATATATTGTCAGTTTTAATCTTAAATTTCTAAAGTGACAACGATTTTGAGATAAAAATATGACGAAGGGAATATTATTTTTAAGAAGGATTTTAGATATAAGGGTGAGTAGCTTTGATCCCTTAATTAGTGGTAAATTCTAATTTTACTCTTTGTGATATCTTACACTAAGGATGTTTATTTTAGTTATTTGAAATGTGCATTTTTTATCTTTAATTTGCTTGTGAATATTCAGAATATTCTAGAATGTAATTATCAAATCATTTCACAATTTAACTATACACATGTGTTTTCTTCTTCCTCTTCAACTTTACGATATTATCCTTGCTAGAATATTCAGAATATTCTAGAATATAATTATCAAATCATTTCACAATTTAACTATACACATGTGTTTTCTTCTTCCTCTTCAACTTTACGATATTATCCTTGCTAGTTTGATCTCTCGAATTAGGGTTTTCGATTGGATTGGTTATAAGTCTACCATACTGTAGAGAAAAGAATGCATGTTCATTCGTGCATTGAGAAGGAAGGTCAAACCAAATCTGGTGTCAACACTTGACTGACCGGAGGACCTAACTAGCTTTGATCCTTGCATCGATTCTCGTCTTTCGTCTTTTCTTTTGTGTGTCGAGCGAGTTTGGAAAGAAGGTTTCCGATTGGCTTTGTATGAAGAATCCTATGTTTCTAGCCCTAAGTGAGCCATAGATTGTGAATGAGCTTTCGAGGAGTAGAGATCGAACGTCGAAACACTAGTGGATCAATTTGTCTTTATTCAATATAATTATTGAAAGAATAAAGCGGAACAGACGCTTCTCGCAAACAACAACTATCCATAGCGAGAGAGATCCCTTGTCTTTGCCGCCTACCTCTCTATAGAAATAGAATAGCACGATAGAAGCGCTAACCTATAGCAACTGTAAATATCGAATCAAGTTTCCGCTCTTTAGAGCGGTCCATCCGTAGTAGAGGAATTCTGGTTTTACTTGTATTTTATGTAATACACTTCTAAAATATTCCAAGTATAACATATTTTTTTTCGATGACAAGGGAAACCCGCAGCCGCTACCCTTTCTTTGCGCACAAGGTAAAATCCCCTTTCCTATGCAATAGCTCGCAAACTACATAGGAGAGGTAACCCGCACTAGGCAAGTCTGATGCGACAAGCTCGACCCAGAAGGCAAATCCCTTACTTTTCCTGGCAAGAGATTTCGAACTTGTGACCTCCAACATGAAAGTCCCAAGTCCAAACCACTGGACCACCCCAAAGGGTAAGTAGTATAACATATTTCTTGGAGTACATATTTTAGTTAATAGAATGTTGCTTTAATGCGACTCTATATATAAAAACCAAAAGTATCTAGACTGAATATGATGTTTTAACATTATTAGTGTAGTTTAAAACTTTATATCATATATGTTAGTATAACCAGTTTTGTTAAGTTGTCAATTAATCTTTGTTATAAAAATACATTTAAAATCTTTGATATGAATTAATATTTTGGTATTATTAGGTGTTACTCCACTACTGAAACGACATCAAATGGGGTTATGAGGCTTAGGAATAATGAATCTAATTCACAATGTTGTCGATATCTAATCATCTTTCGTTAGGACTCATTTTTAAAATAATTAATATTCTCTTGTATTTTAGTATTCAACTAAAAATTATTTAAACACACATCCGGCCCCAACCTTGTGTTTTCTCGTCATTGTACACGCAACTATATTAATCAAATAATTATTCATTTTGCTTGCTCGGTCTTAATTGAACACCTTCCATCATGAACCGCAATAAGTTGATCATTTGAGTCATGCTGAAGAATAAATGAAAATACTATTAATTTTTTAGGATCATGATTATACAAATATTACAATATACACATTATACAAACAAGAAATTTAGAATTCAAACTCAATCAATTTAATTATAATATTATAAACCAAACAAAGAAGAAGATAAATATGTCTTTTTAATGGTGTTTAGGTTGTTATATTATTTTGATATTTTGATAATTTATTCATTGTCATTTTCCCTGTTTAACTTACTTTGATTTGTTATACTCGGCCGAGGATTTTTCAGAAACAACCTTTCAGATCTACCTTCATGTTAAGAATTCCCACATCGGAAAAAGGGATGGGAATTTAGTCTCCTTATACGGACTTGGACAATCCTCCCCTCATAAGCTAGCCTTTGAGGTTGAATTAAGCCCAAGATCCATCTTTACATGGTATCAGAGCTAGGCTCATCCCAATTCTTTATTCACCATTGTTGGTCCCCATATTATAGTGTCCACGCTCCAATTAACGAGGTCTGGGCGTGGGGGGAGTGGGAAGAATTTCCACATCGAAAAAGGGATGGGAATTCAGTCTCCTTATATGTATTTGTACAATCCTCCCCTCGAGATTTAAATTTTCATTGGACATATGTTATTATGGTTATTGTAGTGTATACCAAATCTCAAGATACTTTGAATAAAAATCTCAAACAGTACTACTAGTACTAGTATATATATGTTGCTTGGTGTGGAAATTGTCTTGATGCATTACCAATGGCCGACAATTAGATAGGAAGCAGATGGAGATATAGGACCCCCTAATATATAATGTGTAAAGGAGTTAGTGCTTTCCTAGGCATACATGCTATATTTAACATGAACATATATTTTTTTTTATAGATATAATCATACAATATAGTTGTTTGAAATCAAAAAAAAGATGTGGTATTTTTTAGGATTGATCCAATGAGAGTTTGCTATAGTAATGGACATGTTAGTTTTTCTTTGTCTCAATGCTGAAATGAGAGGATTCTTAAAGATTTTGCGTGTGGTTAAGGAGTTTGCTTTGTATAATCGAAGTAAAAGAATTGGGACCCAAAATTCTCTCAACTCATGTGTTAGATTTCTTTGTCTGTGTATCTTTGTACAATCCAAACGTTTTGGGAAATTAAAGAGAGAACTAAAGAAAACATATTGAAAGGGAAAGCACTTTTTCCCTATCGAGGCGGAGTTAGAGTTCCAGTTACGAATTTAACATACTATTTAATAATTTTAATTAAAATTATATATTTCGATATTAATAAATTTATCAGTTATATGTCTCAATAATTTATAATGGAATCAATTTAATTATCTTTTTGAAAGTTCAAAATCCATAAATTCAATTTTTTTGGATTTGCCTTTTACTCCTTTTAATCTGCCAAATTAAGTGTTATCCACCTATTACATACCTCATGAAATACATCTTCTATGCACTTTTACTTGTCGATTATATTTAAAATATTTTTTAATTTTATTTATCCACTTTAGTATATTTAGAGAAAGATAATTTTCCTTTTTATTTTACAACAACCTTAGAATTAACTATTCGTTCTAAATTGTTCTTCAAATTCATATTAATATAAGTATTATGATAAAATAAACACTTTATTTATTATTTTTTAAGACGTATATAAAATTGATGAACGAATAAAAATGAACAAGATATTATAAGCATTTCATGCACCATCTAGAGATATCCCTTGTCGTTATTTCTGGCTTTCGGTCCACTCCAAAGGCCGCTTTTAGTAAAAGTAACACATGTCTATATAGGATTATGATCTACATATCTACATTCATAGGTTATATGCTTTCGACAAAAAGTTAACTCCAAATGCCTAATTAATTGACTAATTTCATTGGTCTATATATATCTACTAGTACGTGTAGTGAAGTATTTGACATTTGAAAATGACACCAAATTTTGGTTACTAAATCATCTCCCATCTTTCTCTATTTTGTTCTCAATTTTCTATATTTAAAGAGTAAAATAAAAAATATTTTCTCAAAGTACTCTCTATTTTATCCTTTACTCTTTAATTATAAAGAGTTGAACAGTAATACTACTACTCATATTCTCTATTTCACTTTTTTAATATTATATTATTATATCTATTATTTTATAATTAACATATTATTTTTCATCTAAAGATAGTATTAGTTAAATCTCCAATATTCATAATTCTTTTAAAATGTAATATATTAATATATACTATTTTCATCCCAAATTAATAATATTTCAAACAATTTATTTTAAATTTTTGTCACTTTAAGTGAATATAATTTGATATTATTATTAATTTTCACTGTGAAGAATGCACAAAATTTAAATGATAAAATGAAAATTTTAATTTAAAAATACAATACATAACATAATAATTTAAATACAAGATAGCAATACAATACATAACATAATAATTTTAAAAATCACAATAATAATTCAATAATCCGGTAGTCAGTTCAAATTTAACAATATTTGATGTATGATCTAGAGAAATTGTGGTTGTGATCACAGCCGTACTTGTTGATTTCTTTTTACAATTATTTGTAGTTGTTCTTTAGAAATTTAGAATAAAATATAAATCAATATTATATAAAGAGTTTGAAAAAAAAAATTATATTACATGAAAATGTATAGGGTGATAATTTGAAAAAAAGCAAAAAAAGATTTAAAATATAAATAATAACATATTATTGAGGAGAGAGAATAATTTTTTTTTAGAGAGTAAAATAGAGAATTGGGTTGGAGTAGGTTGTCTGAAAAAATAGAAACTCTATATTTAAAAAGTAAAAAATAGAAGATAGGATTGAAGATGCCCTAACGCATATATGACCTTTTAGTCGAATATGTTGTTATTGTAATGTATGCGTGATCCCTTTTTTATTAGACATGATTTGGATAACGCATAATATATAAATATGCCCTTTAACTTGACTTCAAATCACATTTATGCCCTTCAACTTTGGGTGTGTACAAGTAGATACTTAAACTTGTATAAAATTGAACAAATAGACACATATGCCCTACATGGAATCCTACATGTCATTTTTTGTCCTACGTGGTGTCCTACGTGAATTGTGTCACGTAGGACTCATGTGTCTACTTGTTCAAGTTTATACAAGTTTAAATGTTTAGTTATGCATATTCAAAGTTGAAAGGCATAAATGCGAAAGGAGGTCAAGTTAAAGGGCACATTTATGTATTATGCCTCTGGATAACTAGTCATTCCTTGCCATAATGGTACATGTAGAATTACTGTTTTTTTTTCTTTTCTCAAAATTATGGCCAAGTACATATTTGTTTGATTAACAAGTCATTAGTGTTCAAAGGTGGAATGGAAGTTTGGAGGTTCTTAATTTCCTTTCTCTTCCTTAATATTGAGTTGTCAATCAATTTTATTAGAGGTTTACAAGTTATTACTTAATTTTTCAATAAAAATATAGGGTCTACGAAAAAATTACTAAATTCATCCGAACTCATAAATCCCCACCTAGCTTCGCCCCTATTAGTGTTCTTATTTTTTCTGGATATTGTCTCAACTGAACTAGACCAAATTCAATAACATAGGATAAGAGTAACAGTCTGAGCAGATGTGCACCATGCTCAGGAAATACTCTAGAATTAGACTAATTAATGAAGGAATGAAGTAAGTGGTGTTAATATAATTAGTTAACTTGTCATGCTTTGTTTATTGATATTCAACATACCCATTTGGCGATCTGTCTTTCTTCGTAATCTTCAAAAACTTTAAATTTCACAAATTTTATTGAGTAAGTGACTTTGTAGGTAGAACATCTATAATTAAAAGATTTTTAAGTTAATATTCAAAGTTTACTGACTTCTGAAGAAAGAATTCATAGTTGAGCGACTGTTCTTTTGAAACTCTAGTAATAGATTTTAACAATGAATTTTGAGATGATAAATATAGTAACCGTCTGTCTATATAAATAAAAAAAATAAGACCATATTTATCTATAGTAACAAAAATTTTGAGTTTATCAAAACTAGCGTGGGAAAATGCACAAGTACCCCCCAATCTATGCCTGAGCGCGTGTTTATAGTTTTTTCAAGCTATTGCCACGTAGGCCGAAAAGGGATAGAGTATTATTTATAAAATAAGTTTGGGGGGGAGGGGGTAATAGAACCTTAGTATAATATAAGTGTGTCTATATACAAATTCACTATTGTGAAAAACATTTTATTTTATTTTTTTTATGACAAGGGAAATTCGCAGCAAACGACATAGGAGAGGTAACCCACACTAGGCAAGTTCGGTGCGACGACTCAAAAGGCAAACCCCTTGTTTTTGTTGGCAAAGGGTTTTGAACTTGAGACCTCCAACATGGAAGTCCCAAGCGCAAACCACTTGGGCCACCTGAATGGTCTATTGTAAAAACAGTTTTTAGCGTTAATAAGTATGCACATTAAGAAAGAGTGCTAAAGTTTTTATCGGCATTAGTTAATTGCCATTGTACTCAATATTTCTATAGGCTTTAAGAATATTTACAAAGATGTAATTGCATCAAAAAATATATTTAGAGATAATTAAGATATTATTATTAATTAACTGCCGCTAAAGTACAAATTTCCTAATTCTCTCCCGTGTCTAAGTGGACTTGGTTCTCACTGATTTCGAATTGAAAAGCCCAATACATTTGTATATCACGAGGCCCAATTTCATAAGGATCCGGCCCTTCTTTTTATTGATTTCTCAAATCGCCTTATAATTTACTTCCTCTTTTCCCGGTCCAAAATCCAAAACCCTAAACCTCCCTTGCCACTGAACCTTGTCTGTGGACTTGCTCCACTCCGGCGAACAACTCGTCGGCGTAACTCTCCAGAGCCGTTATCTAATCGTAAGTCTTTTTTTCTCTTTATTTGTCGTACCTCTGTGTATCGCTATTACTTTCTCTCCAAAACATAAATTAACTTATATCTCTATTTTCGTACTGGGTTTTTCTGTTAGAATGCATATATATGTGAGCTTTAGCTACTTTTTCTGTGTTTCTTACTAATTAATTTGCAAATCATTTTTTTCTATATGATAATCGCTTCAAATGTCGGATCGTGAGTCTAGCTTTGAGTGTTCCTAGAAATTAATGCTAGGCACATGTATGCTAATATAAACATAAAATATTTACCTTAATGTTGTGAGTTTGCATTTCATTGAATGAAATTCAAGTTGTTTTCCGTATCCTTCTATTCAGAATTATGGTTTCAGTGTTGCCAATTTTATTGTTTTCAGTTTTTAAAATTACTTGATTTCAAGATTTGAGATCAACTTATTCAAGTCAATCCTCTAAATTGAGTTAAAGTTAGTGTTTGAGAAGTTTGATTGCCCATATATCTAATACTGCTTATTGTCTACCATGCCCATTTCTCCTGGCAGAGATAGCTAACAATGGCAGAGGAGGTTCCACAGCCTCTAAATTATATACCAGAAGTGATTTTAAAGAAGAGGAAGAACAATGAAGAATGGGCAATCAGAAGAAAACTCCAGCTAGAGCAGAAAGTCAAGAGACTTAAATCTGATAATTTTGTTATCAAGAAGCCTGAGCAGTTCATTCGAGAGTACAGGGATAAGGTATGTGAATCTATGAATTGTATCTTTTGCTTAAATTGAATTTCAGTTTTTTCTGTTCGTCAACTGTAAGATTATTACTTGCACACAGATTCTTTTGATTTTTTTTATTAGTGACTCATTCAATTTATTTCATCAAGCAATCGTTCAATGTTTCCATTTTTTTCTATTGGCTTCAGCATTTTATTTTTGTTTTGAGTTTTTTTTATCGGTTGTAGAATCTTTTATCAGGAATTTTGTGGTGCAGTGGCAGTGACAATTGTTAAGTTTTGATATATGTGTATATAAGGTGTGATATTTACTCAGGTTCACTTATCCTTTATTTTGGTTTCCCTAAACTAAATGATCTCCAATTTTTCCTATCATCACTTGCAAGTAACCAGCATCTTTTGTCCTTCCTGAATATGAAAATCAATGTGGTCAAATCTTCTCACTAGCGTTCTCTAGGGGTCCGATAGTCATAATACACAATTAATGATGCTCCAAGAAAGAGAAAAGACAGTATTTGTGCAATTTCTAGAAGAAAGATGGTAAAAGACCTTGTGAAGCAATATGGACAAAAATGTATTAAGGAAAGATTCATTACATATTAAAATTTAGAGGAACTGGAACTACTTTTGCCTTTTTCTCACCTACAGTAATGATGATTATCTACCTTTTCTGAGCAATCACCTTGCAATTATCTGATTTATGAATTGTAGTGTATTGTTGGTTCAACATTCTTCTCATCTGAATTGTTGTAAATATATTTAGGAGATGGACCTTGTCCAAATGAAACAAAGGGGAAAGAACAGATCTAGGCGAGCTTTTGTCATGTCTGATTCCCGTCTCCTTTTTGTCATACGCATTGGAGGGTGAGTTCCTGGTTTTATGATCATACTTTTACTTTTAGGCTAGGGTAACTTACTTTTGGGTCCTAATAGTTGTATTTCACTTCAGGAAATCTGATATGCATCCTAGAACCCGAAAGCTCTTGTACTCTTTGAGGCTGCGGAAAATCTTCAATGGCGTCTTTGTGAAGGCAGATGCAAGAATATTGGAAATCCTGCAAAAGGTGGAGCCTTTTGTCACATATGGGTAGGTTTAAGTTGCCTTTTCTGTTATTTTGCTGCATGACATTTGATGAACTCATTTTACTGGATATCGTTAAAGCACTCAACCTCAAATCAGTAACTATAGGCATTATGCTTGCTGGAATGCGGGTGATCTCACCTTTGTATCTTACTGGTTTCTTGGTTTTGGCTGAGTACTTTTCTGTCCCCGTTGTTTGTGTCTAGTCCTTGATGCATGTGACAAAGTGTTTTACCTTCTCTCTCTTGGCTATGTCAGTCTTGTCAAGTTAAATGTGTTGTTCGACATCTAGTATAACTACAGCATGAAGGTGCTTTGGTGGCTGTGTTGGAATAGCCGATGCTTACAACTGCATGACAGTTTGATGTCCTGCAGCATTAAATAAGTTTGGATAAGTTCCTCGCTTGACATTTCCATGTCTTTTTTTCTTAATGCGTAACTATAGTAAGCTGTATCCAAACAGCCACACTTAACTTCTGAATGGCCATACCATGCTATTTCCATCTTCTGGGTTGGATCTGAAACTAAGCATACCCTAGCTATGGGGGTACTAACATTAAATGGAGGAAGTTGTTTGACTAAGGCAAAAATGAAATTTCTGAAATAGGAGAAAATTTGAATGACTCGTAACAGCAGGTCAATTCTATGGTTCAGTTGTACAAATGTTGTATGACTCTGTTTATTTTAAGTTTAAAGCTATCTTTAACATGATATATTTTTCGTCCATTAATTTTGTTGTTTGCATGGCATGTTAGCATCTAGTGTGTCTTTCGCGCAAAATCTCTAGTAAACACCTCATTCTACAACATGGAAGCCTTAGTAAATGTCTAAGAAGTAAGCAATATCTACATTTAGCATTTGCCCAACCAAGCATACAAATAGTTGTGCTATTTTCTCTTTGGAAGGAGACAATTGTTGCCCCTTTCTTCAATGTTCTATTGATTGGTGCTGATTTTCTTGTCTCAGAAATTTAATTTTACATTGATATTTGAGCTGCTAATGGACCTTATTTTGAATATTTGTATTCTCTCATACTTATTTTTTTTTTCCCTATTGAAGAGTGCAGTTTTCTCCTCTTGCCAAAATCTGTATTTGCTTCTTTGATAGTTAAATTGATATATGTCAAGAAAGCAGTGGCGGAGGCAGGAAATCTATTAAGGGGGGTCAAAAGAAAATTAAACACGCTAATATTACCCATAAATAAACGGGTCGGGTCATATATGAACGGATTGACAAAAAAAAATCCTGAATCAAATAATTTCTTACAATTACAACTTATCTTAAGAAACAAATTTAAAGTACATATCTATAAAATGATAATAAAGTAGCACAACTCATTCAAAAAGTTCTACAATTTCTTCAATTCCTTTAGAATTCTCTTCGGCTCCTAAAAGTGCAAATGGAGAGCAAGCACAAATTTAAGCGAAGAAAGACTAACAAAAAACACAAAATTGCTAAAAATTACACTTAAAACTGAAGCCTGCAAAATTGCTAAAAATTACAACAAAAAAATATGTTGTTGCCTGGAATCGATCCCGCGACCCAAAGCTCACTTGAGCAAAATCTTGAACCCCTCAACCGTTGGGCTACTCCTTTGATATATATTTAGGTGGTTCAATTTTAAATATATACATGTACAAAAAAAAATCAATCTTATATATATAGTGAAATTTTTTTACTGATGACCCTCCTCGAAGGACTGTACATCCGTCCCTGCAAGAAAGAGGAAAATGAGAACCTTAATTAAGTTTATGTATTCCTGTAGCATATTTTTTTTGTCATATAACCATTTCAGTGTCAGCTATCCCTGAATATTCATCCATCTACGGTCCCACCAATTTGTAGACAATTGCACTTGAAGAAGAAAATTTTTAACATCATATAACACCAGGAGGTTAATAATAATACTTACTCCGGGATTACATAGGTCCGCTTTTACAGCTAATGGTCACCATCTACTTGAAATCATGCCTGATATTGGCAGAACATCAAAATTGCTGTTATATATCCCTTCAAGCAGGAATTTTTAGTTTTTAACCATGTAAAACAAAACGTTTTTAGCAGGTCTTTGCATTTCTTTTAATTTCCCTGTATTCCTCTGCTGTCATTAACTATGGGCTGTGTAGAATATGTCTTAATGGTTCTGTTCATGCTTTTGAAGATATCCAAATCTCAAGAGCATCAAGGATCTGATTTACAAGAAAGGTGCTGGAAAAATTGACAATCAGAGAGTGCCTTTAACCAGCAACGAAGTTGTCGAACAGGTACCATGAATTTAATTCCTCTGTTTTCCCTTTTTACAAGTTGCTGAAGGAATCTATCATCTTAGTATATAGTTTGTGGGAGTTCCTGTGTAGTAACTATTTACTGTTTGCAGGCATTGGGTCAAAATGGTATTTTATGCTTAGAAGACGTAGTGACTGAGATTGCCAACGTTGGCCCACATTTCAAAGAGGTCACTAGTTTCCTGTGTCCCTTTGCTCTCACCAAGCCAGAAAAGGCATTGCAGGGTAAGAAAAAACGATTTTTGGATGGGGGCGATTCAGGCAATCGTGAGGATCACATCAATGAGCTGGTCAGCAAGATGAATTAGCATATTCAAGCTGGTCTACTTGTTAGGTGTAATCATTGTTTGTGATAGTGTCATCCAAGTATGTAGCACTTAAAACTTTCTCGTATGATGCAGAAGAATTGTAGTTATGATTCCTAAAATGATGTTCATTTTTTTTCACCATCCATTGATCTCAGTAGCCTCTTCGTGGGCGTGGGTTGTTGTTTCTTAGTTGTGTCTTGAAGCCAAATCCATTTAACTGTAGTCCCGTTTTTGTGTAGACCGATATTTTACTATGCAACTGTTGAAAGCTTCTGCACTAATCCTATCGTTGAGATGACGAAATGAGAACAAATTAGAGTGAGCCGGTAGTGCTCAAGTCCATTTCAGTACAAATAATCCGATCCCAAGTTGATAAACGAGGCAAATAGAAAACCGAAGTTCTTATAGTAACAAAGAGGCAATGGGACATTTCATGTGGAATGATGAATAATATCAAGGATGATTGAAATTGCAAATTGCAATAGTGAAGCATATGCTATAATACAAGGATAGTAACAAACCAATATAATACAGTAGATGTTTTATTTTGACTGAAGATCTAATGGCGTGACTCTTATAAACGGGTGTAGGGACTTCAGTTTTTGTGTTTGAGCAATTGCTTTGAAATTCCTCAAAAAGGGAATGGAGGAAGGAGATGATTGGATAGCCCCTGATAAGCTTTACCACATCCTCTTCTGCTTCTTCATTACTATCATTTTCTCTTTTCTCGCGGAAAGAACTCGTTATCCTTTCATCCACCGCCGGAGCATCTGGGTCGGATCCATTATTTCACTCGCTGCCGGCGCCGCTAAGGAGGTCGCCGACGAACTGGGTTTTTTCAGGTCAGCAGGTGCATCTACCAAGGACGCTGTCGCCGACGTCTTTGGCACTCTTATCGCTGCCCTCGCTTTTTCTCTCTACAAATCATCGTTCATACACCGGAGGCCCGATCAATCCGTTCAAGCTAAAGTACTCCAGATGGTTTAGTCGGTTACTTGGAGTAAATCGATCATACAATTCGGTACTTCGCGACGCCCAATTTCCTTGTTTAATCTCTATCATCATTTAAATCTTTTCAATTTTTGAAACTGGATAAATTGCCGTTTTTCAGTTAATTAAAGGACTATATCAGAGAGACGTAACGGGAATTCTATTGCAAACAGTGTAGAATGTTTAACCATTTACTCATGACAAAGTAATTCATATGAAGTAGATAAAATAAATTAGTTCCAGAAATAGTGAATTGTTTTTGTTCTGACTTCCATTATTGATTTTTCCTTCAAGTTTGTGATCATATTTTTATCTGTTTTTGTTCTGACTTCCATTATTGATTTTTCCTTCAAGTTTGTGATCATATTTTTATCTAATTGCCATTCTATCCATGACTTAATTATATATATATATCACACTTGGTAGCATAGTTGTTATTGCAGTTATTAGGACTTTGGATCTTGTTTCTGCTTGCTTTGTTGTCCCAAGTTAAATAGCCAAATCTACCAACGAAAGCGGATTTTGGGCTTCTTTGTTTCTGTCTATTTTTATAGTACCTCTTTTAGAAGGTAGTTGAATTTGCTTTCCACATGGATTTAGCACTCAAATGACAAAGCAAGTAAATTGTCCTTTTTTGCATTCAACTGACATAACAGAAAACGGACAATTTACTTGCTATCTCTTGAGGTAAATGATCAATACTGAAACATGTTTATAAAAAGAAAAAAAAAAATTGGTGGTGAAAATTTTAATAGTTAAATCAGTTATGCACACTGCACAGAGTTAACAATTTCATGCCAAGGTTGAACTCAATACGCAGAGATATTCCAATTATGCAGCGCTCTAACTGCAGAAAGGAAAACTTGTAGTATGATAATAAGCTGGATTCCCCTGTGCCAATTTGGCAGTGTATGTATGCACAATACTTCTTTCATATTTTGTATCTGTTTCAGTGCAGTTTAGCTGGCTTCCTAATTATTCACAATGGCTGGAATTATCCAGAAGAGACGGTGTAGGAGATTCTCAGTTGTACTTCATACCTATCCAAGATTTCAGACAAATGAATAAGAAAAAAAATATGCACTTCATTTGACACTAGTTCTGTGAACTGAAACACGTTATACAGAAATCGCTTTTACAATTCAGTAAAAACTCACCAACTCTACACATCGCATAAGTTTTGTCAATAGTAGCTCACCAATGTTCATTCCTTTCTTTCCTCTATCCGTCACTATATCTTGCTCTAATCTGTTCTTTTGATAAGTTATATCTTGCTCAAAATCTGTACATTTGGAGAGAGCGGAAAGATTTTGCTTTATTCAACTCACCCTTGCCTTCCAGATGTTTTTACATTCATAGAACTGCACACCATCTACAAATATAGGCGATTATTATGGTTTGATGGTGTTACTGATGAATTACCTTCTGAAACTATGTTCCAGGGAAGGCTTTGGATGATTTTCTCCGTCTTCATCAGGCAGTTTGACAGCAGAGTAAACTCCTGCGCCAATGAGAGCTCCAAGAATTGGAGCAGTGAGGTAGATCCAGATGGCTTTATAGTTTCCTACTGCTACTGCTGGTCCGAGGGTTCTCACTGGATTCATTGAAGCCCCAGTTGTCTCTCTAAAACACAAGAAATACAAATTGTGAGAGACTGTTATTTAAGAGTTATTTTTTCACAGGCTACTAAAGGGATTCCCATGGAAGCTGTCATTATTTCATTATTGTATATGTATTACTTCCTTAGTTGTTCATTCACTTTATGTCAGATCATTGTTTGGACGAAGTAATTATGTGTTGAAAAGATATTTTGAGAATTATTAGTTAGAGAAAAAAATTGTGCTTGAAAAAATTGTCGAAGTTAAAAGAAGAGAAAGTATCACATAAATGGAAAAAGAGGTAGAAGTATTTTATTCAAGTAAGCTGCTACTTTATGCATCTAAAGTAACTTCTAAAGCTTCCATTTAGCTGGACAAACAGACACTTTAACTAGTACATGGATCTTCATTTCAGTGGAACTTTTCCATCAGCATGAAAAACACTCCAAGAAATAAATAGCTACTCAATCTTGATTGAAAATCTTTGTGCAAATAAAGAGTATGGTAGGAATGGATATAAATTTTTTCACCCTTAATCAGAAGTCTTAGGTCGAGCCATGAGATGAGAAACCATTCCCCTAAATAAGTCTTACATGACATGAGTATGATTTTTAGGTAGTCGTCGTAGCTCAGGAGACTATGGTTTAGCCCAAAAAAAGGATTGTTGTTACTTGTTAGATGAATACACTATTACAGCTAAAACAGGGCAAGAGTTGCAGATCATTACCCGGCTATTAGTATGTTGAGCATGACAGTGGCTCCTACCGCAATTCCCGCTAGCTCTCCTACCTATAGTTTGCCCCAAAAAAACAACTCTAGCTTACACATCCGACGTGAGTAAATTTCGGAAATGAATAAATAAACAAACCATTTTTGAATTGACAAGTAAGAACAGAGAAACCATCAGAAGAGTAAATGCTTACAGCTCTAGTGTCGGTGGCCACGGCAGTGACAACGAACATGAGATTGAAGCTGATGATGAATTCCAAAGCAAAAGCTTGAACATAACTACCAGAAGGAACAGTGACTCCACCACCCATTATTGGGTGCAAAACTACCTTCAACGTGAATGCAGCACAAAATGATGCTATAATTTGAGCTCCAATGTACACAGGAACCTGTGAAAAAAATTAACACACATGCAAAATAAACAATCCGTTAAGTGCTAACAAATGAATCCTAAGTGGTACAGAGCGTGTATTCATACATGTTTCCAGGGGAAATGTTTGAGAGCAGCAAAACCAATAGTCACAGCAGGGTTGAGATGAGCTCCAGAGATGTGGCCAGTTGACAGAATCACAATCATTACAGCGAGGCCCGTTGAGGCTGCCAGTCCAATTAATGTTTCAGAGCCTTGTGTCTTCTGGTTCACAATTGCTGTGGCTGTCCCTGCAAATATCAGTATCAGAGTACCTATAAACTCTGCTCCCACCTGATACAAAACCAATCTTCATATCAGCTATACATTGCATTCGCCTATAAGCAACATGTTCAAATGAACTCAACATTTTTGACAAAAATATCAGTAACGTAATTTAAATCCTGAATCATCGTCTCTGTTTGTACTTTTCTCACCTTTCTGGCCAATGAAACAGGAGGAGGAGGTAACATGCATGAAACAGCAGGCAAGGTTCCTTCTTCCGAGGCCCATGGTTCCACACTGAAGCATTTACAGCTCTTAAGAAGGGATTTTTTGCCATTCCCTCCGTTTCTCCTCTCATGCTTGATCAATCCACCAAAGAGAGGAGCACCAGGAGTTCCCGGAGTTGCTGGTGTTGAAGGAGCTGACACACCTTCTTCAGGGTCCATCGTGTCTATTGATTTCTCAACAACTTGTTCCTATGAGATTAAAGTCGAAAAGAGGCCTATTTCTCAAAAGATTATCAAGTTAGACCGAGAAATAAGAGTTTGTATTTGAAGTCAGGGGCTGAATTACACAAATACTCCTACAACGTATTAATAGCTAGACAAAGTTGAGTTAACTCTACTTTGTCCTTGTGTATACTGACAGTGAGCCTGGCCACTGAATACTATTTATAGTTCTATTTTGCATCATTAACCATGAAGAATGTTTGACTTGGAGAAAAAGTTTGTGGATGGAATTGAAAGATTGAAAAGGAAAGTGGGATTTTTGGAAGTGGAAAGTGGGGCACGAATCAAAATCCTTTGTATTTGGAAAATTTAAAAGAACAAAGCATTTGAACTCTAGACATCAGTCATGTGTTTCCACTTGATCTTGTTATTGAACACAAGAGCCAATTCACTATACAAATATAATCATGGAGCTGACTATTTTTCTCCAGCAACAACGCAGTCGTTTGGACATGAATTGGTTGATATTTAAAGATTGACATATATTTGTGTTTGGACACGCGGTGTTTAGTTATCGATGCTGCATCTTTGCTATTGAAATCACTCTCACTCTGTAAGAATACATTTTTGCTATTGAGTTCAAGGTCTATTGAAAACAGTTTCTCCATACACTAAAATGTTATTATTGTCATTGAAATAAAGTCTTTGCACACGCGGTGTTTAGTTATCCATGCTGCTATCTTTAATTTCTTTTGATGAAAAAATAAACAGGAGGGGAAGAATCATGGTAGGTGAAAATGTTGGAAGTGGGCAAAAATCAATTTATAATCATCTTCCTTTAATAAAGTAAATCATCTTGATTAATTTTGTCAAGATTAATTGTTAGGAGAAAAGATGAATAAAATCTTAACACCAGGTCGACCATGCTTATTCTACTACCTTCCATTAGCCTTTCATTTAGTACTTATATAAAACATGTGGATGAGTCCATTTCTCCACTAACCTTCTAAATTAAAATCAAAATGTATAGATTCTTAGAACTAAAATTTATTTGTCATGCATAGAGAGTAGTAACTAGCTACAAGTTTTAATTAAAAGAGGTATTTGACAATTCAAAGTGCTTCATTAAGCTGGAAGATTCTGTAGCAATTCACTTGACAATATTCCACTTTGACTTCTCTACATTTCAATATTTCATGACTTCTAAAGTACTGAAGTTACCAGCTCTAATAAAGAACGTTTCTCTTTTTAATAATGGGTATTATATCAGCAGGAGTGGAGCAAGAATATTCCTTACGAGTTCAATCGAATTCAGTCACTTTCATATTAATATATTAAATAAATACAAATTAGTAGAGTACATTATATTAGTTTTACATATATCAAATCTAGATTTCAGCTCAGTTTAAAGTCGATACCTAACTCTGGGTGGTGTTGAACAGTCTCCACTTCTTGAGCTAGCTTTTAGGATAGAGTTAGGCCGAATGTCTATTTTATAAGATGTTATTAGAACCAGAGACACATCCAATTAATGGTTTATCATGGTCGACCGCTTGTTAAATTGCCTAAATTCTAGATGTCCAGTCATGTACATGCTGGGAGGAAGTCAACAATGGGAAGAAAGTTTGAACTTTTTATATAATTTTGATTGATCTTCATCTCTTAAAGTAGTTTTTAAAGTTAAATCAGATTTGATGACATTTTATTTTCGAAGAAGTTAGAAGTTTCAAATTAAACGATGACAACTTAAAGTTGAGTGGAATGATAAAAGGCATCCACTGATCCACAAACACATGGGGTTTCGTGCTAAATAAAATATATACTGCTTTTAGTAAAAAGATTAACTGGAAATATATACTAAAAAGTGCATATTGGCAAAGGGATCTTTTTATTTATTAATGAAAATGTCAAAGCTTTTCCCAATTAATCAACAACAGCGTAGACTTACTGTGTAATACGGTTTGTCCTTTTCTTTTTATTTCTCGTGTCTTCTCCTTCACTTCTTTTTTCTTCTGATTTTGGTGGCTCTCAGTACTTCACCATTAAAGTGCAATAAAAAAGAATGTCCCAGCCACCATTATTTCATTTAATTTCTAAAAATAATCATAAAGCAAAAGAAGATCATAAGAAGAATCCATCATCTGTTAATTCAATGATTTTAGCATGCACTTGATCAATGCTTTATTGCCTTTTTATTTGTTTATAATTAAACGGAATAAGTTCTAACTCTATGCTGTGCTTAATTCATTAGGTTATAACAACTTTAATTTGTAGGTGGATCGATTCATATCAAAAATAATAATTATAATTGTGATTTCTGACTAATAGCAATAAACTATATTTTTATAACTATAGTGTCTGGAGCAACTTGTTTTCATCTCACAACTAAATAATTTCATGGAGTAAATGAAATCTTTGACCAGTACAAATTTAGAATAACTTTGTTCATCAAGAGTTTGATAGATGACTAGAAATATTCTTTTTCTCTTATTACCCCAGTACTTTAGCTAGCTTGCATGTAACTCATCTTATTAATTTTGGGATGCATGTTATATATCTTCTACCCACGCAAGTAATAAATAACTTTGTTCACAAAAAACTATTTAGAAAGATGACTAAAAATAGATAGAAAAAAAATTCTTATGTCATCCGTTTTGGGATTGACAAGACTAGCTAGCTCTCTTACACCCGACTAATTAATTTCACTGAATACCTATCATCTTAATTTCACAATAGGAAATAAGTTTGTTTATCAAAGTTTGAACATATGACTAGCTAGAAATAGAAATTTACAGCAATGGTGAAGAGACGGATGATAAAAGATAAAAAGGATAAGTGAAAGACATTGAAAAGAAATTGGAAGGGTGAGAATAGATATTTTTGTTTCATATAAATGTGTTACCTCTTAATCCTTGGCGTATTGTATTTCAAAATCAAAGGCAATAATAATGGCAACAACATAATAGAGCGGCAATAATGCATGCATTACAATATTGGTGGGATCTCTTTGCCTTCCACTTTGGCTTTCTTATTTGTATACGTGAATAGTAAGTCAAAGATACAAATCCTCTATAATCAAATATTTAGTGAAATTATTTTTAAAAAAATTGACAAGGTATATATGTATGGGTAATAGCTAGTTCATAAAAATAAAAACTTTAATTTGAGTATAACTTTAAACACGTATTTTACCAATATTAAGAGAATTCAGAAAAATTACTTTTATTACGCTATATAATTTTTCAACAATTCTTTTTCTAATTTACATAAATCCCCTTTATTACATGTGGCTCCGGTGGCTCGAAGCGGAAACATATTCCAGAAGAAGGAATTTTGTACTAAATATATAACAGCTTTAATTTGAGTATTAACTTTAAGTGTAAATCAATATATTAATTATACGTTAACAATTCAAGGGAATCTTTGGTAATGACAATGATCAAGTACTATAATACGTTTGTCTTTAGTCTTTCTTAATTATTCTCCTTGTTTATCTTTATTTTATCACTATTTCTTCTCTTTTTTTCCTAACAATTTTGGTGGTTCTCAATTCCCATTGCATCCACCACTTAAAGAGTGACAACTCTAATGAGAAAAAAAAACCATTGGCATAATTAATTTCCAGACATAATCATTAAACAAAAGAATATGAAAAGAATTGACTTGTCATATATATATTAATAGCAATATAATAGTGGATCAATGTTTTTTTATATAAATAATAAAAATAATAATGAGAAGGAATATGTCATTAATTATTTTTTCTTCCGTTTGGTTAGGTATGTATATATATATATATATATATATCCAAATTCAGAAGCTTTAGTTATTCCTTTATTACCACTATCATATAGCAAATTCCTAAATATGTGCGGAATCCTATAGGCTAGTAATAGAAACTTACGATATGGAGAAGAAATCTACGAACAAAAAATAATAATTACATTTCAGTCTCAACTAAATAAGTTAGATCGATTATATAAATTTTTACTTTAAGTTTATTGTATATCTTCATCACATTAGGTATCATGAGATTAAAATTTATGTTAATTGTCAGCTTATCATAACCCTCCTTTTTTATTTGGACTTGAAATGACCAGTAATGTAAATACGCACGGAATTGGGTGAAATGAAATGACATTGAAAAGACTTATTAGTGAATGAGGAATAAAATTCAAGGTAAAGAACAAATGCTCGCATTCTTGATAAGATATGAATGGTTCTTATAGCTCTATGTTTCATTTTATTTTTTTAGAATAACAAGGTAAAGAATTAAGATATAAAATGTGAAACAAAACAAATTTCTATATTAAGAGAAATGTCATTTCAAATGCACAGGTCCTTCTAATTTATAATTCTTGTCTGATATAGAATTTTAGGTATATAGAGTATAGGCCTGCTTTTTTTTTCACATGGAAAACAGCAAGAATACTTATCTTACATGAATGGATTATAGTGGCAATAATTTTCTTCAATAATATTTCTTTCACTCAATGGAGTTTTGAAGTTTTGATTGGAGTTAGAAACATAGTCAGAATTTGAAATTTATCGCTTTGCATAACTATCTCAAGTTAATCTAAAAAGATAACTCATAATCAAACATTTAAAGATATTTTAATAAAATTTTGAATACTAAATATGTTCATTTAAACAAAAGTTTGTTAAAAAATTAAGTAAACTTAAAATCCGTCTTGGAATTCACAATTGAATATTACCATTTTCCACTTTTAACAACTTAAACAGTTGATAATTATTCTATTCTTCTTTTTGGAGTGAATAATAAAATGAGCATCAATTCTAGCTACAAAGTTGAATAAAATTAGCCGCTTGTAGGGCTATAGTAGTATATGCTATTTTACGCTACGTACCTAATATCAGTCCAAAACGTTAGGCTCAAGCTTGTCTTGTTACACCTTTATTCATTTCTCTATCTACTTACAGTATTTTTTTTAAAAAAAAATTCATCTAGTGTTCGATATTTATATTAAGACTTAACTAAATTCGAATTCGTGCATATAAAATGCTCCTATTAAAGGCACCTACGTACCCAAGAAAAATTAAATCCAAAAACTCTGATTATACTTGCATATCCACCGCAATCCTCATCGATAGATTTAGAAGGTATTCTCCATCATCATTATGAAAAGGACAAGCACTAAACTGCAAAGGTAGGCACCAAAACTCAAACTGGGCTAGTCAACATAGTAATGCCAATCACACTAACCAACAATTAAAAGCCCATCATTTTTCTTGGCTGCAATATTAAAAGGCCCAATATTTCTTCAACTCCAAAAGAGCATTTCCAATTTCCAACCAATGCCTGGAAAATGGGAAATGGATTAGAAATAGGAAAAATTATCTAAATATACAGCTCATTTTACTATATATTTTAAAATTTTCCATCATTTAAAAAAATTACAAAAATTTCTATTCTCTCATATTCTGGGATACATCACTTTACGCGATATATCAGTCGAATACATTACTTTCTGCGATGTATCGAAACATTGAGTAATGTATCCAAAATTGAGACGTGATGTATTAAAATGTTGAGGAGCGTATCTAAAACCAATACATGATGTATCGTAACATTTTGAGATGTATCCAAAATTCCACCAAATTTAAGAATTTTTTTGTAATTTTAAAAAAAGTAGAGATATGATGTAATTAGTTCTTAACACTATGTGATATGTGTAAATTCCCTTAGAAATAAAAACAGGTAGCCCAATTCATGTAGCTTAGAATATATTCAATTTTTTTTATTTCGCCTGCTTCATATATTTCACTTGCTAATATACAAACATGGTAAGTATATACAAATTTTGTATTTATACATTTAGGAATTTCTTAGAATTTCATTTGTATATTTCTCTTGTTAATATACAAATATGATAATTTATTATTTTTCATAAATCGTATGCAAATAGTTACAGTAAGCATATACAAATTTTAGATTTATACAATCAAGAAGTAAATTATATAAATTTTGAATTTATACAATTAGAAATTGAATTATATAAATTTTGAATTTATACAATTAGAAATTGAATAGAAAAATTTCGCAAAACTATAAGCATATTACATAATGATATACTTGAGATGTTTATAATTTTGCGCAATTTTCACTAAAATCTACGCACTCTATTTTATCTATTACTTTAGTTAAAAAATGGCCCAAATAATTTTTTTTGATATGGGTTAAAGAATTAACCGAAATAAACTTGAGGGTTGTAGTGTCAAAATGAAAAAATGCAACCCCTTCGGTCTTGTCCTTCTACACGTGGCATCCATACGCTACTCCATCTGAGTGTGTACTGGGTACTGCAGAGCCCCTCTTCTTTTCACGCTTAGGTTTTTCCTTTTTCTACTCATAAAATTGGATGCCGATCGAAATTCCAAACATCGTCGGCGTCGCCTGCATTTTGTTGTCAGAGCTCAGAATACTCTGATTCAAGTTCATCGCTCCTTTTCGCAGAGGTAACAGAACGCAGAAAATGATCTATTTTTTCTCCAATTTGTTGTTATAATTTCGATTTTATCTCTTATTTTGCGCTGAAACTTGTTATTGTTGTTGTCTACAAGATTTTTTCTGCCTTTTTTATCCTTAGTTTTGTTGGTTTAGGGTTAGGGTTTTGCAGTATTAGCGATAGGTTTTATGAATTTAGGCTTAATCGGACCTGCGCTGATACTCGGCTGTTACATCTGAAATGTGATTTTGCTTCCATTTTTTTTTTTGTGTGTGTTTGGAACTCTGGATTTCCTTGCGTTGTCTTTAAGAAGGTGACCACTTCTTAGCTCAAACATTTTGTTAATACATGGTACTCAAATGTTAGTAATCGAATTTTATGGTAGAGACTTGAAATCTGTATTTATAGCCTGATTTTTCAGCATACAATTGTACAGGGTCAATGGGCTCTGGTCGGTATTTAGTAATCTCCTCCTAACTGTAGTTTGTAGCATTCTAAATCAAGTGCACAAAGAACTTATTTCCTGTCCAAGAGGCTTATGTTTGTGTTTAGTTCATGCTGTCAGTTAAGACTTGAGGTTGTGCATTGGTTATTTCCTGTCCAAATGGATCTTTAATCTACTTGTGTTACTTCCTTTTCGTTTTCTAGTTCTAGTTAAGAGCTGTTTCAAATCCTATTCTACCTCATCAAGTGCAAATTGGATGTTTTTCACAGATAGCTTTGAGTTTCAGCTTCTTGTGTTGGGCTACATTGATCACTAAATAAAATTGTTGATTCATACTTTAAAATAGTTTTGACTACTGTTAGGAATTTCAAATTAGAGTAATCGAAAATAGTGTACTTAAATTGTTCAGAGATGGTTCATTTTGGAAATTGGTTCCAACCGACAGACTCTCAGAATCTACTTATTGCACTAATATTTTAGAACTAACCACCACATAAAAATAATTTAGAGCCAATTTTTAATGCCTTTGCACACTAAGGAAACAAGGGTCTCTTGGAAACAGCCTCTCTAACTCCATTAAATTGCTTGTTTAAGATTTTGCTTGATTTGCCTTGATATTTGTTTGTATTATCAATTATGTATAATCCTTAGAATTAACTCTAGTTTTTTTTAAACAAATCCAGATGAGTAGCAGTTCTGGCGAAGAATCAGATTTGAGTGACTCTGAGATTTTTGAGTTTAAAGAGAAGCCTTATGAAGAATTAAGAAAAGGAAAACTGAAAGTTAAGGGCCCAAATGGATCCCTTAGATGTCCCTTCTGTGCAGGGAAGAAAAAGCAAGACTACAAGTACAAAGACCTTCTTCAACATGCTACAGGGGTTGGCAAGGGTTCAGCTAACCGTAGTGCTAAACAGAAGGCAAACCATTTAGCACTTGCAAAGTATTTGGAAACAGACCTAGTGAATGAGGCTGAGCCAATACCTAAACGTGCTGTGACTCCAGAGCATTCAGAATCTGAAAAAGATAAACTGTTCTTTTGGCCTTGGACTGGGATTTTCGTTAATGTATCAAAGGAAACAGCAAATGGAAGATCTCCAGATGACAAGGAGTATTGGTTAAAAAAGTTCTCCTTGTATATGCCTTTGGAAGTTAAGCTTTTCTGTGATAACCAAGCAAGAGTCTCTGAAGCTGTTGTGAGATTTAATAGTGATTGGACTGGTTTTAATGGTGCGATGGCATTTGAGAAGTCTTTTGAAGCCTCTCACTGCAGCAAACAAGAATGGAAATCCCATAGAGATTGCCCTGGTCCAAAATTATATGGATGGGTTGCTCGAGAAGATGATTATATAGCAGAAGGGGCTTTAGGCGAATATCTGCGAGAGAAGGGGGAGCTGAAGACTATCTCGGACCTTATTAAAGAAGAAACACAGGGTAGAAAGGAAGTTGTAGCAAATCTAGCCAATGAAATTGACATGAAAAATGAAAATCTGGATGAGCTGCAGACAAAATTCAATTTGAATACACTGTCTCTTCGTCAGATGCTCGCGGAGAAAGACATGCTACACCGTTCTTTTTTTGAAGGTTTTTAGTTGCAAACTTTTTTTTTTATTGTTCTATCTGGTCTGCAGATACTGTGAAATTTATGTTTCTTGTCTGATGTCCCTGCCATGTGTCTGATAGGTAGAATGTTTAGACTTGACATTGTAAAGTGCCAGTTCTTTTTCATCTACTCTATAATTAGCTTGCTTCATTTATTCACTTGAGCGTGTCTCTTTAAAATAGTTTTATTTAATATGTAACTAACTTTATGGATCTTTCATTTGCTTTGAGAACTAGTAAGGTGTCACTAGATCCTTGATTGACAAAGATCACAAGCTAAAGAGCTCCTTTTTTGGATATTCATCAGGTAATAGAAAGTTCCACTAGTTTCTAAAGTATAACTAAGGTGTACTTGGTGCAGAATCACGGAAGATGCAACGCCTTGCACGTGAGCATGTACAGAAGGTCCTGCTGGAGCAGGAAATGTTAAGCCTAGAGCTGGAGAGCAAGAAGAAGAAACTTGATTCTTGGGGCAGAGAACTGAATAAACGTGAAGCCTTAACTGAGCGAGAAAAGCAAAAGCTTGATGAGGAGAAGAAACAGGTATCAAATTCCAGCATGAGTTAAAATTATATGTAAATATTTCTCTCTTATCATGATAAAACCGCAGTGGCTTACATTATTTTGGCGCTCCATTGTGCCTATATTATGTGGGTAGAATAACTTTCAAGCTTTTGGCCCCCTAAAGCCAACTCTTTCGAATTATAATGTGTTGAACTTTATTTTGTTGATCCAGAATGATGTGAGAAATTCAGCACTTCAAATGGCCTCTGTGGAACAAAGAAAAGCTGATGTGAATGTCTTGAGACTGGTTGAAGAACAAAAGGTGTCATTCATAATCATGTTTCTCCCCCCCTGCTCCTCTCTCTTTTTGCGTGTGTGTATTTATTTTTTGAGCAAGGATATTTCTGCAAATGGTTCTTGCAAAACCTGCTAGTTGGGGTTTCTGCCATTGTTGTTAGCACAAAGTTAACAGAACTTTACTTATGTTGATGTTAAATATCCAGAGGGAGAAGGAGGAGGCCTTGAAAAAGATTCTTGAGCTAGAGAGGGACATTGATGCCAAGCAAAAACTGGAAATGGAAATAGCAGAACTTAAAGGAAAACTAGAGGTTATGAAGCACCTTGGAGGCAATGACGATGCAGCTGTACAGAATAAGATTAAAGAGATGAATGAGGAGCTGAAAGATAAAATGGAGGAGATGGATGGTATGGAGTCCCTAAACCAGACTCTCCTGTTGAAAGAGCGCCAAAGTAATGATGAGTTGCAAGATGCACGGCGCACATTGAAAGAGGTATGCTATCCGGCATCAGTAAGATTTTCAATTACTTAATGTAGTCAAAACCTTGTTGAATCCATACAAGCATTTGATGGTGATGTAGTTTCTTGTTGTAACATTGTATTTCTTATTATACTGAGTTATTTGCAATAATCCTCCCTTTAGGGATTGCTTGAAGTATTGAGCAGTGCGCGAGCCCATATTGGGATAAAAAGAATGGGGGAAATTGATTCAAAGGCTTTCCAGAATGCATTAAAGCAGAAATTTCCGAATCAGGAAGCTGAAATCAAGGCTGTAGAACTTCTCTCTCTGTGGCAGGAAAAAATAAAAGATCCTGATTGGCATCCCTTTAAAACAATCATGATTGATGAGTCGAATGTGGAGGTTTGTTCTTTGATTTGGCTATTTCAGTTTCTCTCTTTTTCTGCCAATTTAGTTCCTTCTGTTAAGAGTTATATATTTAAGGGGTCGTTTGGTTGGGAACAAGTTATCCCGGGATAAGTTATTCCACCATGTATATGGGATAACTTATCCCATCACTAAGGTATAAATGGTGGGATAATAATCCTAGGACTGCCTAATACCTCCAACCAAACGCTGGATAATTTGTCCTGCATTTTAGCCTTGGGATTATTATACCTCACACCAAACGACTCCTAAGAGTTTAAGGTCAAGGACTTAGCTACCAAGGTCGTCCATCCTTTTTCTTTTTCTTTTTTTTCATTTGCATCTGGTCAATGTGGAAGAGGGATTCCTTTTGCCTTTTTACGAGCGAAGCACACCCTGCAAACCCCTCTGCACAAGGGTCACAGTGGATCTCTCCCACATTTTCCCCTGATGTGACCTGATACCCTAACCTTATAATTGGAGATGGAGGTTCTGTCACACTTGGTCAACCCCTTAGGAGAAAGAAAAAGTTGTTTCCTTCATTTTGTAGTTGACAGCTCTATTTCAACTTTTCTTCTCCCCTAGTCCAAGATTGAAAACACAAGGTATCCCCAAGTAGAATTGTATTATGAAATCTTATATCTGCGTCTTCTTTTAAATTTTGGAAAGAATATTGTTGAGAATTCTTCTTAAAGTTTTCTCCTCAGAATAGCTATATTGAAATTCACATTTGCAGTCATCAATGTGATTTTATTACAACAACAGTAACATTTATGTAATCTAATAATAGAATGTTACAATTACAAGTTTGAATAGTATAGGGTCATCTTCACAGCTCAAAATAACTAGAGGGTTAAATTGCTTATACACTTGAAGTTTACTACTCAGTATCTTTTACGAAGAGGCTTTTTGATACTAGCAGAAAAAATCTTGCTCTTTTGTCCCCATAATTAAATATCCATGCTGGTTTACGACAATTACAAAGAAAAAAGAGAGGAGCATATTCATGTCATATTGACAGCTTGAAGCGTGACCATTTGTCTGCAAATGCAGAGAGTGATAGATGAGAATGATGAAGAGCTGGGAAAGCTAAAGCAGGAATTGGGGGATGAAATTTATGATGCGGTGACCGTAGCTCTGAAGGAGATAGAGGAATACAATCCTAGTGGTAGGTACGCGATTCCTGAGCTATGGAATTTCAAGGAAGGAAGGAAGGCCACACTGAAGGAAGTAATCAGTTACATTTTCAAGCAATTGAAGACACAAAAACGCAAGAGGGGATGATGATAGCTGGGTGTTTTTCTATTTAAACTAGTTCGGGTAGCCCCTATATGTTTTTAAAGATGCCTCTAAAACCATGTATGTCCTACTATATGTAGATTATTCCTTTCGCCTTTTCTGGGGAGACTGTTTGCCGTCAAAAATATGATTATCGACTCTGATATGGCACTGGGATTGGTACTATGTTTGATGGTCTTTCGATTTTATTTTAAACTGTGTTATGCAATCAGTTTTTCTGCCCTTCTCCTTCAGAAAATACATAGTCCAATACCAAGCATCTATAACTAGGACAGCTCTATATCAATTTTACAGCATGGCTTGCTTAGTTGTTTTAGATGAAATTCTGTGCAGGTATCACTTGGGCTTTTCTTCTATGGGCCTGTTTGGAAGGACACCCTAGTAATTGGATTTGGTGTAATTGGGTGTAATTGGGTGTAATTATACTGCCCTGTTTGGTTGGATATGTAATTATTTGGTCAGCAAGTAATTGGTATAATAGGCAGGGGTAATTATACTCTATAATTCACAGGCAATTGGTAATTACATGGTCCTGGTAATTACACATGTAAATTATCAGCTGATTACTTTTTAATTTCTTTTTTCTTAAATTCTATTTTTTGTTTTTTTGTTTTTTAATTTTTTTTTACTTCTATTATTTTAAGTTCTATTTTTATTTTTATTATTCTAAATTTTTTTAAAAGTTTATTTTTTATTGTCTATTACTATTATATTTCATTTTCTTCTCGTTTTCAACCTTAATGTGATTCTATGTAATTTTTTCATATTATCTATTTCTTATGTCATGCTTATTTTCTCATTAGCATAATTTTATTAGTATTTTAATTTGTGAAAATTTTATAATTGACATCTATAGGAGTAATAATTATAAATTATTACATTAGTTTTTAACTTTCAAGTTATAACAATAAATAATTACAGGTTACAACATTTTCACTTATTTAAAAAAGGATTTAAAAAAAAAGTAAAAATCAGTTAGTTTGAAAAAAAAAATTAAAAACGGAACATTAAGTAACAAACAATTTGAAAAAAAGTTAAATGATAACTAAAGGAGGCATTAAAATAAAAGAGTCATAACAAAATAGAATATTTATTTCCTTTTTTATCTCAAAACATTTATTTCAAACAGATTTATTTTCAAAATAGTTTCAACAGTTCTCTCTCTTCTCAATGTTCTCTCTCGTCTAATTCTTTCAAACAGTATTCTTAGTCGTCACTCTCGACTACTTCAAATTTACTTTTGTTCAATAATTGTCATTTTTTTTAATGAGCGGTTTCTTATCAGTATTAATAAACACATAGTGGTAGATGAACTCCTTCGGGTTAGTGTTTTTTTTTTTGAAATTTTTTAAGTAATTGATTGCAAAAAGTTAGATTTTTTTTAATGTATACCGTGGATAATTTTGGTATGAAATATTTTTTATTTTTTGACATGTTTCTAGTTTAAAAAGTTACATAAAATTTAATTGAAATTGGTATACTAGATATATTAGACATGTATGAAATTTGATATTGTTTTTGGTACGATTTGTGGTTTTGGATATTGTTTATTACAATAAATGATAATTACTAGTTAGAAATGATATAATTGTTGTATTCTTTTAGTATGAATCAGTGATGAAATATGTATAGAAAGTGTGCAAAAAATTGGTATGAAATTTGTGAATCTAGTATGATTGATCTTTTTTTTGACATTATATTCGTATGGATTTGGGAGTAATAATGGAATAAATTTGGTATACTAATTATTTAATAAATGGCAATTACTAGTTGAAAATGGTATAATTTTGATATTCTTTTGTTATGAATATTGTATGAATCAGTGATGACTTTTTGTTTGGAATAGGTATATAAAATATGAATATACCAAGTTATATGTTGGGGCATAAATTGTTGCCGCCTGGTTCAAAAAGAATTGTAGGGAGACCATAACTTGAACGCTGAAAGGGGTTTGCTGATCTAAAGTTATGTGCAGTATATGTCATCGGGAGGGACACAACATGAAGACATGTCCAAATAACCCTGTAGCAAAAAAATCATAATTTATTTTTATTTTGATTTGGTTGTTTAATTGTGGCAAACTCATGTTTTTTGATTTATTTGTCTTTTAAGCTAATGAATTATAATTTAAGAACATTTATTTTGTGTACTACTTGATCGTTTTTGTGTATTCATTTTTTTTCAAATATAAAGTGAAAAACTGATTAATTCATGCTGGTTTGCAATTGGTAACGATATGAATAATCAAGACAAATTCAATTTGAAGATCAATTGGATACAAAGTAAGTCACCCAAAAATTATTTAATGTAATTTCCACTTGATGTCCCATTGAAAAAATAGAAGCATCAAGATGAAATTGAAATTTCAACCAAATTAGTCAACCTAAAACTAATTATAATTGTATTCAATTGATATGTATTTGGTATCCCACTTGAAAAATAAAAAAAAAGTTATTATATTGTTGTCAAAAAACCGTAGCAAAAAGATGTAATTGAGATTTCAACAAAATTAGTCAATTTAAAACTAGTTAATGTTGTATCAAATTGATATTGATTTGGAAAACCTAAGTGTAACATTGTATAGAATTGTTGTATACTATGTTTATGAGTTGTTTTCAAACAAAAAGTTTAAATATAACTCTGACTAATGTTGATATCCAATTTGTATACATTTGGTATCAAACTCAAAAATTTAAGCTAAAGACTAACAGAAATGTATGAAGTTGGTATCCAACTGGTATGAAACAAAGAAGAATAAATCTAACAATGAAAAACAGGATAGATTATATTGTTGTCAAAAACTGTAGCAAAAAGAAATATACATCTTCCAAAAATTAAACAACATGTAATGATTAAGAGTCTACGATGCAATCAACTATTTCAAATTTTATTTCCGCGGTCATGGTGTAGGATAATTGGTAGTATTCGGAGAATGTTCTTTTGCTATGCGGGGTTTGCAAAATTTGCTAGCAACAGTTCCAGTTACTTCACTCTCACTAATTGCGCCATCATAGTTCTCTCTTCTTCCATAATGCCACAATATTATATCAATTTCATGATAAGGCATATACATATAGATGTATAAATCATAACAACTTCATGTCAACATTAAACAAACTTCATGCCAAAATAATATCCATAAAGAAACAATTTGAAAAAAATAATTCCTACTAACCAGTGTAGCATTTCATCAACTTCATCAAGACACCAAAATTTATACAAATGTTAGAAAAGACATGCTAAATTTATATCAACTTTATGCCAATGCATATAGATAATGATGCAAGAAATCATACCAATTTCATGTCAAATATATACTCATTTAGCTGATTGGATACCAATTTAAAGCATACGATGAACTATATAATACAAATTTCATATAAATTTATACACATTGTTGCACTTCGTTAGAAAATAATTTAAAATAATGAATGGCAGAAAAATAGAATAATTGAGAAAATAATTTAAATAAAAATTTTACCTTCACAACTTTTTTGCCTTATTTGACTTTGGATTTCCGAATCATTGTCCATTGTTGCTCTTCTTTTGGAGGGTTTTGATGACTAACCAATATCAACATTTGTTGATTTTTTAATTTTTTTCTCACTTACAAAATTTGAATCATAATACCGAAGGCGTTTCCACGATTTTCCCTTTTCTCTTTTGTCCCTTCCGATTAGGAGGAGGAGTTGCAATTTTCTTTGTTTCTCTTTTCTTCTCCTTTTTCTGGGCTTTGTTTCTTCTTTTGAGGGGTAACACACTTCTTCGCCAGATTTGCATTCTTGTTGGTCGGCGGCGAGTTTGATACAATATATTAAAAGTTGGTGCCTTAAAATCAACATTAGAACTCGTTTCTACCAATCTAGGGCTCTTTCTAGGAGTGTTCTTCAACATGTTTATCTAATTTCTTAGTACTTTGATGAAGATTTGATTCTCTGTTGGGTGTACAAAGAAGAATATGTGAGAGAGATTTACGATTAAACAGTAAAATAGAGGATGAATATGGTGAGAGAGGAATTCTTGCAGTTTAAACATGGGGGTGGTGGTGATAGCGTGAGAATTCGACTGAAACGTGGTGGGGGTGGATAGTTGATATGTGATAGTAAAAAAAGTGTATTTGAAAAATAAAAAATCCCTAAAAAAGTGTATTAGATAATTATGATTGATTCTCTATTTTAATTTTATTTATATAACTTATCAATTAAATTATAAAATATTATTATAAAAAGACTAATTATTTAATGAAATTGAATTAATTATTTTTTAATAAAAAATGATATGTTATAACTCGCAATTAAAATGTTATAAGTAGTAATATTTAAAAAGTAGATTTAAAGCCCGTAATATTTTCTCTTAACTATATATATGGGGTGATTTTTCCTTCTAATTTTTAAATTAAAATAGAATTTATTGTTAAGTATAGTTATAGATTTACGTTTTTTTTTAAATAAATAAAATAAATCATATTTATATATGCTATGTTAAAATTTGTTATAAGAGTATTCTGTTATTTTTTTTGTTTTGAATTTATAACTTATGTTATATTTTTAGTTTTATTTGTTTTAGTAATATTAAATTCACATTGCTAGTCATTTTTTAATTAGACTTGATAGATTATCTTTTTGTCGGACATTTAATAATTTATGACATTTCTTTATATATTAATCTTTTTTATCAAACTTGCATTTCACGATGTTCGTAAAAACTTTATACTTTTAGTTTTTATGAAAAATTCAATTGAAATATATTAATTAAAAAAAATATAAATCAATAATTTTTTCAAAATATTAGTTAAGAAAACGTGTTTATTAATTAATGTATTTTCAAAAAAAATATATATCTTAAATATTTAATTTAATATCATTTATAAAGTTTTTAATTTGTCTAGTATAAATTTTAAATAATTAATTTTTATTTTTAAAATTTAATATAATTTTATAATTGCAATTGTGCATCCAAACACAACATGTGTAATTACATTGTGGCATCCAAACAAGATGTGTAATTATATTATGGCAACTAAACAGGTCAGTGGAATTACTAGACTGTGTAATTACTAGGATGATAATTACTACCCTAGTAATTACACCAATTCCAATTACCATGTGGCTTTCCAAACAGACCTAATTGTTTGTAATTGTCTCCATGCTCGGTTTGACTGATAGACAGTTAACCGTCTATCAGTCAAACCATCAAGATTCCATTCATAAATTTCAGACCCACTATAAGAGGTCTTAGTTTGATTCCAGTCTAGTCCTGTCTAAAGATTGGTGGTAGTCCGCGCGGTCAACTTCAATCTAGCTTGTTAGCATCCGAATTCAAGGAATAAATCCGAATCAAAATATATACAATTTTAATATAGTTTTATGACTGTATGGAAGGATCTAATCTTTTTACTCGAATAAAGGGTCTGTCAAGATTTAATACGTATTATTATTGAGTCTATGTATCTAGCACTTCTAACAAGGTATAGGCACCCCTTTTCAACTCATTAATAGACTTAGAACCACGGCTGGCTAGATGGAGTCACAAAGATAAAGCCAATACCAATATTATCGAATCTGACTATACCACCATCTCAGAACAAAGTCAAGAAACCATATATAAATTTATTTATATTTTGGTAAAGTCTAATTCTTTCACGGTACATATAAAAGCGAAGTTAGTTATTCGATATAGATATGAATCTTTAGCCGGACATAGTCACAACTCAGATCTGAGAAATAATACTAAATGTAATCAATAATAAATAATACCTTATAAAGGTGGCCGACTCCAATGCATGTGAGAGTACTATAACTTCCAGTAAGTATCCGGCGAACTCCAACTTTACAAAAGGAGAGCTTTACAAATTAGAGAGAGAGAGAGGGGGTTTTCTAACCTGTTTTATACAGATTAAAACTAAACTTACTTATAGAAAAAAGAAGGAATATTTGTACAGTAACGGTGGGTCCCTTATAGTAGGTCCCATATGTACAGTAACAGTGTATCTACTGTTGATCAACAATGTATCTATTATTGATGATGATTTTTACTGTTAGGGATAAACTTCACAGCTTGTTCTTTTCTTTCAATTTTCGAAGGAAATCTTCCACCTGTCTCAGAGTATCTTCTGAAGTGGATTTTTTTGACTCATAAGATTGACCCTCTTGAATATCCTCTGCGACGTTATTGCTTGTCTCACTTCTCATAGAAGTGTCTGAATTCTCGTATTGAGTAATATTGAGAAGCAGATTCCTCTTGGCTTCTTCCAGATAACTATTGATCATCTCCTCTTTATTTCTTTCTTGATTGAAGATTTTTCTGGCAATATGCCTCACCGAGCTATCAGTAATTATCCCCTTTTGAGGAGTAATACAATATTCTTGGATCTCTTTTGCAATAAGATCTAGCAGTTCTTGTCCATATAGAGACTTTGTTTTGGGATCCTTTTTCATTAGTTTTTCTCAAAAATTATTATAAAAAGTTCTATATAAACAAGGAATTTGCTACTCGGTGAATCCCAATTTCGGAGTCCATTTATGAATCCAAGGGATAGAGAATTTAATGAAAAAATAAATTTGTTCTATTTTTTCTATATAAAAGATATGATTTGTATGATATAACTCGTTTAGGTCCGGTGAAACTTTAACCCATTCTTTATATGATTTAAGAAATGGATCAGGCAAAATTTTTATAGTTGGACCATGGTATAACCACTAATTCAAAAACCAATTAGGAATCGATTCTGCAAATATCTTTGCACAAATTTTTATAAACCATGTATGCTTATGTCTCTCATTATTATTGTAGAGGACTTTATTAAAAGCATAAATATAGTCTCAGTAGGTGAAATTCATAGAGACTTTGTTTAGGCTGATCTACCTTTATTTCATTGTGGAGATTTCCTAATCTTCAACAAATATAATATGTTTAATTATCATTTTGAAGAAGTTATAAACATTCTGACTGGTGTTATTGCCTGAAAAGTGCTAAAATTCAACACTACTGGTGCTTATCAAAATGGTCTCATAATAAGATCGGGTTTTGTATGACTTACCCGAAAAATATAATCCGTTAATTAGGTATCGTTGAAATATCTTCCAGAGTTTTTCTTTACTTTGAATTTCGGAATTTTCCAAAAGAAATATCGTTTCTTTCTTTGAAAACTTTTCATAAGATTTGATTTCATCAATATCTTCTTTAGCTATAGATGCAAAAGTATCACTTTGCTTTTGAGACAACTATGCCAACAGTTATGCGTATAACGGACTGTTTTCTGAAATATCTTCCAGATGTACTCAAGATGAAGCTTCGTTTTGGGAGATTTTGGAGTTTATCAAACTCATTCTTCCTCTTTGTATAACTGGAGAGTTGGAAGAGGATCCGTATGACGATCCTGGGGATGCTCTTCCCCTTCTTCTTATGGTATTTCCCCTACCTCTGTCATTGGTTACCCAAGGAGGGTCCATCCTACAAACATAACACTTTGTTTTACTCGGATGTATCATAATAGTCACTGCAATAATTTTCCTCATCGAAATTGATAATTTCTTCATATTTATGTAAAGAGAAATATTCTCTAATAATATCATCGATAATATCCTATAAAATTAATTCCTGTAAGTCTTTATTAAGAGAAATTACTTTTAAAATAGTAACTAAAGTTTTTTCATCAAAGAAGGTTGTATAAAAACTCATTATGAAGTTAAATATTCTCTAGATAGAAAATCTGGAAGAGAGTTATCACTTCCCAGAATGAAATCTGATCAAATATTCATATTTGTCTTTGGGATTAATTTATTTTAAAATCCCACCATAACCAATATTAGACGAATATGTCTCAATAATTTTTTGTTAAGCAAGGTTAGCAAGAGTTAAGCATGGTTAAAATTGACCACGAAGTTTAATATCCGTTACTAAAGTGGTATGAGTATCAGTCCATGGTGATTTATGATCCTTTTTCAGCTTGTCGTTTAAAGCGGCCAAATCACGAGATAAATTTTTATAAAATGGGGATATGTAATTTAAACTCCCTAAAAATCTTTGTAATTGAATTTTATCAGTAATAATATCAAGAAATTTTAATGCAAAGTCGATTTAACTTTGAATCGGGGTAACTTTACCTTGACAAATATGATGTCCTAGAAATCGAACATCAGTTTGAAATAGACTCATTTTTTATTTAGAAATGACCAAACCATTTTGTATAACAATTTTCTTGAAAATGTCTAGATGCTTAATATGCATTTCAAACGTTTTCGAGAATACCAAAATATCATCAATATAAACAATGATAAAATCCAAATATGAGTTGAAAATATCATTCATGATTTTCTAAAATTCAGATGGAGCATTTTTCAAACCGAATGGCATAAAATTTCATTCATATTGTCCAAATGGGACATTAAAATTTGTTCTATAAGCATGCTCTTTAAATATTTGGATCTGCCAATAACTTGATTTTAAATCAAATTTTAAAAATATATTGACATCATATAATCTAGACAATAAATCTATTTTGTTTGGAATAGGATACCTAATCAATTTTAAATACTTATTTAAAGGTTTATAATTGATAACCAATCTAGCGACACGTCGTTCCCTTTCAGCTGCATTGTTAACATAAAATACAGTACAAGACCAATGTGATTTTGAAGGTTTTATCAAACCCTTTTGTAACAATTTATCAATGTCCTTTTTCTAGAATTCTACCAATTCAGTGTTCATCTGACAAGGACGAGATTTTGTAGAAATATCATTCTCAGAGAAATCATCTTCATATGAAAGGGTAACAATATGCTTTTTTCGATTTCAAAAAGCACTAGGATGATCAACACAAATATCAATAGCAATTTTTTCAGAAATTAATTTAATTTTTTCTTATACTTTGGTAGATTTCAAAGTATCAAATATAACTATACTAAACAATTCAAGCTGCAGAGAATCAACATACTTTTGTTTCATATTAATTAAAACATTTAATATCACGAGAAATATGGTCAGTGATAAAAGTATAACTAATATTTTTGTCTTCATAAGTAGCAGAAAAACCTTTAACATTTATGCTAGTAAAAGGATAAATAACATTTATAAATGGGGTTGCAAGTATAATTTGAGGGTATAACAGATTTTTAACCAAGAAAAAGAAATGCGGAATGCAAACTTTATTTTGGCAAATGCGAGTATTAGCTTTATATCTAAAGTATGTCCAGAAGCAGATTTAACCATATGAGTAGTATTTTCAAAATATTTAGTAGGTACAAGACCTTCTTGAATACAACTAACATCAGCTCCACTATCAATCATAGCAATATCAGTTATAGAAAAACTATTATCAATCAATATAGTGCATTTAATATACCATTTATAAGATGTAACAATTTGCAGCATTCCTAAAAACATATTTTGTCTGGGTTCAAGATTAAAGGGTTTTGCAAGAGTATTTTCTTCAGCAATATGTTTACCTTTGTTATTAACAGTTTCTATCTGAGTAAGACGATGATCACAAATCATTTGATTTTGTTTAAGAGATTTAATCTCATTTCTCAAATTTTCAACTTCATTTTTCAAATCATCAAAAGAAGAATTTCTTATAGAAGTAGTTTGTTTATTAAGTTTGTTATTAATTTCAGACAAAGAATAAGATGCAAAATATTCGAATTCAAAATCATTCTTTTGTTTTTCAGAAGTTTTTGAAAAACTAGAACTAGTATTATTATTATTAACAGCTAATTGAATAATTTTTTCACAAAGATTATTATCAGTAACTTCTTTCAAAAGTTCAATCACATTATTAGATGTAATAGTATTGATATTCAAATCTTCAAATTGAGATTGCAATTTATAAAATTCATTATTTTCACAAGAATAATATCACCATGACAAGCACTGCAAGTATTCATATTAACATGTTGATTATTATCAAATAAATCAAGCAAATCAATCTCTTCTTCAGAACCTGAATCAGAATCAGAATCATTATCAGACTTAGAACCAGAAGTGTATAAGAAACTATGAACCCTATCATGAACTTCTTCATCAAATTCTAAGGTTTTTCAGCTTTTCAAACTTACAATTGGGTGCTATGTGACCGAAATTTCCATATCTATAACACTTAATCTTGGCGAGCTCACGCTTAGACCTATTCTTGGTAAATATATTAGACTTACAAAAGGCTTTTCTAGAGTCGCGTTCTTCCTTAGATCTATATCGAGACCTCTTCTTCCTATATGGTTTATCAGGATTGGAGTATGTAGAATCTCTATGTTTCTTCTTCTTGCTATTAGCCGAAGTATCAGGTAAATCAAACTGGATACAAAAGTCTCCTAGCTGAAATCTTTCTCTAATTTTATCCATCTTAAGCTGTCTGGATAACTTCAATTCATTGCACAAATTTATACCTTCTTGAGTGTAAACTCCTATCAGCTTACCATAAGTATAATCCCTATAAGAAATTTCACCATGCTTATTTCTCAGAGTTCTCTAACTCTTTCGGCAAACAAAGGGGGAAGGTCGTCTATAAACTTAGCTTTACAATGCTTATAACTGTTTTCGGGTAGCTCCATCACCCTACTCATATAAGTATCTTTATACCATCTAAATTCTCCCAAGGTTTTACAGCGTAGACCATTTAACAGGGTACGAACAGTCTCATACTGATTCGTAAATCTATCGTTAAAGTGTTCTAAAATGGTTAAGACTAAGGTATAGACAACGTTTTCTCTATTTTTCACTAGAGTCATGCCTAAGCTATTAACACCTTCACTATCAGAAGTGACATTTATTACAACAACTTTTTGCTCAATACTCGTGTAATTATCCCACCAACCTCTGAGTTGGACAGTAAAATCTGCAATAATCATTTTGCAAATATTTCTTTCTGTGTTTTTAACACTTTTACAGATAGTTGCATACATAAGCATTCTATGAACAAGAATAGTTAGTTGTCTATCAGTCAAACCATCAAGATTCCATTCATAAATTTCAGACCCACTATAAGAGGTATTAGTTTGATTCCGTCTCATTCCTCTATAATTGAGGAGTTGGTCTACAATAATAATAGGTTTGCATGCTAGGTTTATGAGCAAACTTTATATTATTATTCTTCTTGGGATAACTGCGGATTTTATTAAATTCTAAAGATACGTGATTTTTAAAATCAAAAGTTTTTTCCATTTCATCGTCAAAATTTTTGACAAATCAATAGGCTTTACACCAAATTCAGACAACTTTTTCTTTTCTAAATCATAAAGTGATTTAAATTTAAAATCCCGAATCTCAGGGGGCTTTTGCACATGAGTAGAAATAATCTGAGCTTCTAAATTACCTTTAGAAGTAGAAGCCGTATCAGAAGTCTTTAAATCAATTTTTATTTGAATTATCAAAGCAGTTAATTCATCCAATTTTTTATCAAGAGAACTAATATATTCACCCAAAACTTTAACATAAAGGTCCAAATAATTAATTTGAGAAATTAAATTATTTATTTCATTAATGTTGACTGCCGCAACATCTTCTTCAACACATTTTTGAAAGACAGTAAAGGTGATACCAATATTATTTGGTAAAATAAAAGATGATTGAGGTGGATAAACCACCTTAATAATATTACCAGATCCATCTTTATAAGATCATTCAAGATCATTGATAATAAAGGTAAATAAGTGGTTATAAACCGAGATACAAAATACATAATTGATTATGTAAAGCACAAGTTTCATAAAACTCTTGAGAAATATTATTTAAATCATTAGCACTATAAATGTCAAAAAACCATGTTTTAAACTGGTTCCATTTATCACTTGAAAATTCATTCTGAATGTACTTTCTTGCCAGTGAACCTGGACTAAAATCTATTTGGTGTACATTCATCATTAAGTATTATTAGGATTAAAATCCATTTCGGATACAGAAGGAATATCCTTATCAGAAACATCAGCACTATAAATGTCAAAAAACCATGTTTTAAACTGGTTCCATTTATCACTTGAAAATTCATTCTGAATGTACTTTCTTGCCAGTGAACCTGGACTAAAATCTATTTGGTGTACATTCATCATTAAGTATTATTAGGATTAAAATCCATTTCGGATACAGAAGGAATATCCTTATCAGAAACATCAGAAGAATTATCATTAGCTTGAACAATATTTAAACGACGATCAATTTTTATTTTATTTTGATCAGCAGATATAATCAAAGGTATGATATGTAAAGAAGCAGCACTATTACGAGCTGGACCATACACCAGTTCAATAGGGAAAATATGTTGAATAGAAAGCAATCTTCTATCAGAAAATGAATGTCTATTATAAGGAACACTTTTATCATCAAATTGAATGCAAATCCTACCACCAGGATTTTGAGTAATATGAGAATACTCAGAATTAGTGACAGCATTAGCCATCTAGCTAGGAGATATAACCGAATCCAAAGTCCAAGTAGTAGGAAAATTAATTTCTTCCCATTTTATAGGTTTTCTAGTAGTGACCTTAGATTTAGTAAAGTTAGTTTCTACTAAAATAGTTTTATCAAATGTATCATATAACTTATATCTTGGATTTAACGTCGAAAGCAATTTAAAATTAATTCTATAAGATAAACAAATCAATTCAGATCCAGATGCATAATTATAACCATGCGTTTTAACATTTAAAGTTAAAGCATCAAGAATATTAACATCAGTTAAAGATAATTGCAAATTAGGCTGAGTATTAAAATATATTGGGTCATATGCCATAGTGGACTCAATCGAACCCATCAAAGATTGTCTAAAATTTAAATTTCTAGCATCACGAAGAACAACTAAAAATGTATTAGGTAACCCTTTACGAGTTAAAGGTTTAAAAGCAATTTGAACCATGTCAATATGCAAGAAATTATACTGAGTTTTATATAAATCTATATCTCGTTTATTTAACAAACGAATAGTCTGTTCAGATGAATTTAATGCCAAAGATTGCTCAGTAGTTTTAATTAACTGTTTATGAGATATTTTATCAAACCAATCATAATCATAAATGATTTTAATATTAATTTTTGGAATAGTCCATTTATTTAACAAATTAAGGTTTTGAGGTATATGTACCTCTTCCAATCTAATACTTTTAATACTCATATACTTCGAAGGGTGAAAGATCACTCATCTACTTAACTGCACGTCACTCGCCTCCCTCATTCACACCAAATGATGATTGCCAATTGAGAAAAAGATGTAAGCCAGTTATGTTATTGGGAGAAGATGTCTTAACCAAGAGTCTGCAGTTCCAAATCTCAAGGAAGTCTTCAAAGGACAATCCTCTCAATTATTTGCCCTGTGTACATTAAAAGAAAGAAAAACTCTCCTCTTCAGGATTGTGCTGTCAAGTGGTAAGACCTCACTAGTCTTTGGCTGTTCTGGCAGCACAAGAATATATATGTATATATATCGCTACTTTTAGCCTAGAACTGAAGTCTTTAACTAATTCGGCCATTACTAAATCCAAGGTATAAATCCAACAACACATCCATAAGAGGAAAGTCTTAATCAGAGTATTCTTAGAACTGGTCAACCTTCGACTATGCCGACAGTATTTTACTGTACATGCTACTCACATAGAAGTCATGGATAGTCACAGTTACAATGCCTAATAAAAGGTGGAATGCCTTTAGAGACCTTCGTACTTGGCTCTGTTTGTCACCTAGACCCCTCTACTTACGACTTTGCCAACCGAACACTTAGGGGTCGTTTGGTGTGAAGGATAGGGTAAAATAATCTCGAGATTAAATTATAGTGCCACTCAATTTGTTGTTTGGTTGGCAAGGCCGGGATAACTTATCCCGGTATTAATAATTAGTACCGGGATAAGTTATTCCTTTTTATGAGTGGTATAGTAATCCCGGGATAACTTATCCCGGGATAAAATGACTAAATGACAAAAATGTCCCTTTAAACACTTTTTAAACATTATTTTTCAAATCCATGAAGGGTATTTTTGTAAACATATATGTTGTTCTTAAGATTTATTATTTTGAATACAACAAACCAAACACTCAATAAAAAATAATCTTAACATAACTTATCCTATCATAACTAATCCCATCATAACTTGAATTCAAACCAAACGACCCGTTAAAGTTATTAAAACACGTTATTTTAAACCCCTCATCCACATCAAATAAAAATTGTCACATAGACAAAAATTGCCATATCATTTTTATCATTACAAATATGTTATTTTATTTTTAAAACATCTCATATTCATCTTCAAAATCAGCCTTTTAAAATTGATTCACCGGAGAAAATGTCTCTCTGGCCACTTCATTCACAGATAGCCACCGTTGAGACAGTCATTGTCAAGAAATCAACGCCGACGAGTTGTTTGGCCGAAAGATCCATCAAAACTGAAAGTGGAAAAAATTTTAATCTTTCAAGAGTCTCATTTTTTCTCTCTTCTAAACCTTTTCGTCTATTTGTCATTTCGATCTTGTTCTCTTATTTGTTTCTTCTCCCTTTCTTTCTCTGTAAATCTCTTGTGTTACGAGAGGAAAATAAAAAACAAGTATCGGATGGAGATTGGAGAAAGATATTTGAAGTGGGAGAGAGAGGAGGGGGGAGGGGCAACGATGATGGCGGCAGTGGTAACTTATGAGGACGAAGAAGAGTAATAATAGTAAAGGAATGGGGAAAGAAGCCAAGAAGGGGATTTTTCTTTTTTCTTTTCATTATTTAATTTTTTTAATTGAATTTTTTGTCTTCACTTGCTTTTAAGTGCGTGTAACCACACATTTCATCCTATTCAGCAAATAAACGCCACATAAGGTTGGTCATCAGTCAAAGGGATTTAAAATAGTGTGTTTTATTAACTTTAAGTGTTCGGTTGGCAAAGTCGTGAGTAGAAGGATCTAGGTGATAAATGGAGCCAAGTACAAGGGTCTCCCAGGCCATTCCGCCCCTAATAAAACACCACCAACTTTGCAGAGATTGTTCCAGCCAATAAATACTATTTGGATCATGCGTCATCAACTTTGCAGAAAATATGCCATAACCAAACAAGCCAACAGGATCTTGCCCTCAAATCAATAAGTCTGTTGTTCAGCACACACTCATGTTTTATGTATAATGCAAACAGAAGGTCCAGTCCCTGGGATGGGAGAAGGGATTTATTTCCAAGAAGTTCCTATGCTTAAGCAGCACCATATGAACTATGAAGTATTCACTTTCAATACTTCTGTCTGCCTATGAAACCAAAACTTGAGCACTACATATCTGATGAATGGGCCAGTCATTTGTAGGTAAGTAAACAGAATGCAATCATACGTTTTCACCATTCCGTTATTAAGCAGACGCGATCACAACAAGGTTAAAATAACCATGCATCCCAAACATGTAATAAGAAGGTTTTCTAGCCTCCTGATCATCACTCTACTAGTCAACATATAATGCTTACGGTCTAAACAAAGCATGGAAGCCCACATGAAATTTTTTGAGATATGGCTCTTCCAATCTCGAATCCTTCTCCAAGTATTTACTTCAGCTTTACCCAAAGAAGTTCTTCAACAGTGGATCAGCTCCAAACATAATATCAGAAAGTAAACCAACTTTTTGGATCTGAGGAAAATATCTTATATCAAAAAGGTAATAAGCATTTGCCCTTTCGTTAATCGACCCAACTTGGAACATTAAGAAATAAATTACAACTGTAAAATTTCCACAAAGACATGAATAACAAGCTTGCGCAGAAGCAGATCAAAAACACATGGCAGCAAGTACTAGCGTCTTTTGATTCACAAGATCAGACATGTCAGTGACATGCTATAATACAAAACTAGAAAACCAAATTTTTACCATTATGCTTTTTCAAACAACCAACATATATGTCATGTCCTCTATTTTTCAATGACAAGTGCACAGATCTTCTTTCCACATCTTCTCTTCTTTTACCTCTAATTCAATGTTTATCTCAAACTCACACTATTAATTCAAAACTCCAACAACCAAATTCACTTGAAGCTTTATAACAGAGAGTCCAGAAAAATATCATCAGAATCAACTGATCTTTCAAGAGAATAAATCAGCCGCTCAACAAACTTCCTTAATCTGAAGTAACTGTGAATTAGAATTGTTAGGCATACACAATCCTATTCTAACAACAATTATTAAATCACTACAGAGGACAACTATGGCAAACCGAGAGTTATCTCATAATAGTTCAAACAAAAACTACAACAAAAATCTAACAGCCATAGGTCAGAGAGCCCAGATCCTCTCCCCCAACATAGAATCATTCCACAACCAATACAAGGAAAAAGGAAAACCAATAATGCAAGGCATGGCATGGCAGTAAATCAGAAAACAGAGATCGTCATTCTTCCAGAGTGATGCAATATGCCAACCAATCTTATCCTCTCTATGTCATATACAGGACAAGTAAATAGCAGTAGTGTTAAGTACATGTGCTAAAACAATAAGAAGTAGGTAAGAACAAGGTTTATAGTTCTAAACTGCAACTAGCTCCAATTAAGTAAGGGGAAGAGGTTATCCAGAGACTCTCCTCATCTCTCTTTTCATTCTTTGCTAAAATTGGGGGAAATCCTTTGAAGAGTACATGGCTAGAGATAATTCCAAAAACATAGTAACTAAACAGAAGCCTCTTATGGGTTGTAAATGATGTTGTAACCAACGTTCAGTTAGACGGAAAACCTTGATTGAGGATAATCATTTCATTCCACAAGTGAGGATGACAATCATAGACAGCACCATTTGTTGTCAACTCCAATCAAACATGTCAAAACAGCACAAAACTATTTCTTGATGTACAACAATTCTATCCTAGCATATCCTTCCCCCATAGCTCAATGAAAAAGCAGAGGAAAAGAATCAGAACAAACCTGGAAGCTACCAGCTAATGCCTACATATGAAAAGCTTCAGCAATGATACCTTTCTCATCCTGGAGCAAAACAATGAGCAGTAACACCGAAACAATAACAATGAAGAAAGGAGTGAAGAAAGAGTTGTATCAAACCAAAATAAGGTGGATATTATAAATAACCACAATTTCTTTTACCAAAAGTATACATTGGAAGTGTGTGGTATCTTACATCACACACAAGTAATAAACATCTATCCTCTTTAAGTTTTTTTTTTTTTTTTCATTGAAATTTTTTCTTCAATGGGTACTCTGCCCATTTTCAACACCTAGACCATACAAGACACCGGCATACTTGTCCAGTGAACCGCTAAAGAAGTTTTCTTTCAACTTCCTAAATGTACAAGCAGTGAGCAAGCTATCTGAACCCGCCTGATGACAAATACCAACCCTCTCAACCTCCAACAGCTCCGCAAGCTTGTTCAATCCACCATGAAGGCTGTTGCAGAACTTCATCAAGTGCTTGATGTCGAAAATGACAGGAAAGTACACATTGATCAAGGTAAAGAAACCTCCTTGTGTTTCAGGCAAATCCTGGCAAGTCAAAACCTTCAAGAGGTATCCAAAATCATACCCACTATGAAAAGTAACCCAAGAAACACGATCATTCAGCACAATCCCTGATGACATCAAAAGCTCTGCAAAGTGCTTGGCATCAATACCTTTTTCATTGTTCATCTTGAAATCAATGCCGCTTTGGCGCAACAACTCGATTGAATCATTAGCGAAAACATCCTCGTTAGGGTTGAATTCACGGAAATTGAATTGCCAAATACAGTATTTGTCGGTTCCACACTTAGGCAAGTTGCCATTCTCATCCGAAAAGGTCAGCCCTAACTGAATCAACTTCAACATATCCACGTTATCCTTGAGCGTTTGGTAATGGTAATCGTTGCTGTTCTTAAAATTCCCGACCGGCCGGATTACCACTCCGGGAAACTCCGTATCCATGGCAACAAACGGAAAATCATCGACGATTTCGCGCATTAACGCGAATTCTTCCTCTAGATTGTCAAACCAAACCTCTCGAATGTGGATTGAATCGGTTTTTGGCAAAATCGACATTTTCGCTTTTGCCAAAAAAAAAGTACGTTCAATCAAATGAAAAACTATCTTCACCAATTCCGATCAAACAAATGTTGAATCGCGGGAATGAATACAAACGGATCTCTTTGAATCCTTCTAATCAAAATCAAATCTGCAAAATAAGGTGAAAATGAACTGAATCAGCCCAACGAAATCAACAAATTCACATAAAACAACCATATAACCAACAGATCTTGGAAATTTACCTTTCAATATAAATAAAAATTCAAACTTTCAACCATGAATCGATGATTGAAACGAATCCAACAACTCCGAAAGGAGAAAGCGATTAAAGATTAGGGTTTGAACAGAAACAAAATGAGGCGGCGAAGAAGGATAAGAATATGAACTTTTAGGGCACAATCAGAAAAACTTTTTTTTGTTTTTGGATTTTTTTTGTTTTTTGCTTTTTTTTTTTGTTTTTTTTAATGCTACACTCTAGAGGGAGAAAAAGAGATGGGGCCCTCCCTTCTTGTCCACCTCCTCACAACTCCAAAACTACAAATATATAATAAATTTTTCGAACTACTTTATTTTTTTTCTAATTCTAGAATATTCTGTGGGAAAAAAAATTAAAGGACAATTTGTTGAATGGTCGTAATTGTTTTAATGGTCCTTTTTTTTTTTGGGGGGGTTGAAGGGTTTTTGGTTTAATTTTTTTTTTATGACTTTTTTCAACTTTTGATTGTTTTTGGGGTTTTTGAGGGATGAAGAGTCTGGAATGTGGTTTTATGTAGGAGGAAGAGGAAAAGGGTGAAATTCGGGGATTTTACTAAAAATAAACTCGCATTCTAATTATAATAATTAATCACGTAATGGCGCAAATCAATAATCGATAAAAATAGTAAAAAGAATTTCACATCTTATCGCATTCTTCACCATACATCAAGGGTTATTTAATCAATTTTTGACAAAATCATTTAAGGAAAAGATTTAAAAGTACTTTTTCTGTTTTAAAATAAATGTTTTTTTTAATTTCATTTCAAAATAATTGATATTTTACCTAATAAAGAAGGTATTAGTGTGTCCCCAGAAGAGGTGCATTGCATTGCATGTTCCTCTGTGACACATCATATAAACTGCATATGAATTGTCTACATTATTAGAACAAATAATTTAGGAAAAGGAAAGAGTATTGAAAATTATTAAGAGCATATAAATATCACCCATAATTAGCAATTTTGGAAATTCAATTAGTAGGCAAGACGAGTCTTGTCCTCATGGGTTAGAAACGATGTATTGAACTAATCAATTGTGACTCATGGATAATAAAACAGTAAGGCCCAATCCCTCGTAATCTTTTTAAACATGTCATGTTTTTTTATTAAGGATAAATTATATTATAACAACATATTCAGTATAGTCATATAAAATAAAATCTTAGAAAGATAGAGTTTATTTATAGTTTATCGATTCCTATCTGGGAAGAAGAAAGGTTGTTATCAATGTTCTGATATTCCAATAACGAATGCTTAGCCTCTATGTTTTCTATCCAGACCCCATCAAAGTCATTTGGTCATTAAAATTATTTAATTTTTTTTTTTGGAATAACTATTCATTTTCTTTCATAATCAGTGATCGATTATAAAATTTGCAAATCCAGCTTGAACATGTCATAAAAATTATTCAATTATTTAAGAGCATATAAATAATTTTCAAAATTAGCAATTTTTGAAATTCAATTATGGGTGAGAAAGGATGTATTGTACTAGTCAATTGTGACTCATGGATAATAAAATAGCAAGGCATAACACCTCATAATCTTCTTAAACATGTCATACTTTTATTTTTATTGAGGATAAATTATACAATAACAACATACTCAGTATAGTCCTACAAAATGAGATCTGAGAAAAGATAAAATGTATTCGTACTTTATACATTCCTACTTTAGAAGAAGAAAGGTTGTTTATAATAAAACCCTCGGTTCATGATAAATTGTGTACATTTTTATGTGTATATTGTTAGCACAACAGCAATGGAATCATTCTATGAATATGTCATGTTTATGATCTTGTTGCATTATAAAATCCCAGTTATCAGAATTACATTCCATGACAAAAGCAATGCAAGCTTTATTCTTAAAATTTGGAAACTATATATCCTTCCTAACTAGTGCCAAAGCTAGATTAATAACCACAAATATAACACTGATTCAGAAGTGCCATCAAATAGAAGATGAGGCAAACATTTAACTCTTTCTTATAATTGATCCAGAATCATTCTCAACTGAGGTTAGTAACAAGGAAACCGAGCAGTGAAGAATTATCAACCAATTGTTACCATTTGCAACAGTGAAAATGCTAACAGCTGAAAGTACTAGTAAAGGTTTGGTACACTAGTAACTAGTCTGTCTCTACAGATAAAATTCAGCTAACATGCTGTTATCAACAATCTTTACTTGCTTTCAGTAACTGGGAAGTAGACACCCTCTGCTGCCAACCAAACATTATCTGGACGTTTTTCTTTAACACCGCAAACCTGCAACATGCATAGATGGAGATTTTAAGGCAATCAAGGTAGCAGAAGATAGGATAACTATTACATTTGGAACTATCACGATGTCAGTACAATCTTAAGCTCACCTCTTGCTGACCTCCAGCAATTCGGGTGTATTTCTTGTCATGACTGTGGAGATAACCACCAGTGTCCACATGTTGAAGCCTGATTCTTTGGTCTTGCCTCCAAGTTTTCCCACTGCCCTCAATTTCAAGTCTGCCAAGGGGAGAAAGAAGAAACAGATCAAACAAAGAGCTGGTGGTTACTAAAAAGCCAAGAAGGCAGCACATGTCAGATTGTGTCCAAAGATTGATCCAGCCTTGCCTCCAATAGTCCCCAGTATCAGATTCCTTGTCATCACCAAAGCAGCTGACCTGCAAAATTGTCCACCAATTAATTTCAGCTCAAAAACATCAGAAAAACCAACATTAGAGAGCTGTTGATATCATAACATACAACCAAAAACAATGCGATTTTGACATCAGAAACTACAGTTTATTAATGCTGACTACATTGCAAGCAATGGAAAGAGCCATCTAAAATCATATGCCAACTCCACTCCCATGCAAAAGAATAAGAGCACATAAACATATTTTCTTTTGCTTATACCAATCATCCACCACTTGTGTGAACGGAAATTCCTCATTCCAATTGTCATGTACTCTTTGCTTCTTTTTTATGTTTTTTATTGGATCCACTTATGTCATCAAAAATAAGTGCTCAGTTCATTGGAAATTATAACATGGTGTATCCAATTATTATGGACCTTCAATGAAATCAGGTGAACCTAAACCTGTTGGCGTTCTTCAAACTAACATTGTAATTTTTATTTAACTCAACAATGAGAGAAAGTTTTGTTCTAACGTGAACCATTGGCAGAGTTAGGAATATGATTAAGGGTGTTCAAACCTATATAGTAAAAAAATCTCAATGAATGAGTCAAGCTACATAATATTTAGTTTTGTCATTTTTTCACGTAGTTTGTCCTACGTATCCAAATGCTATATTTGAAATGTGTTTTTTTACTGAATTTTAATTGAGCAAAGAAAATCACTTTAAAAAGTTCAGTAAAGAAAATCACCACGCATCAGTAGAACAGAAGGTTGGAAGGTAACAAAAGAGAAAAAAAAACTCAATAATCTTTAGTGGTATTCAACGGGTGGAGAAGAAAAAAATTTTAACAAAAAGACGAGCGTAGTTTATTTTAAATAGAACTAGTAAAATTATTTGTACTTCATGCGGTGTGAAAAACATGGATAAATTTAAAAATAATATTTTAATATTTTTTTATTTTATTTTTTATAACCGAGAAATCGGTCTGTGACCCATCCTTTGGACCAATCACGGCCTTCTAAACTCGGTGGATAATGGGTCCGCCCCTCTACCCTTCACCTAAATACCAGGCTTCGCTTTGCATGGTGTGGGGCTTGAACCTGCGACCTAAGCCACAAGTCCTCCACTTTTTGCCACTTGAGCTAGGCCTTTGTCAAGCACTTTCAGATATATACTTATAAAAATTAATAATATATTGTTGAAATCACAAATATAAACATCTTCATTATAATTAAGATTTATATTGAACTGCATTTTTCATTATCGAATGTTCCTATAAAAAGAAGAATAATTAAAGAAAACTTTCACTTATAAATACATATGTTTGGTAGATTTATGTGTAATTATATTTCTAATTATATAAATAATTAAAAGGTCAGCCCAGTGTACTAAAGCTCCCGTTATGCACAGAATCCGAGGAAGGGCCTATTGTATGCAGATTTACCTTGCATTTTTGCCAGAGGTTGTTTCCAAGGCATGAAACCGTGACCTCTTGGTCAGTTGGTCCCTTGGAGGAAACTTTACCAATTACTCCAAGGCTCCCCTTCAATTATATAAGGAGGAACTAATTTACATATTTAATTTTCTTACTTTTTCTTTATCGACTTTGATTTGTGTAATCTTAATTACTGAAATTTCAAATTTTAAAAAAGAAAGATGTATCTTACATCTCATTCAAATTTCATGTTGAGTGTTTGATATATGCAGGTAGGAAAGATGGATATTTATAAGATTAAATGTTTAGATGGTACTTCTTCTTTTTTATGACAAGGGAAACCCGCAAAGGTAAAACCCTCACTCTTGTGCAATAACTCAACAACCACACCGGAGAGGTAACTTGTACTAGAGGTGCGATGAGCTCGACCCCGAAAGCAAACCCCTTGCTTTCACTGGAAAGGGATTCCGAACTTGAGACCTCCAACATGAAAGGCTCAAGCCCAAACCATTGGGCTACCACGAAGGGTTTTAGATGGTACTTCTATAATTTGAAATTTTATATAAAATATGAGCAAAATCTTTCTAATTTACTTTTTTAATAATATATTAAGACAAATATTTAGAAAGAATATAAAGCAATAAAGGGCCTTGTTAATAATTTGCTTCTTTGGTAATATATTAAGATAAATATTTGGAAAGAATAAAAAGTAATAAAGTAATTAAGAGCTCGTCAATCAAGCTTTGTTTTTAAACTGGGAAAAAAAATTTAACTACTTCTGCGAGAATTCAAACCCGCAACAACTAACCCACTCAAAGCACCCTTGACCACTGAGCCATGGTACACAACTATTCGAAGGGTATTCATTGTGTAATATATAACCTAAATTACAAAATTTCACTCAACGAAGGGTGTTCAGCTGACCACCCTTGGTATAGTGTAGTGTAGCTCTGCCCCTGCCGTGAACTGAGATGCCAATATTTGTTCTTTTTGATAAGTAATTAAGCTGCCAATTTTCTTTCCAACAATAACAAACTACGACTAGTTATTACCAAAATTCATATGTAATTTTAGAAAGTTAATAGTTATAATCATATATATATATATATATATATATATATATATATATATATAAACACATTTGCATAAGAAAGCCTATATTCGGTGTTAAACATCAACTAAATGTAATGTATTAACTTGGTTATTCATCAACCAGAAAATGTATCACATTGATTTGGTGATGTTACTAAGACACCAACAACAACAACAAACCCACAGTAATCCCACAATTGAGGTTTGGAGAGGGTAGTGTGTAGTGTGTATGCAAATCTTACCCTACCTTAAGAAGGTATAGAGGTTGTCTCCCATAGAGGTGATGTTTACTAAGAATGGAACCAAAATGCATATTTTACAATATTTGTTAGAGACCAATGTAGGGAAACTGATTGTCCCCTTTTGTTGTTCAATAGAAAATAATGTACCTAATGTCATAATTCACAACATACAACCCACACAACTGTTTGCGTAAAGCAATATATGTGCATTAACTCAACCTAAACCAAAGAAAAGGTCAACTCTGATAAATGAAAACATACAACACTCAAGTCAAAGGCAAATATTTCTTTGAGAAACTAGATGTTCACGTAATCGTGAACCCGTAATCATAATTATACTACATTAAAAATGAGAATTCATCTAGATGACTTTGTGTTACTTTATAAGTTTCACAACCATTAATCCAGGGCATTCTCCCTTATGGATCTCCAAATGTTTTACCCCAGCTAAACCAAATTACGGCAAAAGATAGTAGCATTTGGAGGTCAATTCGTGTACTCCATGGTAAAACTATATCTGCCTTGGGATAGTATCTGTCTCACAATTTTCAAGTGGAAATACAATATTTCAATCCAAAATTTAAGAAGGTTCAAGGATTAACTAAGATGTATAAACATGTTTATATCATCCACTATCCAGATGGAAGAAGAAATGAAAACATACAACGCTCAAGTCATAGGGAAATATTTCTTTGAGAAACTAGATGTTCACGTAATCGTGAACCCATAATCATAGTTATATTGCATCAAAAATGAGAATTCATCTAGATGACTTTGTGTTACTTTATAAGTTTCACAACCATTAATCCAGGGCATTCTCCCTTATGGATCTCCAAATGTTTTACCCCAGCTAAACCAAAGTATGGCAAAAGATAGTAGCATTTGGAGGTCAATTCGTGTACTCCTTGGTAAAACTATATCTGCCTTGGGATAGTATCTGTCTCACAATTTTCAAGTGGAAATACAATATTTCAATCCAAAATTTAAGAAGGTTCAAGGATTAACTAAGATGTATAAACACACCATCCACTATCCAGATGGAAGAAGAAAGAAAATACATGAGAAGCATCGTGTAACTGAGAAAGAGAAATAAACCAGCCTACAAACCTCCATATTTCCTGATATGGGAGATGCATGCAAATGGCTATGCAACCATCTTCTGGTCTTCATATGTTGCAGCCTGATGATGCTTCCACTCTTAATAGGATCACCTTGCTTGGACGAGTCAGTGCTCCTAACAGCCTGATGAGAAATCACAGATCAATCAGCTAATGAATTTAACACAATGAAAGAAGATAACATTTCAAGACAATCATCTAACATACCCAGTAGCTGTTAGCATCATCTACGCCGGGAAATCCAGTGACTGATTGCTGCCCGCTGCCAGAACCATATGGCACATCATGGGAATGCAACCGAAACTTTGTCTTCTCATGCATCAACTTAATCGCGGATCCATATGTAATCTACGAAAACATAAACAGATTGGAAACCAGAACTACTACTAATCACCATTGGGTCCTATCACACTTTAGATCCTACCGCGCATGTTTTAGCAAGATATGAGATTAAAATCAAAGTTAGAACAGATTCCAATTCTCAATTAAGCTTGAAACGAATGATAACAGTTACAGGGAAGTATATTTCATTACCTGGACACCTTCAGAAGCAGCGGAGACAGGCGTGGATGTGTAATCAGAGTCAAGGGTGAGAAAAAGAAAGAGGGCGAGGCCGAAGAAGGAAATCGCCATGAGAAGTAAGAGCACAATGAACCAGGTTCTTTGCCAAAACGGAAGATCAAGGTCCGATTCAGACGAGGATTCTTTCAGCACTATTCGCTTCGAGCCCGGTGCACCGGCTTGATTCAATGTCGACGGCGGTGCTGATTTCCTTCTAGTAAGAGTTTGATGTTGTTGTAAGCCTGAGGGAGCCACGATGAAGCTCTTTGCGGATGCCCGGTGGAGCTCCGACGATGTTCCGATTCGGAGGTGAAATTTCAAGCAATTTCTACTTTCCAATCTCCGATGATATTTGATGGTCGTTGTGTGCTTTTTTTGCTTGGGCTTTAGATGCAGGTGGCTTTTTACCTTCCTGATTCCACGTTGGAGGAGAAGTCTGAGCAAATCATTTTTCTCCACGTGGAATTTTGGTGAGTTGGCTGGTTTTGATTGGAACACAATAGTTGTTCTATACGTGTCCATGAAGACTAAACCGGTCTATACGGACCAAATGGTTTCTTACTGAAATTTACCGGCCAAACAAATATTTTTGAGAAAACTATACAAATTAGATTAATTAGGCAAAATATTTATTAAAATTTAACCTAATTTAGTATATTTATCCTTGATTTAATTCATGATCCGAACTATTTACTTGGCAATTTTCTTTTTCTATCATTAAATCATTGTTTCTTCATACTTGTTTTATCATAGTATTTAGAGTATATATTTTGATGGCATCAAACAGTAATTAAACAATCTTTTCATTTAAACAATCACATTTCTCCTTGATGTCATCGGTGTAAATATATTTACGCTAATAGTATCGAGGAGGAGTAATTGAATAGTATTTTTACTGAAGTATTGATTCTTTGATACCATCAAAGTATATTTTGACGATATCAAATAGTAAACATGCATTAGTAATTAAAAATATGGGTTATAGACGTAAAAAAATAACCGCTTTTAAATAATTTAACTTTGGAGTATAAGTATTGTTTTCCCTTTTATCAAATTAGGTGAGTTTTACATTTGAAATGGACAAATTTACTCAAAGTTGTGTGCACCCATTTTATTTTCTTGCTTATTTTAAATTATTTTTGTGCACCCATTTATTTTCTTGCTTATTTTAAATTATTTTTATTTTATACTATGTTTAACACATTATATACATTGTTATCTATTAATTATACATATACATATATATACATTGAATATACATCATTGGAAAGTAAAAAATCTAAAGCTTATCTATAATTATACAATATTTATGTAATTATATATGTACAGTACAATTAATGAATAGATATTGTATAAGCTATGTGTAACAATATAAAAATAAATAATATATACAATAACATATTGATATAGTTTTATATAGTGCAATCTAAAATAGAGTAGAGTGTACAAAAATTTTACCTCCTACCTTATCTCAGTTGTTTTTATAGCCTCCTCCCCCCTCCCCCCTCCCCCCCCCCCACCACACCCCACCCCCCTAGTTCAATAAAATAGTAAAAAAATAATTCATCAACTAGAAATGTTTAAATTTAATAAATCTAAATTGTGCTTTTTAATTCAATGTAAGATGATTGTGGCAAATACAATGACTCAAATAGAGTCGATATTGAATCTACAAAGAGTTTATATAAATGAGAAACTTAATGCATCCAATATAGTTTTCAATAAAGGGAAATTTTACTCTCGTTTATTTTTGAATAAAAAAATAAAAATGAGTTTCTTAAAAAAAAAAAAATCATCCAACCAAATAGTAATTGAGGAAGAAAGGGTATACCTTTAATACAATTTCACGAAGAAAAGTGCTAATTTTTACATTTGAAAGGAGAATTTATAATTTAAAAAACAAGTTTAGAAAATATTACAAGTGAAACAATAATTTTTACTCAGAAAAATTATTTTTTAAAAAATGGAATTCATGTCCCACGACATGATCACAAATGAGAAAAATTGAAACATCAACTCTCATTTCGTCTTTGATCAAAATAAAGAAAAAGTCTTATTTCTTATATTTTAAAATTATTTTTATCCAGATAAGTAATTTCATAAAAGAAAAAACAGTTATATTAGAATAAAACTGGAAGCAAAAGATCAAATTTTATAAAAAGTTTGTAATAAAATTTGGACGAAATAAAGATTTGTAGTAAAATTTGGACGAAATAAAGATTTGTAAAAAAAATTTGACGAAATAAAGGTTTGTAATAAATTTTGGACGAAATAAAGGTTTGTAATAAAATTTGGACGAAGTAAAGGTTTGTTAAATTTTGGACGAAATAAAGATTTGTGCTCAAATTTGGACCGAGTAAATAACTAAAGATGTAATAACTATCAAAACCTAATCACTACCACCTCCTATATAAAGATGTTATTGGCACTTCTCATTTCTAACACAACTAAAATCACTGCGGTGGAGATGGCGGCGATGACGATGAAGAAAATCAATTTCGACATGAATCCCTCTGCCTCTCCCTCGTTTCCACCTATATTATTTTTTTGAAAAAAGGGTATAGGGGAAGGGGAAAGTGCGAGAGAATTACTATTTGTAGAGTCGAATTCTTATCAACATGATAGATGCTCAGGTAAGCCAACTAACCGAGCTACTAAAATTCCTTAATTTTAATTTTAATTTACAAGAATAACAACTTATGTGTAAATGCAAGTGAGTACTGAATAATTGAATTTGCAATCTTTATTAGAAAAAAAGTTTATTATACGTGCGCGTTGCATTAAAAATAAAAATAATTTTATAAATTTATGTCCGCCTAACTAATTTTGTCTCTACCAACAAGGATTGTAGCGAAGTCGTAAGAGATCTCGAGTCTCCTTTGGTAGGGAGTTAGTTCCCTTTATTAGGAAACACTTTAACCCTTATGTGTGACTTTCTAGTGTGATCCGTATTTACTTGAATTTCAATGTGAATGTCAAACATTGGGTGAAAAAAAACTAATTTTGTCTCTGATCAAGAAGCAAGGCTTGGTATTTCCAAATTTAAATAATTTTTTTTGAAGATTAAAAAAATATATTTTTAAAACTTATTTTTAATTTAAATAAATTAATAATGCCAAAAGTCGAGAAATACCAACTTTAATACATTTTTTCTTAAAAACTAAAATAAAATAAAAAATTTAAAAAATAATTCAGTTTTTCTTGTTCTGTTTTTAGAAAAATAAAATAAAAATTTTGACAGATGCGCTCTACCTCTGCTGCATGCGTTCCATCTTCTCTCTCTTACTTACTTGTCCTTTGTTCACTAGTACTGGTGTCACCTCTTGGGTCTTTTGATTTCTTTTGGTTTTGCAGTGCTCCTGTTTGTTCTTCGTTTGCTCTGGAAAAAAGAAATGGGTGCCCTGGTTCGTGTTTCCGTTTCAGATGAAGAGGAAGAACGGAACAAAAAACTTCTTGAAGCTGGGAATGAGCTGCTTCAGCAGCCTACTTCGTCTTCTAAAGAGGAGCTTTTGGAGAAACTTGATGTGAGACCCTTTTCTTTTCTCTTGCCATTTGTTTATCTGCTTAAACCCAAAAGTACATAAGGACCAAGGGGTTTCAATTTTTGTACTTACTCCTGTGCGTTGCTGCAATGCTGTTGTTTGTAATTTGTTTAATTTCTTTATAGCAGAATTCTTAAACTATTTTGAAAGTTGTTTTAGGTTACCAATTTTTTAATTAATCATAGGATGAAATGACCTTAATTGGTTACCAATATTTGATGTGCAAGGAACATGTTGAGAATAGTAGATATCAAAATCTAGGTCTATGTGCTAGGTTAGATAATAACTTTTTTCCCTTACAAGATCAAAATGTAATACCCAATGAACAAACAACAAAGCATAAGACTAAAGAATCATTTCAATGTGGTATAATATTCATTGATGGATAAGGTTCACATTCGCCTCCTGTGCAAGCCTAAATGTTCCTAAGTGTGAACATCTACCCCCGACAATCCCAAATCTACAGACAAACCACAACAACAATAACATACCTAGTGACCGGTGTAATGCCACGAGTGGGTGGGAGGGAGGCGTGCACGCATCCTTACCCCAAATCTACATAAACGCGGGACCAAAATACAAGTGAAAGAATGCTCTTGTATTATTTTGAGAAGCCAAGGTGACAACCTTTTTAGGTGGTGGATATCTCAGCCTTCGTAATATTACTGATTGCATATAAGGACTTTAGGGAATCCATAAGATAACACAATCTTTGAATTATCTTATGGTTTCCCTAAACTCTTTTATGAAATCAGTAATATTACAAAGGCTGAGATATCCACCACCTAATACTATATGCTTGAATTGTTTGGCGAACCAAGATAGCCAAAAAAGTTGTCACCTTGGCTTCTCAAGAACATTCTTTCACTTGTAATTTTGATCCCACGTTTATGTAGATTTGGGGTAAGGATGCATGCACGCCTCCCTCCCAAGACCCCACATGTGGCATTACATTGGTCGCTGGGTATGTGGTTGTTGTTTGTCTGTAGATTTGGGATTGTGGGGGTTAGATGTTCACACTTAGGAAGTTTTTAGGCTTGCGCAGGAGGCGACCTTATCCATCAATGAATATTATACTACATTGACTGATTCTTTAGTCTTGAGCTTTGTTGTTTGTTCATTGGATAATACTTTCTGATCTAGTAAGGAAAAAAAGTTATTATCTAACCTAGACCTAGATTGTGATATCTACTATTCTCAACATGTTCCTTGCACATAACAAGGGAAGAAGGATCAGTCAACATGATCCATCTTGAATCATTATTGTTCTGAAGGAACTTGGCCTAGCTTTCCCTTCTTGTGCTTTAACTTAAGTTTTATCACAGATTATGATTTCCATTTGGCATTGCTTATTTACTTTACCTGGTAATGGAATTATATATATATGTTCTTTTACTTCTTGATGTGTAAAGGACATAATCAGGGTTCCTGATGGATGAAAGGACATATAACTGTGGAGAGAGAGATGTTTGACCTTGTGACGTAGATTAGAACTTTATTTATCCTCTATTTTCTACATGATCTAGATTTCATTTATCATCCAGAGAAGCGCTTCCAATGTATTTGACATGGTTCAAACATTTTTTAATGGTATGCAAATTTCAGAATTTAGAGCATCTTTTGTCAATGGTCAAGCAAGTTCCCCCTGCATCAGCACGAGATGCTTTTCGGCCTGCAATGGAAGCACTAGTTGCAGATGGACTTCTACGACATCCTGACATAGATGTGAAGGTGTCAGTTGCATCTTGCATTAGTGAGATCATGAGAATTACAGCTCCAGATCAACCATATGATGATAGCAGACTTACGGCAAGTACAATTCATACAACCTTCGTTGCCCAAGTTGGAAGTTAGATTGGTTTCCAGTCTCTCTTCTAACTAAGCTGTTTTGCTTTGTAATTGATGGTTCATATTCTGTAGTAGTTATGCATCTATGATTTTCTTGGATGCATGAATAGTATTTATACATACTCACTGTTGGTTTCTTGCTCAATTGGTGGACAGGACTTTTTTGAGCTTGCAGTGTTGGCGTTTGGGAAATTGTCTTGCTTGGATGGTCGCTGTTATTCAAAGGCTGTCTCTATTATTGAAGTTCTTGCAAAGTACCGAACGTGCGTGCTGATGTGGGATCTCGAGTTAGATGCATTGATTGTTCAGATGTTTCAACATTTTCTGAATAGTATAAGGTATATATCCAATGATGTGATTCATTCATAATTTTCTAAAGGAAAGAGGGATTGGACCGGGTGTAACTTTGCTGGTATTTTATCTTTTGTTGTTCATTTTTTTTTTTCTGGTAATATAATGTATGCTCTGTCCTTGCAACAAGTTAAAGTATTACTTTTCCCTTTTCCTTTTCATTTATTTATTTGTGCACTGTCAACCTAAAAGAGCAGAACATTCATGAATGAGATGAGTAATTGCTTGTGGCTACTGCTATCTTGTGGTTCAGTATATTTTAGTTAGCTACTTGGCGTAGAGTTTTGTCTTGGTCAATATCTGTCTTAGGACTTAGGAGAAATTCTATATGGGTGCCTCAGCAGTTGCATGTCCCTGAAAGATTGTCCCAGCTGAGAACAAGCAATTCAGTGAGCCCTTTTTTTGGAACACAAATTGTTTTATTTCGAATTGATTTGGGCTTTGAAGGTGATCAATTGATTATGCCCAGTTCAGAACACATAGAGCTAGTAAAATAGGAGTGCAAACGTGGAAAAGAACAACAGTGATTTATAGTGTTGTTTTTCCTCTTCTCTGTTTTGGTAACATGAAGAAAGTTGAGATTTTGGTAGTTGTGGATCAGATTGGTAGACTTAAGCCACCAGGGGTTAGCTCAATAGGCACCGATTGAGGGACTTATGTGTTATGTCACAAGTTAGAGCCCTGCCCCAAGCGAACTAAATCCAGTATTTAAGTGGATCATCCCCAAGTTTCAAAGGTTGCAGTTGGCCAAAGGGTTGTTCCAGATGGATTCTCGATCATAAAAGATAGATTGGTAGACTTGAAAAGTAAAAAGGAAAGGAAGTAAAGGCTGAAAGACCAGGAGGACTGGGAGAAACTATGTCTCATTTCTGGCACCTATCAACTACTAGGTGCAGTTTCAGCAGCTTCAATCAGTCTCACGATGAAGAGAAGTCACTTCCAAATGAATTTACCCCACTCACCAGAAGACTAAATCACCATGCTAGTCCATATTTAGTCGATATAACCACTCTCCATGAAGCATGCACATTTCTATCTGGGAGAAAATCTCCACAACTTACCATAAAAGCGTTGTATTATAGGTGGATAGTCTCCTAATTCCTTCCCCCTCCATGTGGGAACCATAATCTTCTTCCACTCTACTAGGTGAAGTTCCTATTACACTTCCTACCCTTCCAATAAAAATCCCCAATGATCTTCTCCAAATTGCTGAAACGCTTACAAGCATGCACGATATAGACAATAGATATAAAATATGTGTGTATATTAAGGAGAGTCGATATACTTTATCTTCCCTCCCTTAGTATATAGTCTTTTCGTCCACTCAAATTTTTCTGGGATCTCAACAACCGGCTGCCAAGTATCCAACTTCTAATACTTCAATGTCTGACTATCCAAATTCGAAATCTGATAAGTATGATATTTTCTTATCAAACTAACTGTTCGACTATAAATTAAATATTTTTCCTCTATCACTAATAATCATAATTCAATTATACATGTTAATATTTGTACCAATCTTACACTGTTATAGCAATGGGATGGAAGGAGTATATGACAGTTTTAGCAGAATATTCACCGTTGTACCTTCATATATTGAATGCTGCATAAATGAACTTATATGCTAAGGAACATAGCATGTCAAAGTGTACCGGATTCTTTTTTTCTTCATAAAGTTCAAAGACTACCAGTTCCTCAGTATTCCATTTTTTTCTTCTGGGAAATGGTTGACAATGTTTTGTCACTTGCCCCATTTTAAGGCCGGACCACCCTGATCAAGTATTCATGGACATCGAGGAAATAATGAGCATTATAATAAAAGAGAGTGAAGAAATTCCAATGCAGCTTCTGAACATCCTCATAAGTAGTGTTAAGAAGGAAAACCAGGTATAGCTTTTCCTTTACAACTTTATTCATTTACCCTTCTCATTATTTTTTTTTTTTGATAATGGTAACTACCCTTCTCATTATTTTTAATGACATCTTCTTTTGGTTTAGGATGTTTCACCTCGTTCCTATGTGTTGGGAGAGAGAGTTCTTCAAGAAAGTGCTGTCAAACTTCATCCATATCTTCCAAAAGCAGTGAGGTCCCTCGGCATTTCCATTAACAACTACTCGGAAGTTGTTGAATTGATTTGGATTGAGGCACTTGAAAGTAAAACTACGGTGGGTCTATCTGATAATCAAAGTAATTGCTGCAATTATTTGTAAAAAACATGATTGTTTAGTTGTGTAATTCTCCATTTCTCATTCTCTTTTCTAAGTTACAAAGAATGGAGTTCCCACCCCCTCCTCTTTTTTCTAAGATTATTAGATCTTCCATATTTCATGAACAGCTGATTAAGCACTGATCCTAGACAAATTTCCTACATTTCAGCATTCCTTTTCCGTATTTCTTTTTTACTATTATAAACTCAGGAATGTGTACATGTTTTCCACCAAGCTGTCCTCATTTTTAGACTAGCTTGAGAAAGATAAAACTTAAGTTCCTTTATGAGATAGTCACAAACTCTTCTTGTTTTGCTGATTAATTGTTGATCTAAAGGTGATAAGTAAAGGTAACTTCACAGATTATAGGTGATATTTGTTCTGGATTTAATGATGTGAATTCTTCCTTTGCTACACACATGTCAGGTGGAAAATGCTCCCGAAGAGCTTGCACCACATGCTGCACCTGACATAGTTGTTCCATTCTTAGATCAAGCACCTATTTTGCTAGGGAAAGATGATCCCAAGCATAAAGACAATGATGTCGTTCTAGAGACAGATACAATTTTAAAGGAATCAGAACATGAAGATGCAATGAAGCAGCAAAAAAGTACCGATTCAAGGACCACCTTGCAATCTGAAAACTTGGGGTTTGTAAATGCAGCAGCCAAAAAAGAAGTAGATCCAGAAGCTACACAGCCTTCAAAGAAAAGAGGTTGGAAGCCTAATTTTTTGAACAAACCAGAGGAAGGATACGATCATGCTTGGGTAAGTGGAGAAAGGAGGTCAAAAGCCCGTATTCTCTTGAAGGGTTGTGGGAAAGATACTAAAAAGAGAAGTAGTTGTTCACCTAAATGTGCAATCTCCAAAGGATTGTATGGTGAGGAGAAGACTCCAATTATGACTTGTATAAAGAGACACCAAAAGGAGAAAAATGACAAATCAATTTCAGCAAGAGACGCACCAGGAGCTATAACCAAGAGGAAAGTGTCACAACCTACATCGGTTGCTTCAGAAGAATTTGCTGTTGTGGAGGCATTAGAAGAGAAACATGAAAAAGACGACAAGAAAAATATGCCAGCCAGATATCGTGATAAAAGACAGAGTTTATCCGTTGATGAATCAGGAGCTGAGGTAAATTAAAGTGTTAAACAGTTAACGCCAATTGGCTGAATTCGTTTAGGAAGTTGTGTATTCGTTTTGGCAACAGCCTCTCTACCTCCATGAGGTAGTGGTAAGGTCTGCGTACACTCTACCCTCTCTGGACCTCACTTTGTGGGATTTCACTGGGCATGTTGTTGTATTTATTCTGCTCCTGGACTATTTTTTTTTATCAAGTAAAAGTATTTTCATTCATAAATATGGCTAAACTTGCCGTATACAAGAGATATACCAAAAAGCAAAGAATCTACACACTATGATCTCTACACACCATCCAATCCTCTATACAACAAGGAATTTTCTGATTATGCCAAAAGAAAATAAGGGAACGGAGACTACTTCTCAACTAAGGGAAACTTGACTCTACACCTTCAAAAACTCTCCTATTTCCTCTTTTTACACCACCCACAATAGTTCTGGACTTAATGTATACGTAAATTGAATTGTGCAGGCATTGGGCTTTGTCTTCTCAATCACCAAAGAAAGCAACTTTGCGAAAACCTCTAAGGATCAACGGAGAAGGAAGAATTCACCATCACAAGAAAAGGTAAACATCTGTAATCATTAATTAGAGCTGGCTTATAGTTAATGATATTAGACAACCTTCAGTAGGTGATTACTAAAGTGAATGTACTCGTTTTGGAATATTATGTGGATTCTAGTAAAGTATTTAGTATACCCCTTAGTTTGGACTTGTTATGTACATAAATCGATCCCTGCAGGCATTAGGTTCCGTCTCAAACACCAAAGAAAGAACCTCTCCCAAAACCTCTAAAGAACAACGTAAAAGGAAGAACTTGCCATCACAAGAAGAGGTAAACATCTGTTATCATTAATTAGAGCTGGCTTATAGTTAATGATATTAGACAACCTTCAGTAAGTGATTATTAAAGTGAATGTACTCGTTTTGGAATATTATGTGGATTCAAGTAAAGTATTTAATATACCCCTTAGTTTGGACTTATTATGTACATAAATTGATCTCTGCAGGCATTAGGTTCTGTCTCAAACACCAAAGAAAGAACCTCCCCCAAAACCTCTGAAGAACAACGTAAAAGGAAGAACTTGCCATCACAAGAAGAGGTAAACATCTGTTATCATTAATAGAGCTGGCTTATAGTTAATGATATTAGAAAACCTTCAGTAAGTGATTACTAATGTGAATTTACTTGTTTTGGAATATTATGTGGATTCAAGTAAAGTGTTTGTTCTACCCTTAGTTTTGGTCTTATTATGTATAAAAATTGAGTGGTTCAGGCATTGGGTTCTGTCTCAATCATCAAGCAAAGCAACTTCCCCAAAAGCTCTAAAAAACAACGTAAAAGGAAGAACCCGCCATCACAAGAAGAGGTAAACATTTATTATCTTTAATTAGAGTTAACTCACAGTTAGTGAGATTAGACAACCTTTATCAAGTGATCACTAAAGTGAATGTTCCATAAAATTTGCCAGTGAGGTTATTTATGTGCTGAAAGTAGTTTTACTTTTGTTTATTTAACTTAAGAGTAGATGATAGTTTCTTTTTTTCTATCTTCAATGTGACTGTCCTCTACCTGTGATACAGTCCTGATGTCATGAAATTTTATAAAGAAGTTACCAGTTGTAACTGAAGAGAAAAGACTTTTGACTAATAAGGAATCTGATGTGGATACTTTTCAATGCTTCCACCTTGTCTCTAGATGTATCAGTGTTTGCTCTCTAGACTGATGATCATCTCTATAATCTTTTCCTTAGGATTCTGCGGATAAGGTTGTCAGAGAGCATGGCAAGGAACTCGTTGGCTGCAGAGTAAGGGTTTGGTGGCCACTTGATCAAGTGTATGTGATTTCACTGAATATGTATATATTTTTTTTGAGAATGAGTTGGGGACCCGATCTGGATGGGGGTATATTATGTAGCCAAGCTTCAGATATTCCTGTTAAAAGTTTAAATGTTGACTTGCTCTTTCACTGAGTGAGTCACATTTTTTTAATCCGAATAACTCTGAATGAATTGCTTTGTCGTAAATTTCTGAATATGAATAATGCGTATGCATCTGCCTCAGTTGTGATGTCAATTACAGAAGTAGGCAAGCAATTTGTCAATGGTAGGTAGTAGCAACCAGAATATTGTATAAAGAAATACTGAGCTCTGTTTAAATCATGAAGACGATACTGGCTTATATTGGACCCCCAATCAACTGGACGGAGCAAAGAAGAGGGTATAGTATGGTCAACTATAATCTTAAAGTTTCTTGCTATAAAAATTAAATGCAAGTACTTCTTGTAGTCCAGCTGTAATACTGACTCAAGGGCATCTAAACTCTTGGCATGAAACTCTGGGTTGATGGCTTGTCGTTGAGAAGAGGGAGCTGGTACACTTGCATGTTAAGTTGTTAACAATGTTTGACTAAAAGCTGAAAAAGGTAGATCTGACGAGTCGAAATATACAAGTAGTGATATCTGGGTTCCATTTTCAAGCTTAATTCCACTCATTGAATGCTCACATTTTCAAAAACAGAGATTTATGAGGGCCTAACATTATAGGTTATATTTGAGAAAGATAATGGTTCAGCTGATTCTCTATGCCTTAAATAGAAAATGGGGGTTCTTTTCTTTTTTCCCCTGAAAAGAAAAGGTTTTTAATATGGGGATATATCTTGATCAAGAAAAAAATATGGGAATATATGTTTAAAATCTGATGTTCAACCAATAGAGGGGCCTTTCTTAAGGTACAATAAGTTAAAGGACATCATTAAGCAGATGTATCTTGTTGGTGCTTGGTTTTGTCATTGCATCATATTAGATATTTGGTAGTATCTGCCCAAAAAGATTTGGTGTTTACTTCTTCTTTTTTCAAAAATATTCTTAGGTCCATACAGGCAGACTTTTGAGCATTGAGCTTCTTATTGTCCCTTTTTGTTTTAGAATTTTGACACATTACTTTTTTCGTTCTAATGAAGTTCATTTTTTAGTTCAAATGTCATATCACGTAGCATTCACATTCTGTAGGTTCTATGAAGGACTTGTCACTGATTTTGACCATTCAGAGAAGAAGCACACGGTAAAGATTTAGAATGGCTATATAAACATCATTTTTCTTGTATATTAATTGAGTTCAACTGCTTTATGTAATCATACATTCGTACTCCCTTAAATGCTGGTTGATGCTCCTCATATGCTAATAGGCTGGTATCAGTCTACAGTTTCACAGGTTGTCAGAACCTAAATTGAAGTTAATTTGGCAAGCAATTTTCTATGCCTTGGTAATGTTTCATCATTCATGTTTTTCATGATATTCTAAGGTGATCTATGGAGATGGCGATCAAGAAATGCTTAATCTTACAAAGGAACGCTGGGAACTAGTTGACAATGACAATGCATCAGATCCTGTGGGTTCCTGCCAGGCTTTTCTTTTCCCTTCTCTTCTCTACCCATCTGTTCTGTGCTTCTCTTTATTTGCATGACTTATTGGATGGATGTATTTCAGATACACGAGATTGCTCCTGGTCCAAGTGATTTGTCTGACATGTAAGCTTCATTCACCTGATTTCTCATTCATGGCAAGTAATTTGATGATTTGAAATGCTGCTTGAGAGCTAAATATTAGCATCAGAATAGAACTTAGATCATTGTGACATGCTGGATAGTTATAGATGCTATAGATGAAGCACCTTCTTTTTTTTTTTAGCATCCCTAGGAGTTCCCACCATTTTTGCTCCATTGATGACTTGAACCCACAACCTCAGGGTTGGAGGTGGAGGGTGCTTACCATCCGAGCAACCCCTCTTGTCAACCACTTTCATTTAGCTTTTCCTGTGTGGTGCTTATTTTGTGTTCTTTAATTTTTCTTTTGGTGCATCGAATCTAACTCAACTATCCAATTTTAATCTTGTTCTCTCACATAGACATGCATATACCTGCAACTCTCTCGCTGAAAATGTCACCCTTTTTTGCCTTTAGTAAAACTTCTCGATAGATTAGGTGTCCAAACTTCAACTCTTTTGCATTCCCTATTTTACTAGTTTGCTTCTGTTGCTGTGTTATTTGGTATCCGTATCTTCAGATAAGCTACCCTTACACATCTGTCTTCACCTATGTGTGCATCAGAAAAGTGATACTTGTATCCAATCAGATATTATGCAAAATCTTCTTGCAAAGGTGGGGATTAAAACCTCCCTTTTCGTCTCCTGCATTATTTAATCTGTTTACATAATTACATATAAACAAGCCTCCCTCATTTTTTTGAAGAAAACAAGCATGACGTTATACTTCATTTTCCAGATATTTACAGTTTTTTTCTAGCATTTATGTTGATAGGTGATTCCTTTTAGTATATTCGGGATGTAAACAAAATGTAAGACACTTTGTTAGAGTTTATTCTAAATGTAAATGCTAAAAGGGAAAAAAACAACTAAAAGTCGAGCACTGATGTATGTGAAATGAAGCAACAAAATGGTGTTATGTTTGTACTGAATTTTTTTCCCTTTTTGAAATATTGATGAACTTCTGACATAAAACCTAGTAAAATAAGAGTGTCAATGAAATTTGGGTGGGTATTCAATATGTTTAGTGATTGCATTTGATGTTAATTGTACAGTGGTGCAGATGGTTTCTGTAAATCTTTTTGAGGCATCAGCAGGACTACTGGGACACTTACACTAATGCAAAAATAAAGTCACTAGAAGTACTATGTTCTCTTGTGACCTTTAGGATAAAATACTATGGCACATTTGAAAGTTAATAAATTTTTATGTTGTACTTCGAAGCTATTGCTTTCTCAAATATCTATGTGAAACAATTTTAGTGGTTGATAAGTATTACATAAGTTGTTAATGTGCAGGCGCCTTGGTTGCATTATTGATTCATATCGCCATACAAGGAAAAAAAAGAAGGTGAGCGTACTTGTGTGGAAGCTTTCTGCCTATGAGCTACACATCTTTGGCTTGCCCCTTGCACTTTAATTGTACTTTGTGCTTTAAGCCCCAATAGTGTTCGGCACTTTTCTGCGGTTCTTTTTTTTGTTATATACTTTTAATGGATAGTATCTTTCTCCTTGCTTCTGCTGAGCATCTTCATTTAATGAAAGTATATCTCACCTATTTTATGTTATCCTGGTTTATGATTTACTAAAGAACTGCTGGTATTATCCTATTTTACCTATTTTACGGAGTTGATATTGTTTTGGGTAGAACTTGCATGAGTTAAAGCCATTCTCCATGGACTGAAATGTGTTTCACTTTATGAAACCTATATTCTCTGCATTCTTAGTGTCAATTTTTTGAGGCTTTGAATGTTGATAATGATGTGCCGTTGCTAACTCCTGGTACTGAAAGCAAGAAGAACGCATGCAGCAAAACAAAGTTATATAGTGTAAGTTGGTGCTACTTCAGTTGTAGTCCGGTACACTAATCCTTGACTCTTTCTCTTCTCTTCTATAGTCATCTTATTTCAGAGGGTTTTTCACACTGTCATCTAACTTCTGCTACGTTGTACGTTGTCATCTCCTTCTAACTAAACATTACACTTTGCCACCTCTAAGCACTAAGATCCAATCACATTATCTGAAAGAGAATAATGACTTCTGAAAGAACGAAATAGCCCTTCCTTGTAATTAAAACTTTCAAAAGAGAAGTTATAAGCGAAGATTCACGTTCACGTGAATTTATTTTGCCTTGCTAAATTAGTCCTTTTCACCCTGCATGACAACCATTTTGGTCTCTAAAAGCGTTCACAGAGTGTCATTGTGAATGGAAAACTGCAGCAGAAGTTTAGTGCAAAGTGAACCTCGGAAGCATGCATGGCAAAGTGATAAAAATTTGAAAAACTTAATCTTAGTATTTACTTCATAACACCTGTCTATGCTCAAAATTTTGGCAGGGGAAAGCAACTAACGATCCGATGACTCCAACAATGTAAGTTATTTTTATCACATTTAGACCCCCTTTGCATGATAATAAATGGAATTCGAGCTAAATGAAGTATTTTTTTATGAAGGACCATACAGCATAATTCAACTCCAAAAGGAGTGCACCAAAATAAAGGGATCAAGGTTGAAGGTTCAGAATCTGGAGTAGACGAAAATCCAAGGAGTTTGACAACAACTATAAAGGTGTCGCCCGAAGATGGTGATGTGTCCAGTGAGCTGGTGGATGTGCGTGGCTATAAAGTAAAAGTGAGCAGTGCTCCTATACTTGCTGCCATTTTTGCCAAGTATGGTGACATTACAGTCAACTGTCAATGTAAATCACTGGCTGCCAGAGCTTCCCTGCTTGATGTTGTTAGTGATGTTGTCAGGCGGCTGAAAACCGGTGATGTTAGTATTTCTTCCATTAAAGCTATGAGATCTGTAGTCTCTGATGCTGTGGATGCCAAGCTTGATGTAGCTTGGCTGCAACAGTATCTGGATGAGATCTCTGAAGAGGAGGATATGGAGAAAAAGTCTTCCTTACTAATAGCGTTAAGAGAGACTACCATGCTCGTCTCTAAAGCAGCTAAAAAGGATTGGGTAGAAAGGAACAAGGAGGTCTTAGCAGCAGAGAAACGACTCAAAAAGGCTGAAAGGCGCTTGCGAGAGGCACAAAGCCGAGCAGGAGAGGTGCAAAGGTCTGTTAAAGCATTTGAAATACTGGGTGAAAAAGTTCAGCAGGACATCAAGGAGGCGAAGGATCAAGAACAATATTGGCTGAGTAGGTTGAGTGATCTTTTATAGCCCACGCTGTTTATCCCTCTACTAATTTTTCTTAACACTAAGACGGTTATCTTGACATGGCTTATTTATGTCAAGACATTTTAAAATTTGTGAATGATCATCATGAAGCTGGCAAAATTGCTCATGGTTGAATTTTATTTTGTACATGATGGTAAATTTAACTCTTTTTGTAAACATTCGCATTTTGTGTAGCATCGAGTTTGCCATATAGCAAAAACTAAACTGGGATGTTTGTATGTACTGCTACAACTCCTTGAACAGTTGCAGTGTCTACTGTCTAGTATATATTCTGTTTAAGGTAATTTTGAACTAAACCATTGCATTGTGAGTTCATCTGAATCTGGTATTTTTATGTGATGAAAATTGTGTAAAAATTTACTAAAATTGCAATAAATAGCATCCATGAAGGCATTCAAGAATCACTTAACAGTTCTTATTTCAATTTTCCGACTCTCATCTTGTTAACTGGTTTAACCGCAATACTTGTCCAAAGACAGGACAAGTTGAAAGAGCTTCGATAGTTACACTTTCTGTCTCGCGTAAGAAAGAGAGTGTAGAGTGCCATACAAAGAACCTTAGATGAGAGTTTAGAGTGCCATACAAAGAACCTTAGCCAAGGGGATTTCTCCCATTGACTGAAATTCAGAGTCAACCTTCCACACAAGGAAAAATATAACGGGTTTAATGCTAAGAACCTCGATGGTTGAACCCATAGAGCTTATAAAGTTATGATTTGCCTTTGCCCACCTGTCCCCCCAAGCACCTTTTCTCTGCTTTTCTGTCTTGGTGATGCTTGAGATAATTAGATTTGCATTGTTATATGTCGGTAGAACATTAGTCATAGCAGTAAAATATATCCTTCACGTTCTTCGAAATTCATCGTTAGAATGGTTTCAGTTTGTTTAAATATTATTTTTCAACTTAAGTTCAAAAGCTTGCGCATTTTTTTGTACGATCACAAGCATTCGTTGCAAGTGTGTCAAGTAACTATAACTTACAACGGTTGTCCAAGTCTCTTTCCCTCACAATCGCGTGCTTTTAGAATGTGTACTAATTAACTATAACTCAACAATAAAAGTGTAAGCGTTAAGAATTCATTGGATTGATAGAAATATTTACTATCAACAAACAAGACAATTCTTACTGATCTTATTTTTATCTTTCAATTTTATTTGAAGGATATTTTCTAACTTCTCTCACGTGAATTCTTATCATTTTACTAACAACAAATAATTAGGAATTAAAAAAAAAAAAGTGGAAGCATGAAGCATCTTAACGGCGTCACAGCCAAGTTCCAAAATGAGTAAGTAATCAAAATTTTAAAAAAAATCAATTAAAAAGAATACAGTCGTAGAGATCGAATCCATTAAAAAAACTATAATTTAATTACAATACTCAGATCTTTAAATATACGTGAGTACTTTATTAGTTAAATAAAAAAGAAGACTTTGATTAATCTATTATTTAAAGAGAAACAAAATATGGCAATTTATACAACTAATCATTTACTGTAGTATTGTTGACTTATATTGGCAATGCCATAGAATATACAATAAATTAAACAAATCAGTTCAAATAAAATAAAAGTGAGACACTAGCAATATTTAAAAATTAGAATAGTAGTACATGTCAGTTAAATGATCACTGTCCTTAACTGGCAAATTATTTTGTCACTTCCCTGAATGTAACAATAATAATAAATTGAACAATATAAACTTATAAAGTGATGAAATATGAATCATGGGTTAGAATTGGAAAAAACTCTTGTAGCTTTGGAAGCATATGAACAAAGTTTCTGACTGTACTTTTGGAATTATGAATTGCAGCATTCAAAATTCAGGAATAATGGACCCATTCATTTATCCTTCTCCACTTAAATATCAAGCTAATTCGAAACTAGAATTTGAAACTTAAAGGTTTGGGATATAAGAGACCTAGCACGTTAATTTGTTTAATAAGAGACCTAGTCCTTGTCATATATAACACCAACAAATTTTACATATATATATACCCAAAAGTACAAAATGTGAGTGATGTATTTGGGGAGGAAAGGAAGCAGAATGGCATTGGTGTTTTTGCAGGTTATATGGATCCTGAGATGTAGCAAACAAAATTATGTAGCGCGCATCTTGATTATGACCCTTTATATTTGAAAAGAAAGATGATGATCATGCAAACACAACCAGGTAAAACTCTGTCCACTAAAACTAGGGCAAATGAGAAAATCATCTAATGTTTTTTGTCCCACTGAGTTTTGAACATGTTATTGACCACTAGGCCACCCACATTTTCATGTCTTACATGTAAAATTAAAAGTAACAAAAGAGTATAAAACCAAAAACAAATTTGTAAAGAAAAGGTTATATACACCTCTGTCGTATATGTAACATACATACTTCCTACTACTTCAGGATTTGAGATGACTCCAATAGTTAAATTTCAGGAAAAAGAAAGATGAAATAAAATGAATTTTTCAATAACTGAAAACTATCACTAGCTTTGCTAACTTTTGAAGCAATCGCAGTACAGTAAGTTAGGCACCACTAAATAAGGAGAAAAAAGTAGGTATATAATGAGGATTGATTCATATTTCTTTGGATAATGCCAGCAGATAATATAAGAACAATTCTAGGAAATATGTACATAAAATACCTAATTTGGCGCAAAGACTGTGAGTTCACGTGCACCATAAACAAGGCTATAAATTTGCCCGAGTGGGGCATGAGGAAAACATTAGCCATTAATCATATGGGGTCTGGGATGGACCATTTAGTACTGCTTGCTACATAAGTTTCGGAAATTAGACACATGCACAGCCACCGTAGTTTTATATGATGATTAAAAACCTTTGTGGTTCAGGATGTGTAAACATGGATCCTATTTCAAGTACATGATATGTGAGTGTGAAATCAGCCATTAATATTTGTGTCAGGTAGACCGTCTTCATTACGAAGGCCTTTCCCTGAACCCTATATGAATGCTTCGTGCATTAGGCCGTCATGTGTAGGGAAGCAGGAAGGTGAAAGCAAGATCAAATTAGAGCATCTTATTCTCCTCATTAAAACACCTAGCTATTTATTTCAATTCAAGGTTCCACATATCTATTTTTTCCGAAAAGAATAATAGAAAAGGGAGGGCCTGGGAGAAATGACCAGATATTGGAATATAAACATCATTAGCTGAAACGACAGAAAACGTATCACCTGAATCTCAAGGAAAGACTGTCAATAATGTGGCATAATTTAATTGGGACGTTTACACTATTGTATAGCCGTCCACCAAAATAATAGCCAGCATATGTATATAATTAATAACATAGCAAACATATCGCTATGGATCAACCATTGAAGGGCTACTACTACTACTGCTATCAGTTGGTACCTTTATTTTTTCAGAAAGTAGAACTAATCCAAAACTATTTTTCGCCCCATTAAAGCAATTAAACTTTACTCACTAATTTTGTGACTTTGTATATAGTGGATATTATATGTGAAATTGACGCTCCACCAACTACCTAAGTCAACATTCGGGCAACAAATGCTATCTTGAAATGCTTGTTCTCTTTTTCCTTTTGTATTGTCTAAAAATTATCCACAATCTTCAGATAAAAAGTTCTAATACACTTCAAAAACTACAGAAATCCTCATCCACATTTACTCTTCTTAATATACTATTCAAGACTCTAATTCCACAATGCAAAAGGTCAATGAAGATTATCACATTGGCATGAAGCTTACTAATTCTCTGGTGTTTAGATTGACACACACCATTATGGAAGAAGCCAAAGCACTAAACTCTAAAGAATAGTTAGAAAAGGAAGGCATTTTTCATCTTCGTGTATAGGTGCATTGTGATATCGACTGTAAGGATTCACATGAAAACATGAACTAGTGTACAGGTGGGTAATAAGTAAAGGTGAATAATCATTTCAGCATCCTCCTAAATCTTATATGCAAACAACTAAGAAACAATAACATGGCCTTTTTGATTATCCAGTCATTCCCGATGTAGTTTCCTTAAATATAAGCAACTATATATCAGAAAGAATAGATATATTAGTTCATAAGGCAAAACATAATATAACAATTGAAAGACAACAGAACTAAGTAGAACAGATACACATCAAGAGTGTGATTTGATTCAGCAATGATTTTAAATTTGATGTGTGAGGGCGAGGGATGAAATCATTTGTCAATCATGGCATGGGGAAACTATGAGGTGAGCAGGGCAGCAGAAGAAGAAAGCAACCATAACTTTCCTAAATGAAAAGAAACCAGAGGGTACAACCTATGTCAGCATACAAGTTAACTGTCCAAGCGAATTCATTCACACCTGATTGAAAAGTGGAGTTCTGTATGTCATCAGATGAAAACCAAAAAGAATTATCAATCTCTTCAAAATAATCGGCAGGGAAGAACCTCTTCCAAGTTGAGTAGACTAGAGTCCAGAACTCAAAAATATACTGGAGTGATGTTGCTAGAATCCACTAGATTTCAGTGTCAAAAAGGCGGATTGTGACATTTGAAACCATTCTACGGGCAAAAGGAATATAACTTAAACTGTACCTGAAAACCAGACAATATAGCAAACTAGTAAGGATAACTCTGGTCGGTTGTTGGGAAGTTCCAAGCAAATCATTTTCGAAACAATTCTTTTCTCAATTCTCAGTTTCTTTAATTTTCAGAAAATGTATAAAGTGCATATCTGCAAACAAGAAAAAATTTCCTCTTCAAGATCACTTTATATCAAGTGATAGGAATCACCTAGCAAGCTAACACCACTTTGCCTTCAGTAGGACCTACAAAATCGAGTGGAGTATACTGTATACAGACGTGTGTGCACAGGAAGAGGAGCGATGGGCCTGTATGAGATATGGGTTTAGTGGCGTAACTCACGAGAAAGATGTGGAAGTGAGGATTGATACGCAAGTCATTTCCAAGAGAGGAAGTTTCAAGTATCTTGGGTCAATAATTCAAGCAAATGGAGAGATTGACGATGATGTTACACATCGTATTAGAGCGAGGTGGATGACATGGAGGCTCACATCTGATGTCTTTTGTGATAAAGATGTCCCACCAAGACTTAAAAAGATGCCGCTCAAAACCTCGCACGTCTAGAAGATGAAAGTAGTGGAAATGAGGATGTTGAGATGGATGTGTGGCATACAAGAAGAGATAGGATTAGGAACTAAGATATTCTGGACAAGGTGGGAGTGACCTTTGTGGTGGACAAGATAAAGGAAGCGAGGCAAAAATGATTTGGGTATGTGAAGATGAGATGCCCCAATGAGAAGTTGTGAGATGTTAGCTATATGGGTCTGAAGAGAGGTAGAGTTAGTTGAAGAAGTATAGGGGGAGAGGTGATTAGACAAGACATAACACACTTGCAACTTACCAAGGACATGACCTTAGATAGAAGGATATGTAGGTCGAGAATCAGGAAAAAGGATTAGTAGGTAGTCAAGTGTTGTCTAGTTTCCTTATCAATGTTGGTATTATTACTCTCTTAATATCTTTTTCTTTGATTTTATTTTTACTGTTTGTCTCCTTCATTTAGGTTATTGTATTACTTCTTGTTGATACCATTATCTTCTCCATTATTTTAGGCATAGTGACATTCATTTTTGTATTCTGTTACTATTGTATTCCTTTTCAAACCTGCTTTGATATGCTTTACTTGAGACAATCTATCTTTGCAAGGTAAGGGTAAGGATTGCGTACATACTACCACCCTCCACAAACCCCACTTGTGGGATTACACTGGATTTGTTGTTATTGTTAAAAGAAAATATAGCATGATCGCGAACTGCAGATAAACTGGTTAGCGGAGAATAACGATGACTAGTAGCACACAGAAATCTGATAAAAGGGGGAGCATATAGTCCTTAAAAACTAAGGTTACTTTCTTTGTTGGTCTAATTCGCCACAAGGTGGAAACAGAACATCGGCTCTCATTGCTGCTTGATAACCTATGTCAGTTGCGTTAAGCTTTCAGTTTTGCACAAATTGCTAGTGGGCGTTGCTCTTTTGCCCATCTACCACCCTACCTCGTTCACATCGAGCCAGACAAGAGAGACACTCTTTAAAGTTAATAGAAGCAATTCCTTTCTCACCTTTTCTAATGGACTACCTTCAAAGCCTTACCATCTCTTCGTTGCCTTCCACACAAAAAGATTGGTCACTTCCTTATTTTGGACTAGTCTCTTAACTCAAATTTTCCTCTAAAATGGTACAACAGACGATGCAGTGCTGCCTACGCATTAATTAGATTCTAAAGCCTTCGGTTCAAGCTTTGAAGCTAAGTTCGGTTGTTAGGTGAGGAGAACTGAGAAAACGATGAGAGTAGTTTTTGTTTTTCAAATGTAGTGGCATGAACATAATGAACTAACCAGATTTTAGAGATGCTTTTTTTTTTTTTTTTTGGATAACTCGGAATCTGAACATTCCTTACAAAATTATTGAGAATAATTCAAGCTTCAATGCGTTGAAATTAACTCATCAATCTGAATACTTAAGATTTACTGCATGTACTAAGAAAACCTGATCATGGAATCTCAATATTGTTAAGCAGCAATTTAACCATCCATATCTCCAGTTTACCATTCATCCTCAATCCGGTGGCCTGGACTGCCTCAACCATTCAAAAAGCAAAAGAAACTCACCTACGTCCTCCCTTTGACATATACGTGCTCCTAATACCAACCCCCTTATCTCTATTCTTTACCTATTTAAGCATAAAACCATCCGATCTACGGGTGCTAAGAAATCACAGATGGAGACCCTTTTCAGCACTTTCTAAAATTAACTAATTTCAGGCCAACATGACATACATATGGCAGGTTTAGGCACCAAAAAAAGTTGTTCAAAGAACATGTATAAAATGATTGAAACAATAAAATCAAAAGTATACTAATAAGTGAAAGTGGTGATGCAACTTCAATAGAGAGGTTGAGCAGGATCTCAGTGTTATCTTTGCATTAATTGATGAATGCCTTCGTACCTCATGTACTACTATGACCATGTTGAGATATCCTTCAAGAAAAATCAAGTTTTTGATGATACTTCTGACCCAGCTTTGGTCAGCAAGCAACCAAGAAAGGTCTATAAACCACAAATGAGACATTTGTTAATACATTTTCCCCTTAATTCCTTATTGTAATTTGTGCAATTAAATTTGAATTTCAACTTTACATTTAAGATGGAAACACATAGTTTTATCCTTACACTGGAACCCTGTCATCTCCTATCCTACTTTTGGGCTAAAATGTAACTTATAAGGTTAAAAAGAACGTAGATTGTAGAAAATCAGTACATGCAAGAAAAACTATGCTAGATAGATAAGGAGTTAAGCAACTGACCAGACAAGGGCACATATCTCGCATATGATTGCAAGTAGTGTCAGAATCTTACTGTGGATCTGCAGAAATACGTAGACAATAAACAAAAGAAAGATTGTACTTCAGATAACTATGATCAGTGCACATACATAACAAGGTAGAGTGAATAGTGACATATATCTTTGACACTTGGACCATGTGAAGCAGCAACAAGGACAGTAAAAGGGACATCAATGTTTTGCATCACATAGCAAGAAAATAATACGCTTTTAGGATAACATTTTCAACATTGACACCTTAAAACTACTATTAAGCAAAATTTATCTCGCGAAGTCAGTCATCTTCTTCTCCCAACAACAACAACACTTCAACAATATTTTTTCCTTTGTTATTAACACTTCCTATCTAAGTAAGTCTATGATCACAAATCATTTGATTTTGTTTAAGAGATTTAATCTCATTTTTTAAATTTTCAATTTCATCTTTCAAATCGTCAAAGGAAGAATCTCTTGTAGACTACAGTAGTCTGTTTATTAAGTCTGTTATTAATTTCAGACAATGAATAAGGGGCAGCCTATTCAAATTCAAAATCATTGTTTTGTTTTTCCGAATTTTTCGAAGAACTTGAACTAGCATTATTATTTGCAGCTAAATGAATAAACATGATGCTTCAAAATTGATATTTGCTAGGTGGTAAGCCCAGTTAGCTCCTTTTGATTTCGAGATTCAATATAAAAAGGGAAGTGATAATTCTCTTTCGAATTTTCTGTCTCGAGAATATTTAAGTTCATAATGAGTTTTTATATAGTTTTTATTGATGAAAAAACGTTAATTACTATTTTAAAGGTAATTTCACTTAATGAAGACTTGCAGGAATTTATAATATGTAAAATTATTAATGATATTATTAGAGAAGATTTCTCTATATATGATTATGAAGAGGATAGCCCCAAGGATATCGATAGTGATAATTATTACAGTGATTATAACGATATATCCGAATAAAGCAAAATGGATTACCAACGGCAAAGGTAAAAGTAATAATACAAAGGGAAGATCATCCTAGGGATCGTCCTACGGATCCTCTTCTAACTCCCAATTATACAAATGGGAAGAAAGAGTTTGATAAATTCAAAGGTCTTTCAAAGTGAGTCTTCATCTTCAATACATCTGGAAAATATTCCAGAAAGCAGTCCGTTATACGCACAATTGCAGGCATATTTGTCTCAAAAGCTAAGTGATACTTTTGCTTCGATGGCTAAAGAAGATGATGATATCAAATCTTATGAAAAGATACCTAAAAAAGAAATGATATTTCTTTTAGAAAACTCTGAAATTCAAAGAAAAGAAGAACCCTGGAAAATATTCCAGCGATACATGATCAATGGATTATATTTCCCGGGTGAATCATACAAAACCCGATCTTATTATGAGACTATATTGATAAGCACCGGAAGTGTTGAATTTCAACATTTTTCAGGCTACAATACTAGTGAGAATGTTTATAACTTCTCTAAAATGATAATTAAGCAGATTATATCAGTTGAAGATTGGGGTATTTCCACTATGAAAGAAACGCAGATCAGCCTAAACAAAATTTCTATGAGTGTCACCTACTAGGATTATATTCAGGCTTTTGATAAAGTCCTCTATTATAATAATGATAGACATTAACACACTTGGTTTATAAAAATATGTGCAAAGATATTTGCAGGCCCAATTCCTAATTGGTTTTTGAATTGGTGGTCATACCACGGCCCAACTGTCAAAATATTGCCTGATTGATTTCTTAAATTATATAAAGAATGGACTAAAGTCTCACCTGATCTAAATAAGTTATACTATACAGATCATATTTGTTATATGGAAAAAATAGACCAAATATATATATTTTTTTTATTGAATTCTCTATTCCTTGGATTCACAAATGGACCCAGAAGTAGGATTCACCGAAGAACAAATTCCTTGTTTATATAGGACATTTTATAATAATTTTTGGGACAAATTAATGAAAAAAGATCCCAAAACAAAAATATTATATGGACAAGAACTGTTGGATCTTCTTACAAGAAAGGTCCAAGAATATTTTATTACTCCTCAAAAAGGAATAATTGTTGATAACTCGGTCCGGCATATTGCCAGAAAAATATTCATTCAAGATAGAGATAAGGAAGAAATGATCAATAATTATTTGGAAAAAGTTAAGAGAAGTCTGCTCCAAAATATTACTCAATATGAAAAATCAGACACTTCTATGAGAAGTGAAACAAGCGATGATGTTGCGGATGATATTCAAGAGGCTCAACCAATTGACCAAAAAGGACCATATCAAAAGATACTTTGAAAAATGCTGAGGATTTCCTCCACAAATTAAAATAAAAAGACAAACAGTGAAGCTGCCTCTACTGTAGAGCCGTCATAACCCGACACCAACAGTAGAAACACTATTCATCAACAGTAGATACACTGTTAAGGGAACATATGGGACCCACTATTACTAAATGTTTTTTATATATATAAGTTTGTTTTTCAGTTTGTTAGGATAAAAGTTTAGGAACTTCTCTCTCTACTTTCTCTCTTTCAATTGTAAATCTCTCTCAACTTGTAAAGTTTTCAGGTCACCGGATATAGGCCAGAAGTTAATAAAATTTGGATAGTTTGCTCGTAGGCGTTGCAGTCGGCCATCTCTACAAGATAATATATTTTTTTTCTCTGACTTCTTCTTTTACTATTTCTCCGATCTAAGCCGTGATTATGTCCGGCTAAAAGATTCATATATATGTCGGATAACTAACTTCTCTTTTATATTCACTATGAAAGATCTAGACTTTATCAAAATATAAATTAATTTATATATGGTTTCTTGATTTGGTTCCAAGATGGTGGTACAGTCAAATTCGATAATAGTTTTATTGGCTCTGTCTTTGTGACTTCGTCTAGTCAGTCGTGGTTCTAAGCCCGTTAAGGATTTGAAAAAGGGCGCCTATACCCGATTAGAACATCTAGACACATGGGCTCAATAAAAATACATATTAAATCTTGACAGGGTAAAAGGATAGATCCTTCCATACAATCATAAAACTATATAAAAATTTGTATATATTTCGATTCGGATTTATTCTTTGAATTCGGATGTTAAACAAGATTGAAGTTGACCGCGCAGATTACCGCCAGTCTTCAGAGATCCTTAAAAACAATAACAATAACAATAACAATAATAATAATAATAATAATAATAATAATCCTGGCTCTGATACCAGATTACAGGATAGGGTATTGATCTTCTACAATGAAACAGACAACATACTATCTACAGCTGATCTACAGAATGCAGAAGATTTTTATACAACAGATGAAGGTCATGGAAAAGAAATGGTGTAACAAAGATGACATAACATCATAAGCATTGAGCCCACTCAACAGTAGATATATCTACTGTTTAGGGACCCCAATGGTGGGACCTCTTTTACTGTACATAGATTCGTTCTGTTTTTCTTTTCTTCTATAAATACTTTTATTTTCTTGAGTTGAGAGCATAAGAAAAAAATCTCTCTCATAGACAGTAGTTTGTAAATCTTTTTAAGCAATCAGTTTGTAAGCTCTATGCTGATTATAAATAATATCCGGCCAATTCTTCATATCTTAGGCTTTGCAGACGGCCATTTGTATAAGGTATAATTTTCTTTTTCTTTTAGTTCCGTCTCTCCCAGCTAGGACTATGTCTGGCTAAAAGATCTCATATCTATGTTAAATAACTAACTTCTCTCCTATATAGATCATGAACGATCTAAGCTTTATTTAAATATAAAGAAATTTTGTTATGGGTTCTCGACTTGGTTTTGAGATCGAGGTACAGTTGGATCTAGCACTACTCTTATTGGTTTTGTCTTAATGGCTCCGTATGGTCAGACGTAGTTCTAAGCTCGTTAAGGATTCAAAAAAAGGGCGCATATACCTAGTTAGAACCACCAGACATATGGGCTCAATAAAAAGTACGTATTAGATCCTTGACATGCCCTTTGCTCAGGTAAAAGTATCACTATGCGGTCTGAGAAGCTATATGAAAATTTTTGTATATTTTAATTCTTATGCAATGCGGACTACCGCTAGATTCAGGATGCTGAGTTGCTAGATCTGGTTGGTCGTGCGGATAACCGCCAGTCAACACCCGATCCTGTAATCTGGTATCAGAGCCTCGAACTTTCATGGTATATATGAGATGAAACTGAAGTATTTAACATAGATATGATCTTTGTTTTATGGATTTGGGAGAAACATATACTAAAAGTACTAGACTTGAAGAGGTTGATATACCTCAAAACCTTGATTTGTTAAACAAATGGACTATCCCTAAAGTCCCGATTAAAACTATTTATGATTATGGTTGGTTTGATAAAGTGTCTTCTAAACAATTAATAAAAACTACGGAGCAATCTTTAGCTGTAAATTCGTTTGAACAGACTATTCGTATGTTAAATAAGTGTGATATCAATTTATATAAAGATCAGTATAATTACCTGCATATTGGTATGGTTCAAATTGTTTTTAAGTCTTTGACCCTTAAATGGTTACCTGAAACATTGTTAGCAGCCTTAAGAGATGCTAGAAATTTAAATTTTAGACAGTCCCTGATGGGTTTGATTGAATCTACGATGGCCTATGGTCCCGTATATTTTAATACTCAACCAAATTTGCAATTATCTTTTTCTGATGTTAATATTCTTGATGCCTTAACATTAAATGTTAAAACGCATGGTTATAATTACGTGCCTGGTTCAGAACTCACAAGTTTATCATATAAAATTTATTTCAAATTGTTATCCACTTTAAATCCAAGATGTAAATTATACGATACATCTGATCAAACTATATTGGTGAAAACCAATTTTGCAAGGTCCAAGGTTACCACCAAGAGACCTATTAAGTGGGAAGAAATTGATTTCCCAACTACATGGACTCTAAATTCGGTCATATCCCCAAATCTGATAACAAATGTGGTTACCAATTCTGATTATTCTCATATATCGCAAAATCCCGATGGTAGGATTTGTATTCAGTTTTCTGATAATAGCTATGCACCTCATAGGCAATCATTTTCTAATAATAGATTAATGCCTACTGTGAGTCCTAGTTATAATAGACGTTCTTTATCAAGTCAAACTTTTGTCTGCTATGCATCACATTTCCCCAATTGAACCTATCTATGGTCCAGCACGTGATCATGCCGCTTCTTTACATACCATTGCCACTTCGAGCAACTCAATGGTAGAAAAGGTAAAATTGACCCCCGAACTAATATAGTCAGATAAATGATAATATTTCTGATAAGGATATTCCTTCTGTCTCCGAATGGAGTTTGACCTAAATGATTTTTAATGATTCCACAACAACTTGATTTTAGCCCATGTTCACTTGCAAGAAAACATATTAAAAAAGAATTTTTTGATGAAAACTGAAACCGGTTTAAAACTTGGTTCTTTGATTCTTATAGTAAAGAAGATATGAATAATATCTCTCAAGAGTTTTATGAAACTTGTGCTTTAATAATAATAATATCTTTCTACTTTCTACATATCTTCTCTCAAGAAGAAATGAGAGTTCAGTTGATCTCTTATATATCTAAGAAAAAAGGATATTGGGACGCAGAATGAATTTTTCCTTGTATTAGATTTTTAACAACACTACATTTATTTACCTATAACAACATCTTCCTTGTAGAAAGAAGGAACTCCTACAGGATAACCGTCACCTTGGAAAGGAGACTAGGCAAGGAAGATGATATGTCTACTGCAGTTTATGAATTATCACATTGTTGTGACATGCCCAAAAAGGATGAGTGCAAATTAAAGAAAAGAGTACTGGGCTTTCATAGTATATCAGAGGAAGTGAAATCTAATATATAATCCATCTTATATTACTAATTCAACACTATTATTTAGGAAGAGGATCACTCTAACAGATAATCCATTGTATAGAAAAGACACTTACCCAGAGTGCACAAATGAGAGCTAAAACAACACATCCCACATACATGGATGTGGCATAGGCACGAACTGGATCCATCATCATTGAAAGTTGTTGCCTAGGTCCAATGAGAAAAGTTGTGCTGCAATGAGAATATCCAAGTTTAAAACACAATAAACTGTAAGATGAATGAAATTCAAACGCATGGCTTACATAAAACAACATAAATCTACCCCAGATACTAAAAAACTAGTTATACTTGAAGAATTGGAAAATTTGGAGCAACTCCGTGCAAAAGCAATTTGCTGGTATTGGTTGAGAGACACATATCTATTTCTAAGCCCAACCTTCTAGCAACCAGACATAGAAATAAATTGGCTAGAATTAGAAATGAGAGGAAATAAAGGGAAATGAAAGAAAATGGAGAAAAGGGTCATATTTTGACTTTAAAATGCACTTCTTCTTCTTACCTTCACTTCATTTTGATTCCTTCAAAACAATATATTCCGCGAGAATTCATTTTTCACAATGCAGAGTTGAAGTAAAACCGAATCTTTAACAATTTTAAAATGGCAGCAACCAACTGCATGGTTAATTAGTTCCAACAATTCATATTTCTATACCCAAGCAGATTGTGGCATACCTTCCAATGGCCAACATGTTGCCAAAAGTAAATAACAAGGCAAATTTGATGGGCTTGATGAACACAATCATTGACTGCAGGCAAAAAGTAAAATAAAGGTAAAAACAACAATCAGCTGACAAACTTGTCACAAAAAACAGCAGTAGAATGATTACAGCAACTGAATAAGTGGTCATACCAGGAACATACAAATAAAGCCAGCGAGCAGACAAGCCGCGAAACCATAAACTCTCTACTCAATCAAAATCCAGAAAGTCACCATAAATCATCAACTTGGGTTTTAGGAGAAAAAAAATGGAACTTGTCCATAAAAACAATACCTGTAAAGGGGACACAGAGCAGAGGGCTTCTTGGTCACCAAACAGATTATCTTGTTGCTCTTCATTTTCCCCCAAAATGGATTCGCTTAGCCTCCACATTTTGTTGAGAGTTGGGTTATTACTCAACGGATCATCAATACCTTATACCCTACCAGAAATCTCAAAAAAATTATTGCAGATAATCAGAGCACAATGATAAATCCTTGAGAAAAAGTCCAAAATAGTCCCTTAGTCTTGGGTTAAGGCTCAAAATAATCCTTTAGATTTTCACATGGAGCACTAATAGTCCTTATGTTTGCAATATTGTGCACTTTTGGTCCCAATTTTTTGTCTATTTTTAGAGGAATTGACACATATATACTCTTAGATTAAACTGGCACCAAATAAATATTTAACAAATAAAAGCGTAAAAAGAATTGGCATATAATAGCCATACGTCTATTTTGCACAAAAATAGGAAGAAAACTCCTATTCACACCCACCTCTCTCTTCAAATTATTTTTATTTAACATATAAAGAATACTTGCTACCATCTCTCTTTTAACTTCCCACCATTTTTTCACGCCCTGAGCCAAGAAGGGCGGACAAGAACCCTATGACCACATGTTGTACAATTGACCTGTACTAAGTGGAGAGAAACTACTATCATAAGACAATATTAAAGGACTATGCATAAACAATATTGTACATCTAGCCGCACAACTTCAATAAACAACTGAGACTATTACTACACATGATAATTTACATTCTCCATGAAGCCTCTAATAGAATTTGTAGCTATACAATGACGTATGATCGAGCAGGGCATCGACATACCCAAATTATAACTATAAGTATGAATAAAGAGTACTTGACATCCATTTGCTCCAGATAAATGGGGAGCTCACCAACTGCTTTGTTGAATTTATAGTGGGTTCCTAACATGAAAGTTTGCTTGCCTGTAAACCTAGTACTGCATTTACAGAATGCAGTGCCCCCGAACATAGGGACATCAGTACATATAAAACATGTACTGGTATGTAAAGCCCAGACAGAATAAAATGTAGGCACATACAGATGATCATATGAATCAGATTTCAAAATGAAAGACTTATGAGCGTACAAGTAACAAATATACAATATTGAACTGTAACCTATATACTAATCTTATTAGCATATCATACTCCAAAGTACTAATGATGAACAACTATGGATAGACAATCAGAAACTTCAATATGAAATTAAGCTCATGAATAACTTCATTAACTTAACATATAATGTGTTATACCTTGTTCGTTATTTCAGATCACCTAATAGTTTGCCTAAGTGGTGTCCTGTGGCAATTTTTAATACAAATGGTCATATGATGGCCTAAAAAAGGCGATCATGTTAATGTATGGCATGTGTTGCATAAATACTCAAAATTATGATTTCATACACATAATTTTAATCGAGGTATGACACAGGTGCGCCCGTTGTGGGTTCGCATATGAGGGTCTTGCCCACAAGCCATATGTGTCATATATTGGCTCGAGTCAGGGAACCAATACATGACATTCCAGCCGACTCCAAATGCAAATGATGTCACAAGGGCGAGCGAGTACACCACAATCTTTAGGTTTATTATAATGGTCTGGTCTCAATCATGTGCACAGAATCACATCATGCATATGTGTCAAGTAAAACCTATGAATACCCTCCCCTCGATAAGGGTAGAATTTATCAAGTGATGCCTTCAAGGCCTATGACAAGTAGATTATGATAAAATCATTTTTCCTCTCAAGTATAATATTTGTATCACAGTTGACTTCTTTAATCATGCTATCTAATTATGATAATGTTAGTTCTTGGTCTTATGTTATGCCTATGTTGCCAGTGAAATCAAATAGACAAGTGGATCTGTGTTATGGCCATTTATTCTCATTTATAACACGTGACAGATATACCATATGACTTCTAAGGATTTCGAGTGAAGACACTTACGGTCATGCGAAACATTAAGAGTACTCAACTTGAAGGAGTAGTATGAATATTGTGACTTCAATAAATAGACGTAAGACGTGAAGACAAGAAAGTTAAAGTGGAACGAGAATATAGATATTTTACCATATTAGACATATCGTCTTGTGTTTGGCATGTAGAAAGTGGAGGATATGTTCACATAGATCAAGTAAACTATATTGACTCTTTTAGGAGAGACAAGTGACTAATTAAGGTTGTACCTTAACGGTGGAGAAGGTTTTATCTTTTCATACCTTTGGTACCTTCCTAGCTAATGGTAGTATCACAAGTCTTCAACAAATCAACCCGCAAGGTGTAGCCTTTACATAGGCTACTATTACCTTTTATCATACAATAGGCAACAATTTTACTACAAAAATAATGTTTATTTTCATCAATAACTCGCAGGTTCATCTAATAATTTACCCCAAAATTCTTCACTTATGTTCAAACCCAATCAAATTCCTTAACAATCATTTGGAGCAAGTTCTTTATTTTTAACTCACAAAGTTTGATTTTAAATCTGCCCCCATCAATAGGAACACCCAAAACCTCCACCTTTATCATAATTTCATCTTTTCCCCTTTTCAAGAACCCTAATTAACCAGACCCATTTCAAGAGTTAGTATGAAATTCAAATCAAATGGTGACTACCACTTTATAGTACCTCCCAAATATGTAATCTATAATTGAATTCGAGTAAGAAATTACCTAATTGAAAACAAATTTCAAGTTGAAATCTTGAAAAATTTCGACAATTCTTGAATAGGGATGGATAGGTGTCTGTGAGGTATGGCCTATGTATGCCCCCTTATTCTTTGAGAATTATTGATAAACTTTTGAGTTCTCTTCACGTTAAATCCACTGAATCCTTTTCTCTTCCTTTTGTTATTTGGGTAACTTGCATAAATATAATATATTGAAAAAGTATTTATCATTTATATTAATAATATTTTTTTTCACATGAAATATATTACAAAAGAAAATTATTATTCATATATAATACAAGTTTTATGAATGGATAATATATTTATCACATATTTTAATACACTTGTAATATAATGTGTCAATTTTTTATCAAACAAGCATAATATATTTTAAAAAACAATTATAGTACATATATATTGCATACATAATTCACTTTAATACATATTGCACATTTAACATAGTATTACTATAAATAGTAATAAATAAAAAGTAGTGCTAAAATTAATAATTATTTATTAAAAGGTATCCATCCAAATAATTTTTCCTTGTTTTTCTTCACCTAAAATACTCATTCAATTCACTTTTAACTTCTCGTTGTTTGACTTGGCATACCATTTAGAAAATAATTAGAGTTCGTTTAGTAGAGTGTATAAAAATAATACTAAATAGAGTGTATTAGTAATACTTGTATTAGCAATTCATGTATTAATTATGTTTGCATTAATTATACATAGATTATTTTTATGCATTGTTTGGTTTGATGCATTAAAAATAAAATGCATTGCATTAAAAAAAATATTTATCAAGATACCCTTCACCATTATGGTGGAAAAGATATAAAGGTATTGAGGGACAATTGATCTTTAATTGAGTTAATGCATGCATTAATACCATTGCATTGCTAATACCTAAAAATTCATGGTATTAGCAATACGCACCTTAATACACAATAGAGTGTATATTAGTTATACATTTGATATTGTATTTCACTAATAATTTGGAGAATAAGTATTTAATGTTGAGGGTAAAACATGAAAAAAAATGTTTTCTTGATATGTCAAAAGTGACAAGTAAAAATAATCTATTTTAAAAATAAGTGATAAATAAAAGTGAATGGAGAGAGTAATAATGACCCCACTTACCAAGTATTGATATGTTAAGTAAGGGTCACTTAGAGCCTATTTAGGTGGAGTTATAAAATTGGTCAAATCTATTTTTAAGTTATTTAGTTTTTAAGAGTATTTGTCAAGATTAAAAATAATTTAAAATAAGTTTAAATGACTTTTAAAAAAGTTAAAAATCAAAAGTAAAATTCTCCTACTTTTTAATTTTTTTTTACTTAAAATCATTTAAATTTGACTTTTAGTTTTTGACTTAAAAGCTATTTTTTAAAATTAATCCAAACAAAATGTTAGTTTCGTTTTCCGAGCAATCCATAAAGTGCACAAATACCCACTAACAACCAAATAAGACATACTCCCTCCGTTTCATTTTATGTGACACTTTTCAGATTTTAAGATTCAAACAAGTCTATCTTTGACGGTATCTTTTAAACATTTTGAATTATTAATTATTGTGACTTATAATACTTTATACATAGTTTACAAATATATAAATTTCATTGCAAAAAAATTAAAGATTTGATGCGTAAATTCCTAGTCAAACTTAAATTATTTGACTCCTAAAAAATGAAAAGTGTCACATAAATTGAGACAAAGAGAAAGTACACGCTGTATAGTAATGCACTTAGGAAAATGATCATATTAACATCTTTGTATACCTCTTTTGTTACCTCCAAAAAATTTAGAATGGTTACTATTTGTATTTCCTTTAGAACTTCTTAAGTAATCAGTCTATTTATGCCGCTACGAGGTGGATTTAAAGATCATTAATTTAGTATACAGTGCACCACACAATCCTTCAGGAGTTATACTCGTCTAAAGTATAAAAACTAAATTTAATTTTTCTTTTTATTTAGGCTATACACATTTCTCCTTAAAACTAATAAAATATTTATTTAGAATTACAAATCTCCTTAAAATTAGTACAAATATTTAATCATGGCTATTCGTCTTTCAAAGGATATTCTTACTTGTAACTTGAAATAACACATCAAAATATCGCTATACCAAAACTAAAAATAAAATGAAAAATTGATATATTAAATTCAATATTTTCTAAAAGTATGCGTGCGTTGGATACATCATAGTTTGGATAATAGAGAAGTGTTGGCCTATAAATAGATATTGTAATTTATTTAAGTGAAACATATCTCACCTACAATTGTAATAATCAAAAGCCTCACTATTTAATATAATATACATATAAATTCTAATATACCCTTACTAATATTACTCAAATATCTGTAAGTCGGAAGAACTAATTGGAGACTCTTATTTTAATTTTTCGAATCGAAAGATCCATAAATCGGGGTGCTTTTACGGACAGTACAAACCATCTGAAGTATCTTGTTTTGTTGTGCACCAGCCTAAATAATCAAACTCATACATCACCAACATGGATTGTGGTGCACTGAAAATATTTCATCCTTAATCAGATATTTCGGATTTGAGTCCAAGATATGGCGAAAATTCTATTAGAAGTGCCACCTTCAAATGGGCCCTGCAATGTGCTATCCAGATTTAATCGAAGCTCCAATTGTGAGCTCGGAACACCGAGTGGAAACAAAAAAAAATCAAACTGTCATTTTAACCACCCCTAATTTCCCATTTAATTACACTTTGACCCCCTCTCTCATCATTTCCTCAAATTTCATCATAATAATCCCTCTTCGGCACTTTCTCTCCCATTACCAACCACCCCAAATAATGACGCGAGGCTCTTCTTCCCAATCCACCTCCTCCTCCACCACTCGACCAGGGACCGCCGCACCCCGTGGTTCTGCCGCCGCTACAGCTGGTATGCGCCGACGCAGGCTCGGTGCTTCTTCCTCTGCGGGCGGTGGTGGTGGTAACTCTGTAGTAGGCTCCGGCAATGCTAGCAACATGCTCCGTTTCTATACCGATGATTCTCCAGGTCTGAAGATCAGCCCGACTGTCGTCCTTGTGATGAGCCTATGCTTCATCGGATTCGTTACTACTCTCCATGTCCTAGGCAAATTCTACCGCTACCGATCTGGCTCTGGAGCCTGATTATTCGGGTTCGGATCATTGATTTCGGATCATGGTGATTTTGAAACCCACGTCATACAGGAAAAAATTAGTTTGTTTGTTGTTTTTAATTTCAGTTTTCGTTTCACGATCGTTTGCTGGTTCTGTTTCCGTTTTATGGCTGAATTTGACTCAGTATGTTAGGAAGATGATAAAAGAAGCTTCCAATTAAGGGAATTTTGAACGTTTACGTGTGCTTTTTGTTTGTTCTAATCAGTAATGCGTAGTTTTTGTTCAGAAAAGGAATATTAATTCGGAATTTCGATCCATTTTACCTATATTTATTCGTTTGTCTTTTATGTTTTTCATGTGCTTTTGAATATGATTCAGCCAATGTTTCGCAAAGAATTGCTACTCCTGAATGCTAAACTATATGTGAAGATTTGGATTCATATGTGAGATTGATGAATACTGTGCTAAAGAACCATAATAGAATGAAACGGAGAGAACTTAAAAAGCTGGCCATAACTAATTTGGGATTAAGGCTTTCTTGTTTTAGCAATTACCACAATTCAGAGACACTTGTAATTGTTCGTAGTTATAACACATGGTTCTTATTGATTTTGCACTAGCACGGATTTTCTTTGTGCATTTTACAGTTACAACTCTTAGAAATTTCTTATAGCTATTCTCCAACAGTTGCAAGGCATGGAAATATCAACCGGAAATCCTCAGTTCCCTTCCAGTTCCCTTTGATGATAGTAATAAGTAGATTTAATACTACTCCCTCCGTCCCATTTTATGTGGCAACATTTGACCAGACATGAAATTTAAGAAATAAATAAAGACTTTAAAATATTTATCAAATTACCCTTTCAAAAAATATTTATATTAAAAAATAGATTCACTTTTCTTTTTCCTCATAAATATATTGAAATACTATCTTTAAGATTAAGTGAGATCAACAAGGGTAAAAGAAGAATTGTACCTTTAAATATTTAACATATAAGGAAATGTGATATTTTTTTGGGAATGATCAAAAAAGAAATGATCCACATAAAATGAGACAGAGAAAATTTGAAATTAATCTATATAAAAATAAAAATATCTCTCAAATCATGTTGTTTATTTTTTCAATTTTATATTTTATATTTGTACTAATAAATTTATTTAAATAAGTTGGCTGATATTACTTGGTGTATATTTTTTAAATTAATAATTATAAACGTGAATAGAGAGCAACTTAGGGTCAAGATGACAATTTCGTAATTTAATCTATATTTAGTTGGCCACAAATTTCACTCCAACGTCACTTTTAATTGTAGCTTCATTTTTGTGGCTTGCTAGATGACTGCCAAGTGGAGCTACTAGAGCAAATTGGAAAACTGTCCTATTTTCCGTTCTATATCTATGTTTTTTTCCATTTTAATTTAACACATTTAAATACTGCTTTCTCCGTCTCATTTTATATGTTATCTATCTCTATAAATAGCTGGACTATAATACTTATAATTTTATAAAATTTATGCATAAATTATCATATTTTGCCTATTATATCCTTGATAGAGTAGTTAGTTAGTCTTGAAAATGTATTTATCGTTTATTATAAAATTGACTTAAGAAAACATTAAATAAGGGTAGAAGGATAAAGTTACATCATTTCTTAATGCAAGTGCAAAAAAAAATGTGGCATATAAAATAAGACGGAGGAAGTAATTCTCAAGTCCAAATCCCACAATAAACTTCATGGAACGTCTAACAAAGATGATTGAGATTAGCATTTGGACACGTAAATCCCATGGAAGAAGACATAAAAAATTAAAACAGAAAAGGGTAAAAAAAATACCCTTAAACTATCTGAAATAGATCATATTTATCCTTAAACTATATTTCGGCTCAAAACTATCATTCCCGTCAAACTATTAAGTCAAAAATGTCCTTCTTATTAACGGAAATTGTTAAATGTAATGTGGATGCCACATGGATGCACATTGCACGCCAATAGAGTTTCACTGCCACATAGACTAAACGAAAAAGGGTCAAAAATACCCTTAAACTATCTGAAATAGCTTATATTTACTCTTAAACTATATTTTGGCTCAAAACTACCCTTCCTGTCAATCTATTGGGTCAAAAGTACCCTTTTTATTAACGAAAGTTGTTAAATGTCATGTGGATGCCACATTGCATGCCAATAGTGTTCCACTACCACATAGACTAATTCCTAAATCCTAATTACTCCCCCCCCCCCCCCCCCCCCTCTCTTATTTCATTATTTTCCAAAATGATTTCACCCCTTCTCCCTCATTTCGCAGCTAGGGTTTCACAGTTTTCTTCGTGGCTGGGTTTCAAAGTGGATATTCATGGTTGTAGGTTAATAATTTTTTTTTCTTATTTTATTATGTTTACGATTTCAAAGCATGATAGTTAGGATTTCACAACTTTTCCCTCATTTCGCGACTAAGGTTTCATAGCTTTCTTCGGGGCTGGGTTTCAAAGTGGATATTTATGGTTGTAGCCTTGTAGGTTAGTAAATATTTTTTCTTATTTTATTATGTTAACGATTTCAACACGTGATAGTTAGGATTTCACAACTTTTTCTTTATTTCGCGGTTAGGGTTTCATAGCTTTCTTCGGGGCGGGGTTTCAAAGTGGATATTCATGGTTGTAAACATAATAAAATAAGAAAAAATATTTACTAACCTACAACTACCAATATCCACTTTGAAAACCAGCGACGAAGAAAAATGTGAAACCCTAGCCACGAAATGCGGGAGAAGGGGTGAAATCGTTTCTGAAAAATAATGAAATGAGGGGGAAAAAGGGTAATTAAGATTTAGGGATTTAGTATATGTGACAGTCGAACCCTATAGGCGTGCAATGTGACATCCATATGGCATTTAACAACTTCCATTAATAAGAAAGGTACTTTTGACCCAACAGTTTGACGAAAATGATAGTTTTTAAGCATAAATATAGGTTAAGGGTAAATAAGAGCTATTTCAGATAGTTTAAGGGTATTTTTGACCCTATTTCTTTTAGTCAATGTGGCAGTAGAACCTTGTTGGCATGCAATGTGACATCCACATGTCATTTAACAACTTTCGTTAATAAGGAGGACATTTTTGATCCAATAGTTTGACGGGAATGATAATTTCGAGCCAAACTATAATTTAAGGGTAAATATGAGCTATTTCAGATAGTTTAAGAGTATTTTTAACCCTTTTTCGAAATTAAAAATACTTCATTTGTTCTTTTTTAGTTGTCATGATAAGATTTAACACAATTATAAAAAAAAAATCTCTCCCTATTTTTATTTATATGTCACCATTTTAGATTTTAAGTCCCTTAAGAGAACTATGCAAGTTTATCTTTGTACTCTTATTTAGTATACTCTTGAACTTAAGGTTTTAATAAATAAACATAAATTATTTTATTTTAATTAATTAATTGGCCAATGAACATGAATTAACCATTTAGTTTCCTTATGTTGGTCAAATTCATATTTTCAATGCTAATGACTCTCAAGGGTAAAAAATAGTGTCATTTATACATTAATTTTTTGAAATCCCAAATATTAAGAATTGTCTATTTTTAATAAAGATGACATATAAATATGGACGGAGGGAATAATAGTATTGTTTAACTAATATATTTCCTTATTAATTCTTTAATCTTTGTCTGTATACTTTTTATATATATATATATATATATATATATATATATATATATATATATATATATATATCTTAATTCTAGAATAATTAATGCTAAAGGCAAAGTTAAAGAAAAAAAGATATACTGACAACTATATTTTGGAACAAATATTTTTAGTAACAAAAGAAAGGAGGAGTATCATTATATTTGAAACTAGTAAAATTATCTGCACTTCGTGCGAGAATTTAATATCATAAAATTTATAAAATAATACTTAAAACCTATCAGTCATCAAAAGTAAAACCCTATATTATTTTATATACAAGATTACATAGTAACAAAATTAATAATGTAAAGAAAAATAAAAATTATTCAATCTTATCATTTATCCTTATTCTTAATAACATAAGTAAAAATTAATGACTGTAAAAATACATATCAGAATCTATAACATAAGCAATGGTGTTAGTGAGTCACTCATCAGAAGAAAAGTGTACAAATATTTAATTGTGAAGAAGAAGAAGAGGAGGTTCAGAATTTTTATTGTTTTAAAATGAGAGGAAATCTCTCCATTTATAGAGAACAAATATTTATTATGTCTTATCGAAACTATTTAGAAAAGTTGCAACCTTTCGAAAAGGTCACAACCTTTTATAAAAGTTACAGCTTTTCATAAAAATCACAACTTTTTATAAAAGTCACAATATTTCATAAAAGTCACAACTTTTCATGAAGTTCACAACTTTAACTTTTTATAAAAGTCACAATATTTCATAAAGTTCACAATTTTTCATAAAAGTCGCAATTTTTCATGAAAGGGGAAGACTAGTTTTGTAAATAAATAAATTAAAAGAAAATTCTAATTGTGATGATGCCACGTAGACGAACTGAAAGTTCTCTTTATATATATATATATATATATATATATATATATATATATATATATATATATATATTGTCTCAAAATGAAAGTATTGCCCGAGTTTTTGAAGCCAAAAGGTATGTAAAGTTGTGGGCGGAGACTAGAGAAAAAAAAAAAGACTGTACTTCCCAAAGGTCTCATTTCCTCTCAAACCATTTGCAACACTTGCTTCGATTCTTGAATGTCTTCCGTCACTTTGATGATGGGACTATTTATTTCTATTAGTACTGTTTCTATATTGTGCATGTTCTTGACTATGGAAATTGTAGTATTATTCATCACTTTTGCTCTAAGTATGTACTGCGTCAATTCATTGTTAGGGTTCAATACATCAACACTCACTTCAATTCATGAAATTTCTAGTATTTTGTTACTCGTGTCATTATTTATTTCTATTAGTAACTGTTTCTACATTGTGCAGGGACAAAGATCACGGTCTTGACTATGGAAACTTGTAAATATTCATTGTATTTCTTGAAATTTAAAGAAGGGGAAGGTAATTCTTGTCGGCTGTGTTGGTTCTGTTCCCCAATCATCTTTACCCAAACTGTGAGAGAGACTCCAAAGTCTTCCTATCACTTACTCATGAATGATTCCATGTTGCCATCATATTTTCCATTTCTTTCTAAAGGTTCAGTTGACTTACTTGTACTAATACTCATAGTTGAAGGTGTCACAAATAGTCTCCATATCACTTTCGCTTTAAATCCTTCAAATATGTACTGTGTCAATTCATTGCTAGGGTTCCACGACATCATACCCAGACTCTCTTTTAAGTATCATTATGGCGGCGACTAACAGAGTTCCAACGTCAATAAAACATTCTGATTTCTGGGTAAAGTATGTCATGCAGTTTTCCTGATTTTTTTTTAGGATACAGCTTAATTTGCACAATTCTCACACAGCTTTTTGGGCATATGGTACAGGGGTGCTACTATGTATGTGGTGACTTGTTCTCTTAGTTTGTCAAAGGTCAAGAAGATGCTAAGTATACAAAAGAGATGCTGTCAGCTTCATTACAATTGTCTATGCTATAGCAGGAAGCTGATAAGCTACAAAAAGGTTATACTATAACTATTTAGACTGTTAGCCCAAAGAGGTGAAAAACTAGTCTTTGGGCAACTCCCTCATAGGTTTGTACATATGCTTACTAACTGAACCCATTGTCTTGATTTGATAAGTAGATATCTCAAAAACTTTTGCCTGGGCATTGAAGATGTTGTTGGTAAACATTTGCTCCGTCTGGTTCTTGATTGATATATTCATAACATTATGTTTGCTAGTGTGAACGTTAAATCATTAGAGGCTTCTGCACTCTTACATTTGAGACTTTCGTGAAGTTTGAAGCTTTTGTGTATAGGTACAATGGTTGAGTGCTTTGAATATCTGCCCTGCTATTTGTTATCACAGTACGCATTAAGAGCTTTACCACTGAAATTGGAAGCTTTGTACTAATGCAATAGCATATGCATGCCAGAGAATATCTCCCCCTTAGACATTTAACCTTATATGGATGCTCATGCTGATAGATGCATCAGCCTTGATTTAAATGTAAATTGAAATGGTAAATTAACCAATCTATAACTTTTGTAAAGATATTGAATGATAGCATGACCATAGTCCATATAAGTTGAGCTAATATCGTTTATGTAAAGGTGACTTACTCGTGCTTTCCATTAATTTTCTATGCCCAACTTCAGGAAAGTAATCTCTACTTTTCTGCTCTGCATTTAAAGAAGAAGTGATCTAGAGTGTGGTATTCTATGTGATTTTCTGCAGTGGGCTTCTCCATGCATTTTGATTAATCTTATCCATACAAGTTTGTCTTTGTACATAACTTATGCTTGCATTAGTTATACTGATACACTCTATTGTGTATTGAAGAGTGTATTACTAATACCATGGATTTCTAGGTATTAGTAATACAAGGGATTTAATACATGCATTAGCATGGTTAAAGTCTCAATTGCCCCTCAATTTTTTTTTTTTACATCTTTTCCATCTAATTGTGAAGGACATCTTTGTAAATAAATATTTTTATGCAATGCATGCGATTTTTAATACACCAAACCAAACAATGCATAAGAAATAGTCTATGTATAATTAATGCAAGCATCACTAATACACTCTATTTAGTATTATTACTCTACCAAACAACCCCTAAGTTTATTACATGCATGTCTTAATTTTGTATATTTATACATGCTCCAAATTCAAGCAGTGATTTTGGTTAAACCAGCCTAACTAGATTTGTCTCTGTACAGGACCCGAGACTTAGTTCCTTCACCTTTTTAGACCTTTTAATACGTGAGACCCCTAGGTTCTTGGTGTCAACAGATTTGATTTATTCAGTTTTCCCTTTCCTGTTGTGTTTTTAGAAAATCAAATGTTTATTTCTTTTTTGAGATGGAAAAAAAATAATAATAAAGATTTGTGTACTCGGATATTACTTCAAAATAGGCTATAATAGTGCTAGTGTCATGGACTAACATTGCATTCCACTACATAATCTGTTGCAAGACCCGCTGCAAATGTATTTCTCTTTCTGATACCTGAGATAGATTACAGTACCGAGTATAATTTTCTTCTTTTATTGCTTTCCTATTATATCCTAAAGTTGATATTATTGCTAGCATAAACATTACTAATCCGAGTTTTAACATAAAAACGAATAAGGTACGAGATTGAGAGCTTCTTATTGCTATTATCATCTTTATATTTCTTTTGATATTTAGATTTTGGCGGTATTCGTTCATAGCCGAAGCACACAAAAAGGGAAGAAAAGAAGTGAATCTGTACACTGTACAGATTACTGTAATCTTAGCAGGGCATTTATTAGTATATCCTTTTTGGCAAATTCCTTTTAATGAAACTCAATTTTAAGATGGAAAGCCTGAAAATTCACGCAGTTAAGACAACCTCAGTCCTACTCACACACATTGAAAATTGTTCCTTAACAACACTAAAAGTCCTACTCACTCATTGATAGATGTGCGCTGCCTGTGCTGTATGCGCTCCTTTTTTCACATAACCCCTCTTTTTCTATCCGTCTCTCTCTTACTTGTCCTTTGCAAACTAGTACTGGCGTTACCTTTTAGGTTTTTCTGCACTTCCGTTTTTCCCTTTGGTGATTTCTTTTCGGTTTTTGAGACTTAAAACCTGGTTTCTAAATTGCGGTGCTCTGGAAAAAGAGAATGATTTCCCTGGCTCGTGCTTCTGTGTCTGAGGAGGAATGCAACAAAAAACTTCTTGAAGTTGGGAATGAGCTGCTTCAGCAGCCCCCATCTTCTAAAGAGGAGCTTCTGGAGAAACTTGATGTGAGAGCCTTTTCCCTTTTCTTTGTCTTTCCTCAATGTCATAAGCGAAAAGTACATAACAAACAATGATCCCTTTTTTTATGTATGTAATGTGGATTGGTCATGGTTTGCATCAGGTGAAATTCTTATAAGCACCCCTAGTGAAAGATCATCTCCTATAAGAGGTTTATTTCTTTATCAGGACATGCTAGTAATTAAAAACTTGTCTATGTTTAATTAGCTTAGCAAAGAGGGGCAAAGTCCAGATAAGGGATGCGGTAGGTTGATTCACTGATTCTCTTAATAGGGCTGAAATTGCGGAAGGGATACATAGGTTTCATACAGCTGACCCCCTCTAGTTTGGGATTGAATTGCAGGGCTTGTACAGCCAGATAATGTGATACCTTATCCTTCAGTGAATATTATACCACATTGGATGGTTCTTAAGTTTTTGAACTTTGCTGATTGTTGGGTTGGGTTTTACTTTCTGATCTATTAAGTGTAAAAAAATTTACCTAACTTAAAAGCTGGGCGTAGATTGTGATAGCTACTATTATCAATATGTTCCTTGATCATAACTAGGGATTAAGGATCAGTCAACACGATTCATCTTGTATTATGTTTATTTTGAAGGAACTTGGCCTAGATTTTTTTCTTGTGCTTCAACTTAGGTTTAATCATAGATTAGGATTTCCATGTGACATTTCTTATTTACACTAAAGTGATTACACTAAAGTGAATGTTCTCATTTCGGAAGTTATGTCGACTCAATTAAAGTATTTAATTTACCCCTTAATTTGGACTTTCTTTGCAGGCACTGGGTTCTGTCTCAAACACCAAAGATATCAATTTCCCCAAAGACTGTAAAAAACAATGTAAACAACGTAAAAGGAAGTACTTTCTATCACAAGAAGAGGTAAACATCTGTTATCATTAATTTGATCTGATTTTCAGCTATTAATATTAGCCGACTTTCTGCAAGTGCTTAGTAAAGTGAATGAATGTATTTGTTTTGGAATACTATGTCAATTCAAGTAAAGTGTTTGTTCTACCCCTTATTTTTCCTCAACCTTGTTGGATGCTCAAACTGATTCTAAATGTGAGTTATCCTAGGCATTAATTTATGATAATTGGTTCTTGTTATATCCTCTTAAATTAGTCTTTTTCACCCTGCACGACAACCATTTTGGTCTCTTAAAGTGTTCAATGTGTCATTGTGAATCGCAAATGCAGCAGAAGTTTAGATGAGAAAGTAAACCTAGAAAGCATGCATGGAGAGGTGTTAGAAATCTAAAAACATAATCTTAGTATTTATTTCATAACACTTGTCTATGCTCGAAAATTTGGCAGGGGGAAGCAACTGATGATCCGACTCGTCCAACAATGTAAGTTATTTATATCGCATTTAGACCCCCTTTGCATAATAATGAATGTAATTGGAGCTGAACAAAGTTTTTTTTGGTAGGACCATGCAATATAATTTAACTCCAAAAGGAGTGCACGGAAATAAAGGGGTATGGGTTGATGTGCATGGCTATAAAGTAAAAGTGAGCAGTGGTCCCATACTCACTGCCATTTTTGCCAAGTATGGTGACATTGCAGTCAATTGTCACTATAAATCACTGGCTTTCAGAGCTTCCCTTCTTGATATAGTTTGTGATGTTGTAAGGAGGCTGAAAACCGGTGATGTTGGCTCTACTTCCATCAAAGATATGAGAACTTTGGTTTCTGCTGCAGCGAAGGTCAAGCTTGATGTAACTTGGCTGCAGCAGTATCTGGATGAGATTTCAGAAGAGGGAGATATGGAGAAGAAGTTATCGGATTTGATGGAGTTGAGTAAGACTACCATGCTTGTATCTATAGCAGCTAAAAAGGACATGGTAGAAAGGAATAGGAAGGTCTTCGCTGCAGAGGAACGGCTCAAAAAGACTGAAAAGCGCGTGCAAGAGGCCCGAAGCCGAGCAGGAGAGGTGGAAAGGTCTGTCAAAGTGTTTGAAACAGTGCGTGAAAAAGTTCAGCAGGACATCAAGGAGGTTGAGGATCAAGCACAGTATCGACTTAGTAGGTTAAATGAGCTTCTGTAGAGCTGTTTTATCCTTGCTACTTTTCCTGAACACTATTGCCAAGTAAATCTAAAACATGTATTAGATCAACTTTTTAAATTTGATTTCTGGAATGGTGTATAGTAAGTCTGTCCGTGTGGATACGGATATTCTTCTTTGTTGAATTGTGGAACAAGACATTGATTTCTCAGTAGAATGAGTTCATTAACATTCTTTTTACCAACACATAAAGTTTTTGTTGAATATCCTCTTCAACAATATTTAGGATTCCTTGAACACATACATGTATATTGCATAGTGTTACATGTAAAATCGTTTGTACTCATTCATCACTTGAATTTTTTTATAATCCATGACATACAGAACAATAATCCACGACATCAATCAATCTATTAATTCATCACTCAAATACTAATGCTATAGCCCAAGCCCCAATGAGGCAAAAGACTATTTTATGTGCAGCTTCCTCTTAGGATTGTATATGTGCTTTAGTATCCTTCAATAACTGAACCCATTGTCTTGGATTTGATCATTAGATATCTCAAGCAGTTCTCGTTATTTATTCATCTTTCCTATCAGTTACACTCCAAATCGTTCTCTCCCCTTATGAATATGTACTATGGCAATGCATTTCTACGGTTCAAGATACCAAGACTCGCTTCAATATGGCGGCGCCTGACAGAGTTCAATAATTCCATGTTGCCATTATTTTTCTTGAAATTTAAAGAACGAGAAGGTAACTCATAAGGATTTCCTGTTGATACATACAACTGTATTTGTTATGTTACTTATGTAGATCATGTGATTATTTAGTTACTTTGATGGGATTATTTCTAGTAGTAGCTGCATTAACTGTTTCTAATTTGTGCAGGGACAAAGATCATGGTTACAAATACTGTCAGTTATGCAAGGACAACTATTTCTGTTATGCGACTGGTTCTCCCGTATTCTCACATTTGTCAAAGGTCAAGCTTCCTCTTAGGTTTGCATATGTGCTTTAGTGGTCTTTAACTGTTATCCTTCTATTGCCGAACCCGTTGTCTTGGATTTGATCACTAGATATCTCAAAAGCTGCTATCTGGCCCTTCTAATATTGAAGATGTTGGGAAACATTTCTCTATCTGGTTCTTGTTTGATGGTAATGCCGAGTACTCCCTCAGGCATATATTTTCTTAAGATTATGTTCTTCAGTCTGAATGTTAAATCATTTGACGTTTCTGCACTTAGGGTGTGTTTGGTACATGGGAAAATGTTTTCCTACACAATATTTTATTGGAAAATAAGTGGGTTTCTAGTAAGAAAAATAATATTATTCCAAGAGCATTTATATATAATCTAGCAAAACACTATGTGACGGGATGAGGTAGGGAGTTGGGGGTTCAGGGATTGAATGATTAATGGGGTGGGAATTGGGGATGTTTGGTGGGTGGGGAGGACACAATGAACTTGAAATATCACTTATGGAACTTATTTTCTCTACTTTCATTAGAGAAGTCTAGACTAAATGTTTTCCAAAATATTTTGACCAACTACACATGAGAAAATTAGACAACATTTTCCTCAATACAAAACACACTCTTAGTGAAGTTTGAAGCTTTTGAGTAAAGGTGCAGTGTCTTAGTGCTTTGACGATATTCAGCAAGAGCTTTACCACTGAAATTGCCATTACAGGTTTTGCTAGTGAATGGCTCCGTCTTAGATATTTAACCTTAGAGATGCTAAGGAAGATGGATAAATTGGCCTTGGTTTAAATATAAATTGAAAGGATAAATTAACCAATCTATGGATTTTGTACAAATATTGCATGATACCATGTCCATATACATATGTTGAGCTAATATCATTTATGATAAGGAGACTTACTTGTGCTTTCCATTGATTTTCTATGTCTAACTTCAAGAAAGGAATCCCTACTTTTCTCCTTTGCATTTAAAGAAGAAGTGATCTAGAGTGTGGTATTTTATGTGATTTTCTGCAGTGGCCTTCTCCAAGCATTTTGATTGATCTTATCCATACAAGTTTGTCTTTTCTACTGAAGGTTAAAGCTTTTCTCAGCTTAAGGTTTCCTTGATTGTCTTTATAGGGTAAGGATTTATTATTCTGAGAACCGTCGGAATTTTGATAATATAGCTGAAGGGTTGATTCTGTTACGTCAATGACGAGAAAACATCCTACAATTGTGTTAAGTGGAAGAAGCTATAAAGAAAATGAAATCTATCTATTTAGAATGGAATTGTGCCAAGGAGTCAACGCAGGACCAAATCTGTGGAGAAAATTATACTTATCAACCTTGTATAGTCAGGGATGTAAAACCGAAAGTTAACTAGATTTCTTCTCTTTTACTTTACTAAGTTCAGTATACTCTAGATTTGATATAAAGGCTCATTTGGAGCCTATTAGGTCTAACCTATTTGCTTAGCTCGCTGCCTTCATATATCAGTATAGGATCTAATGTGTTTGGAGTAATCATTTCTAATAATTTACTGATCTTCAGGGCCGATGATATGGCCTTGGGGACTCTCTGAACCAGATATGGAATGTTATGTCTATACTCGGTAGCTTCAAGATTTAGGCCGACACAGCACCTGTGTCTGATGCTCTCTTTACAAAGTACAGAGATGTTTCAACCAACTGTATGTCTATTCAAGTGCAAATCCACAACAGTATTGCTCAGGGTCATATGCAATAATGTTGAGTTACTACAACTGAAATAGCATATTCATGCCAGTGAATATCTCTCCCTTAGACATTTAACCTTACGGGGATGCTCATGTAGATAGATGAATCAGCCTTGATTTAAATGTTAATTGAAATGATAAATTAACCAATCTATAACTTCTGTAAGAATATTGAATGATACCATGACCATACACGTTAAGCTAATTTCATTTATGTAAAGGTGACTTTCTCATGCTTTGTGTTGATTTTCTATGTCCAACTTCAGGAAAGGAATCCCTTCTTTTCTGCTCTGCATTTAAATAAGAAGTTATCCAGAGTGTGGTATTCTATGTGATTTTCTGCAGAGGGCTTCTCCAAGCATTTTGATTAATCTTATCCTTACAAGTTTGTCTTTTATGCAGAAGGTTAAATCTTTACTTACATTAAGGTTTCCTTGATTGTCTTTGTAGGATAAGGAATTATTATGCTGAGAACTGTAGGAATTGTGATAAATATAGCAGAAGAATTGATTTAGTTTCACCAATGATGAGGAAATCTTACTATTTTGTTAAATGGAAGAAGCTATAAAGAAATTTTATCTATCCATTTATAACGGAATTGCGCCAAGGAGGCAACCCGTACCAAATCTGTGGAGATAATGGCTATTAATGCGTAGCTAAGTGATGCAAATTAAAAGTTAACTTTCTCTCTCTTACCTTACTGAGTTGAGTTTAGTATATCTGTATTTGATATAAACACTCATTTGCCGCCTATTAGGTCTGACCTATTTGCTTAGCTCGCTGCCTTCACATTTCAGTTAGGATCTTTTATGTTTGGAATAATCATTTCTAATAATTTGCTGATCTTCAGGGCCAATGATTAGTATATCTGTATAGTGATTTTACAGCCAACTGTATGTCTATTCAAGTGCAAACCACGGAGCTGAATCCCTTCCTCAGGTAATATGCAATACTGTTGAGTTTCTACAATAGCATACCCTTAAAGAAATGTATAACCCGATCTAGGATGCAGAGTCTGATGTTCTTGAGATATCAAGGAAGCATAGGATGATAACAACACGGTCATTGAATGGGCAGCCACTAAGGTGATGAAAACATTGTTTACAAGATAGCCAACTTGTGTGTACTGCACTTGAGTAATATATTTGCAATCTTTATCAGTAAGTTTATTATATCTGCATGTCTTAATTCTATAATTTATACGTGATCCAGACTCAAAGCACTGATTTTGAATAAACCAGTCCAACTAGATTCGTCTCTGAACAGGACCCAAGACTTTGTTCCCTTACCTTTTTAGACCTTTCAATATGTGGATCTCCCTAGGTTCTTGGTGGCAACAAATTTGATTTAATCAATTTTTCCATTCCTGTTATGTTTTTAGAAAAGAAATCTTTATTTCACATACTCGGATATTATTTCAATAGGCTATAACAGTTCTAATGTCTAACATTTGCATTCAACTACATAATCTATTGCAAGACCCGCTGCAAATGTATTTATATTTCTGATACCCAAGATAGATTTACAATACCGAGTGTAATTTTCTTCTTTGATTACTTTCCTATTACATCCTTAAGTTGATATAGTTGCTAGTATAAACATTACTCATCTGAGTTTCAACATAAAAACGAATAAAGTCCGAGACTGAGAGCTTCTTGTTGTTATTATCACCTTTATATTTCCTTTGATCTTTAGATGTTGGCGGAATACGTTCATAACAGAAGCACACAGAAAGGGCAGAGAAGAAGTAAATCTATACAGATTACAGTAATCTAAGCAGGGCATTTATTAGTATACCCTTTTTGGCAAATTCCTTTAATTGAAACTCAATTTTAAGAGGGAGAACCTAAAAATTCACGCAGTTAAGACAACCTCAGTCCTACTCATACACATTGAAAATTTTTCCTTAACAGCACAAAAGGTTGGGTTTTTGAATAACTCGTTGACAGATGTGCGCTGCCTGTGCTGTAGGTGCCCATTTTTCATACCCCTCTTTTCCTCTCTGCCTCTCTCTTACTTGTCTTTTGTATACTAGTACTGGCGTTACTTTTGAGGCCTTTCTGCACTGCCGTTTTCCCCTTTTCTCTCTTGTAATTTCTTTAGGGTTTTTGTGTCTTAAAACCTAGTTTCCAAATTCCAGTTCTCTTCTTGTTCTTTGTGTGCTTTGAACAAAGGAAACGGTTTCCATGGCCCGTGCTTCTGTTTCTGAGGAGGAATGCAACAAAGGACTTCTTGAAGTTGGGAATGAGCTGCTTCAACAACCCCCATCTTCTAAAGAGGAGCTTCTGGAGAAACTTGATGTGAGAACCTTTTCTTCTTCTTTCCTCGATGTCATAAGCAAAAAGTACATAACCTTGTTGATTTTCATTGGGTTTTGATATCTAGTATTATTAACATGTTCCTTGAACATAACTAGGGAAGAATGATCAGTCAACACCATCCATCTTCAATCATGTTCATTCTGAAAGAACTTGACCTAACTTTCCTTCTTTGCGCTTCAACATAGGTTTTATCATAAATTGGGATTTCCGGTGTGACATTGCTTATTGCTTGATCTGGCAGTCAATTATCTCGCCGTGTTTGTTTACTTCCTGTTGTTTAAAGGACATAATCAGGCTTCCTGATGGATGAAAGAACATAAAACTGTGGAGAGAGAGATATGTTTGACCTTGTGATTTTGTTTAGAACTTTATCATTCTTTATTTTCTACCAGATCTCATGAATTATGATCTAGATTTCATTTGTTATCCAGAGAAGTGTTTCCAATGTATTTGACATAGTTCAATCACTTCTTTTTGGTATGCAATTTTCAGAACTTGGAGCATCTTTTGTCAATGGTGAAGCAAGTTCCCCCTGCATCGGTGCGAGATGCTATTCAGCCTGCAATGGAAGCACTGGTTACAGATGGAGTTCTACGGCATCCTGACATAGATGTGAAGGTGTCAGTTGCATCTTCCATGAGTGAGATCATTAGAATTACAGCTCCAGATCAACCATATAATGATACCAGACTTAAGGCAAGTACAACTCATACAGCCTTCTTTATTGAAATTGGAAGTCAGACTGGTTGCCAGTCTCTCTTCTAACTATGCTGTTTTACTTTTTAATTGATGGTTCAGATTCTGTAGGTAGTTGTGCATATATGATTTTGGATGCATGAATAGTATTTATATGTACTCTTGGTTTGGTTTCTTGCTCAATTGGCGGACAGGACTTTTTTGAGCTTGCAGTTTTGGCATTTGGGAAATTGTCTTGCTTGGAGGGTCGCTGTTATTTAAAGGCTGTCTCAATTATTGAAGTTCTTGCGAAGTACCAAACGTGCGTGCTGATGTTGGATCTCCAGTTAGATGCATTGATTGTTCAGATGTTTCAACATTTTTTAAATAGTATAAGGTATACCTCCAATTATGATATACATTCATAATTTTCCTATAGGTAAGAGGAATTGAAACCGACCACATGGTTGTTACTTTGCTGGTATTTTATCTATTATTGTTCATTTATTTCTGGTAATAAGATATATGCTCTGTCCTTGCCACAAGCTTAGTTATTTGTGCACTAAGACAAGAAAATAACTGCAAACTGTCAACTTTAAAGAGCAGAACGCCCATGGATGAGAAGACTAATTGCTTGTGACTAGTGCTATCTTGTGGTTTAGTATATTTTAGTTAGCTACTTGTCTTAGAGTTTGTCTTGGTCAATTTCTGTCTTAGAAGAACTTTTATATAGGTGCCTCAGCAGTTGCATGTCCTTGAACGATTGCTCCAGCTGAGAACAACCAATTCCGTGAGTCATTTTTTGAATATAAATTGTTCTATTTGATTTGACTTGGGCTTTGAAGGTGGTCAATTAATTATGCCCAATTTAGAACGTGTAGAGCTAGTTAAATGGCAGTGGAAATGTGGAAAAGAACAGCAGTGATTTACAGTGTTGTTTTCCTCTTTTATGTTTTGGCGACATGAAGTAAGTTGGTATGTTGGTATTTGTGGATCAAATGATGGATTGAGTTAAGCCCCCAGGGATGAGCTCAACATGCACCGGTTGAGGGACTTGTGTCTTAGGTTACAAGTTTGAGTCCTTCCCCAAGTGAACTAAATCCAATATTTAAGTGAAGAAGGATAGAGGAGAGGGCCCATCATCCCCAAGTTCCGAAGGTTGCAGTTGGCCCAAAGGGTTGGCTCCAAACAGATTTTTCAATCTTAAATAAGATTGGTAGACTTGATAAGTAAAAAAGGAAGGAAGTAATGGCTGAAAGACCAGGGGGAGTGGTAGAAACTTTGTCTCATTGCTGGCACTAATCAGCTACTAAGTACAGTTTCAGCAGCTTCAATCAATCTCATGTTGAAGAGAAGTCACTTCCAAATGAATTTACCCGCTCACCAGTTAATTAATCACCTTTCTAGTCCATATTTAGTCAATATAACCTTATCCATGAAGCATGCTGATTTTTGTCCGTATAAAATCTCCACAACTTACTCTAAGAGAATTGTATTATAGGTGGATAGTGGTCTAAGTCCTGCTCACTCCATTTGGGAACCATAATCTTCTTCCCCTCTCTAGTCTCTACTAGGTGAAGCTCGTATGACCCTTCTTTCCCTTCCAATAAAAATCACCAAATTGTTGAAACGTTTATAAGCATGCAAAGACAATATATTTAAAGCATGTGGGCATATTAAAGAGCGTTGATGTATATACTGCTATCTTCCCTCCTTTGGTATCTAGTCTTCTCATCCACTATTTTTTTCTGAAATTTCTAAACAACCGGCTGCCAATTTTTAAAAATTCAATGTTTATGACTGTTCAAATTTGGATTCTGATAAGTTGATATTTTCTTTATCTAGCTAACTGTTTGACTATTAATTAGATAGTTTTCGGCTATCACTAATTTATCACAAGTCAATTATACACCCTTAACTTGGACCAATCAAACACTGTTATAGCAAATGGTATGGAGTGAGTATATGACAGTTTTAGCAGTATATTCACCGTGGTTATTCTTATATTGAATGCAGCATAAATGAAGTTATATGCTAAGGTGCATAGCATGTCAAGGTCTACCAGATTCTATTTTCCTTCACAACATTCAAAGACTACCAGTTTCTCAATTTGCCATTTTTTTCTTCTGGGGAATGGCTGACAACTGTTTTGTCTCTTTCCCTATTTTAAGGCCGGCCCACCCTGATGAAGTATTCATGAACATGAAAGAAATAATGACCATGATAATAAAAGAGAGTGATGATATTCCAATGCAGCTTCTGAACATCCTTGTGAGCATCCTCATAAGTAGTGTAAAGATGGAAAATCAGGTATTGCTTTTCCTCTATAAGTTTAATCTTTTATCTTTCTAATTGTTTTTAATGACGTCTTATTTTGGTTTAGAATGTTTCACCTTGTTCTTATGTGCTGGGAGAGAAAGTTCTTCAAGAAAGTGCTGTCAAACTTTATCCATATCTTCAAAAAGCAGTGACGGACCTGGGCATTTCCTTTAACAACTATTCAGAAGTTGTTGAATTAATGTGGAGGGAGGCGATTAAAACTAAAGCTATGGTGGGTCTATCTGATATTCACAGTAATTGCTGCATTTATTTAAAAAATCTATGATTGTTTAGTTGTATAATTCTATACTTTCCCTTTTCCTGTCTAATTTACAAAGAAATGGAAGCAGATAAACATGCAATCAGCCGATCATGAAAAATTGAAGATCTAAGAATCTTAGGAAAATGAGGTGGGAAAAGAAAGAAATTTGATACTAACTATCAAAAAATAGAAGAGGAAAGAAAAATGTAATCCTTGATGTCAACAGTGACAGTTCCGATAAAGGAAATAATGACATGTTTGACCGTTCAAATAAGATGACTTGGACCCTCCTTGTTAATACGTTGAAGGCAATCTGTAGCATCAGCTGCGAGTATTTATCATGGATCATTACACAATGTGCTACAGTGCTTTTATAACTTTGATCCCACATTCTTTGTTAAATTTAAAGCATTGTGATCCTAACTTGTCAGGTGATGTTTCTCTTAAATTCTTTTTACTTTTCCAAACTCAGGAATGTGTACACATGTAGTTTTCCACCAACCTGTCCTCATTCTTAGATTAGCTTGAGAAAGATAAAACTTTAAGGTCCTTTACGAGATAGTCAGAAGCTCTTGTTTTGCTGATTAATTGTTGATATAAAGGTGTGATAAGTAAAGGTAACTTCACAGATAATAAGTGATATTTGTTCTGGATTTATAGTAATGATATGAATTCTTCCTGTGCTACACACTTGTCAGGTGGAAAGTGCTCCGGAAGAGCTTGCACCACATGCTGCGCATAAGAACGATGATGTTGTTCTAGAGACAGTTTCATCGTTAAAGGAATCAGAAGCAACCAAAGAAGCAGTAGATCCAGAAGCTACTCATACTTCAAAGAAAAGAGGTTGGAAACCTACTTTTTTGAATAAAGCAGAGGAAGGATATGATGATGCTTGGATAAGTGGAGAAAGGAGATCAAATATAAGACGGCGGTCATCAGTTGGTGAATCAAGAGCTGAGGTAAATCAAACAGTTAGCATTAATTGACTGAACTCGTTTAGGAAGTGTATTTAAGTATATCATTTATTTCTGCCCCTTAGTTCTGGACTTATTATATACATAAATTAAATTGTGCGGGCATTGGGCTCTGCCTTTTCAATCACCAAAGAAATCAATTTTTCCAAAACCTCTAAAGAACAATGTAAAAGTAAGAATTCGCTATCAGAAGAAATGGTCAACATTTATTTCAGTATCATTAATTAGAGTTGGCTTATTTAATTATATTAGAAAACCTTCAATAAGTGATTACACTGAAGTGAATGTCCTCATTTCAAAAGTTATGTCGACTCAAGTAAAGTATTTAAGTTACCCCTTAATTTGGACTTATTATGTACATAAATTGATCTCTGTAGGTACTGGGTTCTGTCTCAAACACCAAAGAAATCAATTTCCCCAAAGCCTGTAAAAAACAACGTAAACAACGTAAAAAGAGGAAGTGCTTGCCATCACAAGAAGAGGTAAACATCTGTTATCATTAATTTGATCTGGCTTTCAGTTATTAATATTAGCCTACTTTCAGTAAGTGCTTACTAAAGTGAATGAATGTAGTTGTTTTGGAATATTATGTCAATTCAAGTAAAGTGTTTGTTCTACCCCTTATTTTTCCTCAACCCTGTTTGAAGCTCAAACTGGTTCTAGATAGTGAGTTCTTGGTTCTTGTTTTATCCTCTTAAATTAGTCATTTTCACCTTGCGCGACAACCATTTTGGTCTCTAAAAGTATTCAAGTGTGTCATTGTGAATGGCAAACTGCTGCAGAAGTTTAGATGAGAGAGGAACCTAGAAAGCATGCATGATGAATCGATAGATATCTAAAAACTTAATCTTAGTATTTATTTCATAACACCTTTCTATGCTCTAAAATTTGGCAGGGGAAAGCAGCTGATGATCTGGCTCCTCCAACAACGTAAGTTATTAATATCGCATTTAGACCCCCTTTGCATAATAATGAATGTAATTCGAGCTGAATAATGCATTCTTTTTATGTTGCTGTAGGACCAAGCAGCATAATTTAACTCCAAAAGGAGTGCGCCAAAATAAAGTGGTCAAGGTGGATGTGCATGGCTATAAAGTAGAAGTTAGCAGTGCTCCCCTATTGACTGCCATTTTTTCCAAGTATGGTGACATTGCAGTCAATTGTCACTACAAATCATTGGCTTCCAGAGCTTCCCTTCTTGATCTAGTTTGTGATGTTGTAAAGAGGCTGAAAGCTGGTGATGTTGGTTCTTCATCAATCAAACAGATGAAATATTTTGTCTCTACTGCCGTGGAAGTCGAGCTTGACGTAGCTTGGCTGCAGCAGTATTTGGATGAGATTTCAAAAGAGGAGGATATGGAGAAAAGGTTACATATGGATATTGATATCCTTCTTCATTGAATTGTGGAGCAAGACATCAATTTCTCCGTGAAATTAGTTTATTAACATTCTTTTTATCAACACATAATGTTTTTGTTGACGATCCTTTGCTCCAACAATATGTAGGATTCCTCAAACAATCTGATTGATATGTTTTGTGTCTGTGAATTAACATACATGTAAATTGCATTGCGACACATCATCTCTTGAAATTTTTCCTACATTTAATGTGAGTTAAATGTGCTGATCTTTCTTTTGTCACCTCATTATGCGCAAATTAGTGCCGGCAAAATGAGTCCATATTTTGGTAACCCGTCCAATTCGTCCATATTTAATGAGTTGGGTGAGTGACTTTTTACATGGGTAAAATATGGGTTGATATCCATATTCAACCCATAAAAGTATGGGTAAAATATGGGTAATATGGATAATATGGGTAAAATATGGATTAACCAAATGAGTTAAGCTTCTAACTTTTATTCATTCAAAATTCATGATATTACTTAATATATTGTAACTTCTCTTCCTTTTTATGTTCTATAAAACTAATTATTTTTCTCTATAATTGAAAATGTGAAGTCTTTGGCCCTCCAAAAATATCAAATTTAAATGTACATTTCTTTTGTTAATTCTAATTATATTTTTTTTAATTTGTTTAATTTTTATATTGAATAATAAATAATAGTGTAAAATAAGCAAATCATGTACTAGTATTGACATTGCTTAAAGTGCATTAAGCTTGTTTTAGGGTGTGTTTGCTATGAAGGAAAATATTTTCACCCCTACCCTCGACCCCCTCCCCCCCCAAAACCCCCCAAAAAAAATTTTAAGTTTATTTTTAACTTCAAAATTTCCTTTTTTCACCCCTATCCTCAACCCTCCCCCCACCCCCACCCCAGCCTCGAGGCGCCGTGCCCCGAGGCCTCGAGGCCCCCTACCCCCGCCTCGAGGCACCATGCCCTGAGGCCACCTACCCCACCCAACCACCCCCTACTAGCCCCCCACCCCCACCCCTCCACCCCCCCAAAAAAAAAATTAAATTTGTTTTTAAAAAATATTTTCAACTTCAAATTTTTATTTTTTCACCCCTACCCTCGATCCCCCTCCCCAATCCCAAAAAAAAAAAATTAAGTTTGTTTTTAAAAAATATTTTCAATTTCAAAAATTATTTTCTACTCTAGTAAAAATAAAAGATATTTTTCGAAAAATATTTTCTACTCACCAACCAAACATGAGAAAATAAGTCAAAAATCTACTTGTTTTCCAGGAAAACATTTTTTAGGAAAACATAAATTTATTTTATATTGATAAGTTATAGGATTTTTTTTTTACTTTTATGATACAATAAAACTAAATGAAGCATTTTTAACATATTTCATCTAAAAAAGACTAAAATATTTTCTCCATGTTGAATTCTTAAGTAGAATATTATTTACTCATGAAAATATGGGCAAACTAGTATTTTATCCAACCCATTTGTTACTCAATCCATTTTTACCCATATCAAATATGAGCGAGTTAAATTATTACCCATTTTATGTTGACCGATTTTGAATCCGTCCAAATTTGATCCAACCCGCTCATTTGCCACCACTATGCGCAATGAACTTTTGTTGCTAAGACGAGCATTCCATAGATAGATATAGTTACAACATGGATTTTATACAAGGGTTATTTTTCATTTCATATAATAATAACACAAGGAAAGGTATACTCAACACAATTTTTTTCTTTAAGATACAAATTTATATTTTCTTATTAGAATATTTTAGAAGTTATGTAATAAGGCATAACAAGTTACATTATATGTAGGGACTTAGAAGGCCAAAATATAGTAATATCCAAGAGAGAGAAAAATACAGACCCAAAAAAGCATAACAAGTACTACAACAACTTTGTGAAAACACTATATATCTTTTATGTTGAGTATCTTAATTTCTATATAATATATGCGAGCAAAATAAAAGTTTTAAGTTCAGATAGCTCTAAACTTTTAAGGTATGGATAAATAAGGATACTTCAAATCTTTAATTCACAATTTTTTATTTAATGAACTGCAGGGTTAAAATTAAACATTTCAGAAATACAGAGGAAAACTAAAATAATAGTCATTTAAGAAAAGGATAATTTGTACACAAACTTGATAGTTTAGCTGAATGCAATTTAAATTGACTCATAAAAGATTTTGTCTTTTTTTTTTTTAAAGTGCATAATTTTAATTTAATATAAACTTATATCAAGTAAAATTTATCTGTTATCTTAGGTGTACATTATTAAAAAAATCACACTTTTTTTATCACTGAAAATATTCAGCTTCTATTACCACAAATATTTTGATTGAATCTATAATAGAAAAAGAACTAATAGTATTTTTATATAAAAGAAAATTGAAAATTTTCCATTATTTCAATAATATTTTTCAGTGAATTGATTTGAAAGGAAAAATTATTTTATCACAACACATATAATATGCCTTGAGAGGAGACTGGAACCTTTTCATCTTCTTGAAATCACTTTGGCTCTAAATCAAGAATATGTATATTTGCAATTCACTGCTAGGGCTTCCACTCTACACAGACTCGCTTCAACATCTATGGCGGTGCCTAATGGTCGCGAAATTTATTTTAATTTAAAGTTATCACTATAATCCAGTTCTCCTAATTTATGAAATTTTTCATTATGGCCTTTGGAAAATTGTAATACTCTCCGTTGAAGATCATGGTCACGAGTATTCATTGTATTTCTTGAAACTTAAAGAACCGGAAGGTAACTCTAGTTGGCGGTATTGGTTCTGTTAATTTTGTGATCTGTTACTTTTGGTGTAATTATCATTATGCAAGGACAGAGTAGGTTTGTTATGTGACCTTTGTTCATTAATAGGTCAAATGGTAGTTATGAAGCTTGGAATCGTTCTTTTATGATGTAGAGAGTTAGTAGACTGTTGAAATAAAGCTGGAGTTATGAGGAAGGGGTAGAAATACTCTCAATTGAGGATGTGCATTCTAAAAAACTTAGGTTTTCTTTTTTATCTATTTAAATTGATTGTTCGGTTGACTTTGGAAACTTGTAATGGCTTCAGATATGATCAAGAGAATCAGTGGACCGTTGATATCACACTGTCACTTGTGATCTGTGAGGTTAGTGCTGGAGAAGAATAGTTGTAGAAAATACCCTTCGGGGTGACCTAGTGGCTTGGGCTTGGGCTTGGGACTTCCATGTTGGAGGTCTCAAGTTTGAAATCCCTTGCCAGCGAAAGCAAGGGGTTTGAGTTCTGAATTGGACCCGTCACACTGGACTTGCCTAGTGCGGGTTACCTCTCTTGTGTGGTTTGCGAGCTATTGCATAGAAGCAGGGGTTTTACCTGTGGGCTCCCAAAGGGTAGTGACTGTTGGTTTCCCTTGTCACAAAAAAAAGAGTATCATTTTGGAAACTTGTAATGGCTTCTACTCAAAGCTGAAACTGAAATTACCATTATATAGGATATGGCAATGAAGGCTTAGATATTTAACCTTGGGGAGGCTCAGGAAGATGAATGAATTAGACTTGGTTAAAATTTAAATTGAAAAGATAAATTAACCAATCTATAACTTTTATATAAATATTGCAGGATACCATGGCCATATACAAATGTTGAGCTAATATCATTTATGTAAAGGTGACTTACTCGTACTTTCTATTGATTTTCTATGTCTAACTTCAGGAATGTAATCCCTACTTTTCTAATGTGCATTTGAAGTTATCTAGAGTGTGGTATTCTATGTGATTTTCTGCAGTGGGCTTCTCCAACCATTTTGCTTGATCGATACAAGTTTGTCTTCTGTACAGAAGGTTAATGCTTTTCTCAGCTGAAGGTTTCCTTGATTGTCTTTGTAGGGTAAGGATTTATTATGCTAAGAACTGTAGGAATTGTGATTAATATAGCAGAAAGGTTGGTTCAGTTACACCTATGACGATAAAAAATCTTACTATTGTATTAAATGGAAGAAGCTATAAAGAAATGATATCTATCTATTTAAAACGGAATTACACCAAGGAGGCAATGCCGGAACAAATCTGTGGAGATAATGCTTATCGACCTTGTATAGCTGAGGGATGCTAAATTAAAAGGTAACTAGCTTTCTTCTCTCTTACTTTACTTGGTTCAGTAGATTCTAGATTTGATATAAACACTCCTTTGCTGCCTATTAGGTCTAACCTATTTCCTTAGCTCGCTTCCTTCATATTTCAGTTAGGATCTTATAAGTTTGGACTAATCATTTCTAATAACTCGCTGATCTTCAGGGTCGATGATATGGCCTAGGGACTCTTTGAACCTGATATGGAGATGCTATGTCTATACTCAGTAGCTACAAGATTGAAGCCAGTACTGCACCTATGTCTGATGTCATCTTTACAAAGTACATTTACAGCCAAATGTGCATCTATTTAAGTGCAAATCCACGGAGCTTAATTCCTTGCTCATGGGCATATGCAATACTGTTGAGTTTCTACCACAATATGACCTTAAAGCCAATGTATAACGTGATCTTGGATGCAGAGTCTTCCATTCTTGATATATTAAGGATGCATGGGACGATAACAATATGATCATTCAGTGGGCAACTGCTAAAGAGGTGGAAAACAGGCAACACAAACCGCTATGTGGTCTTTCAACCTGTTCGTGAAAACTGTTTACCAGTAAGGCAACTTATGCGTACATGCACGTGAGTAATATATTTGCTATCTTTATCAGTAAGTTTATTATATTTGCATGTCTACTTTAGAAATAATTTTGTAGGTCAGTACATTCTTCAAACTCAAAGCAATGGTCTTGGTTAATCCCACCTAACCAAATTTATCTCTGAACAGGAGCCGAGGCTTTGTTCCTTAACCTCTTTAGACCTTTTAATACATGGGACCCCTGAGGTTCTAGTTGGCAACATAATTGATTTACTCAGTTTTTCCTTTTTTGTCCCAATTTTAGAATTGATCTGTACACTAAAGTGAATGTTCTCATTTCGAAAGTTATGTAAAGTATTTAATTTACCCTTTATTTGGGCTTATTATGTACATAAATTGGTCTCTGCAGGTATTGGGTTCTGTCTCAAACACCAAAGAAATCAATTTCCTCAAAGCCTGTAAAAAACAACTTAAACAACATAAAAGGAAGAACTGGCCATAACAAGAAGAGGTAAACATCTGTTATCACTAATTTCATCTGGCTTATAGTTAATAATATTAGACAACCTTCAGAACGTGCTTACTAGAGTGAACGTACTTGTTTTGAAATTTTTTGTCGATTGAAGTGAAGTGTTTGTTCTACCTCTTAGTTTTGGACTTATTATTTACATAATTTAAGTTTTGCATGCATTGTGTTCCGTTTCAATCTCCAACATGGTAGCTTTGTTTGATGTTACTCTGGTAAATTTACCTAGGGGTGTCAAAAGAATATGAACAATCATAGAACCTAATCGAATCAATTTATATCATTTTTTAAATAAAATCGTGAACTTTTATTTAGGTGTATAACAGTCCCAAACAATAGGAATGATCTTTTTAATTTATAAAAAAATCCAAAAAATTCCCGAACCGGAACAAATAATCTTACGTATATGTAACTATATTTTATATATTAACAATATATTAAATTTAATATATAAATATATTTATAATATTTTTCAAATATAAATAATATAACTTAAGTCCTAGGCCTATGGTGACTGGATGACTTTAGATCTTTGCTTTTTAATTAGCATTTACTTAATTATGTTTAAAATTAAAAGGAGACTATAATAGATACTTTATCAAACAATTCGACAAAATCTATACAAGCACTCCTATTAAATGTTTAAGATCAAACAATACGGTAACAAGGTTTGAAGTGCTTCTTCGAGAACATACTTGCGAAAGAAATATATTGATAATAACGTATTTTGAGGTGTTATTTTAAAAATAAAAAAACGAAAATTAACTGAATTGTATTGATACCAAAGAGAAATCGATATGATATGATTTTAAAAAAATCTAATTTTGGTTATACATTATATAATACCCGAAAATTGGGATGACATAATTTTTTAAAAATAAACGACCGAACCATCTCATTGACACCCCTACTCACACCATCTATATAAAAATTAAATAGTAGGATTATCTCAATAAATTTAGTCAATATTAGTATAAACAATGCGATGTATATGATTCATCAATCGTTAATCAGATGTCTTGAATTTGATTCTTGAATTTGAAAAAACTCTTAATAGGAAATGCTCATTCTGCGAATCCAAGCTAATCGAGAATTTACTATAAAATATCAAACATCGAGTGAAAAACACAGTTAATACAATTTACAATTTATTTTAAGTTCCATTGAAATTGTTTTATTTAGAAGAATAATTTTTCTATAATAATAACTTCCATCGAAATTATTTTATTTAGAAAATAATAAATTTCTATAATAATAAATTATCACACTTAATATGCCATTAAAATGTGTTGATTTTTTTACCTTTCATTATTAATGACAACACCTAGTGAAATGTGTATGCAATGAAAGTAAAAGTTTTTCCAATTGGGTAATGCTAAATGACCAGAAATTTAAAAAGTCTATAATATCTTTTTTATTTTAAAATAAATTAATTTTTTTAATTAAAAGGTATTTAAGTTAGGTATTTAAGTTAAAAGGGTAAAAATGTTCAAAAAGTTAAAATAACATAGTGTAAAATATGTTATTTTACCATTCTGACCAAATTTTTTGGACAAAAGGATTTTTCCTTTCCAATTTAATAGTCAAAACAATTTTTTCCAATAAAAAAAAAGAGAAAACAAGATACAAAGAAATCAAAGTTTGAGTTTTGCCACTAAAGTGTGTATGCAATAAAAGTAACTTTTTTTCCAATTTTAGACATTTTTAAAATAGAAAAAGACCACCATTCAAGTAATTTAAGTTCACTGTTCGAAGGACAAAACAGTCCAATAAATAAAGTGTCTCTTTTTCTGTGTCTTAAAAAGGTCCTTTCTTGAACTTCTTAAAACAAAAAAATTGGTGTCTTTTTGCACTTCTACAGAGCCACGTAGAGTGCAAATGCCAAATTAAGCAAATAGTACACGAGAAAAGCACAAACACCCTGAAAAAAGTTGTGAATTTCAAACTCAAAATTTGAGAAAAAAATGCAATTAACGTGAGAGGTTTATGTATGCCAATTTTGTCCCTAAATTTGCTCCCAAACACAAACCCCAGTTGTATATAATCAGCATTTGTTGTGTCTGAGGTTGCATTTTCTTCCTAGGATGTTATTTATTTTTGGGGTTCTTGAAAGGGCAAATTTTTATACAAGTTTCTTGAGGTTTTGAGACTGAAAGTGAATGCTCCTTCCCAGAAAGAAATTGAAGATGGGCTAAAAGATTGTGGGAATAGCCTCATCAACTTTCCTCATTCTACTGAGGAGCTCATCAGTCTTCTTGATGTAAAGATTCATTTTTTATCTTTCTCATGTTCTTTAAATATAAAGTACTAGTTTTATCTGTGTGTTTTTGTGTCTCTTTTTGTGCCCTATTATTTTAGATTGATTTTATCTTGATAACAGGAAGAACTTTTCAGGGGAATGGTTGTTTGTTAGATAAATTTGATGCCTGGTTTTCCTTATGTATCAGGATGCTTTTTTGTCTCCAAATAGAAGCTTTTTGTTCTTAATCTAGTAGATGTGTGTGTTTTAGCCTCTTTTTGTGCCCTATTATATTAGATTGATTTTATCTTGATACAATAAGAACTTTTAAGGGGAAGGGTTGTTTGTTAGATAAATTTGATGCCTGCTTTTCCTTATACTCTGAATGAATTGCTTTGTCATAAATTTCTGAATATGAATAATGCATCAGCCTCAGTTATGATGTCAATTATAGAAGTAGGTAAACGTTTTGTCAATTGTAGGAACTAGATAACTCCTTTAAAGAAACACTTTGCTCTGTTTGAATCATGAAGACATACTGACATACATTGGACCCCCAATTAACTGGACGGGACAGAGAAGAGGGAATAGGATGGTCAACTGTAATCTTAAAGTCTCTTGCTATATGTCCAGGTTCATTTCTTGTTGGAAGATGTCGTTGCTCTACAAGAATGTGATGGACCTTCATCCGTAGAAGCATTTCATATTTTAGATATAAAAGTAATCATTTGAAGGACTGTTTTAAAGTACAAAATGTTTTTCTCTTAATAATACAATGATGTTGGTCCAATTTTAAAACTGTATTAAAAAGAACATCATTTATTAGATTCTTTTCTGCAATATTACTTTCCTATTCTAAATCTTAAACTCCATCATAAAGTTTAAAATTTAGTCAAATGCATAAAATATCAAATATTCAGTAACTTAAACTGTCTCCCCCACCTTTCCCTTTGTTTTTGTTTAACTGTTTTAGGCTGCTTGCATGTGTTTGTCAACTATACTTGTTGAGAGTTGAAATAGCAAGGATCTAGAAAGGTATAAAACAAAGATACTTCATAAGCTTCTTCGTTCGTCTCTCCTCCCTTCTTGCTACACGTCCAGGTTCATCGTTGGTGCTGCTGGAAGATGTCGTCGCCCTACAAGAATGTGATGGACCTTCATCCGTACACTCAACCTTCAGCCTCTTAGCAGCCTAATCTGGGAATGACTTATGGGAGATTTGGATTTGTTATTATCAGTAGCTAGTTGAATTTCTTTGGCTGCAGCATCGTCACTCCTTTTAAAATGAAACCTTGCGAAGCAATGTTGATGTATAAATTTCATAGAAATAACATAATTGGATGTGTGCAATGCATGGTTCGTCAAGCAGATAGCTTTCAGAATGTGGTTGGGAGTTAAAACTTGTATAGTACAGATCCAATTATGTTGTCTCTGAAATCTATATATCGGCATTCCTTGGCAGGGTTTTTTGTTAAAGAGAGTGATGATGCAGCCAAAGAAACTTAACCATCTCCTGATAATAACAAATTCAAATCTCCCAGTGAACCATGAACCATCCTCTGACCAGGCTGCTTAGAGGCGGAAGGTTGAGCGTACGGATGAAGGTTCATCATTCTTGTAGAGCGACGACATTTTCTAGCAGCAGCGATGTACCTAGACATGTAGCAAGGTAGGAAGAGAAACGAACGAAGAAGCTAATGAAGTACCTTTGTTTTATGCCTTTCTAAATCTTTGTTATTTGAACTCTCAACAAGTATAGTTGACTAACACATGCACGCAAACCTTAGAACAGTTTAATAGAAATAAATGAGAGGGTGGAGAGAGACAATTTAAGCTATTGAATACTTGATATTTTGTGCATTATACTAAATTTTAAAGTTTATAAAGAGTTTATAATTTAGAATAGGAAAGTAAATTCTGCAGAAAAAAATCTAAGAAATGATGTTCTTTAAAATATAGTTGTAAAATTGGAACAACCTTATTGTAATATCTAGTACTTTCTATAGTTCTGCAAATGGTTACTTTTATATTTAAGAATGATGTTTCTCTTTGCTACACGTCTATGTTTATCGCTACTGCTGGAAGATGTCATCACTCAGCCTCTTAGCTGCCTGATTTGGGTAGATTTGGATTTGTTATTATCAGGAGCTAGTTGAGGATTTGGTTGCAACATCGTCACTCCCTTTAACAAGAAACCTTGCAATGCCGATACACAGATTTCAGAGAATTAACATAATTGGATGTGTGCAATACAAGGTTCGTCAAGCTGATAGCTTTTAGAGATCTTTCCCTTTTCGTCGCGTGCCTTATTTACTGACAAACAAGCCTCCCTTTTCAGAATGTGGTTGGGAGTTACTCTTTTCTTTTGCTTTTTATTGAAAAAAACAATAGACATGAATAGTTAATACTTCATTTTCAAGTTATTTACAGTTCCTTTCTAGCATTTTTGTTGATAGGGGATTTCTTTATATGGTAAATTTGAAAACAACTAAAAGTCGAGCACTGATGTATGTGAACAATAAATCAACAAAATAGTTTTATGTTTGTACTGAAGTTCTTTTTTTTTTCCGTTTTGAAGTATTAATGAACTTCTGAAATAAAACCCAGTAAAAGAAGAATGTCCATGCAATTTTGGTGGGCGTTTGATATGTTTGCTGATTGTATTCCATGTTAATTGTACAATGGTTCAGATTTCAGTAAATTTTTCTAATGCATCAGCAGACTACTGGGACACTTCACGTAATGCAAAAACAAAGTCATTAAAAGGACTATGTTTTCTTATGAGCTTTGGGATAAGATACTATGTCACATTTTAAAGTTTTATAAAGTTTATGTTATACTTCGAAGCTATTTCTTTCTCAATTATCGATGTGAAACAATTTTAGTGATCAATAAGTATTTTACATAAATTGTTAATGTGCAGGCGCCTTGGTTGCATTATTGATTCATCTCGCCATACAAGGAAAAAGAAGAAGGTGAGAGTACTTGTTCTTATTAAAGTTCTTTCCTTACGAAGTCATGTCTATGAAGTGTTTGATTAAATATATCTTAAGGTTAATGTGAGTTTAATTGGAACGAATAAGCTCCCATTTACTTATCGTGAGTCTATCCACATGACCAAGCCATAATGTCCCACTTCTCTAGATTAATGTGATGCTTGATTTTGGATACGGCAAAGCTCTTCAGTAGTGTTCCTTGAAAACCACATATATCAGCTCCAACCATTGGAGTTCTAAACAATCCATAGTTCAAGATAGAAGGAATGGGGTATGCCAAATCGTTCCAGGTAGCACCATTGTCTCCAGTCCAATGTGACGTGTATTTTCCAGAGTCGAGAAAAGTTAGGCTTGCAAGAATAAATGGCCTTTTTCCTGTGCTGTCATCTAGCTAAATGTTAAATAGTGCTTCAGTGATTTTAAATTTTAAGTGTTGTAATATAACTGTACTAAATGTGTAGCTGCTATGATTATGATAAAGTTAAAATGTTGATACTGATAAATGGTAACCATATAAAGGTTTGCTAATCTTGTTTTAACGAGGCATATCATAAATGGTAACTGTACAAAGGGTTACTAATTGCCAGAGCTGGGCGTAATTAATAAACGTTCAATTGACTGAAACAACTTAAAGAAAATGAAAAGAATGAATTAAGTTATAAGTTTTAGGTGATTGTTACCTGCTTCGTATTTGTATAATACTTTAGAATGAATTGTGGCATGTTTCCTCTCTTATCCCTTCATTACCCTCATTTTTTTATTCGAGGTCTCCTAGCGACTTTAGTGAGGAGAATGTTGAGACTCACTGAGTACCACTAGTGGTGTACTGACATTCTCTTTGTGAAACCTACATTGACATAGGTCAATGTAGACACAGGTGTCATAGACGAGCAGATTACCAGATAGGTTGCTTTATTCTAAAAGTTTATTTGGTGAGCTCTGCCATTGACCGTGGAGCTTCTTCTCTTTCAATTAGACAATTTTGATCATTTATCCGGTATTTGCTTTGGGGATTAGCCAGTAAATCTCTGTGTTGTGCGTTCCTCTTAGCACTCCAGAGGTATTTTTAGTTGGGTTATGATTGATCACTTTACTTTGGATTTTTTTAAGTACATTTTAGTAGTCATTGATTTCAATCTTTATTTGGATTATTTTAAGAACTGTTGAATTGAAGGTTCTAACGAAGAGATTAGTTATTTATTTTTATATGCATGTGGGGCATGTGATATGAACGTACAAGTTAGAATAGTCGAGCCGGTTCGCTGGGTTAAGTAAGGCACTGGTGCCGGTCACGTCTTTGTTTAGAGAACGGGTTGTGACAAGTGCTACCTTTGTATGGCAGCAAACAGATGTAAAAGAATGCCCAAATTTTCACACTTGCTCTGTCCTCACACCATGGCTGCTTGATTCCCAAATAACAGTCCATTTGTAGGTGAGCTGTGAGCTGTGGCTGTCAAATGCACTAGTATTTTCCTATCTGATTAGACTCTTGTTCATAAATTGAGATTAAAATTAATATCGCTCCTTTTGTAGTTTGTTTTTCAGGGTTTGGCTGGGGTTGTTAACAGGCCCCCATTTTGTAGTTTCTTTATGCTGCAGCATTAGTAAAGTGGTTTATCTTTATTCTTTGAATTCAAGAGAGCCGATGCTAAATAAACCAGCAAGAGAGTTCACATTGCTACTGAATATGTTGATTGTTCTTATGGCAAATTTTATGAAAAAGAAGCAGAAATATGTAATGAGGAGAGAGAGGCAGAAACATCTTCTACTGAATCTTTGCGCATGTAAGTTTGTAACACAAGTAATCTTTCTCTTCCGTAGATTCTCCACCATTTGGATCACTCCCCTCGTAATTAGCCAAGTCAAAAACACACCTTTTTTCTTGGTACCCTTGGGGTCCATACCACCAATATATGCGTGAAAAAAGAAAGTTTAGTGGTGAATTTGTGGATTAAATCCAACTTCGATATGATAATTTCGATTCAGTTCAATAATTCGCACCAAAATTGATTTTGGCAAACAAATTCATAAATTGCACCCAGAATGAAAAGACCTTGTCAATGCACTACTAAAATCTTATATTAACTTACTAATATGATGAGAAATCTCTACTAACCTTTACTAAACAAACATGAAGACAAAACGAGACGTGTAGTTATTTCTAAGTTTTCTTTTTTTTCTAACGCGTGGTAGTTATTCCCAAGTTTTTTCCATATAAAACACCGCTTCCGAGAGTCTTCCACATCTATTCATCTTCCTATCAGTTCTCTCTCATTATGAAATATCTAGTGCATCAATGCATTGCTAGGGTTGAAGATACCAGCAAGTGCTTCAATATGGCGGCAGTTGCGATGTATTGACGCAGTTGCGAATAAACATGTTCATCTCTCCTTGTGAATATTTCTTGAAATTTAAAGAACATGAATATGTTTGTTCGCAACTGTGTCAATTGATTCTTAGGGTTCCGTATCAGTATCAGTATGGGTGGGGCCTAAAAGAGTTGAATAATTCCATGTTGCATCATATTTTCTTGAAAGTTAAACAAAGGGAAGGTAACTGAGGATTTCCAATTGATACATACAACTTCTAGTGGGATATATTTGGTCTGTGATCTTTTATTTCTATTAGAAGATCATGGTCTTGACTTTGAAAACTTGTAATACGTCAAAAACTCTCTGCCTGAAACTGTTCTGGTATGATCAAGATAATCAAGAAATTGTTAGGTCTCTCATGATCTCTGACTTTTGTGAGGCAAGTTAGGTTAGTACTCTCAGGTTAGGCACTTTTCCTACTTAACAAAAAATTACTGAATATTTTTAGGGAACAACTTAAATTGGACGACTCTCATCCAGTACTTCGGGGATATGGTGCTATTATGTGACTGCTTCTCCCGTATTACCACATCAAAGTTCATGCTTCCTCTTAGGTTTGTATATGTGCTTTAGTGGCCTTAAACTACTATCCTTCAATAGCCAAACCTGTTGTCTTGGATTTGATCATTACATATCTCAAAAACTCTTACCTGGCCCCTCTAATATTGAACATGTTGTGGGGAAACATTTTCTGTCTGGTTCTTGTTTAATAGTAATGCCTAGAGCTCCCCTAGCATATATATATATATATATATTCTTAAGATTATATTTGTTAGTCTGAACGTTAAAACATTTGAGGTTTATGCACCTAGTGAAGTTCAAACCCTTTGAGTAAAGGTGCAGTGTCTGAGTGCTTTGCGTATCTGCCCTGTTACTTGTTATCACAATATTCAGCAAGAGCTTTACCACTGAAATTACCATTACAAGATTTTCCAGTGAATGGCTCCATCTTAGATATTCAACCTTAGACATGCTGAGGAAGATGGATAAATTGGCCTTCTCCAAGCATTTTGCTTGATCTTATCATACAAGTTTGTCTTTTGTACAGAAGATTAAATCTTTCCTCAGCTTATGGTTTCCTTGATTGTCTATGTATGTTAAGGATTTAATATGCTGAAAACTGTAGGAATTGTGATTAATATAATAGAAGAGTTGATTTAGTTATAACAATGACGAGAAAAAAGTCTTACTATCATGTTAAATGGAAGAAGCTATAAAGAAATGATGTCTATCTATTTAGAATGGAATTGTGCTAAGGATGCAACGCCGGACCAAATCTGTGGAGATGATTATGCTTATCGACCTTGTATTGCCGGGAGATGTAAAATTAAAGTTAACTAGCTTTCTTCTCTCTTACCTTTCTTACTGCAGTATATTCTAAATTTGATATAAATACTCATTTGCTGCTTATTAGGTCTAAACTATTTGTTTAGCTCGCTGCCTTTTCATATTTCTGTATAGGATCTTATACATTTGGACTAATCATTTCTAATAATTTGCTGATCTTCAGGGACGGTTATATGGCATAGGGACTCTCTGAACCAGATATGGAATGCTATGACTATACTCAGTAGCTACAAGATTAAAGCTGGCGCTGCATCTGTGTCTGATGCCATCTCTACAAACTACAGTGATTTTACAGCCAACTGTACGTCTATTCAAGTGCAATTCCACAAGAGCTTAATTCCTTGCTCAAGGTCACATGCAATGCTGTTGAGTTGCTACAATAGTATGACCTTAAAGCCAATGTATAACACAATCTCAGATGCAGAGTCTGTCAATCTTGAGATATCAGGGAAGCATGGGATGATACAGCATGATCATTATGTGGGCAACCACTAAGGAGATGGAGCTCAGGCAACACAAGCCGTGATGTGGTCTTTCCACCTTTTCGTGAAAACTGTTTACAAGAAAGGCAACTTATGTGTACATGCACGTGAGTAATATATTTGCTATCTTTATCAGTAAGTTTATTATATATGCATGTCCATGTAAAAAATATTTTTGTAGATTTATACATGCTTCAAATTCAAAGTGATGGTTTTGGCTAAACCCGCCTAACTAAATTTGTCTATGAACAGGAGCCGAGGCTCTGTTCCTTGACCTTTTTATACCTTTTAATACGTGGGACCCTCTCGGTTCTAGGTAGCGACAATTGATTTACTCAGTTTCTCCTTTCATATTCACTTTTTAGAATAAATTCTTTTATTCACATACGCAGATTTCATTTCAATGGGCTTGTAACAGTTCTGATGACATTCCACTACTCTATTTCAAGACCCGATGCAAATATATTTGGGTATTCTGATACCCAGAGATAGATTACAGTTAAAGTCTAGTTTTCTTCTTTGATAACATTTCCTATCAGAAGTCCTGAAGTTTAGGGAGAATTAGTTTCGTAAATCACTTACAAATTATTTTAGTTTTATTGCCTTTCTATAGAAATCTTCATTTTTACACATAAGAGATATGAAAAGGTCATTTTCTTCTATTCAATTTGTAGCCAAGAGATCTCATTTTTTCGATTAAAAAAAAGGTTGATATAGTTACTACCATAAACATTACTCTTCCCAGTTTCAAATAACAATGAATGGTCTAAGACTGATAGCTTCCTATTGTTATCATCGTCTTTATATTTCTTTTGACCTTTGGGTGTGGCTGTGTTCATTCATAGCGGAAGAGTCCAAGAAAAATAGGGAGGGAAGATTAAATGAAACAACAAAAAGGTCAAAGAAGAAGTTAATCTGTTCAGATTACTGTAATATTTTGTCAAAAAAAAAATTATCAAAAAGATTACTGTAATCTAAGCAGAACATTTATAAGTATACCCTTGGAAGCAAATTCCTTTTATTGAAACCCAAATTTAAGAGGGAAAACTGAAAATTACGCAGCTAAGACGACCTCAATTATACTCACACACTTTGAAAAATTTTCCGTAACTGTCCAAAGAGTTAATTCGTAATGCCTCAAATTTTCATATAATCCCTCTTTTCTCTCGTCCTTTTGTACAAGTACTGGTGATTACTTTTGGGATTTTGAAATTTAAAGCCTGGTTTCAAAGTTTCAGTGCTCTTCTTTGTGTGCTGTGAAAAAAGGAAATGGTTTCCCTTTTTCGTGCTTCTGTTTCTGAGGAGGAACGCAACAAAAGCCTTCTTGAAGTTGGGAATGAGCTGCTTCAGCAGCCCCCATCTTCTAAAGAGGAGCTGCTGGAGAAACTTGATGTGAGAGCCTTTTCTTTTCTCTTTCCATCTGCTTAAACCTACAAAGTGAAAAGTACATAGCAACCAAGGGGGCTCAATTTTATCTATGAGATTCTGAAAAGTTATAATTGACTTCCTAAAATGGTTGAAAGTTATTTCTGGTTCTGGTCAACAATTGTTAGTTAGTCCTAGGATAAAATGATCACCTTATTTGGAAAATTTTAGTAGTTTAGTTGGTTTACTGCCTAATTTTTCATCAACATGTTCCCTGCACATAACTAGGGAAGAAGATCAGTCAACACGATCAATCTTGAATCATGTTATTCTGAAGGAACTTGGGCTAGCTTTCCTTCTTGTACTTCAACTTAAGTTTATCATACATTAGGATTTCCTTATGCCATTGCTTATTTACTGGTCCTGGAAGTCAATTATCTATGTCTCCGTTTACTTTTTGCTGTTTAAAGGACATAATCAGGCTTCGTGATGGATGAAAGGAAATAAAACGATGGAGAGAAAGAGAGAGATGTTTGACCTTGTGATGCAGTTTCGAACATTATTCTTTATTTTCTACAAGATATCCTGGTCTAGACTTCATGTGTTATCTAGAGAAGTGTTTCCATGGTATTTGATATGGTTCAATCACTTCTTTTTGGTATATGCAATTTTCAGAAGTTAGAGCATCTTTTGTCAATGGTGAAGCAAATCCCCTCCGTATCGACACGAGATGCTTTTCGGCCTGCAATGGAAGCACTAGTTGCAGATGGACTTTTACGATATTCTGACATGGATGTGAAGGTGTCAGTTGCATCTTGCATCAGTGAGATCATGAGAATTACAGCTCCAGATCAACCATATAATGATAGCATACTTAAGGCAAGTACAACTCATACAGTTTTCTTTGCCCAAACTGGAAGTCAGACTGGTTGCCAGTCTTTCTTCTAACGAAGCTGTTTTGCTATGTAATTGATAGTTCAGATTCTGTAGTATTTATGCATCTATGATTTTCTTGCATACATGAATAGCATTTATACATACTCATAGTTTGGTTTCTTGCTCAATTGGTGGACAGGACTTTTTTGAGCTTGCAGTGTTGGCGTTTGGGAAATTGTCTTGCTTGGATGGTCGCTATTATTCAAAGGCTGTCTCAATTATTGAAGTTCTGGCAAAGTACCGAACATGCGTGCTCATGTTGGATCTCATGTTAGATGCATTGATTGTTCAGATGTTTCAACATTTTCTGAATGGTATAAGGTATATTTCCAATTATGTTATACATATTCATTATTTTCCTAAAGGAAAGAGGAACTGAACCTGACCACATGGATGTAACTTTGCTGGTATTTTATCTTTTATTGTTCATTTATTTCTAGTAATATAATGTATACTCTGCCACAAGTTAAGGTATAACATTTCCCTTTTTCTCAGTTTCATTTACTTATTTGTGCATTGGGACATGTAAAGAACTAAACTACAAACTGTCAAACCTTAAAGAGCAGAACGCTCATGAATGAGATAAGTAATTGCTTGTGACTAGTGCTTAGAGTTTTGTCTCGGGCAATTTCTGTTTTAAGAGTACTTTAAATGGGTGCCTCAGCAGTTTCATGTCCTTGAACAATTGTTCGAGCTGAGAGCAAGCAAATCAGTGAGCTCTTTTTTGAATATAAATTGTTCTAGTTTTAATTGGCTTGGGGTTTGAAGGTGATCAATTGATTATACCAATTCAGAACATGTAGAGCTAGTTAAATGGGAGTGGAAACGTGGAAAAGAACAACGGTGATTTGTTGCTTTTCTTCTTTTCTGGTTTGGCAACATGAAGTAAGTTGGGATGTTGGTATTTGTGGATACAATGATTGGTTAACTTAAGCCTCCAGGGATTAGAACAATAGGAACCGGTTGAGGGATTTGTGTCTTAGGTCACACGTTTGAGTCCTGCCCCAACCGAACTAAATCTAGTATTTGAGTAGAGAAGGGTAGAGGAGAGGGCCCATCATCCTTGAGTTACGAAGGCTAAATGTTGGTATTTGTAGATACAATGATTGGTTGACTTAAGCCTCCAGGGATTAGCTCAAACCGGTTGAGGGATTTTTGTCTTAGGTCACACGATTGAGTCCTGCCCCAAGCGAACTAAATCTAGTATTTAAGTAGAGAAGGGGAGAGGAGAGGGCCCATCATCCCCGAGTTACGAAGGTTGCTGTTAGCCCAAAGGGTTAGTTCCAAATGAATTTCTCGATCATTGGTATACTTGAAAAGTTAAAAAGAAAGGAAGCAAAGGCTGAAAGACCAGAAGGAGTGATAGAAATTGTCTCATTGCTGGCGCCAACAAACTAGTAGGTACAGTTTCAGCAGATTCAGCCTCATGATGAAGAGAAGTCACTTCCAAATGAATTTAACCTGCTCACCAGAAAACTAATCACCATACTAATCCATATTTAGTCAATATAACCTTAACCATGAAGCCTGCACATTTTTGTCCGTAGAATATCTCCACAACTTGCTCTAAAAGCATTGTATAATGGTGGATAGTGTCCTAATTCCTGCTCACTCCATTTGGGAACCATAATCTTCTTCCCTTCTCTAGTCTCTACTAGGTGAAGTTCGTATTTCCCTTGTTTTCCCTTACAATAAAAACTCTCCAAATTGTTGAAACACTTCCAAGCATGCAAAGACGATAGATTTAAAACATGTGGGTATATTAAAGAGAGCTTATATAAATACTATTATCTTCCCTCCCTAGGTATATAGTCTTCTTGTCCACTATTTTTTTCTGAAATTTCTCAACAACCGTCTGCTAAATAAGATATTCTTCTATGCAACTTTACAACTCTTAAATATTCTATGTTTGTGACTATTCAGATTTGAAATCTGATAAGTATGATATTTTATTTATCAAACTATCCCTCTTTGACTCTTAATTAGATATCATTCGACTATCACTAATTAATTACAAATCAATTATACATCCTTAACTTGTACTAATCAAACATGGCTATAGCAAATGGGATGGAGGGAGTATATGCCAGTTTTAGCTGTATATTCACCGTTGTACCTTCATATGTTGAATGCAGCATAAATGAACTTATATGGTAAGGTACATAGCATGTCAAAATCTACCGGATTCTCTTTTCCTTCATAAAGTTCAAAGACTACCAGTTTCTCAGTATTGCCAATTTTTCTTCTGGAGAATGGCTGACAACTGTTTTGTATCTTCCCCTATTTTAAGGCCGGACCACCCTGATAAAGTATTCACGGACATCAAGGAAATAATGATTGTGATAATAAAAGAGAGTGAAAACATTCCAATGCAGTTTCTGAGCATCCTTGCGAACATCCTCATAAATAGTGTTAAGAAGGAAAATCAGGTATTGCTTTTCCTCTACAACTTTATTCATCTTTCTCATTGTTTTTAATTACGTCTTATTTTGGTTTAGAATGTTTCGCCTCGTTCCTATGTGCTGGGAGATAAAGTTCTTCAAGAAAGTGCTGTCAAACTTCATCCATATCTTCCAAAAGCAGTGACGGCCCTCAACATTTCCTTTAAAAACTATTCCGAAGTTGTTGAATTGACATGGAGAGAGGCAATGAAATGTAAAGCTACGGTGGGTCTATCTGATAATTCAAGTTAATTGCTGCATTTATTTGTAAAATACATGATTGTTTAGTTGTATAATTCTCCGCTTCTGCGTTTCCTATCTAATTTACAATCAAATGGAAGCTGATAAACATGCAATGTTCATTTTGTGATAGACCATCTTTGCTATGACTTTCAAGTTCTGTATTCTGTCAACTTATCCTCTTTTCTTGGTTATGTTCGAATACATCACAGATGGAAAATGCACCCGAAGAGCTTGCAGCGCATGCTGCACCTGAGAGAGTTGTTCCGTTCTTAGATCAACCACCTAACTTGCTATGGAAAGATGATCACAAGCATAAGGACGGTGATGTTGTTCTAGAGACGGATACAACTTTAAAGGAATCAGAACGTGAAAATGCAATGAAGCAGCAGAAAAGTACCAATTCAAGGACCACGTCGCGACCTGAAAACTTGGGTTTCACAAATACAGTCGAAAAGGCTCTATATCCAGAAGCTACTCAAACTTCAAAGAAAAGAGGTTGGAAACCTAGTTTTTTGAATAAACCAGACGAAGGATATGATGATGCTTGGATAAGTGGAGAAAGGAGATCAAAAGCCCATATTCTTTCCAATGGTTGTGGGACAGATGCTAAAAAGAGGAGTAGCAGTTCACCTAAACATGCAATCTCCAATGGTGAATCAGGAGCTGAGGAGCGTGATAAAAGATGGCGGTCATCAGTTGGTGAATCAGGAGCTGAGGTAAATCAAACAGTTATCATTAATTGACTGAACTCTTTTAGGAAGTTGTGTATTAAGTATAGCATTTATTTCTGCCACTTAGTTCTGGACTTATTGTATACATACATTAAATTGTGCGGGCATTGGGCTCTGCCTTTTCAATCACCAAAGAAATCAATTTTGCCAAAACCTCTAAGAACAATATTCACCATCAGAAGAAATAGTCAACATTTATTGCAGTATCATTTATTAGAGCTGGTTTATTTAATTATATTAGACAACCTTCAAGTGATTACGCTTAAGTGAATGTACTCATTTTGAAAGTAATATTACTCAAGCAAAGTATTTAATTTACCCCTTAATTTGGGCTTATTATGTACACTTATTGGTCTCTGCAGGCATTGGGTTCTGTCTCAAACACCAAAGAAATCAATTTCCCCAAAGCCTGTAAAAAACAACGTAAACAACGTAAAAGGAAGAACTGGTCATCACAAGAAAAGGTAAACATCTATTATCATTAATTTGATCTGGCTTATAGTTAATAATATTGGACAACCTTCAGTACGTGCTTACTAAAGTGAACGTACTTGCTTTGGAATTTTCGTCGATTCAAGTGAAGTGATTGTTCTACCCCTAGTTTTGGACTATTATGTACATAATTTGAGTTTTTCAGGCATTGGGTTTCGATCTCCAAGAAAAGCAACTTCTCGAAAACCTTTAAATAACAATGTAAATGGAAGAACTCCCTATCACAAGAAGAGGTAAAACAGTTATTATTATTAATTAGAGCTAATAACATCAGACATTCTTCAATAAGTGATAGAAAAATGAATGTTCTCGTTTGGAACTTATGTGGATCCAGGTATAGTATTTGTTCTACCCATTAGTTTTTGTCTTATTATGTACAAAACTTGAGTGGTGCAGGCATTGGGTTCTGTCTCAATCACCCCAAGAAAAGCAACTTCCCAAAACCTCTAAAGAACAACGTATAAGGAAGAACGCACCTGCAACATTGTTTATTATTGATAATTTGAGTTAACTTTCAGTTAATGAGATTAGAAAACCTTCATTAAGTGATTACTAAAGTGAATCTTCCATAAAATTTACCAATGAGGCTATTTATGCGGAAACTAGTTCTGCTTTTGTCTATTTAGCTAAAGAGTTGAGGATATTTTCGTTTTTCTGTCTTCAATGTATCTGTTCTCTATATGTGCTATAATCCGGATGTCATGGAACTTTATAAAGAAGTTATCAGTTGTAACTGAAGTTAAGACTTTTGACCAATGAAGAATCTGATGTGCATCTTTCTTATGCTTCCACCTCGTCTCTGTATGTGGCAGCGTTTGTTCTCTTGATTTATGAGCATCTCTATCATCTTTTCCTTAGGATTCCGCGGATTAGGTTGTCAGAGAGCATGGCAAGGAGCTGGTTGGCAGCTAAGTAAGGGTTTGGTGGCTACTTGATCAAGTGTGTGTGATTTCACTGAATTGCTAAGTTCGCAGACTCTTCATTTTGATGTTGCACCCGTGTCAGATTCTCCAAAAATGCACCCGTTGACATTTTTGAAAAGTCCAAACAACATAGATGAATTGATATATCTTTTTTTTTTTTTAAGTGTTGGCTTGCTCTTTTACTGAGTGTGGAAATTTTTTCATCTGAATAACTCTTAATGAAATGCTTTGTCATAATTTTCTGAATATGAATAATGCATATGCATCAGCCTCAGTTATGATGTCAATTGCAGAAGGTAGGTAAATATTTTGTATTTTGAGAGCCTAACAATGTAGGTTATATTTGAGAAAGATATGGTGCACGTGCTTCTTTATGTTTTAATAGAAAGAGGTTTTTTTTCTCCTCCACTCTTCCCCACCTTCCAATCAATTAAAAGAAAAGGTTTGTTAGTAGGGGAATATATGTTTCAAATCTGATGTTAACCAATGGTGAGACCTTTCTTAAGGTAGAATATGACAAGTTAAAAGGATATTGTTAAGCAAATGTATCTGGTTGGTTGTCATGCTCCGAGCCTGGGCGAGACTCGATGCCTTAATAGTTTGAGTTGAATGACATAGTGAATCTCTAAGTTCAAAGCTCATGAGCATTATCTTCTCTGCTTTTCTTTGTCTTGTTTGGTGGTGCTTGAGATAATTATATTTACATTTTCTATCTGGTTAGAATATTAGTCATATAAGAAAAGGAAAATATGTCCTTCACGTTTTCCAAATATTCTTCATCATGAATATTCATGATTGTTTCAACTATTCAAATATTATTCTTGATCAGTAATTATTTACATTTAAATTGTACAAAATGATATTTATATAACGTAAATCACAATACCATGTCGATATCAATCCTCCTCCATCGAACTGTATGGCAGCTAGGTTTTGATGCCTTTCAAATTGTAGAACAAGACATTGGTTTCTGAACAAAATGAATTCATTAACATTCTTTTCAACACATAATGTTTTTTTTTGACGATCTTTTACTTCAACGGTATTTATGGTTTCTTGAGTAATCCAATCAATATCTCATTCTCTAAGTTATATATAAATATTTTACCTATAGTTTAAAAATATTACTTATAATACCACTTTTTAATAATTATGCCATATATTTTAAAAAGTTAAATTAGATACACAAATCTCTTAAATATGATATTAAATAATTATTTTAAGATTTAAACTCCTTAATTAAAGGTACATTAACAATTCAAATTCTCATCTTCCATTAGCAGTCTTCCTCCCTTCTCTCCAACCACATTCTTCGCCATCATTACTGATCCTCCATTGTTGCTAGAATGAATACAACCACAAATGCACAATCCTAGCAACAAGATGATTCAAGCAGTGTTTTTTTCTTTAACCGTAGAATTAAGTTTAAAATGTGATTGTGAGGTATCTATATATTATTCATCTATTCTTTAAGTGATAGATCTTGTATATGGTTTTTGAGATGTATCTAATGGTCGATTTTGATGTATCTCAGTTTCGTCATGTATTTTACTGAATAAAATTTATGTATCCATATTTTGTTATATTATTTAGTGAAACATAATGTATGTATCTAAGTATGTAGTTTGATTCTTAATGTGTATCTGATTTTTGAAAAGGAGTGTATGTTTTTTAGATATGATTTTTATAGATTTGGTGTATCATTCATTGGTATCTCCGTTTTGGTATCTATATATGAAGTCTGATCAGTACTCAAAACTTTTTATAGAAGGATATAGCGCTATAAATAGATACATGAACTCATTCTCTACTGACTTATGCATTCGGGTGACTTATACATGAACTCATTCTCTCCTAACTTAGTTATAATCGTTGAGGCCGCAAGATACATGCTTAAATATATAAGATACAACTTATATATTAACACTATCATGAATTCTCTATGCATATACTCACAACAATTTTGAGATACATGGCTAATAAATTATACATTCTACACAAATTATTACTCTTAAGCATCATATCGTTAATTTTAACAATGATGTATACATTATTTGTCCGAGATACACACTAAAAAATTATGAGACTTTTTTTTTTTATAATATTGTGATATTCGCCATTTGCAACAAAAAAGAAACCCTTAATTGAAGATTCAAAGGAAGGAATTGATGAAGAAGATGAAGTTAAAATTTTAGAATTACTAATCTTTATGATTTAGATTTTTTATTAAAATTGGTAATACTTGATACGGATTGATCCACTAAATCCATTTTGTTTGTTAATTTCCCATCATTTACTCCTTTATTTAAGAAATTAAGTTACAACATTTAATTCAGATCAATTAAATTATGTATCTCGTCCTTTTAAATTTGATAGATACATGTATCTAATGGCTTGTGATGCATGTATTCAATAATTGAAAATGATATAAAAAGTAATATTGAAAACTATATATCGGGATTCCTAGTGGTTAGATCTAAAGTAGTGGATTTAGGTAGTTTTTCCGTTAATCAAATTGTTTCTACAATAATGAGGTAGAAAATGAAAATGAAATATTTTGATAATTTCAGTCTTACAAACTTTTTTAAAGCGATTCATTCTTTATTTATAATTGAAGGACTATTTATGGTCCCAGATTCCAATATTAATTTTTTATTTTTATTTTTGTAAAATAGATGACTAAGAACTCTCGTATTGCATGCTATTCTTTATTCTTTTAACGCTATTCAAAATAAAGTGTAAATTATTTTTAAATTAGGAAAATTGCCCGCGCTTTGCCCAGGTTAATTTCTTTAATTAGATTACCCATGATCATAGGCTAATATTCTTGTTTTCCAGTGAGTATACTGATTAGTCAATAATATATCATGATAATAGGCTAATATTCTTGCTTTCGAATGAGTATACTGATTTGTCAATAATATATTATTCCTTTCTCTCTATTTATCTTTTCCTATAGATGTTTAAATATTTTATTCATCAGTGACTTATTTCCTTTTATTTATGCAAGGTCTATGCATAATCCGAAGTGTTATGCATCTTATTGTTTTTGTTATTTCATTTCCAAAGTTAATGAAATACAAAAATACATCTCGTTTAGTTTAACAAAAAATCTATATATATATATATATATATAAAGAGCTGGAAATAGACAAAGCTGATGTGGCATGTCTTATTGATCAGTATTACTATTTATCTATTTTCTCATAATTTTGAATTTTTTTTCATCATTTTCTATTCAATAATCTTTTTTTAAAAAAAGTAACTTCCTTCCTCATTATTAGCATTTAGCATAATGATCAATTAAATTAGGAAATTATTTATTGCTTTAGCCCACGGAGCATCGGTTACTTCTTGATGCTTTTAATCACCAGTAATTAATTGGCAGCAATTCATTTACTTATTCATACTCTATTTTCGCATATATATATATACTCCTCCTTATATCTTTCATTTGAGGTCTAAGGTAAGTATTTTTCTCTTTTCTTTTATTTTATTTTATTCATGATTCATAATCCTTAATTTTTAATCTATATATATGTTATCATCATCTTATAACAGGCTAATCAATACGGAGTTTTTTTATGTGAAGAGGCAAGTCAAGATCCTTTTTTTAATCAGTGTCATTGTCATTTAAGTTTTTGCAAGACTTTATCATAATTTTTGTGATTTAAGTGTATTTTTGAAGTTGTTAATATATATATGAATACCCATCTCTCTCTCTCTCTCTCAGTCTATACAATATCAAAGTTTGGTATAGACAAAGTGATTTGATATCTCTCTATCATCAATAAATTATTCATGTTTTTTCTTTTTTTATTCGGATTGTTTTTTTCATTTTTAATTTATTATTGCAATTCAATAAAAGGCAATGCAAAAATGTAAAGGAAAATGAACATTCATATCCATATTATATAGAAAATATATATAACATAAGTTGGATAAAAAAAAGGTGACGTAAAACTTATATTTAAAAAATAATTTGTTTAATAGATTTGTAGGAAAACGTATGGATCATTTATTTCTCATTATTGTTACCTATTATTTGTCCTTATTACTTTTTCTGCATGTCATTTATAGCAATTGATGTCGCTCCAAACTAATTGGTAATAACATTGACGTTATGCGACTAAAGATAAAAAGGAAATGGAAGAAAGAATACTTAAAGGGAGAGTTATTTCAATATCTTTCATATATAATTTACAAGGCATAATAATAAATATTATCATAAGAGAAAAATAAGAATTGACGGTTAGATAAAATTAATTGGAGACTATAGATGATGAACTTGAAGAGAAAAAGAAAGAAAGAAAGATAGATTTATTTGATTTGTAATATTTTTTTTTTATTTCTTTTCAATTTTATAAAAGGAAGGTGAATGCAAAGGCAAAGATGAAAGAAGAGTGGGGAGTAGGAAAGAAGTCATCTAAAGGAAGAGAAAAAAGAAGAAAATGTGAATATATTCTTTACACTCTGATAGAACCAGGATAGAATGTAAATGGTAGGGATGTACATGGTTGGGTTGGTTCGGATTTTTCAAATATCAAACCAAACCATTTGTGTCGGATTTTTGAATTTATAAGCCAAACCAAACCAATAAAACTCGGGTTTTCAACCTCAGGTTTTTTCAAATTTTTTTGGATTTTTCCAGTAAAGTGTTCGTACAAACATATAATTTACTTGTACTTCAAATATTTCTTTAGTCCTATCAAAATACAACTATCTAAGTGTTTCTTAAGAAAATAACACAAAATATGACATAATTAATGACACTAAAATATCCAAAATAATAATAATAATAATGAAATCGCGTAAAACAAATATTGTAAATTTAATAAGTCATAATGAAAATGATCATAATTTAAAAGTATTAAATCATGCTAAAATAAGTTTAATAAGTATTAGTTACAGTACTAAATATTAAAGGAAATTAAAATTAGATTATGTATTTTAATTGTCTTAACCTATGTAAAACTAAAGAACAAATATTCAATATTATTGTCATTCTTAGTGTTGAATTGATTTTTTTTTTTTTTGCGTTAGTATTAATTTGATTTTGATTTAAACTTTATTATAATTACCAATATCTATGGACTATAAACTTTATTGGGTCATTAAGAATTCTATCTTTCAATCATGAAATAATATATTAAAAGATAAAAATTATGAAAAAGTATAAGAAATATTTAAAAATTATATCAAAGTAATATTTTTACGTATAAAATAAAATTTTAAAATTATATATATAATGTCGGATTGGTTTGATCTCGGGTTTATTTTTTTTAGTTGAAACCAAACCAACCAAAATATAGTCGGGGTTTTTTTTTCCAATGCCAAACCAAGTCAAACCAAACCACTAGTCGGGTTTCTTTTTTCGGTTTAACTCGATTTGCGATTTGGTTCATTTTTCGGTTCGATTTTGTACACCCCAAGTAAATGAGACTGTTAGACAAGTTCATGTATTTATATAGTAGCTAAGTTTTTAGATTTAAATTTAAAATATAGTATATGAACATACTAAAGATTAAATTTTCCATGAAAGGAAATAAAGTTAAATATTTATTATTAAATGTATAAAAAAAAATTATGTTTCAAATTTGTTACTCATGCACGTCAAAAAATCAATTTATCATTTACATGTTATGAATAAATTGTTTAAAAAACTTATTACGCGCGGCTCAATACACTAGTAAATAAATAAAACTGATTATTTTTGAAAAGAGCAGGAAAATGAAAAGCCAGAGGAGAGTCTCATTGACACACCGCCTCAATCCAATGTTGAGATGCCAACTTCTGAGCTTTGGCATCTTTGGACAGACCTTTACCAACCTGAACAATATGGAATTATATTTGAAGTTTCCTTTTCTATTTCTTCAAAAACTGGCTGAAAGTTGTTATATTATGACTCGAAATTTAATGGTCAAAAACACATATGAATTACTGTTCTTTTTTTTTGTATTTGTTTTTTATCTCAACTATCACCATTTATGTATTAGATCAACTCTAAGTTGTTCCCTTTTTTTTTTTTTTATTTCCCACCCGGTGTCCGGAGTCCACATTGAAGCTCCGACTAAATCCGATGATTGTACAAATTTACTTACAAAAGGTATGCAAGGAAGAAGAGAACAATTAAAGAAAATAACAAATTTGTATTGTCTTCTTAAAGTAAAAGTGGACAAAGGCCGAATAATGAATTTAACAACTATGCCTTCTTAGATAGATGCACAATATGAGTCTTTTTTTACTCCCGAGTAAATCTTATATTGGATACCATAAGAAAATATTGCATTTATGTGTGGAAAAGAGTAGACAACCATCAATTTATTTATAAAAGCACAATTACTTTTACCTAATGAAAGAACAAATGTCTATTTCCCAGTTACATGCTCTAGATCAATAGCCTAAGACTGAATTTTCTTGTCATACACAATGAGACTACAGACAATAACATTCCAACAACATCTCATCGATTTGAGCTTTCACATGTACACATTCAACTGCACTTTCTTTGTCAACTAAAATATGTGATGAACCAATTTTTGAAAACACAATGCACATCTTCAATTGCAACCCCTTTTATTTGAATTTAAATAAGCATAAACTTCATAACGCCACATATCATCAATACCAAAATCAGCTCTAACATACTGATGTATTGTTAGTACCTATTGAAAGGAGGAACTGAAATTTCATTTGGGATTAAAACCGCTATAATGTAGACTATCAAAATTACCATGCTTCTCATCCGAAGGTTATACCAAGTTATTCAGTAGTCTTAAACAAACTCGTATGCCTTTGTACCAAGTAAAGGTGCTAATATTTAAGTTCCATATGCTACTTATTAAGATCTCATGCATACAAATCTGGTAATTAAGGTTTAAGGTTCACCATATGTATAACTAAAAGATTAAACTATTTAACTTATACTTGGATTGACAACGAAGGTTACTACTTCACAATGCATCAATACCTGGTACACTGACAGTGGTTGATACTTCTCTAGCAACACAAATTTTAAAGTATCCGATGATAATACATCATAAAATCTTTTACCTTAGTTATTATATTAAGAAGATGAAATTTATTATGATAAGCCGACATGCAATAATTAGGGGTGTACAAGTCAAATTGTTAAGTCAAACCGAACCGACGAACCAAATCAAACCGAAAAAAAAATCGACTTGTGGTTTGGTTTGGTTGGTTTGGCGATTGAAAAAAAAACCGACCACTCTTGGTTTTGTTTGGTATTAAATGAAAAAAAGTCAAACCGAACTCAAACCAAACCGACATAATATATATATATATATATATATATATATATATATATATATATATATATATATATACTAGTTTCATGGCACGTGCGTTGAACATGTGTATCACATCATATAGTATACGATGTTGTAAAATAGAATTTATATTACTAAATTAAAGTTTTGTAGTAAATAATTATAACTGAAAAAATATTTGACAAGTGCTTTTAAATGATTAATATAGATTTCCATAGAGGTAATTGTTTTTTGAGACAACAATGACCACATATCATTGAAACATTTCAAAATGCATTCAAATAAATTAAATATGGGAGAAAGTGATATTTCTTAAGTAGTATTGTTTTTTACTATACTCAATTTGGTAAACAAACTTAACCAACCCAACTGAAAAATAATATCAAGATAAAAAAAATGGTCAACAATTACTTTTCCTCTTAGATATTAATACTTGAAATTTAATATGTGCATGACACTAAGAACGATTTTCATAAATATTTTAATATTTTATCTTTAAACGTGATATATATTTTACAAAATATTATCATTCAATTAATATTTGACTAAGGCTATGATATAGATGTAATTTTACAAAAACAAAAGGTATACTTATATAGTGAATGTCAATACTTTTATAAGTAGAATGTTATAGAGAAAAAAATATATTACGTCAATAATTAGTTCTAAAGAAAATTATCATGTATGTTGTCGCATACATATCATATAGATGTTGTCTTATGAGAGTATCTAGTATCTTATAGATGTTCTATCGCGGTATAAAACATTAAACTTTTTCAATTAAAAAAATTAAAAGATCAATAATATTTAAAGTATTATTTATAGAATCTTTAATTTGATTTAAGAACATTTTATGATCAATCACTATTTTCTTATCATTTTTATATAGCTAACAAAGAGTGTATCTTGTGACATAAAATTTTCTTAGATCAAAATGAACACAAAATAACAGAAAATTCATACTTAAAAAAATTTATACTCAACATAAATATATAAAAAATAAATAAATAAATAATATGTGGATCAATTCATAGCCAATGAAGAAGGAAGGTGAAAATATATGTTCGTGATATATTCACCCTAATGTTTCATTTGATTGAAATCTCTTGCCATCAACACTTTACTTTCTCCATTCATATTTACTTACATATCTATTAATTAAGAAATAATTATAATCATGGTTATATTATCATATTATAGGTAAAAGTGAAAATCTACTTTTGAAACAATAGACTTAACATCAAAACTACTAATTCAATGGACTACGTACATTGATTCCCGATGTTTTAGCAAAATTAGGAAGAAATTCCTTCATTTGATGTTAAAAGAATAAGAAATGGAAATAAAAAGAAGAAATATCTTAACCCAATCATGTGCCTGTTTTGAAAATTCTCGCACACTATATATATAGAAGATTTCTGTGTGAAACAAAGTTCATAGATAATTGCATATTTCTTTGTTCTCTTCTTTTCTTCTTTAATAGAAAGTCAGTACCTAAATTCCAATGCTATGAATTTTGGCGAAAAATATCAATGAATTGGGGATGAATCATTTATGAAAATTTTGAATGATCTCAAATTGTCACAGAAAAGAGATTTCCAAGAACTTATAAGGAGTGAATGGTTGTGATTTATGACCGAAGAAACATGAAGGTATGAATTGTTGTAACTATTCTTAGGAAATTAGTCGTTTTTTAATGAATAAAACATTTAGGTCAATTAAAGATTATTAATGTTCTAAGCTGATATAAATAATATTGATGTATGTATGTGAAATCGTTTTGAGGAAAATATTAGTGTGAATCGATGAATGATTTGCTACAATTTTTTCACCAACTCTTTCTTATGTGGTACCTCGAATTTCATTGGGTTTCGAACTTAATCAACTATTGCAAATAACATTGGAGTTTTCTTAAGAAGAAGAAGGGTATAAAACCTAAAAAAAATGTAGTTTAAAGTGAGAGAAAACTCCTCTATTTATGAATATGTTATGATTATAGTATGAATATGTTCTGATTGTGCCTTATTAGATAAGTCAGAGCCCTTCAAAAAAGTCTCTTCTCATCGAAAAAGACATAACCCTTTGAAAAAGTCACAACTCATCGGATAAGGCACAACCCTTTGGTAAAGTCACAATCCTTTGAAAAAATCACAATCCTAAGGAAAAATCACAACTCATCAAACATGTCACAACCCATCAAAAAAGTCATAACCCTCTGAAAAAGTCACAACTCATCACTAAAGTCACAATCCATTATTGTGAAAAGGTATCAACTATTAATATAACATAATTAAATAAATTGAGTATTTTTAATTGGGCTATTATAGTAATTCAACATTCATGTTTGGGAGTTCATGCTTTTAAGGTAGAGTGTGTGTGTGTGTGTGTATATATATATATATATATATATATATTTTATTTTATTTATAGATAAAAAATATTATTTATAATCTACTTTGTTAATATATTTTTAGTTAGTTTATAGTTTTCAATGTTTATATATTTTATTTCAAATTTGGGGTGGTAAAATTTTGTAAATAATATAATTTTATTTTATTTATAGATAAAAATATTATTTATAATCTACTTTGTTAATATATTTTTAGTTAGTTTATACCTTTCAATGTTTATATATTTTATTTCAAATTTGGGCTTGTAAAATTTTGTAAATATTATATATATAGTTTTATTTTATTTATAGATAAAAAATATTATTTATAATCTACTTTGTTAATATATTTTTAGTTAGTTTATAGTTTTCAATATTTATATATTTTATTTCAATTTTGGGCTTGTAAAATTTTGTAAATATTATATATATATTATTACTTATAATCTACTTTGTTAATATATTTTTAGTTAGTTTATAGCTTTCAATGTTTCAGATTTGGGCTTGTAAAATTTTATAAATATATATATATATATATATATATATATATATATATATATATATAGTTTTATTTTATTTATAGATAAAAAATATTATTTATAATCTACCTTGTTAATATATTTTTAGTTAGTTTATGGTTTTCGATGTTTATATATTTAATTTCAAATTTGGGCTTGTAAAATTTTGTAAATATTATATATATAATTTTATTTTATTTATAGATAAAAAAATATTACTTATAATCTACTTTGTTAATATATTTTTAATTAGTTTATAGTTTTCAATGTTTATATATTTTATTTAAATTTGGGCTTGCAAAATTTGTAAATATTTTATTTTGTATTAAGATCCGAAGTTACAATTATATTGTTACAGTTTTTCAAATTCGAAGTTAATAATTTGCTTGTAAATATTTCGTTTTGTATTCAGTTTGACTGTATCATTTAATCTTATTAATTTAACATAATGAACATTGATATTTAAAAAAAAAAAAAATTGTACTCATGTGAATTTTACCGTCTTTACAAAAATTTATATTCATTTAACATTTTTAAGTTTAGCTTATCACACAGATAGGTGAAAATATATTTGATCTCTTTTCAAACACCGTTAAGTTGTAAAAAACTGAAAAACCGAAAGAACCGACTAAAACTGAAATCGAAAAAACGATTTTGCATGGTTTGATTTGGTATTTAAATTTAACAAACCGACATAATTGGTTTAGATTTTTTTAATGAAAAAACAAATCAAATCAAACCGACCTATGTACACACCTACTAGTAATAATAATGAACTCCAAAAAAATAGGAGTGTCCTTTATAGACGAAAACTCAGAGAGTACTAAATGAGTCATGTATTGTTATTTAGACAAATAAGTGGGAACACTTTCGAGGTGACAACCAACTTAAAAGTAAACAAAAGTCAAGAAAATTGATCAAACTATCTTTTAGTTATACCTTGTGACAAATAAAACTAAATTAAGCTTATATGTATGACTTCCTAGTGAAGTGGTATACAATCACAACAACAATAACATGTCTAGTGTAACCACACAAGTTGGGTCGGGTTAGGTTGGTGTGTACGTAGTGAAGGTAGAAAGATTGTTTCTGATAGACTCTCAATTCAAGTAAAATCCAATATTCAGGTTTAAGGAATAAATACAAAGCATTATCATAAAGAGAAAATAATCTACCAAATCAAAAACAATAAAGGCAAAAAGTTTATATGGCAATTTGATGCTTATACTTCCTCTAAAGATCATAAAAAAAAAAAAGATGTTTTTTTTTCCACTTTAAGTATGTGTAGACCTGCAGAAAACTTATATAGTACCTGCAAAATATTCAGGCATCCATAATGGAAGTACCATTGCTTCCTGTAAAAGTCTATTTGCTTCATTTAGTCATGCAACATAGTCTCATCTCACCCCTGGATTAGTATCCAACATTTCCTTTTCAAGAGGAGCAGCTATTCTTAAAAATGTATTTTCCTTTTTTCTTTATGCAATGTTGTGGGGTAAATTTAATCGATTACCATTAAAACTACGTACAACACAATAATGTTAGCTATAATACCTGTGCATAAAGTTTAAAATAGGGTGGAATTATGGATCTTCAACCAAAGCTTTAGCAGGGGAAGTTTTGAGAAACCATCTGAATCCTCCTTGAGGAGCTTCCTTGGAGTTCATGGCATCATTTGGACAAGAAGTCATGAAAACTTTCTTTTACTGAAGGTGAAATGTAAAAGAGGTTCCTGCATAAACTAATCTAGCACAAAGTATGAGTTGGACCGATCATCCTTGAACAGTTGCACCAACTTAAAGTAAGTGAATAACAATTTGGGATGGAAGTAGTAAAGACGTTGAAACAGTAAAACCCAGATCCAAATTAAAATACATATACTAATTGAAGAACTACTATACATGTTTAATGCATATTTGTTGGTTTTTCTTGCTGGATGGACTGTGTAGGAGGAATAATCAAGGTATCAACATCTAGAATCCTTTAACTATCATTTTTTTGAAGTAAGCTCGACAGTCGTAATCCATTCTAGTGGGTTCACTGGGCAGAGGTAGCCATCATCATAAGCATGAACTTATTGAAGTTGTTCATCATCATCTTCTCCATTCTGTTGTAATTTGGAGCCAAAGCCAACATTAGAAACAATGAATTCTTTTACTCTATTAATTCCTTTTGTGCTTTGGGTGCATTGGACATGGGATCGAAGGTCGTTTTTGAATGATCACAATAACTGTTTTTGAATGATCACAATTATTCAAGGTCGTTTGTTGTGTTTTTATCAATAGCTATATATTTGAATTAGGGGGTCGAATTGTTATGAAAGTAGTTATTGAGCAAAGATATTAAGTAATTGAACTTAAAGGGTCTAAAATAAGTGCCAACCTAAAGCTCGATCACATTATTGCAGGCCAGAGTTTGATTTGAAAGACAAAGCCAGAGAAAAGAAGCGTTGAGATAATACCTTTTGAGTGAATTTTGAAGCCATTTCCAGAAGCCGTTGGCAATGTTGTGGCCTGTGCAGATTTGCAAGAGAAGCCAGTAAAAAGAAGCCTTGAGAATTGAGATTATATCTGTTGAGTAATTTTTGAAGTCATTTCAAGCTGCCGTTGGCAATGTACCTCTGAGGACATTTTTTCGAACACTTCATGGATGCCAAAATAAACATGTCCGGCGCATTCAGTTTCAAGAACCCATTGGCAATGTGCATGTAGAGGGAATTTTTTTTAAACAGTTCATGGGTACGAAAATAAGCATGGTCTGTGCAGATTTGAAAGAAAAAGCCAGGAAAAAGAAGCCCTGAGATAATACCGTTGAGTGAATTTTGAAGTCATTTCCACAAGCCATTGGCAATGTGCCTATAAAGGGCAGTTTTTCAAACATTTCAGAAGCCTTAAGATAATGCCTGTTGAGTGAATTTTGAAGCCATTTCCAGAAGTCGTTGGCAATGTGACATTGTCAAACAGATTGCTCTCTTGCTTGCCACAGTTAGTATATTATTTTGATTGTTTTTCCTTAGGTACAAACATTTTGTATGACACTGCACTCTTCATAGAATATTAGTATAGAGACAATTCGTTCACTTCTTTTATCACAAGTTAACTAATTTGCCATATTTATTCGTCTCTTCTTTTTGGCATAATAAGAGATCATGTTTTCTTGAAACTAATAAATGTCCAAAATACCCTATAATAAAAATATTTTTTATCATCAATAATTATGTACATTAACGAAGAGTGTTAGATTCTTACCGACATTAATTAATTGTCATTAGATTCAATGTTTCTATAGATTTTAGGGAAATGTACTTTTAACAAACATCATCATTGCAGGTAATCAATAAATGTTGAAAGACATGAGTAAATTTCAGGGTGATTACCTGGATTAAGCAGAGATTTGTTCAAGTTTCGGCCAGGGGCGAATTTAAGCCTTATTTTTGGGTCAATTGAACCCGTACTCATTCGACTAAATTTGATATATTACTTCTATAATTATTAAAGAATATATTAAATTAAAACTTGTTGAACCCGTTCTCAAGATGGCTGGATGGCTCACTGGTATGACTGCAAGATTTCAACACAAAGATCGCAGGTTCGATCCCAGGCAGCCCCAATTCGCTTCAATTTATTTTTATTAACTAAAAACATGTTTTTTATTAAAAAAAAAAATTAAATTCTAAAAGTTCTAAAAGTCAAAACTTCAAAAGTTTCCTTCCCACCCATGACCCACCCACTTTTCAAGTTCCAAATTCCAACAATATATTTCTTCTCTCCTCAAATTTGTTTTTTATTTTCCACACAAAGAAGAAGCTTCAAGCTTTCAAGTCTCCAACTTCAAGTCAAGAATCTAGAGAAATCATCATTGTCAAAGTTTAAGGTAATTTTAGTTTATGATTTCTCTTTTTAATAAACAAACTAACAAGATAATATATATATATATATATATATATATATATATATATATATCACTTTAATTTTAGGGTTTTCATATAAAAAAATCTTGTCATTACTTATAATAGGAAATCATCAATAGCTAAAGAATTGATTATCTCAAACTTACATATTTTGCGGATGTAACTTGTAAGGAATGTGTTTCATATAATCATATTATATTATCAATTTTGAAGGGTGTGATTCCTTTTTTATTTTTAATGTGAAAGGGGTGTGATTCCCCTATTTTTTTAATGTGAAAGGGGTGTGATTCCCTTATTTTTTTAATGTGAAAGGAGTGTGATTCCCTTATTTTTCAAATGTGAAAGGGGTGTGATTCCTCTTCTTTCTATGAATATGTGATTTTGAATGCAAAAGAGGCATAAGTCCTCTTTTTATTATGAATGTGTAATTTTCTTATTGATAAATGTGAAAGGGGTGTGATTCCTCTATTTTAGTTAGATTTGCAAGGATTGTGATTCCTCTATTTTATTTGAACTTGCAAGGGTGTGATTCCCTTATTTTTTTTTGTGAAAGATATGCGATTCTCTTATTTTTTTTTAAAATTTGCTAGTTAAATTTGTGACTAAGTTGAATAGTTATTTGAATATGTAGGAACATTTATCCTTAAATATCTGAATGGATAAATTTTTGATTAAGCAACCACGTTCTAGTAGCGGTCCATTTGTTAGTTCACATGTAGTTCCAGAAGCTCAAAGAGAGACAATTACACCTTCTTCTTCAAATGTTGATTGTATTCTTGGGGTTGGATCTCTCAAACGGGATCCCGGAGGAAGAAAACCCATCTTTGAATATGATTCTAATATTCGAGATGTTGTGAGGAGACATTATATTTTGATGGGGCCTTATCAACCAAAACTTCGTGTATATCCAAAAACAATATTTGGGACTAGTAATCGGCAATTTAATCCTGAGTGGTTTAATGCTCCAAATTCTGCTTGGTTGGAATATAGCATAGATGATGATGCTATATTTTGTTTGTGTTGTTATCTCTTCAAGAATGAATTTGAAAGTCATGGTAATGCGAGAAAATCATTTACACAAGATGGTTTTAAGACTTGGAACCATGGTCCGGAAAGAATTCGATTGCATGTTGGTGAGGTGAATAGTATTCATAACAAATGTTTGAATAGGATGCTTGATTTTGCAAATCAACGTCAATCAATTCAATCTTCTCTTCACAAGCAAAGTGAAAAAACAAAAAGTGATTATCGAATTCGTTTAAATGCCTCAATTGATGTGGTAAGGTTTCTCCTAAGAAATGGATTGCCATTTCGTGGTCATGATGAGAGTGAAGATTCTAATTACAAAGGTCTTTTTCTTGAACTTTTGAAATTTCATGGGGTTAATCGTCCGAATGTGAAAAAGGTGATATTACAACATGCTCCAAAAAATGATATGATGATTTGTTCAACAATTCAAAAGGAGATTGTGGATGCTTGTACTAAAGAAACAACTAAAGCTATCATCAAAGACTTGGATGGTGATTATTTTGGAATACTAGTTGATGAGTCAAAGGACATTTCACATAAAGAGCAAATGGCACTAGTTTTACGATATGTTAACAAAAACGGAGAGTTGATAGAAAGCTTTTTGGGTATTGTTCATGTGGGTGATACATCCGCAAGATCATTGCAAAAAGTAATTTACTCTTTACTTTTGGATCACTCGTTATGCCTATCAAGACTCCGTGGACAAGGTTATGATGGAGCTAGTAATATGCAAGGAGAAAAAAATGGCCTAAAGTCTTTGATTTTGCAAGATGCTCCGTCAGCATATTATATTCATTGTTTTGCTCACCAATTGCAATTGACACTTGTGGCTGTTTCTAAAAAACATCCGGATGTGAAAAATTTCTTTTATGTTGTCACTAATGTTTTGAATACTATTGGGACATCTTTTAAACGCAGGGACTTACTTTGACAACACCAAGTTGAGAAGTTGGAAGAATTGCTTAAATCTGGAGAAATCCTTACCGGACAAGGATTAAATCAAGAACGTGGCCTCCAACGACCGGGTGATACTCGTTGGGGATCCCATTTCAAGACCTTGGAAAATTTCATGATTATATTTTCTTCAATTGCTAATGTGCTTAAAGATATGAAAGAAAATTCTCCACATGATCTTGATAAACTTGCGGTAGGTAACCTTTTAGATAAAATTCAAGAATTTGAATTTATCTTTGTGTTGCATTTGATGTTCAAGATGTTGCTTCTTACAAATGAATTGAACAAAGCTTTACAAAAGAAAGATCAAGATATTGTCAATGCTATGGGATTGCTTAATCTTTCAAAGAGAAGATTACAAACAATGAGAGAGAGTGGTTTGGAGTCTTTGATGGATGAGGTTTCTTCATTTTGTGGTAAACATGATATTTTGGTTCCCGAAATGACTGAAGACTATCCAAGATCGAAGCGTAAGAAGTCCGAAATTTCATATTTACATCACTTTCGTGTGGAAGTGTTTTATGCAGTTATTGATTTGCAACTTCAGGAGCTCAATAATCGTTTTGATGTTGTGACTAGTGACTTACTCCTTGGCATGGCTAGTTTGAATCCGGTTGATTCATTTGCTAATTTTAGTAAGAGCAGAATAATGAAGTTGGCCGAATATTATAAAAGTGAGTTTGGTGATAATGAACTTCGAGATCTCAGTTATCAGCTTGATAGTTTCATTGTCTATGCTCGAGAGTGTGATAGCAAATTTCTCAACTTGAAGGGGATTAAAGATCTTGCTACGATGATGGCACAAACAAAATTGGATCAAACTTGGTCTCTTGTTTATTTGCTTGTAAAGTTGGCTTTGATTTTGCCTGTTGCTACGGCAAGTGTGGAAAGAGCATTCTCCTCAATGAAGCTCATCAAAAATGATCTACGTAATAGCATTGGTGAAGAATTTTTGAATGGCTGTTTAGTTTGTAAGATAGAGCGGAAGATATTTGAAAATGTAAGTAATGATGCTATTATAGATCGTTTTCAAAATATGAAGTCTCGTCGAGTACAATTGTAAATTGATGATATTTTTTGTGGCAATGTAATTTTTATGTATTGCTCGCCTAGTTATTGTTATTATAAATTTTTTGATCTTATCTTTAAAGCAATGGTGCACCCGTTTTCTTGAAATCCTGGATTCGCCTCTGGAGAGGGAGACAGGGAAATAACGATGAAATATTAAATTTGAAGAGCGCATGTTAAGAGCAGCGTACATGGAGTGAGCGCCGGAATTTGTTGGATGGTGGGGGAGCTGATCCATTGTGGCGAAGGCAGCGGAGGAGAACGCTAGCAGACGGAAGAAGTAAAGAAGGGAATGGGAGGTTGTGTGGAGGAAGGGATGGTTACAGCATGTGAAGGAGGAAGGTTTAATGGAGGCGTTATTTGAAAGAGCGAAGGGGCGGCAGTGAAGAGTTACGGTGGAAGGGAAGGGATACGTCTGAATTTAGGGGAAGGGGTATTTGTGGAATTTTAAAAAATGAAAGTGAATGCTGATTTATGGTGTTGCCACGTCATTGGTTCGAGGTTTTCCTTTATATATATATAATATGATATATAATATATATGTTCCTCTTCAAATATGAAACATGTTAATTTTGCAATCTTTACCCTTCTTTATTTGAATGTTTAATTTGGATATATAAAAAAAGACTCAACAAGTAGATTCATGTAATAGCGCAAACATAGAACTATATTTATTTTCTCATCTATATTAAATTTTAACATTTTTTTAAAAATGATTTATTATAAAATAAATTCAAGAATGCAATAATTCATTGTAAAAATAAATTCATTATACATAATGTTTATTGTTTCTTAATAATCAAATATTATTTATTGTATCTTTACTAAAAATATTCAATGTATGATGGTGAGAGAATAAACCATATAAGCAACATAGGAAATCTCTTAAAATCATATAAAAAAAAATGGCTTCTCATTTAAAAGGTGTCACAGAATCAACATTGAAAGATCAAATACGTAAAATATTATGTGAGTTAAAAAGAAATTATTCCACATCCACTCAAAAGATTTACGGTCGTGGCAACATCAAAACTTTTTGCATACAATAAGAAAAGTTGAAAATGATTTCAACTAGATTTACATTTTAGGAATTCAAAAATGTACAACAAAAAATTGTTTCTTTTCTTACTTTGGTGTATGATATTTTTATTAGGATTCAACTAAATTCGGATAACAAAAAGTTTCAATTTGAAGTAAAACATTTCCTAACAATAGTAATGCATGCGTAAGACTCAAACATGATACTTCTAATTAAAGATGAAGGGATCACAGACCTTATTGACTAAAAAAGCAGCTTCCATTAACAGTAGAAAAGTCCTACATATTGCCAAATATTGAAGAGAAAGTAAAAACCAACTAGATAAACTTACAAGACTAACATCAAACAAAGCTACCATGTCATAAATCTAGCATATCAGTATGAAGCAAAAACTGCACTCACACCTTGGGGTGTCAAAAGAATATGATAAATTGACTGAATCGATTGAACCTAATCGAACTGATTTATATTATTTTCTTAATAAAATCTTAATTTTTTATTTAAGTGTATAATTGTCCCAAACAATAGGAATGGTCTTTTTAATTTATAAAAAAAAATCAAAATTTTTTGAACTGAAACGAATAATATGTACATATATTTTATATATTAACAATATGCTAAATTTAATATATAAATATATTTTATAATATTTTTCAAATATAAATATAACATAAGTCTTAGGCCTATGGTGACTGGACAACTTTAGATCTTTGCTCTTTAATTAGCATTTACTTGATTATGTTTAAAATTAAAAGAGACTATACTAGCTACTCCATCAAACAATACGACAAAATCTATGCAAGCACTCCTATTAAATGTTTAAGATCAAACAATACGACAATAAGATTTTTACATTCTTGACTTCTTGGTGAAGAATTGAAGTGTTTCTTCAAGAACATACTTGCGAAAGAAATATTTTGATAATAGTATATTTTGAGGTGATATTTAAAAAAACGAAAATTTAACTAAACGGACCGATACCGAAGAGAAATCGATATGTTGGGATGATTATAAAAAATGTAATTTTGGTTATACATTATAAAATACCCAAAAAAAGTGGGATGACATAATTTTTTAAAAATACCAACCGAACCGTCTCATTGACACCTCTACTCACATCAACATCTATAGAAAATTTAAATAATAGGATTATCTCAATAAATTTAGTCAATATTACTATAAACAAGAGTGTTGTGATGCGATGTATATGATTCTTCAATCGTTAATAAGATGTTTTGAATTCGAATCTTGAATTTGAAAATATCTTAATAGGAATTTGTTCCCTCTACGAATACAAACTAATCGAGGATTTAATGTGAAATACCTACCATATGTTGAGTGAAAAACACAATTAATACAATTTATTTTAAATTCCATTGGAATTGTTTTATTTAGAAGAATAATTATTCTATAATAATAAGTTCCATCGAAATTATTTTATTTAGAAAAATAATGAATTTCTATGATAATAAATTATCACATTTAATATGCCATTACAATGTGTTGATTTTTTTTACCTTTCATTATTAATTACAACACCTAGTCAAATGTGTATGCAATGAAAGTAAAAGTTTTTCCAATTTAATAGTCAAAACAAAATTTTCCAATATATTTTCAAATTATTGGCATTATATATCTTTGTGAGACAAATTCTTTTGGATGCAATATGTACAGAAACATGAACCAGATCTTCAAAGCAATGATGCTTCATCTGTTCCGTAAGTATTGATTTCTACATAATTTGCAACCTTGGACGTAATCCTAGTTCTTTACATGTTCTTGACTGTCATCTTTTGTGTTTACTTCTACCTACTAGTTTTATGTTAAAGATTGTTTTTTGCATCAACTTGATATGTCACTGCCATTATTTTGACATGATATGGTTATTGGTTGATGAACTTGAGCAGATCCATGAAGAAGAAAGCTAAAAGAACCCCTCAACAAAAAAGGAACCTGGAGTCTTGTCATCCAAAAGGTTCTTTTGTTGTACATTTTTGCCTGTAGTATTGCTCTCTAAACTGAATGTTCTGACGGTTTTGACAAGTTGGTTTTCTATCTTCAGGTCTAAAAGAAAACCCAAAAAGAGTTGCGTTGAATCCCTGGATATTCCAATTCCAGATAAGATGAATGCTGCTGCTGATGTTGGTTGCGAAACAAGCAGTGGGATAAAAGAACTTGTGGACAAGGAACAAGTTGCCTTTGAGAGCTCATTGGCGCTTGAAATCCAACCATCTGACAAAGTCCTTTCTCCATCTGATACTGTGTTATCTCTTAACATATTTTCAAATTATCATTGGCATTATACACCATTCTGATATGATTCCTTTTTTGGATGGAATATGTACAGAATCATGAGACAGGTCCTCAAAGCAATGATGTTTCATCTTCTCTGTATGTATTGATTTCTAAATTTCCTGACCTTGGACATATCCTAGTTCTTGTTCTTGACTCTTGTTTTTCATGTTTATTTCTACCTACTACTTTTATGTTGGATATTGTATTTCGCATCACCTTGATTAGCCACTACTATTGTTTTGATATGATATGGTTATTCATTGAACTTGAGCAGATCGACGAAGAAGAAAGCAAAAAGAACCCCCTCAACAAAAAAGGAACACGGAGTATCTTCATCCAAAAGGTTATAATTTTGTTGTTGTACACTTTTCCCTGCAGTATTGCTCTCTGAACTAAATGTTTGAGGGTATTGACGAGTAGGTTTTATATCTTCAGGTCTAAAATAAAAGGCCAAAAGAGTGACACTGAGTCCCTGGATATTCCCATTCCAGATAAGATGAAGGATGCATCTGATGTTGGTTGTGAAACGATCAGTGAGAAAAAACAACTTGTGGACAATGAAGATGACATGTTCGCACAAGCGGAGTCCAAGACATTAGAAGTTGCCTTAGATACACGCCAGTGCACTCACAGCATTGTCAAAATGAAGGAAGCTAAAATATAAAGATGTTAAAAGTTTTTATTTGGGGAAAAGTCAGTAGTCATTAGTCGTTACTAGTTCAAATCTGAAAACTCTCTCTACTATAATTGAATCCCATAGTTCTTCTAACTTTGAAAGCTATGAGATCCTTAGTTTGTCAACGTAGTTTATTTGAATGTACAGCTGGAGGATGCCATGCTCAACCAAGTTCATGGTGGTGCATTGGCCTTTTTAAGGACATGAATGATTATCCAACTGCTTCTTGCTTTTATTTATTTGTTTTCCCTTCGCAACTTGATTTGTTTTGAGAGTTCTTTTCATTTCTCTTTGTTGTGTTGTGAACTTTCCACGTTCATAACAAAGCAAAGTGATGTGAATTCTTTTTGTGAAGTTGAGTTTTTGGGTGAACTAACTTTAGTTAGTTCGTTCATAAATGGGCGAAGTGTTCATTTTAGTCTGTATTTTTAGAGAGGATAACTTTTGGTTTGTAGCGTCCAAAAAGTATTCATTTTAAAGCCGGACTCGAGTAAAGGAGTAGAATTCTTTGGCCCAAAAGTTGCATCTAGTAAGTGGAGTGTAGTATGTCTATCATGCTGAGGTCAGACTCAAGTCATACACATACATGGTTTTTTTTTTTTCCAATGATTTTATTATTATTATTATGTGTGAAACCCAATATATTAGTGTGTGGCACCTTTAGGAAACTTCTATAAACCAACTCCATCTAGAATGCTTCTAGAACTTGTTAAATTAATAAAACCAGGAAGCTATGCAAGTTAAAAAGAAGAAGACAAAATGAAAGAGTTGTTATTTGTCAGTTGTAGGTTGAGAGCTATGTCTTCCCATGCAACTTATTAGACGAACAAATTGAAACTAAGAAAATAGTAAGTAATTCATAGTCCTATTATAGGAAATAATTTTAATAATGTAAAAATATAATCAATTTTTGTCAAAAAAAATTTGAATGAACCCTTTAATTTTACCTAACTCATATTTAATCGTTGCGGCATTTTAATTTGATGATGTTATTTCTGGTTGAGTGTAGTGCTCACCTACTGAAAATCTTAATTATACTTATGCTAAAACTCCTAGCCTGCAATAATTGAATAAAGATTTTAAAAAAGCAGACTTCGTGGTAAATTGAATTTGATTTAGCATATCATAAAAACAAGTCCACGTGTGAAAAGAATTAAACAATAAATATAAGGAACTGTCAACTTTTTATATTACTAACACGATCTCTAATTAAGGATGAAATGATTGACCATTTTATAATTGCCTTTGTTGGTTATATTACCTTATTTATAAACTGCTACATATTTTTTTTTAAAAATCATAGATGTTAATATATGTTGGGCACATCACCCTTTACCTAATTTATTTAAGTAGATTATAGATAAGAGAAAAGCCTTTTAAATTTGTACGTTCATTAATCTGTCTTTGCGTCTTCGACTTTACTATACCAAACTCTTACTATATTGTTATAAACAAATAATAATAGTAATAATAATAATCGTTTAAGGTTTATAATAATAATATAATTAGAAAACAAAAACATGGTTTCTATTTTAATTCCAAACAATATCTACTTCTGATTTTTCTTTTGCTATTGTCTCTTGACAATTTGCATCTACTATAAATCCTTCGGTGATAGAAAATATTATAGACTTAAATATAATGAAATTATAATGTGGAGGATGTATAGTTTAGTAATTAATTACCTTTTTTTAATAGCCAGTATCCATCTAGACCAACTCTGATATTGATAATTATACCAAGAAAATAGATTCCAACTTGCAGCTTATAATTATCGATGAGTAATTACATTATAAGTTTTTCAAATTTAAATTAATTCTAATTAGCTGTATCCACATTCAATACATCAAGTTTATTCACCCAAAGTGAAATTTAGAAAAATAACGTGTACACTTATCGAGCTTATGGGGGCTTGGGTAGGTGATTGTGTGATTCTAGTGAATTATGATTCTAATAAAATTATGATCATCGTATTGTGGTTTCAGTTTCGATTACGTTATTATATTTAGAAATAATTGTATGACAGATGTTATTGTTAAAAGACTGATCCAAATTAAAAGTGATTTGTTAAGGTATGAAATTAATGAGTCTAAAATATGAGGTCTTATGTGCAGATATTCGGTTGTAATTTTAATTTAATAATAAACTAAAAAAGAAATATAAAACTTTTCCTATCATAAATAATAATGTTATGCTTGTCAAATCAGATATAGATTTTCTTTCAAATATACGGTCGTTAATTAGAAAAAAAGAATGACTCACATTCTGACATGATAGATCTAGAAAAAAATTATGATTTTCGTCTCTAAAATTTTGATTCCAACTTGAGATACGTCTCACCTAGATCGATATATTGTTAAAAACAAAAAACAATTGTCTCAATTAATTTGTCAATAAAATGACATAAATAACTTATATTAGAATGGAACGTTCTTTTACTAACTACTCGAGAAATCATTATTTTTAGAATTGGGATCCTAAGGTTATAATATTCAAATGAGAGTTGAATGATACTATCATATAATCAGATATGGATCATAATAAATTGTACAAAAGAATAACTACTATGCTTCTATAGTTGATTATAATGAGAATGTAATTATATGTTATTACATCTATACTTGATTGATTAAAAACTCTAAATTAGTTCAAACTTAATTGTATGATGCGTCTACAACTAAATTCCTCATTAATCTTCTATGGAACAATAATCCCTTTCTATCCTAATAAATAATCTCTAATTAGTAAGAGAAGTGAAACCCAAACACATAAGTTCTTTTTTAGGAATTGATTTCCATATTATGTTATATATTTATATTATATGTTTTATGTAGTAATAACATTTATTTATAACACTTAGAAAATTATTGGGACAAATGATGTCATTATAGATAGATTGTTTGACTGTATACAAAGGAACATAAAAATTAAACCTAGAAACACGATTATTATTCTTCTTTCCCACATTTGAAAGAGTATTCTTGTATATTAGTATTTATTTATCGTTCATTCTTTTACTCTTTATACTATTTATGTTTTCAGTGTTTATACTATACTATTTTAAATGTGACGAAAAACACATAATTGATCATTTGGATTATTTTTTTCCTTTAATTGTAAGCTCTACACTTTTATATGATAATTGATCAGTATAATATATATCAAAAAAAAAATTCCTAAATTACTTTCAAAATATTAAATAATCTAAACAAAAATTACCAAAATAATTCATAAAAACAACCCATTTTGTACGTGCTGTTATTTCCAAATATTTCTTCAATTAAGAAAGTGAAAGAGAAAAAATAGTATTACATATTAATTAGCTCATTTACATGCTTTCTCTAAATTTAGCTTGAAAGATGAACCATGCATACAAAGACAAGTGTCAAAACCATAAATGCTATAGGTTTGAATATATTCTTCTTATGATAGTGTTCGGATCCTCTTTAATTATCATGATTTATTTAAAATAATGAGTTAAAAATAGTTATTATTTTAAAAAATCAAAATAAAATTAATTACTATTTTCTCCACCTTTAGCGTCACTCTAATAATTGCGAAGAAAGACTAATTTGGTAAAACTAATGAAGAGTACGTATTTCAATTAATATTTTTTTTAAAAGCATACAAAAGCAATTAGGGAATCGAATTCTCACTAATGAGGCAAGAATTTAGATAGTTAACCAACTAATCTATTAAATTTTTTGTAAAAAAAACAGCTTAATTTTAAGATGTAGGTTAAGAAACAACGATGAAGTATAAATGGACACAAAACATAAATTTGTTCAACTAATTGAAACCACTGATCTGAAAAAGGAGGATTTCTTTTATCTAAAGATCTAATGTTGAGATATCTATAAGAAGAAATATTGAGTTCATTAATTCCCTATTTAATGATAATATAGAACATGAAAGGAAAAAAAACTTAAACTTAGATATATAAGAGTTTGAAATAATACTTGGGCTAAATTATGTTTGTGGTTCTACTTACAAAACTATTCAAAGTTTTTCTGACAACTTTTTTGCCAAAAAATGTGTGGGATTTTAGGACAAAGGTCCATTTTAAATAATTTTCTAGAGGAAAATATTACTATAAGAGATCACATGGTGTGTCCAAGAAATGAACTTGACTTACATTCATGGAGGAGACTGATTGTTAGCAGAAGAGCCTTTGGAAATCTCATATTCTTTGGAAAATGGGTAAAATGGGATCTATCCTGGTTGAATAGTCTCACGTCAGATGAAAAAAAAAAGTGATCTCTTCGTATGAATTTAAATATTATGCTTTTATTAGCTAGCTTTCAAAATTTAGTTAATCTCAAAATCCATTTATGAGAACAGGGCTTTAGTGTGTACATGTATATATTTTCTTAACTTTTTGAGATGTCCTTTTAAAATTGAGAATATACCGAAAATAACTTAATAACTTTGTGAGTGCAAGAAAAGAAATATTTACTGTCCGTAGTAGGTCGTTTGTGAATATTTGGCTTTTGCTTTTCCAACACTATATAAACTCTCCTTTTTCTCTCTTTCCATTAACTTGAGATTACTCAGTATTTCTTTTCCTCTTATTTTCCCTTCTTAATTCAATAAAAGTAAGCATGCCATCAGAATCCGGCAAAGTTGTTTGTGTTACCGGCGCCGGAGGTTTCATTGCCTCTTGGCTCGTTAAACTTCTTCTAGAAAAAGGCTACACTGTCAGAGGAACCGTTAGAAACCCTGGTAAAATTAACATTCATTTTTTGTACAGAATTCATGATATATTTTCCCAATTTTTTAATTTTTTTTTTTGTGAAAATGTGCAGATGATCCCAAAAATGGTCACTTGAAGGAACTTGAAGGTGCAAAGGAGAGACTGATTCTGTTGAGAGCTGATCTTCTAGACTATCAGAGTTTGAGAGAAGCAATTTATGGCTGTGACGGGGTTTTCCACACTGCCTGCCCTGTCACTGATGATCCAGTAAGCATTCATGTTTTTTTTTTTCTGTTAAAAGTAAGCATTTGAGACTAGTTCTTTTGAAAGCAGTCTATTTACTTGCACGAAGTAGTCGTGGTAAGTCGTGGTGAGATTTGTATATACTTTATCCTCTCAAATTCGATTTCTGTTGTTTAAAGTAAGCATTCATGTTGATTCTCCATTTCAAAAATTATTCTACAAAATGGTATTTAGAACAAAAGCCATTAGAATTGCTTCAGAGGATTGTTTACAGCCAATAGCTCTCTAGTGGCTCTGGATTCTTCCTTTCATTTTCTGATAGTGGTTGATTGAAAAGAACATGGATGGAAGTGACTGAAATATAGAGTAGTACATATATTTTTTTTAAAAAAAAAAAAAGAGAGGAATGATCAGTTACGTAAATTGTGGGCCCACGTCTGTAACCATAATTGATCATTAGCTGACACGTCGAAGACGCACTAGCAAAGTTGTTTTAGCTTTTAGTTCCACTAATACATGCCTCGAGCGCCGGAGTTAAATTTTTCGCAAATAAATAAATAAATATTGAAAGGAGTCTAAGATATTCTATCATTTACGATATTTACACGTAAAAATAATTCAAATCTTATTCATAAACTGTATTTTTCGTTGAAAATGATTTGAATCAGGTAAAGCCCGCCAAGGATTCATGTGGATCTCCTTTCGGCTGACAAAGTTATTTTTTAATGCTTAGTTATTCATAGTTTGAATCCACTCACTTTGCTGTGTCTCTGCATGCAAGTTGAAATATGATACTCCCTTCGTCTCATTTTACGTGACATCATTTCCTTTTCAATCAATCTAAAAAAGAATGTCACATTTTTTTATATGATAAGTATTTAAAGGTATAATTCCTTTTTTATCCTTATTGATCCTACTTAATCTTAAGTAGTACTCCAATACATTTATGAGGAGAGAGAAAAGTGAATCTACTTTTTAATATAACTATTTTTTGAAGGAGCAATTTGGTAAACATTTCAAAGTATTCATTTATTTCTTAAACTCCGTGCCCGGTCAAATGTTGGAGATGGAGGGAGTATTCTTTTTACACTACTTGTGTTTTTTTGTCCTTTATCTTTGTTTTTGGTTGATAAATGGTGAAGGAACAAATGGTGGAGCCAGCCGTTACAGGGACTAAAAATGTGATAACAGCCGCAGCAGAAGCCAAAGTTGGAAGAGTTGTGTTTACTTCGTCAATTGGTACAGTATACATGGACCCCAACCGGGCCCCTGATAAAGTTGTGGACGAGACTTGCTGGAGTGATCTTGACTTCTGCAAGAATACTAAGGTCCGCTAGTACCTCAAATTGGAAATTGATAGTGACAGTCGATTTCAATTTACTTGATGATGTGTTTATGCAGAATTGGTACTGCTACGGGAAGACGGTGGCAGAAAAGACAGCATGGGATGAGGCAAGGGAAAAAGGAGTGGATTTGGTGGTGATCAATCCAGTGTTGGTGCTTGGACCACTGCTTCAACCAACAGTGAATGCCAGTGTTCTTCACATACTTAAGTACCTAACTGGCTCTGCTAAAACATATGCCAATTCAATTCAGGCGTATGTTCATGTTAAGGATGTGGCACTAGCCCACATACTTCTCTATGAAGCTCCTTCTGCATCTGGCCGCTATATCTGTGCTGAGAGCGTCCTTCATCGCGGTGATGTGGTTGAAATTCTGGCCAAATTCTTCCCGGAGTATCCAATACCTACCAAGTAATTTCACTTACCAAATCTTTCAGCAAAATTTAATCATTATTTGAACTAACCTTAGTGCCTAGAATATATATACACGTAGTAGTTACAAACAACTTTTGTCGCTAAATAGTAAAAATCTAACCTTATTAACTATCAAAAAATCATGCTAGCTAGAGCTATTCGATATTAATGTAGTACTCCATATATATAATGTTCTTCATGCCTGAAAAGGAACTTGATGTGTTGTTATTAGGTTGCCCGACAACCAAAATCGTATAAGATATAGTTTTATGAAAGAATTTGACTATGTATTGACGCTAGAAATATTAATAAAAGTAGCTACTACCCATTAACAAACATCCAATTAGTATGTTTCAAGCAATATTTCTGGACCTGGATTTGCTTTTACCAACGAAACATCAAAATCTTGTCTGGCCCCAGCCACTTCTTACTTTAACTTTAACCCATATATATCTGCCTAGAGACATCTTTAGTGTCAACAATAGTGGGAGGGGACATACCTTTTTTAGTAATTTTAATAATCATCTCTAACGATTATTAAACTGAAATATATATGTCGTATAGTTAGCAATGATTAGTAATTAATGACGTTTGATGATCATAATTATTATAATTATATGTTCAGGTGCTCGGATGAAACGAGGCCAAGGGCAAAACCGTACAAATTCACGAACCAAAAGCTAAAGGACTTGGGTTTGGAGTTTACTCCAGTGAAACAGTGCTTATATGAGACAGTGAAGAGTCTGCAGGAGAAGGGTCACCTTCCAATTCCTACTCAAAATGATGAACCTATTAAAATTCACTCTTAATTAATTAATAGCTCTTAATTAGCTGGTATTAAGGGACGATTATCAATATTGAAAGTTGACCGTAGCTTTTTCCCTTTTTATGTACCAAATTAAAATAAAAAAAGAGCTGCTACGTGTGCTTATGAAATGTTTGTAGTGTTCCTAATTTTGCGTTTCAAAGAAAGTGTTACTTACGAAGAAAAAAAGTCCCAATATATATTCTCATATTTCTCTGACAATGTGAAGTTAGCTTTTAGATTTTTATCTATTTTTTAATATTGTCAATGTTTATCACTCTGAAGTCTGCATACAGTACAATTTAAATTTGTCCCTATGCATACAGTATCAACTAATTGAGATTTAAAGTTCAATTGGTATTGTTGCATTTATATTATATATATATATATATATCATGCATGCATGCATGCAGTTACCAACTTTAATATTAGAAAAAAAAAGGATTTATATAACCTACCCTAACAAATTTGAAAGTGGCATTTATATATAGTCTATTGATTGATATCCTCCTATGCTAATATACAAAACTACCCCCCGCACGTTTAGGTTAGTTTACAGTTTACACACTTAAAACTATATGTTAAGTTCCTATTAACACCATAAATTACAATGTTTGTTGTTTATTACATGAAAAGTTACAACAAACTAATTGTGTTTTTTCACCTTTTCTTTGCTCTTATATGCTAAAAAAAACGAAAATCAGTTTCACATCCGGATCGTTAAGAGATTAATGCCGGAAAATTATTGTTTAGGGGAAATAAAAATTTAGCAAAGTTTAGATGTGCAAGTTAAATAAAAAACAATACAACTTGTATAATAAATGTGAAGTAAATAATGATTAAATATATATATTTTTTAAGCAGAACATCGGAAGCTTAATTCGAAAGACAAGAGTATGCTTCAAAAGACTAATTTTCGGTCTTGTAATAGAAAGTTGATTAGACTGCAATTTATGTCATGGCAGGAAAAGTCACGAAAAGCGATATGATAATAAAAAAAAGACTTTTAGGCCTCATCTATCAATCAGAAGTAACAACGTTAGAAATGTCAACTAGAAAAGAACAATACGAGGAGGAGATAAGTTGGGAACTCAGAGCCTCATATATTAAGCAGAAATTTTGGCCAATTAATTGTTAGAAAAATGAAAGATGAGCACTTTATAATTTTTTGTGTACATACAAATGATCCAAACAAGTTAAAGGGAATTAGGACTTTTCTAACTCTTGTTTTGTGTTACAATCATCGTTATAATTAATCTAACAAAATAGGTAAATGCGTGTGGTTGAAGTAAAATGTCAGTCAATCACATCTAAGTTGAAATAGCGTGCCAAAGATTAATGTGGGGGAAAGGGACTTCCTCAGCCCTCTTTAGAAACCAATTAAATTTTCATACATGATTCGAATATGACTTAGTCAGGACCCTAAATAAATATTGGACACCAACAATCTATCGATTGTTTTGACGGTTCCCAAATAGTCAGCTATCTTCATAACTTCCTATGGACTTTATCAGCCAACTTTTGAATCCAAGATTCCTAATTTGCTTGGAATCCTACAAGTCTTGATCACAATCTACCAAATTTTTGCGTTGGTCAAACAATAATTGTTGTTGTTCAAAAGTTTTTTAAAAATTTATTGGTCAAACACAAACAATTTCACACCAAATTTTAGAAAAGTGCTTTTCATAATATGTTGATTTTAGTAGCTTGGTCAAGCATGCTAGGAAACATAGATGAATGAGCTAAACAAGACATATTAACATTAAATTTCTCATCAGAAAACATCCCTTAAACATGATTAGCAATGCAATCAAACCAACTAAGATTAAGGAAATATAGATACAACTAAAGATCAAGGAAACGTAGATAACAGCTAATTTTATTTTCATATATGGCCTTTCAGGAGGCATCAGCAGTTCTCTCTATATAAAAAGTCTCTATGGGATTCTCCTCAGTTCAAACTAATACTAACATTACAGCACTGGATCATTGGCAATAATGCCTATGAACACAGGTTAACACGAAACGAGTTCTAACTGAATTGCACACAGTATCTGTTGCATTTAACCCTTCAGTAAACATGTCAATTAGTGGTCCTCTGCTGAGGCAACTGCATACGTAAAATGTCTTCTCTAGGTAGATTGTTCAATTCAGAAACTTGTAAACCTTCTTGCCCTGTAAGCGCCAGAAGATGTGTACCTTCCTTATTTTTCCGGAAAGCCAAGTATAAGATACTGCTCAGATAAACTAGCAAACATGAGGCACCTAATAGTCCACAAAGAAATTTAGCGGCCTTTCCTAAATGGCTATCCTTCAGAGAGGTAACTAACTTTTCTGCTAAATAGTATATATTTATTCCCATGATTAGTGTACCAATAACCCAGGTGGCTGCTGAAACCTGTAAAAAGTATTAAGCGGAAAAAATTGATCAGTCAATGTGGAACAAAGATTGGACAGCATTGCTAGTATTCGAGATAAGAAAGCAAACCAAGAATGCAGAGAGAACTATTTCGCCAAGCCATAGGCATAGAAACATTTTATGGAATATAAACATAAATGATTTTCAAACTACTAACAAGAAAGGTGATTGAGTACTAAGGCCTTAGTTAGTTATGCAAAGAAAGGGAAGCCCATTGTCGTACCTTTTGAACTCCCAAACTCCTTTATACAACCCAATGTGTTTTAGTTTGATGCTATGCAACTTTTGATAAAATGAATCTAACTTTTTGCATGCAGGTTTTGTATCAGAAAGTCAACTATCTTGATCAAGAGAGCAAGAGTTCTATACTATTAGAGACTAAGGACCTGCTACAGTTGACCCAACCTTGATGCTGTAAAATCAGGCGCTCTTGGAATTAGTTAAGCTACATTCGTTTCATCAGTATTTTTAGTTTTTTACACATGAAACTCCTGTAATTTCTCATTGGTGCAACAATAGTGTGCAAAAACTAAATAAGAGGATCTAGAAGATCTCTCACCGCAACTGGATTTGCATGTGAACCCATCTTGGTCTTACTGCTTGTGAATTTGAGCAATGGAATCAGAGCAAAGGGGAGCTCAAAAGATAAGATCATCTGCAGAATAAAGAAAAGATATTTGGATTAATATTAACAATCTAGAACAAGAACTTCTCATGAAAACTTTGCCAACCATGTTAAAACTGAGACCTCAGTTATGTATCATGTTTTGTATTATTAGCAATAAACTTTTAATGTCAATGTTCTAAACTGAATTGAGTACCTAGCGTACCCCGATATAGCAATTATGTATCTGCAAGGTTCCTCTAATTGAACCAGTCAAAAGCCTCATTATGCAACCAGGAAAATGAGTTTGGCTCAAAAGAACTGTTTCTGAGCAGGATAGTAAAAATATATGACAGCAAAATGAAGCAGCAAATGGTAATACACATTGAAGAACAAGAGACTACGTGCGACAACTAAATGATACAACGAACAAAGAGAAGAGGAGATGTGGCTAGTCCCCTACCTCTCCTCCCACATAAAGTACAACACTCATCTACCTACTAACTTTCCATCCTAATCCTCGACCTCCAAACCTTCCTATCTAGGGTAATGTCCTTAGTAAGCTGCAGTTGTGACACGTCCTATCTAATCACCTCCTCTCAGTTCTTTTTCGGTCAACCTCTAACTCCTGCTACAATCAACTCCTCACACCTCCTTAGTGGCATCTACGCACCTCCTTTTCACATGCCCGAACCATCTTCAACTCATTATGTTTTGATTCTTGATCTCAAGAACAGTACATTCTCAGTTTTTCATCTTCCCAAATAAGTTTCTACACCTATATTTGTATGGTAAGAATAGAAATATCTAGAAAATGACAACCGGGTTGTGCCAATTCAAATATGCATGTGTTTAATGTTCCACTCCTCTAAGACAGTCCATGGTCAGTCCAATCCATGGTCCTTTTAAGGAGATCAGTTTTATTGTTGTTTATCAAACTCTTGAATAGTCCATATAATTAAGGTCAATTTATATTTTAAGTGTTATTACATATAAACAAAGAGCTCAGCATAAATGGTGGAGGACTCAAACGACCTCTTAACATTTTGGGGGTATAGAATATGTAGACCTAGTTCACACAAGTGGAAGACCCCCAACAGTCAGTCCACTTGTCAAGTTTACATTATCCAATTTCATACCACAAAAGAATTTTCCATAGGATGGCCAGTGTTCTAATAACTGTACGAAAAGCTCAAGTACAGATACTTTACCGAAGCAATAATGATCAAGTTTCCAGCCCCAGCAGAGCCTCCAATCAGTGAAACAACTAAACTTGGAACTATGGCTAGGCATCGAGTTAAGAAGTTCCTAATCCATGGCTTCAGTCGCAAATCAAGAAAACCCTACAGAACAATAAAACAAATATTAGCTGCACAACTTTGAATAGTTAACTTACTACCCTAAGTTAAAACATAACTGATCGTTGATATCATAACATTTTTGACATTCATTGTGTTCTCTTGCACCAGATAAAGGAAGATGTTTGGTTTTACATTTAACCTAAACTAATCATGAAGGTCCACCAATCAAGAACCAACTTTGAATAAACCTACACAGATTATCAAAACAGAACACTAATTCGATTTTACCTAACAATTATAGATTATAGAACCTCATTCCACCCCTAGTTTTAGGATACAGTAAGAAGTACAAACCCACAGATATATTTCTCATGTTCTTTGATAAATTAAGAAATTGGTCTCTCTATGAAACACGTTAATCCCAAATGCTTGTCTTAGATCTTAACAAAGTTGAATACAGGTGATCAAGTTATGTTTTTTAAATGTCAAAAAGAACATGAGAAATTATTAGACAAAATGATATAACCTTTGATTACCTGCATAACGTATTGCCCAGCATATGTCCCAGTTATAGTCGAACTCTGCCCTGATGCTAGTAAAGCAATTGCAAATAGCTTGGAACTCCAGTTGCCTAAAACATTCTGTAAGTAGTAACGTAAAAAGGAACATCGTCATTAAGACTTAAAACACCATAAAATGGATGAAAAAACATAGCTTTGTATAATTGAATCTCAATGACGTTGTAGTATGGTGTCACCTACTTTGAGTAAAAAAGAGGCTTTGTTCAGGTCTAAGTCCTGACACTTCTCCTGATCATCTGGGCTCATAGAAGGGGAATTGCAGACAGCACCAGTTACTGAGATAACTGATACGTTAATAAGAAATGCCAGCATCAAAGCCAGACCACTTTCGATCAGATAATATCTGCATGCCTCCTGGAAAAAATTATTTCACTAATTATGTCAAAACTTGCACACCTGTAAGTTGTAACATAATCCTATACAGAAATTCACATCAAAATAGTTTAGGATGTTCCAAGTGAACCCAAAATAATCCTTTAATTTTACAGGAACTAAAGAAAAAGGAGAACAAGAAATGAACTATCTTTTAAGTCAACCACGTCGTGTATGAAGGTTGCTGACCATCTTACTCGGGATTAACTTGTCTAACCACACAATAATTGAACTAATAAATTATTGAGATAAATTTGGGTACGAGAAGATACTCCAAACAAAACGACAACATGAGTTTATAGTAACATAGTATGACCATAAGCATCAACGATAAAATGATGCTACTTGATTCGCAGCTAACATCAACAAGCATAGGATAGTCAAATTTTCTCTTTGTTTTCTTTCTTAGGTTGATATGCATGCATGAGGAGGTTTTTCATTATTAAACATACTTTGATGCCATTGACGGATCGAGGGATTTTCCTGGAAAGCACCAGGGCTGAATGGAGGAATAGATTGTGGCTGCAGAAAGTGAAAATTATCAGCATGACAATAGTAAAATGATTATCCAAAAAAAAATACTGAGAACATCCATATACACTTACGGCATAACCATAGCACCAAGAAGTGAAATAGCAAGCTTAGTAGCACCAGTCCCTTTGAGTTGAGGAACGAAAAGCCCGTAGAGAACTTCTGAGGAGTCTGGTTTTGCATATCCAAGCTCCACAAAGAAGCATATTGCTACGGTAAGTACCAGGAACGCAATAAAGAATTCAAGTGTCCGAACCTGTAATGTTAGTACACTTCACTGTCAGCTGAATAAGAGACAGAAGGATAGATACAAAGACATTTGTTTTAAACTAGTTCTAGTCTACGTTTGTTGCACATGTGTACCACGTTAATCAGTAAAAACTAGATAAATAAAACAAACTGATTTTTGAAAAATAATGCTAACATTAAAATAAATGCAAAAAAATATTCAAATGTCATTATATTGCCACAGTAGATAAATCTAATATGTTTAATTTGAGCATAATGATGACTTAACTTAAATTAGTTGTATAGTAACTTAACTTAAAAATTTCGTGGAAACAATGCTCTCGGTGCACGTTAGCTCCCTTTGCTAACTTGCACCAAAACCATTCTCATGGCGAAAAGAGGTCGAGGTAGGCCACAAAAAGATGTGCTGATCGTTGCAAAGGCAATGGCACATGCCCCCTCTGTGGGGTAAAGGATAGACACTGGTGTCGAGTTGAGTCCCTCAATCACTGCGACTGCAATAAGGGAAACTCCGGTAGATGAGGAATCACTTATACACAATCGAGGAAATGGGATGAGTACTGAGAAATATCTATTGCATGTATTCAGAGAAGTTATATTGGGTAAGGGTGTTATTGAATCTGGGTCCACAAGCTATGGAAACATGAAGGAAACTACCCAAGGGGTGCATGAAGACGAGCCAGAAACCCAACCTTCAGGTCCTAAGACAGGAGTTGCTCAACAACTAAATTTCGGGGAAGACGCAAATACAGATGGGAGGAAAACTTGGAACAGCCTGTTCACATTGAACCATACTGCCACCACTGGTATGTCTTTATCCTACAACCCACCGAAAATAATTGATGGACGACCAGTAGTGGTATTAGAGGCACCGGAAATAGCAAAACAGACTGATGAATGGAATAATGCTCCAGTGGTCTATACGTTTGGTGAAGCACCTGCCTTCTCCTACACGAACAATTATATTGCTAGGTACTGGAATTTTGTTGCAGTACCTGAATTATATAACCACGATGCGGGCTGCTACATAGTGAAATTCCAAAACCAAAATGATAGAGATGAAGTCCAGTTCACTGGCCCTTACACTATTGATAGTAGACCCCTCATCCTTCAAGTCTGGACACATGATTTTGATTTTAATCAAGAGTTGCCTACTACTATACCATTATGGGTGAAACTACCTGACCTCCCCTTGAACTATTGGGGTGCGGAAACTCTTAGTAAAATTGCTAGTCAACTGGGGAAACCACTCTTTGCAGATGCTTGTACCGCTAAACAGAAAAGATTATCCTATGCCAGAGTCTTAGTGGAAATGAATATAACACAAAATTTGCCAGAAGAGGTTGAAATTGTTGATCCTGCAGGAAGGACTTTTGTTCAAAATATTAAGTATGACTGGAAACCTCCATTTTGTAAGAAATGTACAAGATTTGGTCATACATGCAGCGTCGATGAGGGTAGAAACATTCAACCGCCAAATAGGAAGGGTCAAGCGGAAAGAGTTTCGCCAAGACGAGGTAGAAAAAATCAGGTGCAAAAGTGGATTCCTAGACCAGGGGAAAAAATGATATATGTCTCCCCCCACATATAGATGGTACAGATGATATGAACAAACACAATCAAAATAAGGAACCTCACAAAGCAATGAGCATACAACACCAGAAACGAACGGAGGAAAAGCAAACGAAGTTACAAGAAGAGTGGTGTGACACTCCAGAAAGGATAATCATTTCCATTGGCATGGATAGCTGGCAAAGTGGTTTATCATACGCAGAGTTGGTGCAGTTGGATACCTCTCAGAGGAAACTACAGACAGGGACAACATTGAAGATGGTTAATGTTTTCTCTCCACTGTCTGAGGGAAATGAGGGGAGAAGACAGACTGAGAGACCTCCTGAAGGAAGGGTACACCTCTCTCTTTGATAAACTGGTTAATCTGGAACGTAAGGGGCATGAATAGCCCCTTCAAACAAAAGGAGATGACAAGGTTTTTGGTAAAACACAAAATTTCTTTGGCTGGAATACTAGAAACAAAGGTGAAGGAACATAAGTTCTCTAAATGTGTGGATAAGATAGCTAGAGGCTGGAGTTATGTGCATAACTACTCATTAGCCAAAAATGGGAGAATCTGAATTTTATGGAAGCCTGCTGAAATGACTATTCTGATAGAAGAAACACATGATCAATTTATGCATCTAAAGGTAGCAAGTAAGAGTTCCAATTTTCATTGTCTGCTAACAGTGATCTATGCCAAAAATGCTAGAGAGGAAAGGAGAACCTTATGGCAGGAATTACTCAGAATAGGTCCTACCATCACTGAACCTTGGTGTATTTGTAGAGATTACAATTCTCCCCTGCTAGATTTGGACAGAATTGGGGGCCAACATGTCAGTGAATCTGAAACAAAAGACTTGCAACAAGTAATAAATGTGCTAAACCTTACAGATATGAAATCTACCGGAAGAAGGTATACTTGGACAAATGGTCACATATAGGGTAGAATTGAGAGGGCTCTTTGTAATAATTCTTGGGTGATACAACACGGAACACTGACAGCTCAAATTCAAGGAGAATAATTTTTCTGATCACTCACCGATTTCTTATTGAGCACCACAATGCAGGTAGTGGACACCACAGACCTTTCAGATTTCTGAACATAACATGAGAACTTTTCAAACATTGTGACAACCATCTGGAAACAAAATGTAAAAGGAGGAGATATGTATAGAATATGGCAAAAAATGAAGCTGTGTAAAGAACCTCTCAAGAGGTTATTTACGCAGGAAATGGGGAGCTTAGACAATAGAGTCGCTGAGGCAACAGAGAAGCTAGAATCCATCCAAAAACAGATCACTCAGCATGTGGGGACTAGTGTAGCCAACACTCTCTTTGACATAGAAAAAGAAGCTGTAGTTGAACTTCAAAAGTGGTCTGATCTCCAGGAGAAGGTGCTGAAACAGAAATCTAAGGCTCACTGGCTTGAAGTAGGAGACAACAACAACAGGTATTTCTTTGCCTGTATGAAAACTAGAGCCAACTTGAATAATATTTCTATTCTAACCAGTCTTGATGCTAGACAGCTCCTAAAACATGATGAAATTGAGAAAGAGATACTTCAATTTTATAAAAGCTTGATGGGTTCTAGGAATAATTGTCTGCCTAGTATTGATATAAAGGTAATGAGGAAAGGACCAAGACTTGGACTGATTAAACAAAGGGAGCTGTGCGAGACTGTTACACAAGAGGAGATTAAAGATGCTTTATTTGATATACCTGACGACAAAGCTCCTGGTATTGATGGTTATAAAGCATGTTTTTACAAGAAATCTTGGACCATTGTTAAGGAGGATATTTATAGTGCTGTTCAAGAGTTTTTTCACAAGAATATTTTGTTGAGAGAGGTTAACACTACAGTTGTTACTCTCATCCTGGAACAATAAAGGGCTTTAGGCCAATAGCTTGTTGCCCCATTCTTTACAAAATTATATCCAAGGTTATCTCTAACAGAATTAAAAAGGTTATTGATGAACTAGTTGGACCAAACCAGTCTGCTTACCTACCTGGAAGAGTTATATCAGATAACATAATTCTCCGTCATGAACTGGTAAAAGGCTAAACAAGGAAGCAGGTGTCACGTAGATGTATGATCAAAGTAGACTTCCAGAAGGCATATGACTCTCTTGAATGGGTATTTCTCGAACAAATACTACAGAATTGGGATTTCCCAGTAGAATGATAGCATGGATAATGATTTGTGTTACAACAGTGAGATACAACTTCCTGATTGATGGTAGATTGTCCAGCACAATGGAGGCAAAAAGAGGCCATAGACAAGGTGATCCTATGTCCCCTTATCTCTTTGTATTGTCTAAGGAATATCTAAACAGATGTCTCTCCACCTTACAAGAGAATCCAGAGTTTAATTACCACCCTAGATGTCAGAAATTGGGCATCACCCACCTTAGCTTTGCGGATGACTTCTTGTTGTTCACAAAAGGTGATGTGAAGTCTGTCTAAATCCTGAAAAACAAGTTCTTGATGTTCTCTGAACCATCTGGTCTGAAAGCCAATCTCAATAAGAGTCAAATATATTTTGGAGGGGTGCCTAGGGATACTAAAGAAGACATCTTACAGAACCTTGGATACGAAGAGGGAGAGCTTCCCTTCAAATATTTAATAGTACCTCTGTCAACAAAGAGGTTAACTGTTGCACAATGCAGGCCATTAGTAGAGAAGATAACTGCTAAAATTACTTCATGGATGGCTAGAAGGGTCTTATATGCCAGAAGAATTCAACTAATTAGAGCAGTCTTGATGGAGTGCAAGCTTATTGGTCACAACTATTTCTGCTCCCCCAGAAGATTATTAAACTCATAGAGGCTACATGTAGAAGCTACTTATGGTCAGGAGAAGCACAAATCATCAAGCGAGCTCTTGTGGCATGGGATAAAATATGCTTACCCAAAGGAGCGGGAGGACTGAACATCATCAATATGTGAATCTGGAATCAAGCAGCACTTTGCAAATTACTTTGGGCTTTAAGTCAACAGAAGGAAAAACTCTGGATCACCTGGATTCACACGTACTATATAAAAAGGCAAAATTGTTTTACTATGGACCTTCCTAAACAATCATCATGGATGGTGAGGAAGATACTAAATATGAGGAAGTTTTGGGCATCCACATTTCAGAGGCATATAAAAGAATTAGAGGAGATGTAGCTAAGGTAGAATGGGGAAGCCTAGTTTGTCACTCAGTTGCCTGCCCCAAACAAGTGTTTACGTTATGGGTAGCACACTTCATGGAAGATTGAGAACCAAGGATGTCTTACTCAAATGGGGCATGCAAATTACTAGAGATTGTGTTTTATGTGGAAGTCACCTTGAGACCTTGCCTCACCTATTCTTTGACTGTGTGTATTCCACTGAAGTGTGGCAAGGAATACTACTTTGGTTGCACTGGAAAAGGACCATACTGACATGGGAACGAGAATGCTGCTGGATACAACAAACATGCAAGTCAAGAACCCCAAGAGAGGCTCTGCTCAAGGCATGCTTCGCATCTGTGGTACATGGTGTATGAGGGGAAAGAAATGCCAGAATTTTCAACAAAAAGAACAGGAATAAGGAAGCAGTGGTACATGAGCTAAAAACAAACATGTGCATACAAGTTAGGAGAAAGGCGAAACTCTTTACTCATATTCTATCTCTATAGCATGGTATACCAATAGTATTGGTGGACTTGTATAGTTGTACTGGATATTTGTCATGAGCAATCAGGTTTGATTGACTCTGGCTTTGCAAATATTTACTCGTGATTAATAATAAATGTCAATTAATTGCCAAAAAAAAAGGCATATAAAACTGTTTTCTAATTATTGTGTAAGAAATCAATAGATCACTATCAACTTAATTTCTGAAAAAATGGTTCCATTTTTTGGAGAATAAAAAAATAGCTGTACTATTTAAAAAAGGTTAATGTTAGATCAGACTAACCTTTCTATCTCTTATTGAACTTAGATGAGGAAAAAACTGTCATAAAACTGAACATCTGATTTTTGTGTAAGATGAGGCATAAATCTTTGCTTAAATTGTTACTTGGGTTAAATTATTCAGAAAGAAAAACAATTTGAAGTGCTAAATATTAAGAATTCATACCTAGATTGATAAGAAAAGATTGTTTTTGACAAGGTAAAAAAGGCGAACGACATTTCGCTTAGGAGCTTTGTGTTTTTAAATATATAGATAGATAGACTCTCTGTTCCAATAACTGTTGACCATTCATAACCAATTTATTCATGCTCGACATGTCAAGCATAGGTTTTTGAAGTGAATGATACAAACATACCCCATATTGTTGCAATAGAAGTAGAGTCAAGGTACTCAGCCCTGTGATAAGCACGCCACACCATATTGGTATTTTGAAGAGCATGTTTAAAGCAAATGCTGTCCCAATGACTGCACAATTGAAAGGACACTGGAATTAAGAAAAACTTCAACATGAAAACCCTAAGCTATTCGGTCATATCTAACTTTTGATAATCTACAACGAATTTGCAGCACAGGTAGTCTAGAATCGACGTATGTTGTGCAAGTTATTTCTGTCATTGCTATAGCTGAAGAAAATAGTTTAATTAACTTCAGCATGAGAGATGTACTCTCCTTTTCCATGATTATTTGAAGTTTGCACATTCTAATTACACATTGTCTCATGCATGCTGCATAATAAGTGCCGAGCAAACTTGTTATAAACCAAGGTGGAGCTGACAGGACTATATTAAACCTCTTACTACTAAGCTTGCTTTGAAAAGATAGAAGTCTCTTATGAGATTGTATCAAGAAAGATTTGAAGTCTTCACTGTGTCGAGGAACACTTACCCTCAGGAATATCACACGCCACAATAGCAATTTCAGCTATGACCCATAAGATGAAATTTGGCACCTTTGCATACTCCTTTCTACAATGCTCTGCTAGATGCTTTCCTGTAATGAAGCCAGGAGTACATCGATATCATCCCTCTTATGCTTTTTAGAATGATAAGAAGATCAAATAATCAAAAATCATGAACCTGTAACAACCCCGAGATTTGCTGCCAGGGATTGGATCACAAGAGCGGCAAAGGACGCCAGTAAAATTATCCAAAGCAACTGCGGAACATGTACAAGTTTTGTTAGATAATTGTAATTTTACTCTAGACATATGCATACTAGATCTAGAAGAACAGAGCAAAGCAGATACACACCCCAAATTTGTACTGAGCCCCGGCTTGTAAATCAGTTTGAACTGCAAGACACATTGTGCAGAGATAAAACAGTTACATGCAGAAGTAAATGTGATCAGTAAATCCAAATTCATTACCAAGACTTACAATTTCCAGGATCGATATAGGCAATAGAAACAAGGAAACCAGGACCAATATATGAGAATATGTTCTTCCAGCTTTTCTTCTGCAAATATAAGAACATACATTAATCGATTCACACCAGGAATTTTACATAAAAAATTAATCCAACAAAAATGAAGAAATGTATTCCAGCTGTAACTAATGAATAATAACTGCACAGATACATTGAAGAGCTAGACCTGCTACGAGAGGAGACGTGTTACAGAAGTTAGTATTACCAGCTTTCGTTCTCCATTATATAAGAAACAAAATCACTCAACTGATTACTCATCACATTGGCGGGTAGTAAAGTCAGAAGTACAACATTCAAAACAAGCTCAAACGTAGAATTATGGCAGAGAATTCACATTATTTCAAGATCAAGAAAGAACTCCAGTAAAATCTATTCACACACTGTCATAATTAACCAAATTATGTACATGCTCATCCTCAAATTGAGAGGTCTTTTATCAGTGAGTTCATTAGCAGGGGCGGATCCATCCTTGCAGTACCAGGTTCATCTGAACCCAATACTTCTGAATCGGAGCATTAATTTATGAGTAAAAATTCAATAAAAGTATAACAAATAATACATATGAACCCAAAACTTTAAAATCATAACGAGTAAATACTAAGAATCTTAAAAGGTGAATTCATCCGCCTCGATTAAGTAATAAATAACTACGAATCGTGAGTAGCTACAAAATAAAACATGGATTATGGGGGTATAACATCATTTTAAAAATGATATAGGAGAGAGAAGTCAGAAAAGTAACAAATATTATAAGAGTCAGATAACTGTAAAACCTTTTGGAGCTGGTAATTGACTAATAGCTAAAACAGAGTAACAGAAATAGTAAAACTAAAGTGGTTTCGAAATCTTCTATATAAACCAAAGGTAGTTGCTTTAGGCATGGACCACAAATCCACAAACCTAATAGTTGGATCCATGAGAAGACATGTATTCAAAAGAAAATCAGGAAATCCAAACTTTCCAACTTAAAATTTGATCCAGTTTTTCAACTACCAGTCCTATAAATTTTCCCAAAGCTAAGCAAACTAGAATTAAAGAAATATCCAACATCTGAAATCAAAATTAAACTCACAATTAAAATACAAAAAGTCTGTAAAATTAATACTAGTAAGATATAAAAACAAAACAACGACTACTCGATTGTTTCTAATAAACATTACCTGTTCATAGCTGTAGTTGATAATAATTTGGATGAATATATGACAGGTTTATTTGAAACCATTTTTTGAAGTTGTGATTTTTGAAACTTGAAGTTGCAGAACAAATTTAGCCGAACAAGTATTCAAAAATAAATTTTCAAAATTTATGGCCGAACACTGATTTATTATCAAATAATATACTCTTTCTTTTTTTTGTTTAAAACGTGAAGTTAACATAAGACAAAAGAAACCAGAAAAGGACACAAAATACAGAGTGAGTGAGAAAAAGATGGAGAGAAAACTGACATCGGGTACAACAATCTGATCATATTCAATATCATCAATCAGTGGCTGATTCGAGTGGGTCTTATTTGCAGGGCTTGTCATAAACTGCGGTTGTGGGGACGAGCTCGCCGCCATCTTTCGCCCTCAGTAAAAATCCTCTGTTACAAAAATATTCAACAATTAATGTACTGCTATAATTACCGAAATGAGTGTGTACAATTACCAAAAAAAAATAGATTTAATCATTTGATCTGTACATTTTTATTACTGAGGCTGTTAAATTTTTAAAATTATAGACCCTTCTTAATAAAATAATTTAGAGGCTACAGTATATTTAAGTATTTTTTATTAAAAAAATATGACATTACTGTATATGCTCTAGAGAAAGGAGTATGAGTTCACGTGTGAACGAGGCAACCCTGACTGTAAACCATTAAAAAATACTAATAATAGTAATTTGTATCAACAAGTTGGCTGTAAATAGGGGAATTCCAGATCCAATGAGAAATAGAAAATTAAGAATGAGCAACAACACCAATTAGAGAGAAGAGTGAAATGAAAAAAATACCTGCTGCAGAGTAATAGAATGCAGAGAGGAGAAAGTGAGAGAGGAAGAAAACGCGAGTTTCAGTTTTTTTGGGAGCTTTAGTTTATTTGTTGTCCCAAATTCTCCGCCATCTTTATAAAGACAAAGAAATGAAAAGTCTTTAATATATTATTTTTCTGTAAGACTTGTTAGAAGTTTTTGGGACTCTCTTTCTCCTCTCCGCCATCGTCCACTTTTATTACTTCGTTATTGTAATACTAGAGATAAATATTTATTTCTAAAATATTAAGAAATAATTTATTATTTAGTATTTTTTATTTTTTTTAATGTTTAATAATTTTAGGGTTTTTCATGGTTATGGATAAAAAATCAAATCAAACTGCAATCTGAACCAAATAGATTAAAAAAATCGATATTTGGTTTGATTTGATTAGGTTTGGTTTTACATTTTGAAAAATCAATACTACTTGATTTGGTTCTGATTTTACTAAAAAATAACCAAATAGAACCGATAAATTAGATATATAAATTTTATCATTATTTATATATTATTTATAAACAAAATATAAATATTTTGTTAAATTTTAAGTAAATTAAGTTTTTACTTTACAATTTTCTCAAGCACAACACGTAAATTTAGCCCATCTATTACAATCAAAAGTCCAAGTCCATCAAAATTCATTATTTTAGTGTTTACTTACCATATCATACCTTTCATAAGATAGTTACACATTCTCTTAGTTGAATCACTTTGTTTGTGTAGTAATAACTTTAGTATTGTTTAACTGTTTAATTGAATCAACAATAGATTTTCAGTGTATTGTTCATGTACTTGAGGTTTGTGTCTATCAAGATACGTATGTTCTCAAAATTTTATTACTTTCAAACTGAAAAAATCAGAAAAACTGAACCAAGCCATCAATAACCAAATCGACGGCGATTTTTTTTCATTTGGTTTGATTTGATTTTAGAAATTTAATAAACCAACTAGATTGGTTTGGTTTTGGTTTTAACCAATAACCGAACCACAAACACCCCTAAATAATTTATAACAATTTAAAATACTATAATAAAATTATTATTTTATTTAATTTTAAAAAATGTGTTTAGTCAAAATATAGACAAGTAAAAAGAATAATATGTTTGACTAATCTTTGATTTTGTTTAAAAAATGTTTGACTAAAATTGACTATATTCTACAACCGAAAGGAATAATAAACAAAAAATAATAATATGTTTGACAAATCTTTGATTTTGTTTAAAAAATGTTTGACTAAAAATGATTATATTCTATAACAGTTATAAATATATTATGTACTAATCAATTTTTGGATTATCTAATATTCGGATGAGGCCAAATTAATACAAACACGTGAAAGGTTTGGCATACATAATCTAAATCCTACGTATAATCTTTCTACTAAGTAAAATTGACTCATTAGTTGACTCAATTTCATGTAATTAATAATTAATGGGTATACACAACATGAGGAAAATATCGACATTTTCATGTATGAGATTGTTGTTAACACATAGCTTAACTCGATAAAACACACATCAAATAGAGGCGAATTTAAACATTTTTATGTGATTTAGAGAAATTCAATATTTTTTATCCATAGTCATTAGTATTTTTTTAAAAGATTATTATATATCTATAAATAGTTGACTATAAATTAAATTATTATCATAGTACTAACTTGAATTGATAGAAGAGCTCATAAACTTTAAAATTGGAATTCGCGTCTTATATGAAATTAAGAAGTTGTTCAATCAACTTACCTACTCAGTATGATCTCATAAATTATATTATAAGTGAAGTTTGAGAAAAAAATGTGTATAAGATCTTACCACTATCTTTATAAGAATGATTTGAGGGAGGGTATTGTTTCTAATAGATGCTCGGTTCAAGTAAATAATTAAGGATAAACTAACTTATTAGACATACATCACTACCATATATACTAACATTAGCTCTACTTTCAAACAATTACATATATTATCATTTTTAATATTTTATACCATATATTATTGAAGATACAATTAGATCCTCACATCCCTTAAAATTAGGATTGATTAAGTAATATTCGAAATTATCATGAATCTTATTAATTAGGATCTAAACTAGTATTCAAAAATATCATGAATTTTAGTAATTAGAATCTAAACTAATGAAATTGATATAGTTTGCTCAATATTTAATATGATGACGCTATGAAAGGGAAAGTTGTCTAAACCTACTTATATTGAGGGGCAAAACTATACATTTTTCATCTAATTTGAGAAGATTATACTTTTCTTGTTTTGGTACCCACTTCTCTTTGACAAAATCGTCTAGAAATGGTGGAAAATTAATCCCAATATAATCCAACACAATTGATTAAATGCTAAAAAAACATCAAATGGATGTAGAAGGGTAATATGATTTATCCTCACTCAACTAAAAGTTGTTTAGTTAATTACAATTTCTTAATAGAAACATTTTACCCCTTTGATAGTTTAAATTAGTAAATAAAGTTAATTATAAATTGTAATAAAATGGTTATTCTAAGTACTTTACCATCGAAATATAAATAAAATATTGTAACCCTAAAAAACTATTTAACTTTTCTATTTTTAATATCAAAGTTGTACCAACTCTTTACGTAATGCTATCTAGAAAAAGTCACACATTATATATTCCTTAGTTTCTATGCTTAATTCAATAGAGTTGTTCGGTGATTTTAGTTTTCAGTATTGAATGTTTTATTTTATATTAAAAAAATTTTAAAAAAACATAATATGTCAGTTAAAAAATTAAAACTGAGGCTAGCAAACGTGTCATTACTATATCATTCAAGCTCCTTTCATGTCCATTTAAAAAACGTAATATATAATTTATTATATTATTTCTACTTAATAAAATTGAATTGATTATTTTTTCTTTATTATGTATGTGAAAAAGAAATTGTTGATGACTATTGTGGGACCAAGTTGTCTTATGTGGCGATTTATCCACAAAAAGGCTGCTGTTTAAGAATGGATCCTTGTTGATTATTCCAAGCCCACATTGAATGGTCCATCTTTTTATGGGCCCCATCACCTTGACTTTTAAAGGGCCTAACTTTTTGCCCTTTTGTACATTAAGAGAATATGAGAAAAGCCCAAATTGGATTTGATGACAATGAAGCCCAAATTAATGTTCCTACTACTATTCAATTGTTGTCTTGTCTAGTTCCTTTTGTGGTGGGACAAATGAGACACTATAGGAGTCCCCCGTAGCTGATTTAGTCCGTCCAAAAAGAATGTTATTTTATTATATTTAAAAGTATTTGATTTAATTTTTGTTATCTATGAAATGATTTACAATAATAGCTAAGAGTTGTTTCAGACTATAAGTTTAATTTTTTTTTTTTAAATATCGTGTCAAATCAAAAGGTGCTACATAAAATAGAATAGAGGGAGTATTTCATTTAATTGCATGATTTGCCATTTAAATAGGCTGATTTTTAGTTTTGGTCCTTATTAATGTTTAGCTGAATATGAATTCCTTAAGGACGCGAAGTATAACTTGTGAAATATTATAATGCAAAAATATAAACTTATGTTTTGTAAAAATTAAAAATAAAAAGTTATTTGTCTTGAGGGGCAAACATTTAAAACCAAACAAAAAAGATAGTAAAAAGTGCAAATGACCCATGATATTTTTACTTTTACTTGTTGCTTTAAACTTGTGAAGAAAAGATTTTTAAAAAAATTGATCTTATCTGCTTAATATTAACAGCTTATTCCCCAAATCAATTCTCAATAATTTACGATTATATACATTACTAATAGGATATGATGGTAAAATACTCATATTAGTTAGAGTATTTTTATAAAAATCTTGTAAAATTTAAAATGGACAAGTAAAAATGAACGAGAAGTATAATTAGGTAGCATTCAATTCAGAAGTTTATCTGATAAGCACATCAGTTATTAAAAGTCAAAAGCATAAGTTTGATTAATAGGCACATTTAATTATATTTTTATATTTAAATCGATATGTGACTTTGATCATTGTATGAGATAATCATATTCACAACTACTGTAAACAAAGCATAAAAGATAAGCAAGTATTTTTTTTGTTTCCTAAGCTAATCAAAACCATTCATGATGGAATTTTATGTCTTTTTAAAAGGTATGTTCAGAAAATGAGAGCCACTTACTGTGGGGGAATCTCAAATTTTAATTAATTTACATTGAATTAAGGGACCACGACAAAAGTTTACTTTAAGCAATAAAAAACTACAACAAAAGTTTAGTGGTATGATACCAATACTCAAATTGATACTAAATATTAATAACACAAAAAATAAAAAATAAAAAGATATAGTGGAGGTAGGAATCAGTCAAGGATATATGCATTGACTTGGTTTAAAAATTCTAATACTAAACTTCAGTAGCCATGATTTACAATTTTACATAGTGGAAGGGTCTGCAAAATCATTTTTTTTTCTCAAAATTAAAAGAGTGAAATCCAAAATATGAAAGATTCAACTTATGTATGGACAATATAATTTTGCATATCAAAAGGGTTATATTAACTTGCTATAATATTTTTTGTACTTTATTTTACTATTTTGTCAAATTGAGTTTTACTTTTGATAGATACTAATGAGGCAATAAGACATGAAAGCTCCATTATTTAGTGAAAGATAACCAAATTCGATTAAATCATCGAAAACCTCATCATGTGCTTTAAGAAAAAGAGAATCTCTCATCCATTTCACATATTAAACATAGCCGATGAATCTGATGCCTCTCTATTAATATTTAAGTGTAGGCATGATTCGTTAGTAACTTTTAATGCGATAAGAAAATGAGATAGTATTTTTAAAACTCTTTTAAAACAAAATGTATTCTAAATATATACATCATAATTATAAACAAGATAGAAGTTGCGATAGCCATTCAAATTAGATGGAAGTGTGCCCTAATATGCCCAAGGCGTGCAGAGAATAATATCGAAAATTCAAGTGCATGCTTACTAGCCCCACAAAGTGGGCTTGACTTGTCGACCACATACTGGTGCACTAGCGCTTAGCTCAACAATTAGCATGTGCACAGTCCATACTTTGATCGATGTCGAAATCGAAATCAAACTTTTTTTTCTTTGGCTAAACAATGCAAGTGAAAAAAAAAAAAGGACTAACTGAGTTATTTCATGTTGATTTCTTAGATAATCGGTATTATTAACTGAAAAAATAAATATTCTTTTTAATTCTAATTTCTTTAACAAAGAAGATAATTTATTGAGATAGTGAATAACCATATGAGAAATCAACTCAATCAATTCGGCACTTGCTCCAGCAAATAGTTGAGACAGGGAAGAAGGCCCAACTAGGATTGGTGATTTTCAATGGGTTTTTGTCACGACCCAGACCATCGTGTTTGACACGCACACTAACCCTCCGGTGGGAGAACCATTCATACTAATTAGCTAACCAACTTAATCAAAATACTAAAGCATTTAAAATTACAGAAGCAAGTTTAAATGCTAAGGAAAGAAATGAGGAGTTTCCATAAACTCCAACAAAAGTCTAACAATCAAAACTAACATTGTGAAAGTAATACCTAAAACCTAAAAGTCAATGTACCAAAACTCTAACAAGATCCATAAGTCTAAACAAGAAGGGGTACAACCCCAAACTAACATAGGAATACTAATTAGAAATTCTAAGTCAGAAAATATGGACTTTAAACGAAAAAGAACTCATGGCAGCCTGGAAGAACTAGCTTACCATTGAGTTCGAAAAAGGTCACTGATCTTCTAAGCGAGGTGTCACAATCCAAACCGTTGTGATTGACACCCACATAAACCCTCTGGTGGAAAAACCATTACTACAACCCAAACAAACAAGTTTTATGAAAACTAAGGCATTTAAAGATACGGAAGCAAGTTTAATGACTATAAAAATAGAGTCCCCATAAACACCAAGGTTTTAATAAACAACTAACCAAACTAATACGGAAGAACAACCCGTAGAACCTGAAAGTCATTGTACCAAAACTCTACTAACGACGAGTCTAAGAATAAGGGGTACAACCCTGAAACTAAACAACACCTTAACAAAAGTCGGAGTCCGAAAAGAGTGGACTTAAACAAGAAAGATCCATGACAGCCTGAAAGAACTGACTCACCCTAGAATCCGATCACGTTCAATAGTCACCTAGCTGAGGTCTATCAATAGCCACTTGAAGATGCACTGTACTCAACAAAGAAAGAGCAAGTGCAGTATCAGTACATAACCACAATGTACTGGTAGGATCACACGGCTATCCCATTAGGTGCAACATACATAAGTCATTACAACAATATAATAACATGCATACACCGAATATACACAATATCGGTATCATTTACGGACAACGAACAATTTCATATTTATCAAGATTTACAGTTATGTCATATCAATGGTCCTCTCATGGAATCCACACTCAAACTGTTAGCATACCGAAATGTGATACCCGATCCAATGTTTATGCCAGAATGTGGCAATCGATCCAATATTTATGTCGAAACGTGGCATCCGATCTAAGTTGGTGTGTCGAAACGCAACACCCGATCCACACAACAAGCCACAATCACAATCACAAGTATATTCTCAAAATCATACAATCAAGTCATGATTCATGGCATTCATCATTCATTTATTCTCATCCACAAGTAGTGTCATCAATAGTGCAACATTCACATGCATACACGTATTATAATGAGGCAAGAACAAACATACATCACACAATCATGAAATCACAACCATCACCTACCTCGAATCCAAGCTTGAATCTCCTAAGGCACTTGAATCTTTCTTTTCGCATTATTCTCGTTTGTTCGTAGTCTAAAAATATACAATTAACGTAAGGATCAACAATCAAAGGTCAAATTATTCGGATTATAACAAATCCAATAACCCTACCAAACCCAAGATCCTAATAACCAATTTAAGGCTTTTTTCACTATTAGTTTCAGATCAAAATCCGTCCCCCACAATAATTACCTATGAATTTACATTCTACGGATCGAAAAATGGATTCGGGGAGTGAAAACCTTACCTTTAGCCTTAAGAATGGTGAAAAACTGTCAAGAAAACCCATGGGATCGTTCTTTAGCTCTCAAAGTCGAAGAGTGCAGAATAAAACGTTTTTGAGATTTTATTTCCGACTTAAGTCGCGTCTGTCCAGCTATGGCGGGACCCATTCCGCTACAGCGGAAGCCATCCTGCTACGACAGCATGCACTGAGACATAATGCTGGAATAATAATTTCAATCCCCCATTTCACAACACCCTTCAACCCTTGATATTCAGAAACTACTCGTTCACGCTAAGATCATTTTCAGAAGTTCTACTCGCTTGAATTCAATTTCGTAAAATCGTACGGGTTTCTTAACGTCTTAGTTATCTACTCATGTGATCAAAATCATAATTAAATCACCTAGTTGCTACCCGATTTTCCTATACTTTACTGACTTCGATTTTGTCCAAATCGGGATTAGGTTAGGAAATTCCAAGTTACTACTAAAAGTTTTCTGACCCCAATTCTTTCTCCATTGAATTTTCCCTAACGATGGAATCAGCTCGTTACACGAGGTCTGTCAATAGCCGCTTGAAGATGCCATGTACTCATCAAAGAAAGAGCAAGTGCAATATCAGTACACAACCACATTGTACTGATAGGATCAGACGGCTATCCCATTAAGTGCAACATGCATAAGCCATTACAACATAATAATAACATGCATACACCGAACATATACAATATCAATATCATTTACGAACAACAATCAATTTCATAATTCTCAATTACAGTTATGGCAAGTCAGTGGTCTTTTCATAGAACCCAAACCCAAACTATTAGCATATTGATAGGTGGTATTCGATCCAATGTTTATGACGAAACGTGGCAACCAATCCCATATTTATGCCAGAACGTGGCAACCGATCCATGTTAGTGTGTCGGAACGCAACACTTGATCCATTTAACAAGCCACAATTACAATCATAAAGTACATTTTCATAATCATACAATCAAGTCATGATTCATGACATTCATCATTCATTTATCCTCATTTACAAATAGTGCGATCAATAATGTAACATTTGCATACATACATGTATTATAATAAAGCAAGAACAAACATACATCACACAACATGAAATCACAACCATCACCTATCTCGAAACAAGCTTGAATCCCTTAAGAAACTTGATTCTTCCCTTTTCGGGTTCGTTCCGCTTGTTCTTGGTCTACAACAATCAATATAATGCTAGGATCAATATACAAGACTTAATTACCCGGAGTATAATGAATAACATTAACCCTAGGTTAAACCTTTGATCCCCATACCCAGATTAGGGCTTTTTCCACCATAATTCTCATATCAAACCCCCCCCCCCCCCCCACCCCAATCGATAATTACGCATTAGATTACGATCTACGAATCGAAAAGTGGATTCGGGTGGTAAAACCTTACTTTTGGTACCAGATTTCCCTAGACCTTATTGACTCCGATTTCGTCCAAATCTGAATTAGGTCGAGAAATTCCAAGTTACTACAAAAAAGTTTTTCGGCCCAAAATTTTTCCCGTTGGCTTTTCTATAACGACAGAGATAGGTCGTTACAGCTTCCGAAAAGTTATCAATGGGATCCAATAACAAGACTCTTACTATAATTGGGCTTAAATACAAAAGGGGCAGTTAATTTACACAAACTGTCTATTTTTAGGCTACCAATTAGATTTTGTTTCTATGTCTAAAAGTTATGTACATAAAGCCCTTGAAAAAAATATACCCTTTTAGATATTATTAGACTTCAAATCTAACAGATAAAACATTGTAATGTCATCTAATATAAGAATAACTTACATATTTTCAGACCATAGTCTAACATTTTCTCATATGAATTTCAGTTTGCTCAAATGAAATCTTTAGATCGTGATGGGTTAAAAGGTCCATAAATTGCAAGAAATTTTTAAAAGATCATTTATTAAACAGATGTCTAAAAAGGCACCATTTGTGAAAATTTCTCTAAAAGGCCCACCAACTACAGCTACGGATAAAACACAGGCCCATAATGCGTGGGTTCTGAGCTTACACACTCTTAAGTCCATCATAACTTTTGGGTCAAAGCCCATCCAAGGCATGTGTGTGAAGGGCCCATATATTTCCTCAAAAGAGAAAAAAAAACTTCATAATCAATGTGTATATTTGGCCAAGACAAGAGTGAGTTGTTTGGATGGTAAGGTAAGCACCCCGCAATTTCAATCTAAAGCTCGTGAGTTTGAGTTATCTAGGGAGAGAAAAAGTAAAAGCTCCTCCTGTATGATCAAATTTTTAATCACGCTAATTATATAACACAAACCTATTTGGATTCAACTAAACTTAATAGACAAATCACATTATAACTCATCTATTGACTTGGTCTAATATAATTTCAAAATTTCCTTAATTGGTACTACAACCGACATATTTGGTGCTACGCCTCTAATGTAACTCATTTATTTGACCTCTTCATTTAATACTTACTCAAAGAATATATATACTTTGTTCACACACTATATACAAGAAAAATTCCTAGTGTACTCGGAAAAGTATGTGTCCTCATGGAGATAATTAAATGGGAACCAAGATTTTATGTCGATATACTATATGCTCAATAATTAGTCCACATGAATTTATATAAGGCATTGGTTAAAAAAATACCTTGCTAGAAACTAATACTTTTATAAAATATGTTTGAAAAAAAACATTTTTTAATAATAAAATTTAAACAAATGTTTGCTTGGCACCTCTATTTAGTGACTATCCACATCGACAACGTGCAAACCACATCACGTTAATTAATTTTTAAGTGATCAACATTAAACAACGTGTGTATTGGACCATTTCCTTTCTGTATTTTCTATTATATTTTTTTTTTTGTATTGAAAAAAAATCTCCAAAACTCAATCCTACTGATCTATAAAATTTCAAAATGTGTTTTTTAATTAATAAATGTGAACTACCAAACATGCCAAAGAAGTATCCATCATTGACAGCTAGAATATAATTGTAGCTCAACAAATAAGGAAATGTGCTAAAATTCGGTTGGACATTAGGTCTAATTCATACCTCAAAAGTTGACTCAAATGAGGAGGATTTTTCAAATGTTCCAAAAAAATCCAGGATTTTATTCATTCATCTAATGTGGAACATTTCATTCATCACCCCTTTCTTCCCAACCCTGAATCCAAACATTCTTTATCTGAAGTTCCACTTTCCGATCCGCTGCATACACATTTATAGACCAGGAGTATTTTCATCCCACAACGGTTCGATTTCCTAAGGGCCTACATCATATATATATCTTATAAGGAGCCCAATATTTCATTCATTCATCGAACTCCTTGCACAACAACACAAGTAATATCCTAATTATTTTTTCTAGCTAGGTACTCACTCCAAATCAAGAGTCTATAAAATAATAATAATAATAAAAAAAAGGTGGGGTAAATTCTCTAAATTTTGTTTATTATTAATTAATTTGGCGAGTTGTAATCAACACAATGCATAAAGATAATTATCTTTATATTAATAAGTTAACATGGAGATAGTCCTTTAACCTTTTCCTTTATATATAGTAATAAATAAATTAAACTAGTCTTCACTTAATCAAATTATGAATCAAATGATTACGAGTTGCTGCAATCATCAATATAAATAAATATAAATAAAGACAAGACAAGAACCTCACAATTCACACTTAATAAGTAGTAATAAAAAAGCAAATCCCTAAAGCAACAGAAAGTTCATTAAATCATCAAAAGTAAGCTGCTACAATCGCTCAAAAATATTGTGTTTTTAAAATAAAAAGCTTTCATCATCACCCAACAACTCGACCAAAAAACAAATAATCATGTGCTAAAAACTCCTGCACTAAAACGTGCACAAAATGCACGTATCCTAGCTAATTATTTTTTTGTCTAGTTAGGTGCTAACTAAAAATCAAGAATCTTTATTTGGGGGTGGGTGGGTGGGTGGGTGCTATGCCCTATGGGCTAAATAGACCTCCTATTTTTCCATGTGTTCAAAATGACCATATGCTAATTTTTTAATTTTTCACTTGCTGTTACGAAATTAATATTGACATCCTAACTATATTTGAATCGCGTACCACATGTTTCATTTAATATTTGTGTTCTCAACAAATTTTTTTTCATATCCAGAACTCAAGACTCCTGATTAAAAGTGAAACGATTTCACTGCCACTTGTAAGTTGTAATTGACTTATGGCTTGTTTGAATTTACTTTTGGCTTATGACTTACAAGCCAAAAGCCATAAGTTAAGATTTCTAACTTATGACTTTTGACTTATTTATATTATTTTGACTTTAAAATAAGTATTTATAAGTACTTATTTTAACTTTCTCAAATACTTTTAAAACTGCTTAAAAATTATTTTGGCTTAAAAGCATCTAAAATAAGTCAATTCAAACGGACATCTAAGAAAACGTGGGCATTGACGTGCTTCCACGTGTACACCATGACCAAAACTGTCAATGCTTTGCAGCATATTTCGTGTTTTTCTTTCCATTTATGTCACAATTTTGTAACAACCAACGTGACCTGCTGTTCCGAATTCGGCTCTATAATTCATTTTTATTGGATTTCTATTTCAAAATATTTTACTTTTCAGTTTTCTAAAAGTCAAATAATATAAAATTTTATTTTCTTAAATCATATTGATAGGAAGGAATTTGCTAATTATAAAATTTTTCATATAGTTTTTAACAGGGGTGAATCTGTGTTAAATTTGGGTCACTCGAATTCGTGGTTATCTGACTAAACTCGACATATTACTTGTATAATTATTAAAGATTATATTAAATAGAAACTTGTGGAACCCATACTCAAAGTTGCTAGATGGTTCACTGGTTTGATAGTCAGATTTTAACAGTAAGGTCCTGAGTTTGATTCTAGCTAGACACAACTCGCTTCAATTTTTTTATTAACTAAAACTACACGTTTTTTTTTAAAAAAAGCAAAATTCTAAAGTCGTTTTTAAAATATGTGTAAGAATTATTATTAATTATTTCTTACTTATGACCCAAGTTTACTTGTAATCCAAGTAATACCATAAATAATATTTAATAAGGAATAGATCTCGTTTGTACATTGGTTACTTGATGGACGTATCAGATTAAGTCATAACCTCTATAAATTGGTCCTCCCTCCACCCATTAGGGTTTTCACATATTCTCTACATTAATTTCATCGCTGACGGTTGTGGTAACATAAAGTTAGGGCAAGGAGGTAGAAATCAATTTACAACTAACGCTTCCGCTTCTCTCTGTGATTATGTCTTCTGCATAAGGTATGTGCCCCTAACGATCTCTATGTAAGATTATTCTGTTCAAGATCCTAAAAGTATTTAATCTTACAATATGAAGTTAGTATAATTATAAACTGATGATATTTTTTGTGGTAATGTAATATTTTATGTTTTGCTCGCTTAGTTATTGTTATATAAATTTTTTGATCTTATTTTTAAAGCAATAATGCACCCGTTTTCTTAAAATTTTGGATTCGCCTTTGATTTTTAAGACCTCATATTTGTCTGGTCCAAAAATATCAAGTCTATAAAAAATACTACTATTGCATTATGACTCTGGACGACTTTGAGAAAAAAAAAAAAAAAAAAAACCACAACCGACGTACGTTGTTGATTCTTTGACTTCAGTTTTGACAAAAGAAAGCCAAATGGGAGGAGACTATATAGTATATATTATTTATTATATGATATCATCCATGCCATCACAGCCAATACAAGTGGATTAAATTCTCCAGTCTCTTTGGCACTATGTTTTTATGAATAAAAATCAAAATTGGTTTTTAAAAAAATCAAAATATTAAGCTTATAATTAGGTAGTACGGACCACGGTGGCAAATGTATAAAAAAATAAAAATTTGGAATCTTCTATAGGGCTCTCCCTTTACAATTTTATTTGTCCTACTTATTTTTTACCTCGTTTCAAAAAATAAAAAATAAAGACAAATCTTCAGTTATAACATTTTATCATATATGTTTAAGATCATAAGAAAAATACGTTGACATATTTTATATATTTTAATTTAAAATTATAAAATTTAATTTTAATTTTAATTTTTTAAAATTATGTGTTAAATTAAAATTAGATAAATAAATTGAATCGAAGGAGATATAATGATTGTAACTCAAATTTAAGGACCCTACAGTTAGAATGCATTGTCGGATAACTTTGTGTTTCTGTTCAAGGCCGCATCTGCCTACTTTTCCTTATACATAGTCAAACCGTCCACGGTTTTTGAAATTTGGTAATTTCGTATTTAGTGGTACTATTTCAGTTTACTTTTAATTATTATAATCTTTTTTTTAGAGTTAAATGATAAGTATTTTGATTAATATTTTATAATATATTTTTTCATCATATTATACGTAAAATATTGCAATTTGTAATATTTTTTGTATAGTTTTTGAATAGCTAATTTTTTTTGTTTAAAATAGAGAATTAAGGTAATCTAATTTCACTTTGAAAATTAGTCAAATTGACTTTTAAAAAAATGCAACATGGTAATTAAAAATGAACTAAGGGAGTATTTCTTTTCTCCGAAGTTAGAAAATAATTGGAAAATCTCCCATAAATATTGAGCTATTCATCACCAAACTAATAAATGCTTGTATTATTTGACTTCTGTTACTTCATTAATTTATGTCTTTTTATAATCTTGTTAAATCGATTAATCGTGTTATTTAAGCTGATATTATTTAGAATTTATTCTACGTAGTGATATGTTTCAACAAGATTGGACAATACGTACAAGAATTTAAAAAATCTAATTTATTTATGTCAATCGGTGACATAATTCCTCAATATTTAGGAAATAATATACGTATTTTTAATTATTTTTTTATAAAATTCAGTAAAACAAATATAAATTATTCTTCTTCTTCTTCTTCTTCTTATTATTATTATTATTATTATTATTATTATTATTATTATTATTAAATTGCAAAGTAAAGCCAAAACATTGATGTCTATGCTTTTTTTAATTAGGCGACCCCATTGACTTGGAAAAAAGTAAAAAAAAAAATGGTAAGAGCCTTTAGAATGTTGGGATGTAATTGGTGAAGAAGACTGTGACCAGTGACCACCCAAAAGTTAATTTAAGGTCCTGCATGACTTTGAACCTCAAAAATAGTACCTATAATTTAAAGATATTACTATCTCGATTCATTCGTTTTAATATGTTTGTCCAATTATAAATTTGATACGGAATTTATAAAAATAAAGAAGATTTTTGAATTTGTGATATTAAATTAAAGATACATTAAATGTATTAATTTTTTTAATCTTATAATCTTAAACATAAAATAAAAATAATAAATTAAAAAAGATAGTAGAACAAATAAATTAAAACGACGCGAGCATAAAACAAATTAGGGGAAAAGCGTGTCAAACTTGTGCTGCTTTCGGTGCATAAATTTCCAACTTTTGGTCGACTATGCAAAATAGCATCACAGACAATGGTATGCCACTATTTTGACTTACACTCAAGATTTTTTGTTGGCTATCGGTGAAATTAGCCACACTAAAAATTTATAACTTGTAACTTTTTTTAAAAAAAATCTGTCAACTCTGATAGAAATTAACCTCGTAAAGACGAATTTAGAATTTATAGTTTTTCTTTTAAAAAAAGTACTCCACATCTAATATTGGTATATAGAAAAACACATCTAATGAATATTTATGAATTATGTTATTAATATGTAATATATTTAGAATAGTTGATAAGAATAGAAAACATTGGAAAATAACTTATTTGATACAATCAAGATTGGAATCAGCCAGTTAGGTATGACCGAGAAAGTTCATAGATATTGAATTCTCCTTGATTTTTTTTATTTTTTTTTGCATACTTATATCTTTTATTTTTAATTTTTTAGTGATTTTTTTTTTTATTCCAATCACAGAATCGAATTATAAAAAGTGAAATATAAGAATTAGAAACAAATGATTTAAGACAAGAACATTCAAGTGGGGTGGAAGGGACCTACAAAAAGAAAATGAAAATAAAGATCACAATTCAACAACCCATTTGCTTGCTAAAAAATTAATCATCAGAATCTAATAATTATAATTTAAATCAAATAATAATAGTCTAAGACCTATGTTTTGGAAAATATAAGCAAAAGACTAGACGCATGCACGCACGCTTGGTTGAATTGAATTTCAATCCAATTTAATCCTAATGTATTTTTCTAGTCTTGTTAATTATTCTAAGCATTCAACTTTTGAAAATTAGACAAGTCTTTGTGTACAATTTTTAGTGTAAAATGGATGTGGACGACAAAATAATTTAGTTAAGCCTAGTTCATGAATGTTGAATAATGTGTGAACACACGTAGAAAATTAAAAGAATTCTATGTACGTAACCATATGTTTTATATGACCCTTCAATTCAATGAATGTTCACCTACTAATTTTAAGTGGCTGGCTGACCGAGTCATGGCTCCTGCTGATGCATCATGCTAAATTATTATTATTATTATTAAAAAAATCTTCGACTGGACCTAGGTTTAGTTCATTTTTTTTTTTTTTGATATATTTCTTATTTCACCGTCATTAGTTTCATGACCTCACATTATATGACGCATCCGCATATATACTCCAAGTTGAGAATATTATTTCTTACTTTAGGATTATTGGCGGAGTAAATATTTATCGTGAAAATGATGATAAAATTTATACAAAGAGGTTAAAAGCAATTGAAGTAAAATTGATCAAATTCATTTAATTTTTTGATTAAGGGCCCGTTTGACCATGCGATATGAAATCATGAGATGAAATTAAAGTTTTGTTTGGACACGCAACATAAAATTTTTGTGTTATATATTTTCTCATAAACATAAAAATTTCATAAGTTGTAAACCTATTAAAATATCCCAAATTGTTTATTCAATCTTATTAAATAAACAAAAATTTATCAAATCGCATAATAAATTATTACAAAGCTATTTGTTCTCCACTAAAGTAATTGTTTCATCTAACTTTAATTTAATGAACATAAATTGTAGTGTACTAGTCTTTAATATAATCCTCTCACATAGTACAGACAATTTCCTCACGTTGAACTTGCATTTCTCGATCATGTGATCGAGAAGACGAACCAACATTGTTACTTTAAGTCATTTGTTGGTCAATATCATCCGCAACTATATTTTCATGCTCAAAGACCAAAAATATTTCATCAGTACTTTGGTATTCTCACAAATAATTATGTAACACTGCACACGCTATGACAATTTTCACTTGTGTATTAATATCATAATGGCTCATGCCTTGTTTCAGTATTTTAAATCTATTTTTCCAAGCTCCAAAAGTCCGTTAAATCACATTGCGCACAGATGAATGCCTATAATTAAACAATTCTTTGGGATTTTGAGGCTCTCTTTCACTTCTTCGATAATCTTGCGAATGATTGCGTAGTTCTTTGTATGGAGCTAAAAATCCTTTTGTGCTTCGGAAACCAACATCAACAACATAATATTTATCTACCAACAAATATTTTATAAAGAATTACTAAAAGTATATGTGACGTAAATGAGACAATTTTGTATAAATAAATAATATTTATTCTAAGGCTATAATTTAAAGTTACCATTTGGCGGAAATGGAAATTGTGACGTTCGTTCAACAAGTGCATTCTCAAGTACTTTACTATCATGTGCAGTACCTTCCTAACCAACAACAACAAAAGTAAATCGCATATCAAAATCACAAGCACATAAGACATTTTGTGATGTTCTTCCTTTGCGATTACGATATGCTTGTTGCACCACTTTAGGAACCTCCCCTTCTATATATGTTCCATCAATCGCACCAACACAATCCTATCAAATAAAAAATACATCAATATTAGTTTAGTGAACATAAAATAAATTGAAAGCATTATAGAATGCACTTCATAAAAATAATGTTTGTAAGAGTAATAAAAATAGTGCTTCCAAGACAATGCAAAGTCATAAAATAAATATTATCTCTTTAAAAAAAGTTGATAGGAAATATGTAACTAAATACTAATAACTTACACATAAAATATAAATGTGCACTTATTATGTCACGACCCAAAAATGGACGTGATGACACTCATCTTATCCACCAAGACAAGTCAGCCTAAAACTCAACCATTACAATAAAATGCGAAAATTTCATAATCAACTCAAAAATACCCCCAAAATCTGGTTGTCACGTGTACAAGCCTCTAAAATATTACAATTGATTCAAAAGAAAAACACAAGTCTCAAATGACCTTGTTTCTAGAATAGAACGAGATCATAAATAGGAGTAAGAAGGTCTGCTGAAATTACAAACAAGTACCTCACAAATCTCCAAGAAGCCTCGGAAAATAAGAGAATGGAAAGTATCACAAAATCCAGGCTCGTAACTTACAAAAAAGTTGTAGAAGCAAAGGGTGAGTATCAAACCATACGGTACTCAGCAAGTAAATCTCTAAACACAAGCTAAGGGGATAGAATACGGGTACTCCTTACACACCAATCGAACCTCCACAACTACAACCTGCATAAAACCATCCCAACCTAACAGTTCACAATATACATAACATCCAGCTCAACAACAATCACTTTAACAAAATTACATATCCTCAACAACAAACTCAGTATCCATCAATCACAACTTCCACAAAAAGGCACTCACAAATATCAGCAACACACAAGATCAAGTTCATCAAATAGAAGTAATCAAATATCAAGTACTTTCCAACCACCAATAAAACACATAATCATCAAGAATGAAGGATGTCGTGAGATGCAATGCAATATGACACCATGAAATGATATGCCTCATAATACCAAATAATCTCTCAACCGTATATACATGATATTTCTCGAAAATACATCGAGAGTTCATGACCCATGGGGGACTTGCGAGGTCCATATACCCACATGAACGATCTCCACGTGTCTGTGCAGACGATCTCAACGCAGTATCATAAATCAAACAATTTCGCGCGAACGATCTCCATGTGCCCAAATTATAATTTTAACATCTCATCATCCCTAGCACAGACGATCTCCACGTGCCCAACTTATACTCAATCTCATGTCAATGCATGTGCACAATATGATTTCAATAAAAGGGATGATAAATCTCAATCAAATATCAATATGATATGTAATCACCTCAGCTATCACCAGTATACGGGTTCAATAAAAAACACAATAACACATAATAAATCAAGTCAATAATATATCAGCTAAAGCCCATATGCTTTGGCATTCTTGGATTACAATCTGCATTCTATAGTAATAAACTTTCCCTTATAACACCGGTACTCGTATCAATGCCCGTCACAAACAATTCTCAACACATCACACACAAACAATTAATCACATTGCCTACTATTACCCCTTTTTCATCATAGAATTAATCAATGTGGACAAATTAATCCATCACCAAGTCTCATTACCCCCAAACACATATTATAAGGAAATACACAAAATCCATACACTTAACAAGGGTTTAGAAATCCACTTGCCTCAAATCATCGAGCAATCACTCCGACTCTTGAGCCTTCCCCTTTCGCTAGGCTTCCAAATCAATGCAATTTATTCAAATAATTAATCACAATAAGTTTTCAAAACTAACAACAACCACATTACCATAGATATAGCCTATAGACCCAAAAACTTACACAAACCTAAAATCAAGTTCCTAAATTTTGATGCCAATTATCATGTCAACCCTCATACTTCCAAATTTCAAATCTAGGGTTAAGTCATAATTTCTCCAAAATCTACAACTCTAATAGTTTTCATATAATATAATACATCCAATATTCAATTACACAACTTAATATATCAAACTTGGGTCTTAGTATGCTAACCATAGCAAAAATTCCTAGCCAAGAGTCGATTAAGCCACCAGTAACCTTCAGATTCAACATCTACAACTGACATACATTATATTAAAAAGAATTATCAAAATTCTATGGTTTCCAATGATCAACTCATTAAGATTATATTTCATAGTTGTCAGGTCTATCACTACTTAATTTACAACATATTTTCTCACAATGTCTTTTCAAACTACAGCCACGTAAATGACAGTGCGCTTGCCGTTTTCTCAAACCAAAATCTACACAAAAACATGCCCAGTAACTTTAACTAAAATAAAAACATACATAATCTTAGCCTATTCTATATATATAATTTTCAATGATAACTAGTTAAATACCAATTATTGTCATCACTATCCAATCATGGCCATAATTTACCATTTAAGAAAAATATTCACACAAATTTTAAGGATCCACGTGAACAACAACCCTATTCAAGTCAATTTTCCTTCTTTCCTCTTTCACCACTAATTATTACGATTATAATAGAATATTACATTTATGCATGTATACAAAAGCATCAATTAAGACTTGGATCTTACCTGATGTACCTTGGCAGCCGATCTGGTTGTGCCGAGGTTATGAAGTCCTAATCGGGAGGTTCCTTATTTTTTGTTTAATAAAATAATGGTCTAAAATGATATAGGGTATTAACTTAATATTTGGACTTGGCCTATTAACCACCAGCTAATAAAAAAATTAATTATTTAATAAATACTCGTCAACTAAATAACCGTAGTTAAACAAATAGTTCAAAATTCCCAATCAACTTCACAAACTGATCAAAAGTTACTCGGGACAGCTATCAAGAGGGGTAAAATGCTAATTTTATGAAAATTTTCAAAAGCGACCTTCCGGGTCATTACATATTAAGGCCATAAAATAAATTTATTACTCAACAATCGGTTGGTGTGAGTTAAAGTGACTATATGTTGGTGAGTATAATAAATTTTATGTCTGTGAAAATAATAAATTTTAAAAAGAAATGATGTCATTATAAATTTTATTTACATATAAAATAAATGGTTAGTAGATATAAATGTGGGGTTGTTTTAACAAACTATAAACTCGTGGATCAATTTTTGTATTAAAATATCTCAAATCATGATATGGAATTCCCATATAATTTCATATCATGGTTTTTGGAGAATATGGAATCACATCTCATGATATGGAATCATGAGATGGAATCAGCGTAAAGTCGCATGTCCAAACACTAATTCCATCTCACGATACCATATTGTAATATGATATCGCATGATCAAATGTCTACTAAATCAACAAAGTATAGAGATAAAGTATAAAAACGTAATTACTTTTAAAAAATAAAAAATATAAAAGAGAAAAAGGTGGAAAGTCTTCCATCATTGCAGCCCTAAAATCTCAATGCATTTCTCATTACGTAGGAGACTTTTTTAAAGGTCAAAATAATCAAAGTCTATGCAAATTACATGTTTGTTCTAAAAAAAAAAAAAAACACTACCTAATTAATTATCCATTTAGACTATTATTATGTCAGGGAGGGGTTTCGATTTCCATAAGGTAAAGTTAGTTCTATGCAGTCTTTTTAATCACACTTTTTTTAGGTCGATTTGATATATAGTTTTTCTATGTTTTTCAATTTTTGGTCCATATTAATAATCGGTATATGATATTAATATATACATATGTGAGATGTCGTTCAATTGGAGAGAAAATAAATAAATAAATATGTATTTTTTTTCGATTTTATTTTACTTAACTCTTATTATATATATATATATATATATATATATATATATATATATTGTTTATTTTAACAAATCAAGAAAGATTCAATACTACCCCTTTGTCATCAAATAACGGTATAAAATACTTAGTTAATGATTAAATTTAAAATTTTCAACATCATTAATAAAATTAATTTAATAAATTAACCCCTAATAAATGTACTAAAAAATGTCACAGCCAAGTAAAATGAAACGAAACGGAAGAAGTAAAAGGTACGTTAATCAGTTAAGACTTGAGAGGTTATGGAACAAACCCACAAGTTTTGGCAAGAGTCAATATTTTACGTAATATAATTGAAAAGAGAAAAATTTAAAAAGTAATCTTTATTAAGAAAGTGAAAAAGACGTTGAAGTGGTGGTTTTTTTTAATGAATAAAAATAAAATGTGAAACAAGTGGAAGCCAATTAGTCAATATCCAGGTCAATTTTAGAGTTGAAAAAAACTAATTAGCAATCATATATATAGTTAAGCTACTTATTAATCTGGCACTAATCCATTGTCTAACTAAAATGTACTTTAATTTAACTACTAACCGCACATAGTTAAAAGACTTAATTTGTACTTTTCATAATTAATTTTTTTTTCTAATTAGCAACTTTGACACGATGTTTACCGTTCATTGCATCTGACTCAATTAATTTTCTCATTTTTAAAATTTTTCCCCTTTTCTATATTACCCACGTAGAAATCAAGTTAATCCCAATGGCTATGAAATTCATGAATCCACTGTTTTTTTTTCTCTCACGTTTTTCTTAAAAATAAAACATTTTGCTATTTGATGAAATACGACTAATTAAGTACTATGCTGTGTATTTAGGTTTTGAGTTTGATTAATATACATACTCCAATAATATAAACTCTTGTTCATGAGAATATTTCACTTTAAATTTAAAAGAAATTAAAAATCAGTGCTTGGCCATGTATTTGGAAAACCCTCAAAACAATATTTTTTAAAATCGTAGAGCGTATTATCTATGGTTGTCCAGTATACTAAACAACCCCAAAAGAGGAAAAGACTTGCAAAAGTAACTATTTTGAAGCTACGTTGGAATAGTCTTCTCGTATGAAATGTATTGACAATTTTGAAGGATTCTTTTTTCTTTTCTTCCCCTTATATCATTCTTAAGTGTAAATTCAACTCTTGTTCATAGTCTATCATGCCGTCCATGTATTATGAATTTTCTCTATCTAGTCTAGAAAATTAAATGCTTATGAAACATTAATTTTCTTCCTATAAAGTCTAGATTTTCTCAATCGACATGACATTTTGAATTAAAATACAATTATATATAGATTAATTGATAGTCAAAAAGAAATAAATAATTCCTCTAAAACTTTTAAACTTAGATCGAGAAAATTTTAATTTCCTCCCTCATTAAAAGAAAGTTGAATTAAGTTTTTTCAAGCACGTTTTAACTATATCAATAGCTTATCAAATTATTTAAGATTAAAATAATCTCATTCACTCATCATGTTGTCAATATATTAAATTTTTTTTGTACCATCTTTTAAGTTGACTTATAACCATTATAAATTTTTTATAGTAAGTATGCTATGATAATCTGAAAAATAAAAAAATAACCTGTTATAACGAGTCAAATTAAATTGATAATACAAAAAATATTTATATATAACTTAAATCCATCTTGAAATACACATATAGAACGCGTATTGTACATATCGATTGATGAATTAGTATTCCTGTTTTTCAATGTAATTTTTTTTTTTTATAAAAAACTAAGTCATAAAGTTCAGACCTTGCCGGGGAATTAAATAATATTAGAGATAACGTGGAAAATATTATTGGAAACGTGATTGGAAAGAAAACACATTACCCTACTTATAAAGACAAAAAATAAATAAACAGAACAACTCTATCATATTCTTTTTTTATTAATTTATAAACAGGCATGTCGGCTGACGTGACAAAATTAAATAAGAAGATTGAAGCCAAAACCAAAATTCTATTTATTTATTTATTTATGAAGACTTTATCTTATCCTCCATCCTCTGCCCATACCATATGAATTAAGTCCCTTCATATTGTAAACAACAAAACCATCTTATTTTTAAAAAAAATAATTGTGGTGTTTGGATAACTTTCGCATAATAATTAATAGGTATCAGATAATTCTGTCTATCAAGGTTATGACATATGAAAAGGATCACCTAATACTATTTTTTAATTTGTCTCCACTAGAGAAATTGAACTTGAAACCTCATAAATCTCAACCACTTTATTGACCACTAGGTCTCACCCATGAGTGCAAATCAACATAATCTTATAAGTGAAGTGTTAAAGGAATAATGTTTATATAGATTTTACTTTTATTATGAGAAGATAGAGAAGTTATTATTATGAATCTCCGCCTCAAAGAAAGATGAAAAACGGCTAATCACAACAAATAAAAATAACAACAAAATAATAAGATTAATGAGACTCAAGACGATACGTTACATCTAAGCATGGATCTAGTGATCAATAATGTGGATTGAGCATCATGAAGTTATATATCCCATGAAATTAATCCAGGTATACTCAAAGTGATCCAAACACCATAGTAATAAAAAATGAACGAGTTAATACAATAATAATACTACCACTCAGAAATAAAAAAGAAATATGTTTAACTATTTATCAACCTTCTATTCTAATTTCCGACTTTTACATTTTTCTTAAAGATTATGTAGCCGATAAAAGAATTCATTTCATGTGTTTTGTCTTATACAGTGTGTTTCTTTCTAGTTTCCTTGGTGCAGGCTTGACTTTGACTAGTAAGAAAGAAATTCAAACAAGAAGATATGAGCCGACAAGAAAAGCAAACTCACTCAATTAATTAGTACTACTTTTAATTATTTTCTGAATATACCAATTTAACATCCCATCAGTTAACGTTTTTCACAACTATAAATAAGCTGTGCAAAGTGGGCAAAGCGCTTCAGCTTCCAAACTTCAAACCCCCCCAATTACATACCTTCCTATTCTCTCTAACAAATTTCAATCAAAATTAAAGAAAATGGAATTCACCAGTTTAGTTGATACTTCTTTGGATTTGAACTTTAGACCTCTTCGGGTTTCCGATGAATTACCGGTATGTGGAAATGATTTTAAAAATTTACAATATACACTATAATCATGTATTGATATAATTTGCGTAATTGTTTAATCTGATAATTTCATTTTCCTTGCAGAAACAGGAAGTTGAGAGTAATTTCATTGGACTTGGAAGAGATGTCGTACCTGTCAAAGATGAGGTTAGTAAAATCTTCTTCTTCTCCGATCTCTTCGTGGATAACAATGGCAGATCCAAAATTTGAAGTATATATGAGTAAATGCTGATTTTGAATTTTTGTATTTTGTGTTGTTTTTGTACAGGCAGGTAATTTAATGGAGGAACTAAATAGAGTAAATGCTGAAAATAAGAAATTGACGGAGATGCTTACAGTTATGTGCCAGAATTACAATTCATTGAGGAGCCAATTGACGGAATATTTGAGCAAGCAGAATAGTAGTACTAGTGGAGCTGATCAGGATCAGAACAGCGATGGATCGAAGAAAAGAAAAGTTGAAAACAATAATGAAATTGTGAAATCGTCAGTTCAAGTGTTGAATTCAGAGAGCAGCTCAAGTGATGAAGATTCATCTCCAAAGAAACCAAGAGAAGAACACATTAAAACTAAGACTTCTAGAGTTTATATGAGAACTGAACCATCTGATACTTCTCTGGTAAGTTTCTCAAACACTTTCTAATTAATTCCTTCTCCTGTTTCAATTTATTACTCTCTTATATTTTAGTTCGTTTCAACAAAAAAAATGTTTCCATTTTTCGATATATCATAAAATTCAAAAATGTTCTTAAACTTTGTACCAAATTACCAGGCAAATAAATTAAAATGGAGATAGTAATTCCTTTTCATTTGTCCACGGTTGAAATTAGCGCCAGACAAATTCTATAGTTAAATGACAGCTAATCTTATTTAACAACATATTAGAATATATAGATTATCAAAAAATTATGTTAACAATTAGCTATATAGTAACATATCAACACAAAGTTCATAGCTGATTTCAATTTTCCGTCTTGAGTGTTTATTATTTAAGTTGTTTTTCTAATGGGGAAGTTAATGTTGTTGCAGATAGTGAAAGATGGATATCAGTGGAGGAAATATGGTCAGAAAGTAACAAGAGACAACCCATCTCCAAGAGCTTATTTCAAGTGCTCTTTTGCTCCTACCTGCCCCGTTAAAAAAAAGGTAATAATACTAATTAGGATAATTTTAGAGCCTAATGTACAAGTTAACTCATTCTGAATTAACAAATTCTCTCTTTATAATGTGCTACTTCATTGAACTAATATTTATTCAAAGTAAAACCAGCCTTGAAATATGAAATTTTAAAACCAAAATGACTCTAAAAGATGCTAAGAAATAGTATTAAATATCCCAAGTCATTTTCGATTAGGAAACAACTGAACAAGTAGGAGTAATTAAATAATTAGTAACCCAACTTTCCTTGAAGTTTCTTAGTTCTAGTAGTTGCAGCTTCCAGATATTTTATGTATTTTGGTGGCCAGAATTCACAGCTACATTTGTAGATTCAACTCAACTTAGTTATTATTTTCGACTTGAACTATGTATAAATTTGAAAAGAAATTAAACTTAAACTCCCTCCATCTCATTTTAAATGTATTTTAGAGATGTAACACGTATGTCCTTAAGTAAACATCAAGTACAAGGTGTAATTTATATTTACTCTTATCCACTTTAATAACAAGGGTAAAACTAAAAAGACAATTTTTAATTTTATGAGTTCTGAATTCAATATATACTAGTCCTATAGATCACAAATTAGTCTTTTCTAGTTCAATGTTTTTTTCTAATGGTGTTAATTTGTCAGGTTCAAAGAAGCGTAGAAGACCAATCGATTCTAGTAGCAACATATGAAGGAGAACATAACCATTCTAAAGTGGATACTGTTACAACTACTTCTCCGTCTAGCCGTTTCAACCCGAAAAACAATCTTTCGGGTAATTATACTGCTTCAGAAATGCCAAGTTCCACTACTAATATCATCAACACATCAGGACCAAAACCAATGTTAACTCTTGATTTGGCAGAACCAAAAACATTACAAAATGATGTCAAAAAAGTTCACAGCAATACAAGTACAAGTAGTGCAAGTGGTCACAAGCGTAAATCACCAGTAAATGATCATCAACAACACCAAAATAGACCAGAGTTTCAACATTTCTTGATAGAACAAATGGCTTCATCATTGACTAAAGATCCAAGTTTTCAAGCAGCCTTAGCGGCCGCCATATCAGGAAAATTCTTGCACAATAATACTAATAACACTAAGGATAAATGAATGAATAATTAAAACGAAAATTATGTCTCACATTGAAATGTTCCAGAGAAAGACAGGCAGACACTAGGACAAGTTGTATATAGTGTTTACTATAATTGTCTTTTTTTTTTGGGAGAACAGTAGGCACTAGGTTGGACTAGTAAGTGCACGTGGAAATGGAATGGGCTAATTTTCTATAGCAGCCTAAATTAGTTAGGTCTCAAATTGCGCCTTTCAGTATCACAAGATTGAGACTTTTGGTGGTCTTAAATTAAATTGTTGAATTTGCTCATTTATGCAATTTGCTCAAATAAATATTTAATAATTTGATTTCTCCTCCTTACTTTTGTGTAGACTATGGCATCTCTAAGTTATATTCTTTTGGGCGTGTGAATAAAGTCTATATTGTTTACTGAAAAAGAAAAAAAAAAAACAGGAGATACTTCATACATAAAAGGGGTAAGAATATTCTTAATTGTGCGAGTATTTTAGGAAAAACTGTACAGATTCGATCCAAAGTGAATAATATCATAATATCTTTGAATTATTTTAGCATGACAAGCTCATTTGCTACTTGTTTTTTTTTTTTTTTTTAAATTGGTTTCTATTCTATTCGACTAAGGTCAAGAAATGGAGGCCATGTTGAAGTCAAAAGAAGAAAAGACCACACGTGAAACTGAATTTTTTGTTCATTGAAGAAGGGAGAATTTACTTGACCCGCATTTTAGGAGAAAAAAAATTTCTTGATCTAAGGATTAAAATAAGGTAATTCAGGGGCATTGTGAGAATATAAACTGAAATAGATCTTGGTTTCTAAATGTTTACATCAGCCACTTGATGTCATTGTTTCAATATTTATATCCCATTTAAAAGACGAGATGTGATTTCTTGGTGGAATAAAAAAGTAATACAACATATTCAGTATAATTTCACAAGTAAAATCTAAAGAAGATGATGTGAGTTTTTGATAGACACTAAATCGTCAGCTCGTAAAAAATAGTAGTTTGTAGTGATACAAAGTAAGCATGTTGACCCCCCCACCCTAAAAACCTACTCCACATTACCCATTTTGGCCTTGTCCTGCTACATCAAGATTTTTAATCAAATTGTACACCTCCATCCCCCCACTAATTCTTGTTCAATTTTCATTTTTTTATGACCACATTCGAGTCAGCTATCACTCACCTAGACTAATTCCACGAGATACCTGCCACCATCCACTAGCAACAAGTACCAAGTAACTCTATCCACTAATTCATGTTTGCTATCACTCATCTAGTGTTTTTTTTAATCTCCATTGAGTTTTGAACCTAAGACCTCAGGGTTTTCAATCACTAGGCCACACCCTTGGTGCTAAATTTTCATAATTTCCCTTCCCACCCCATTGCAATCCCTACTAGATGTAGATAGATCAGATGTACACAGCAATGGTAAAAATAATAAGCTAGGTCATTTGTACACAAGCACTTGCCGCCCTTTCAACTGTATCGCAACCAACGGTGCAAAGCTACCAAATACTAGGAGTATAAATTACATTGCACTACTACCCTGAACACATTTCACTATGTCGATAAATTGAAGTCATCAATAGCTCTTATAAGGCCCATCTCAGTTTCATCCTTGAGTTGTTGCTTCACTTCTGTCTTGGCTGCAAGGCCATCATCTTTATCTGTTCCATCAGTTGCAGCTACACAATCATGAAATCTGAAGCAACTGATGAGATGGTCGTTTGTGATTCCAGCTACTTGCATGAACGAGTACACGACAGTAGGTCCAACTCCTCTGAATCCTCTTTTAACTAGGTCTTTACTTATCCCTTCAGCTTTTGATGTCTTCATTGGCACCTGCCTTGCATATCGGAATTGACTAACTATAGGTTTGTTATTCACAAAACCCCATATGTATTTGTCGAAGGATCCAAGTTCATCGATGATCTGAGAGGATAACAAGAGCATGATATCAAAATTCGTTCTCAAGTAACAACTCTAAAATTACTACTCACTGACAATTACTATTAAGGAGCCAGTTCAGGACTTATATTTGACACTATTAAGGAGCCAGTTCAGGACTTCTATTTGACACTATTAAGAAGCCAATCATGGCTCTCTTTGATGACAACCTTCTAATTTTTATTTTTTTTTCATATTTTAATTACAAAAAGAAAAAGATCTAATACTATAATGTAGTTTCTGAATATGTAGATTCTATTTCAAAAGGTGTAAAAAGCCCCTACCCAAAAATTTACAAAAAAATATTAGATATTTTGACCCCCATTATCGCGGGTATACACTTTCTAAATTTGAAATGAAGTGTATTCTAATAAAGTTTTGTTTCTCTTTCTCCTTTCAGAAGCTCATTTTTACATTTAATATGCCTACTCTCTTTAATGACATACCTATTAAAGCCACAACTAATTCTCTTATATTTCATAAGCACATCGTATCTAGTTTCTGACTTTAGAAAAACACCTCACATGCAGCTGCCAAGTATTTTGAAAATTTGCACCCATTACAGAAATCATCAGTTTCCAGGGAAACAGAATTAACAACAGCAAGGCTTTCAGCTCAAGACAGCTGACACAATAAATGCAGACTGATTAAACCAAAAACTTTTGAGCTTGACATAATCCGTGGCTAAGAAGCAATTTCCCGTTGCAATCTTCTTTCATTACCTAAAAAGGTCCAAGAGCCTCCTTTTACTTTATCTAAAGTTGACAGTTATCTTGGTGGAATATCTAAGAACCAACATTTTGACTAGTGAAAATCTGAAGGAGCCAAGAACTAGAAAGCTTCATAAATTTTATCCTAACCAATACAATTTAATTTCTCCTAGCTGTACAAGGAAGGTTTTTCTTCTTCAAGACAAGGACAACTCAATAAGACAGAAAACTTTCACGTACCTTACAGGTTTGGCGTGCATTTTCAATAACTGCCCGTAGCTTTACCTCTGATAAAAGAGTGCTGGCAGGACTTCCTGGTGGTGCTATCTTCTTCTCATTTAGTTTTGAGACAGCAACTGGGTCAAAATTTTGAAAGACTTCTCTGCATAACAAATAGTTCAAATTGAAGCAGCAGCTTTTGTAAGGCAACCAGATATGAAATGATAACCCATTTTCTGGCACTCCAAAACACTGGTGCAGAGCGTAATGTACCTAAACATATGTCTTTTACTGAGAATTGCCGGCCATGAGAGTTCAGCTAATGCAGTGCATAAACTGAGAAGTTCAAAGAGCTTCCTGCAAATAGTAGTAACCCAGACTGAGAAAACCATCACATTTAATTGCCTACAAGATGCAAAAGAATGAAAAAATATAAAGTAGGAGTACGCACTTGTCATCGTGGACTGAAACTCCCCATTCCTCGTCATGAAAAGCAGCATAGGATGGATCTTTTGGCAAAACAAAACCAATTAGCAGAGGGAACTGATAAGAACATATTATCTACAGCATTACAATAATATATCCTGCAAAAGGGATGACCATGGACCAATATAATGGGAAATCCAAAAACTGGATGAATAAAAGAATCTATTACAAACAATGGACTAACCCCCAATAGCAGACTTACTAGGACTTGTTAAATGTGTCTTCTGTATCTTTTCCCGCTTTGTTCGAAGTAAGGTTTCCCCAAAAGTAGAGATTCTATTAATCTCATACTTACCCATACAAGAACACATACTACCAGAATAGGACTCCTGACAAACAATAAACCTATATGAATCCTTTGTGCTTAGAATCAATTACACACATGGAAAAATCACCATGATCAACTTGTTGGAAGATGTACAACTTGTTTCATGATGTAGGACTAGAAACTGGAGTTAGAGAGCTAGATTACAGAACATTATACATGCTTGACAAGAATAGAGATGTGCATACACATTTAGTTATCCTCTATATAACGATTCCTTTTTTCTTTTTTAATGATAGTGGTGTCTAGGCCAACTTGTGCACATCTTGACAATTCCACTAGGTACCTACTACCTTCCACCAGGATATTATTGGATAACACTCTTAGACAGATGAGAAGTCAACTAGTGGTTTCCACTGGAATTTGATTCTGAAACCTCATGATTCTCCTACCACTTCACTGATAACTAGGTCACACCCTTGGGTGCTTATGTAACTGTTCTAGTATTAGGAATGGTGCCTAACACGGTAATACTTTTGACCTTTCTTGATTATAATCATTAGCTTTCCTGCCAAAAGGAAACAAGATAATTCTATAATGATTCTTCCCCTTAAAAGAAAACAATTAATAGCGGATTTAATTTCCCTAATCTTAGCATTGTTTTTCTACCGCTTGTATCCTCTCGATGATCGAATGAAAGCTTACCTTACTTGATCAAAAGAGAACCTCCAATAACAAGGTTTAGAAACAACGCGTTCATCTCATAACAAGTTGTAGACTCACAAACCACTGGAGAAGTGGCAAATGAGAATTCTTAACATAGGGGCCAGAAAGTAGGTAAGAATGTCACAAACACTAAAATAGAGAGAGCATCTCCAATGATGGTTTGATAATACTTGGAAATAGTTATGTATTAGAGTGGCAAGTTGTTCGGACTCTCCAAAAATATTGCCACACCCGTGTCAAATCCTCCAAAAATGCACTACTTTTAAACTATAAAGAATCTATAAAGAATCCAACAAGCACCCGATGACATTTTTGATGAGTCCGAGCAACATGAGCAGGACAGACTGGAACTTCTAAAAGGCCATGCATGGTCAATCACCTTAATCTCCAAATGTCAAGCATATGATTCCATCACTCCTCTGACCATGTTTTAACAACATAGAAGATAAAGAGGAATAAAAATAAGCAAAGGGAAACGAATGTTAAATCAGATGCTGGTGATGTGTTTCAATAGAAGGATGCTAATATAAAAATTATACAACTATCTCTATAAATATTTCTCACAAATACACAATACACATATTAACAAGGTTAAATAAGAGAAATAAAATAACACATTAGTGTAGTTTCATTTCATTGAATCCTCAACATCTATCATCTTCTTTGATTTTGACCCGTTTCATTCAATTACTCAATAAGTTGAGATTCTTTAACATCAAAGGTTCTTTCTTTTCGTGCTGATATATAATTCTAAACAGACTCAAATGCCTCAAAGAAAATATTGGACTTAACATAAGCATATTCAGTACTATAAGGATTCATGTAGACGGACCTTCAACCTATTACATCCCTTTATCTTTATTTGGACCTGAGACATAAAATATGTGCAAAGTCCATAAAAGAAGAATATGAAACCTAAAACCAAATGGTTAAATTGCTCAACGAGCATGGATCAATAATGTATTTCCCAGCGTTTTACACTTTCCTCGAATACATCACGGAAAAGGTGAATTCTCCTCAAACTTTCTCGTAGAACCTCACAAAACCAACAATGTGTTCATACCTGTCCTCCAGCATGCTGCTAGCTAGCCTATGTAATAATTAGCAATAAGATCAAGTGGAAGGTTATCACTTCTTTATATTATTTTACGTAAACAGCAATATATAGAAGAGGAAGTTCAGCTAGTGGGCTTTCTAGGACTTCTGTGATTACTTGCAGCAAATGTAAGCTTTTGGAGGTGGACGGCATACCCTAAATGCTGAGGAATACAAAGTTACCAGTTCTTAAAAAAAATTGCAAAGACACACATCAGACCTAGCAAACTCACCACTAATCAGTTCAAAAGAAATTCATGAAGCCAGTGGTTAGTTTAAGTAAAGACTGGTGTGACACGATGAGCCATGTGGGGGTACTTAAAGAAGCATGCATGCATGGTATATCATGGCTACAAACTGATTGACAGCTTGATCTTTACCAGAGGAACCTCTTTTAATGCCTAAGGAAATCAAGTTTACAGTTCAGACACTCTCATTAGGCATATATGGTATCTTAGATAATGTCATGTACAGATGCTGATGACCTTCCACTTGATGAAGGAGAAAATCCCCTCTATTTCACCATTTTTCCACATTGTCTGTACATCACACAAAAACACTATTTCACCATTCTTCCACATAGATGTTCATCAAACAAAAAATGAAACTTAAGTGACTTTCTAAGGGCCTGAACAGTATGCTGTCAGTTTCAAATTGATTTCACCTTCTTCCCATACGAGGTCAAGTAGCTTTTCTTCATTCCCTCAAGCAACACCGGGAATGGAATCAAATTCTAACTTCATGAACTCAAGAAAAAAGAGAAAGTTGAAAAAGGGAATGCAATAAATTCCAAGTTCAGAAATACAAGGAAAAGGATGGTAAATTCTTAGTATGAACTGTCAAAGATGAGCATATTTTCTCAGATTATCTTGAGCACGGAAGTAGAGGAAAGCATGTGAATGTCAATCAGCAAATCTGTAATCTCTATTTTCTCTTTAGTGCATCCATGATAACCCTATTTGTTTAGAAGATCAAGAGTTTCATAGAGAACCATATTTTTTGTAGGTTCTCTACTTTTTGATATTTGGCTAGCACACAGAATGACAATGGTGTTTGGTTTGACTTGTGGGGGTTTACCCCACTAAACTGTCAATTAGTAACCAGATTGCTCAGACCTTAAACCAACCATTAGACTAGTGACCCTATAAAAAACTTATTCATTACAAGAGATAGGAATGGGATATAATTAGGAATTCAACTCACATAAAACATCAGCTTACTGGAATAGATGTCCATTACAACTTAAATGAAGAATAAAAAATTTATCCATAAAAAATGGTCTCCAATTATTAACCACGAAGTAGTTCATAATCAAAATTAATAGCATTAATACTAAATTAGGCGAGGAATATATATATATATATATATATGCATGCCAACAACATGGAACATCATTTCCGATAGAAAAGATGGACAAGTAATCAAGTTCGTATCCAACACAGCCCAGCTGTATATATCAGACGGTGGCAGGCCTGAATGATGACAGCTTGGAGACACAAGGATTTTCAAAATGAAACCCATTGGTTAGCTAATACTAGGAAGTGGAATCGTTCCCCCTAACTCAGCTGAATGAAGAACTAGCTCAGTTCATCGTTTGGTGTCCCAAATGAAGTGGGGAAATCCAAGCCCTATCTACACTTGACATATTGGTATTCTAGCAAAGACCTACATATCCCAATTTTTCCACTGACAGTGGATTAAACCAAAAGATGAACCAAGAGCAAATACTATCCCACAAGTATGTAACAATTTTTTAACAATGCCCTTGTCTTATCAAAACACTGTAACTGTACATATACAACAAATGAAATGCAACATTACAGAATTAAACATACCAGTATTTGGGGTCACCCAAGCACACCTTTTCTTCATCACCGAAGCATCACCCGGAGTGGGACTTGAAGCCAAGCTCTCACCTTCACCCACATTTTTTCCAATTTTCTCAGACTTCACCACTTTCGGACTACTACATTGCTTCCTTCTTCCAGCCGACGGCGTCACGCTCCCACGGCTCAATTTCCCCGTCGTCGATGCTCGGCTATGTGAAGAATCCGTCGAGGCATCAGAAGAACAAGACGCATTAAGCGACAAATTAGGCCTCATCATCAATGACCTATGGTCCTGTTGCTGTCTCAAAATAGACGGCACAGCTCCTCCACATTTGTTCGAAGCAGCCACCGGCGCCCGTGATTGCGGCACGGAATCCGTTCCCTCAAATTTCTTACCCTTAGACTCTTCACTTTCAGCAGCCTTCTTAACAGGCTTTTCAACGGGCTTTCGTAATTCAACGGATCTAGCCTTGTTACCCGCCGGACCGAGCACTGATCGGACTTCAGAATCAGCATTGTTCATCAATTTAACCCTAGGTCCTCCAGACATTGAAACAATTACAACTCCTAGTAACTAGAAATTCGTCGAACTTAGCATGAATTTCTTAGCTAGGGTTGAAGAGCAAAACAGTGAAGGAAAAAAGAAGGTGCATTGTAATTGTATTGACCGGAAAGTAGAGAATTAAAAACCTAGAGAGTGAGAGAGCAGATACATTATCGGCGAGAAGAATTTATCGAGAAAATGATGACTGTCCGATCTGGGAAACCAACGGCGACTTCTTTAAGGATGTTTATAGAGAGAGAATTATACTACGCCTCTTTCTCTCTTCACTTGCATTTTAGCGTGATCATCGAAACTAACCAATTATCTATTGCCACGTAATATTAACCTTTTACTGTGATTTATATTTTATTAAAAATTAACTTTATTAATTAGATTTTCAAAAATCTAGGAGATTTAGTGCACAAGACTGTCAATAATTCATGTTCTATAATAAGTGTCATTTTAGCTCATTTTACGCTAATTGAGAAAAATAATAGCAAGGATTTTCTTCATTAACTTTTACTTGTCAATTTTAAACGTTATACACTCCTTAAAAAAAAAGATTGAACACTATATTTATTATAATAGTATGTGTTTTCTTGAAAATTGAGCACTATTTTCAAAGAAAAAGTTTTTATCATATAAGATATAATTTGAAAAACATACAAATTTCAGTTTTAAATTTTTAAGACGATGTTTGTTTTAGAAGGAAGAGATTTTTTTTTTTTTTAATTTGTTAAAATAAACAAGTAAAAAAACTTTATTTATGTTCATTCATCTCCATGAATTATTATTTCTCAATTTACTTTGTATTTTATTTTTTGAAAGTAGGTGTTGTTATACTTGATTGAAGGGCAAATTATTATTTTTTGAAATGATATACTTTGGAATAATATAAATTTTATTTGACTAAATTTAGAGTAAAAAAGGATATGCTACCTACTAACCCTAAAAATGTCTTTTTTAATAATTGAAAACACACACATAATTGGACCAAATTTGGAAATCAAAAAATAAATGGGAAAAGGGGAATTAATTGCCAACTTAAAACACGATTTAATTAATTAAGGATAAGCACGAATCTAATTATAGAGCTTAATTATTGTTCTGGAAATTGAAGATAGCTTTTCAATTTGTGAATTGTGATGGGTACTTGATTGTGGAGTGGCATCTACATCTATTTTTTCTAAGCAAAATTTAGAAATTTAAAGTTTTGTTTTGTTTTTTTTTTTTTTTTTAGTTTTTTGGGATTGAGGTGTTAATGGTACGATTTGATCGGTTATTTCTTAAACTAGATTATTATTATTATTTTAGATTAATAAATGGATTTTTAAGTATAGTTTTAGTTTCACATCTTCACATATTTAAATAAAGATCATAAAAGGGGAAAAAAAAAGTGTAGCCTGTTTTTGTAAAAGAGGATACTTATAAGTCAAAAAATATTTGTGACATATCCAAGCTAGTTTAGTGAATAAAACAAAGCCTAATAATTTACTTTTTTCCTTTTAACATCTCATTATCTCTTTTTCTGTATATAATCTTCTTTTTTCTCCTTTTGATATCATCATTGACTCTGTTTATAATCTTACTTTTTTGACTTAATTGGTACACAATTTTGTGGAGTTCCTTTCCTTTTCATGCATCTTGTTTTCACCTTGATTGCATATTAAGCAATCTTTTATAGGAAAACTATACCTGATTCTCCCTATGATTGATGGAGCAGCAATATAGAATTGTTATTTGCTAGCACTTTGTATTTTAGCTAACACAAGTAGTATAAATCACAATTTCGATAGGATAGATATGATCTCCTCATCTCACGACATATCTAGACTAGGTTCACTGAAGATATAATATTTATTTGTGAACTCAATTATTACTGTATATTAATTTGAGATGATTGTAAGAACTTACAAATTTTAAATTTTGAATTCATCTTCATCTTTATCTCCATGTTTGATCATAGATTTTGAGTTGAAATTTTGTAGGAAGAATTGCCCAACCCATATTAAGGAGACCACCCATGCGCCTTTTCCATTCGATGTGAGATTCTTCAACACCCTACTTCACGTCCAGGACTGGATATCTGGTACATGTGTAATCAGGGCCGGCTCTACAGCTTTGAAAAAAAAAAAACAATTGCCTTAGGCCCCAAAATTTGAGGGGCCTCATTTTTTTAAAAAATAATAGGTTATAAGTATTTTTTTAAAAAAATATCGAGTATTACTTGTAGAAAATAAAAGCTTTTTATAAAAGAGCAAATAAGTAATAGAAGTTCGACAAATTATGAATACCACGTCTCAAGAAAGATTAAATAATTGGCTATAATAAATTTCATAAAAAATATATATTCGAATTTAAGGCCTCCATTCGAATTTGGCTTTAGGCCACTAATTTATTAGAGCCGCCCCTGTGTGCAATTTGATTTAGAGGCTCATCATGAAGAATACTAATTGGGATACGTCCTTCTATGATCTTCGATCTTAACTCAATCCAAAAGCTAATTCAACAGTATTGTCCAAGGCTCCAAGCCATTTAAGGAGACTACTCCTTTTTCTTCCGATGTGGGACTCTTCAACCAGTTTAGGATATGAGAAAAATTTTAGTAAAGAGTGTTTTCTCTTTAATCGAAATTTATGCAGCACAAATCTAAATTAATTAGGTTGTCAATATGGTATTAGCCACTCGATTGATTAAAAAAAGCAAAAAATTAGTATTCCATCCTCTCAATTTATATGATTTTGTTTAATTTAATGGATGAAATACTTACTAAAAAAATATCACATAGAGACAAATCGAACCGTCGTAAAAGACAAGGCAGGAACAAAGTGACAACACTGGGACCTACTTATCTAACAACCTTCACACATTCAAATCCAACGTCACCTTCTGCTATAGTTTTTAGCTATCCCCAAAAAAGTTGCAGAATTTTATGATACACTCAAATGGCTGCCACTACTACTCTACTACCTAACTCCATTTCTCCTTTCTTTACTAATTCACCTTATTTTCCTATAACCCATGTCACAAATGTACCTTTCTTGAACAACAATCCATTTTTTTGGGCCAGAAAATCAGGGAATTTTTGCCCCAATGCCAAGAAAAAAAATCCATGGCTTGACCCTTTTGACTATGGTGATGATCCTGAAATGGAGTATGGTTCACTTTTTTCTGAAGGCAAACAAGATGAAGATCCAAGGCCACCTGATAATCCTGATAACCCATATGGATTCCTCAAATTCCCAATGGGATACTCTGTTGAAATTGCTTCACTGGGTTTGAAAATTAGAGGTGATGTAAGGAGATGTTGTTGTGTGATTGATGGTGGGGTTTATGAGAATTTGCTGTTTTTTCCAGCAATTCAGATGATTAAGGATAGGTACCCTGGTGTTCAAGTGGATATTCTTGCAACAGCCAGGGGAAAACAGACATTTGAGATGAATAAAAATGTGAGGTGGGCTAATGCATATGATCTGGATGATGATTTTCCTGAACCAGCTGAGTATACAGATATGGTTGGAATTCTTAAGGTTTGACGCCTTTCAATTAACATCGATAGATCATTATTTAAATCTACGTTGCTTGGACTCTTCAAAAATGTTGATTCTTTTGAAAGATCAGACACACATTAATCTAACATTTTTGAAGAGTTCGAGCAACACAGGTTTAAGCAAGTTGTTTCATTTGAAGTCTGATTCTTGTTTTGTCTTAATATATATATATATAAAATCATGTTGCACCTTAAAATTAGAGAAAACAACAAACATTATATGGACAATTGGTCAGGTGTGGAGATTTACCTATAATTACCGTATGAGTAACCTGATTGAGTTAATATATATTACTTCGTCAGTGGATAGAACTTAAATTTGTTCCCTTATTGTGTAGCTAAGCGACCTCGATGGTCCTACTCTAACTGCAGGTGCCGTGCTCTCGAATCTCGATATATTCACATATTGACTGCTCTCCGAACCTAACATCCATAGTGTGGTGAATTTTTGATACACATTTGGAAAAGAATTGCTTACATTAGTTGCAAGATATTAATTGCCTTGTTTAGTCTGATGGAGATTAAAAAATTTGCTCCCTGCATTATGAATAGAGAGTTCTAGTCATTTTTTTGGCTTAGTTGTTTGCTCTAATGCATGATTTATTGCAGAGTAGGTACTATGATATGATCTTGTCAACCAAACTGGCAGGGATTGGACATGCAGTATTTTTGTTTATGTCGACTGCTCGTGACAGAGTTAGCTACATTTACCCAAATGTGAATTCTGCAGGAGCAGGATTGTTTCTGTCAGAAACTTTTACACCAGAAAGCATGAACCTTTCCGAGGGTGGATATCATATGTAACTATATGTTCCAACTAATAACTTGATTTTCTGACAACTGAATATTCATTTCAAAATAGGGAGTTTGAAAAGTGCAACAATTGTACTTCGTCAAAGTTTGAATCACATGTTTACAGACACTTTTTTGAAATAGGTACCGTCAGATGGTTGATTGGTTGGGGAGACCAGCTCGTAAAGTACCACGACAACCTTTACCTCCACTTAAAGTTTCAATCTCAAGAAAGGTTAGGGAGGTTGTAGAGGCAAAATATAAGAATGTTGGTGCACAGAAAGGCAAATATATTGTGATTCATGGGATTAAATCAGACTCAAAAGCTTCTATGCAGTCAAGGGGTGATACTGATAGCTTGCTCCCAATTGAGATATGGGCTGAGATAGCAGAGGAGATAAGGTATAGTGTCAGTGTTTTATCCTTTGGAGGGCATGCCTATAGGGTCATCTTTTGAGTTCTCAAATTGACTGATTAATCTTTTTCATCAAATGCAAGAATTTCTGCGAGGTATACTAATGGATTGTGAACTATTTTTTGATCAGGAGAGTCAAGCCAGTTTTTGTCATTCCGCATGAAAAAGAAAGAGAAAATGTGGAAGATGCAGTTGGTTATGATGCTAGTATAGTGTTCATAACCACCCCTGGACAGGTTTGTTTTCTCAACGATTTTCACGATATCAATGATCGATGAACCAGTGTTAAGTGCAATAACCATAAACAAAGAAATTTGTTGGAGTCAGATATAATGGCGATAATTTACCTTATAGTCAAGGAGGGTATAATCAAATGAAATAGTCTGCTTCTGTTGCATGTTTAGTGGCAGCTTTAACTATAGTCTATATACCGCGGATGAGCATTAGAAAACTAACAGTCCTCACAAATTTGTCTGCCTTAGCTTGCTGCTCTTGTTGATGACTCTGCTGGAGTGATAGCTACAAATACAGCTGCCATACAACTTGCTCACGCACGTGGAAAACCAAGGTAACGTCATGTACTACAAGCTGTAAATGCGGATTTTTTTGCACCTCTTGCTGTCTTTGTGGGGAGGTTGATATATCTTGGTTTTGTCTGTACAGTATTGGGCTATTCTGCTCTGAGGATAAGGCAAGAAGTTTTGTTCCCAATGCAGAAGCAAAGAAATGTGCAACTATTTCATCTAAGACTGGAAAATTAGTTGATATTGATGTTGAAGCTGTGAAGAGTGCTGTTCAAATTTTCACCATGCCCCTAGCAATCTTCTAAATATTACATCTTCCAGTTCTCTTCCATATAGTAATTAAGTACTCCTGTAATTGTTACTATTCCACTTTCTTCTCAATTGTAACTAATAGAAGCGGAAAGATATTTTCGTTCTTTTTTTATCTCAACAACAAAGGAATATGGAGATATGTTATTTATCAATATGGCGTTTTAGGACATTTTGATATCTTGTTTATGAAGTTGGAAAGAGTGTTTAAGAATACAAAATTTCACAACTTGTAGGATTTTCATGTTTTAGAGAAAAAAATACAACAACTTAAAAAAATTAAATTACATGTTTAAAGGAAATTTCAACTTCAAATCTGATTTCAAATCACGATTTTGTATTGTATGTGCAGAGTGCAAACAACAGTAAATATACATAAGCCTAGTTAAAATAAAATCCCACAAAAATAGAGGACATAATATTATGAGGTCGTTTTCAAAATTTCCATGGGCCTCGAAAATGTGGAATTGGGTCCATATCATTGGGCCTGCTTCCCCAATTTGTGCCAATGTTTTAATTTTGAGGAACTTTCACATATAGCCACTCAAAAATAGCCTAATTACTCTCCATAGCTATAGTTTGATAATTACAATTTGTAGCTACATGTCATAGGGAGGAGAGAGGCGAGCAAGACTAGGAGAGAGAGGAGAGAGGCGAGTGAGAGAGGGCAAAGAGTGGGAGAGAGGTGAATTGTATAGGTATATCGGTTAGATAATTGTATATTATACGTATGTATTTGTATATATGGCAAGTGAGATTGGGAGAGGGAGGAGAGGGAGAGCGAGATTGGGAGAGTAGGGAGAAAGGCGAGCGAGAGAGGACAGAGAGTGGGAGAGAGGTGAATTGTATATGTATATCAGTTAGATAATTGTATATTATACATATGCATTTGTATATATGGCAAGCGAGATTGGGAGATTTAGGAGAGAGGCGAGCGAGATTGGGAGAGGGAAGAGAGAGGCGAGCGAGAGAGGGCAGAGAGTGGGAGGGAGGTGAATTGTATATGTATATCAGTTAGATAATTATATATTATACATATGTATTTATATATTCTGGAGAATTATACATATACAAACGTGGCTAATTATACAAACTCGAAGCCAGCCCACGTAATTAATGTATAATGTTAGTCGGGAGTGGTAATTATAGCAAATTATAGCTATAATGAGTAATTAAATAGTAAAAATTTGCTTAACCGCATAATTTTTCCTTTAATTTTTGTACTGTTCTCACATATACTTCCTTTTTTTTTTTTAAAAAAAAATAAAGATAAAAGGGAAGGGAGGTGCACCGTAAAAAATCATGCATCCAATGAGATTCCTCCGCTCTTAATTAAAAATCTTGAGCTCATACTTTGGATATGGAAAATTTTTGTTAGGTGAGTTTGATCATCTTTTAATGAATCTTACATGGTGAATCTGATTTTATCAAACCAATGATATTAGATGGAGTATTGGATAATTAAAGGAAAAGTGGAAATGGATCTAGATGCAATAGAGAAACTCAACTCATAAGTACTTACTAGTAAAAGTAAGAAATATCTTAATTTTAGATAATAGGATACTAAACAACAAAATCAAATAAAGTTGTTTTATTCCATGAATGAAATATCTATATTACATGAAATTGGAATAATATTGTAAAGTTTAGTGTCAGCAAGTCACTACTTTTATTCAATCTAAAATTTGCAAGTGGGATCGACTTTTAATAGAAAAGCAAGACATATAGGAAATAAATAATAAATAAAATCAAAACATCATTAAACACTTGCTACCTATCAATCATTATCATCCGTTGGGACTAAGTAACCAAAATTAAACAATACAAAAACATCGTGAAATAGTACTATCCATAAATCATTATCATACATTGGGACTAAGTAACCATAGTATATTTTAAAAAAATATGATGCACATGAGGGCCGTATCATAAGGGGTGTGATGTAGACAATCTACCTTAATACATATATTAGTGACAAACTACTTTCAAAGTTCGAAATGATGACCTATATAAAAAAAACCTTATTATTACTTCAAAACTCCCTTCTAAATAATCATAGTGTATAAAAATAAAAATATTAATAGAAAACGCTTGCAAAAAGATATTAAAGAAAAGGTTACAAACCATGATTAGGACTTAAAAAAGGTGAAGTGGCTAATAACAAATTAAAGGGATTGAACTTTTAATTATTTCTTTTGTTGTTCTATTTGTAGCATTATTATACTGAATGAAAACTCAATAACTCCTTGAGCAAGATAGGAAAAGTCCAAAGGGAAAATCATTTTTTTAAATTATGATCCACTCGCTTTGTCCTAACGTTAGAATTTCAAGAATCAAATTATTAAATTTTTTTTACCATTAATCGGATATGAATTTTTATTTTTATTTTAAATAAGATTTATACTCTATGAAAAAGATAGCACAAAAAAAACTGTTTATTAGGGACGAACAATATGAACGGGCTTGCACATATTCTCTGTTCTCATTTTTATTCTTTAAGCAATATTTCAAAACATGATTCAATAATCTTAATAGTTAATATGAAAAAAGTAGCTTTGTTACTTTACTACAATGATAAGATTCAGCCACCATAAGCATTATATTATAAATTAAGACGATGGCAATGAGGTCATAGTATGGAATTAATTCATATTCAACTATATAATAAAAATTAATTAAATTAAAGTTACAAGTTGTACCTATGACCTAACTTGGACATTACAGAAAAGGATGAAAATTAGAAGAAATCTGGGATAGTAATTAAGAACAAGATTACATTTTAATTAATCATATATACCACACAAATTAATTAAAGCTTCCCAACATATATTCTCTTTTGAACATTAGAAATACATTGAAAAAGAATATGCTTTAATGGCAATGAATATTTTGTATATTTTACCTTATCATATCATTTCTTGATCCTGTCTTTCAAAAAAAAAATTGTTCATTAATTAGAAATTCCAACTTTTTTCTTCTCACTGTTTAGAGAATCAATTTTAGACAAATGGTTATTATGAGATATATGCATTCAACTTAGAACATGCTTTTAAGATAAGGTAGAACTTAATTTAGAATTAAGCAATAATATACAGGTATTAATTATATCATCGTTTTTTTATTTTATTTTTTTTGAAAAAAATGGAATATATAGGACATTAGGACCTAGTCCTATTATCCTCATCATCACGTGCATAATATATACTCTTTATAATATTTTAATTCAGCTTCTGCTTTATTTATTTATTTACTATAACTTTGAGTTCTTATCCTGGTTAATTTCTATGTGCTACTAGTTATCTTTGCATTATTAATGAACACTTACAATTAAAATTATATGCACTTATAATGTAGAAATATTTAAATAACGTAACTAGGTTACTTGTTAAGTAATACGGAAAAATGTCTCAAATATATTCAAACTTTGATCGAAATTACTGTAACAATACCGAACTTTGGAAATGACCTTTTACCCCCTGTATTATTTAATAACGTGAACATCATAAATATTGCATCATTATAAATAATAATGTGTCCACGTGGGCACATATATACCTTTAAAATACACTATTAAATAGTGCAGAAGGGTAAAAGGTCATCCATAAAGTTTGATATCGTAACAACAATTTCAGCAAAAGTTAGAGTATTTTTCAGACCCTTTTTCCTAAGTAATATCGTAGGTTAATTTTTATTAAGTATTATTAATTGGTGTTGTGGTCTTGTTACCTGTTATATTTTCTTCACTATCTCCTTCTTTGTACCTAGATTTGCTGCACTTGAATAGAAGGTCTTTCAAAATTAACCTCTCTATCTCCACGAGGTAGTGGTAAGGTCTGCGTACATTCTACCCTCTCCAAACTCGACTTGTGCATTTCACGGATGTTATTGTAATTGATGATGTGGTAAAAAGTAACTAATGTGATATCACATATCGAAAATCTTTACATACATTATCAATATATATAATTAAAATTCATTTTAATAAGTGTACATAAAGATTTATTTTAATACAAGCAGAGAAGTTTAATATGTGATAGCACTTTAATTACTAACTTTACCACATTACCAATTAATAATACTTAATAAAAAATTAACCTATGATTACTTAATAAGCAACCTAATTATTAAAATATTTCTACATTATATATAAAGTTTATACAATTTTAATTCATAAATAAGTGTGCTCCATCAGGCATGCATGGCCTATTAACTGTTTGGCGTGTTCGAACGTGAAGGATTAAAATTTTAAAAAATACCTAATGAGATCAAGAAAGGAGCTTTACTAATTAATTAGATATCGTTTATAGGCTATAAACTTATATATAGCCTTCTATTTTTAGGCTACTTGCCTTAATCACATATATAATTAATGTTGGAGGACTATTAATTAGGGTTAGATTAGATTAGTATCCAATTAAAAGGAAGATCTCGTTATTGGTAAACTTCCCTAGGTACTAATCCATGCAGGTTCAGATTTCATGTGGAGAAAATCTTAGTTTTCTATAGCTAGGCGGCGGTTTATCAATCAATAATCCAAAGGTTAAGATTTGACACATGGAGCAATAATTTTATAGGACATTAAAAAGAAAGAATTTGAATTCGAATTTTGAAAATGAAGAGTATAATCATAGGAGATGTATTTCGTTAGATAAGTCGAATCTAAATTAATTGATTTGTAGATTTTAGATTAGTTTAGCTTCTTTTCTCCGTATGCTTGCTTTTCTAGTATATATAGAACTTTATTAGTTGAAATTTTGGCTTTGCCATACTTCAATACTTTAATCAGAAAATTTAAATTCGAGTATTAAAAAATGAAGCGAATTATTCTACTAAGAAGCGCTTCTCCTTAAATGAATTATGTCATTGTCATATGATGCAAATCTGAATCAACTGAAAAATTACTCCATCTTCATGATTAAATTAGGGTTCATTTTCGACTATGGAAAATAAAGAGAACGTAATTAGTCTAACAAAAAGTTCTTTCCCTTAAATGAGTAGATTTGAGTATTGAAAATAGAATAATATTACTATTCTAATAAAAAGCACTTCTCTTTTAAGTGAGTTATAATGTTATATCATGTGATGCATCTCTAAACTAATCTATGTAGATAAATATTAAATATTAAATATTTTCTTTTAAAAAAAGAAAAAGAGAGGGTGGTGCGTTCTCTTCCATCCAACACTTGTCTCCTTTTCTTCATGTCATGAGCCATTATTTTTGGGCACAAAAGCAAAGGGCAAGTGCAAATAGATTAATTATAAATTAAATATCATGTGATTTAATTATCACCTAATAAGCCCCCCTCCACATGTTTGCCAATAAACCCCTCTCTATTTGGCCACGATTCTCACCAACCCAACCCAACCCAATTATTGATCCAAGAAACTACTTTTATCTCCACATCCAAAGAAACTACTTTTATCTCCACATCCAATTAGAAGGTACATCCTAGAACTAACAATAACTTTTTAACTTAATTAAGCATTGTTTTATTTAAATTAATCATAATTAGTGGTACCCCTTTCCTTTTCCCTCCTTGCTTTTCTCTCATGCTGATCCCCTTTTCCTTAATTAACTTTAAAATATTTATTTTATGAGTACTTAACAAATGAAGGTACAATCAACGATATGAATCTGAATTTCTTCATAACGAATCATCCTTCCAAAACTTGGAATTAATGAAAGTGTATTCTTTATCAAAAATGGTTTATCATTCGAATTAGACACCTTTAACTAAGGACTTAAAGATCTCATATCCTATCACGTTTGATAAGAACTGAAACTTAAATCTAACTGAAATTCGATATTTCTAACTTAATATATATTATGATAGGAAAACAAAAGATATTGCATTTAACTTAACCTTAAAAACTAGTTTGAAAAGTAAGACGCTTGTTCAAAATGGTCAAATCCGATATATCAATGTGGGACTCTAACCATACTCATTGCCACCATCATGCATGAAGCGCAAGATGACAATCTCATGGAGAAACAATTATTGGAACACAATTCACTAGCTGAACATTAACAATCACCATCAATTGGATATTAAAGTATTAGCTATTAGTATAGATACATGCACCTCTTTACCTTTAGCATTAAGAAGAATATATTATAAATTAATCTTTTAAAATATGAATCAACTAGTATAATATATTTAGCTCTAGTTTGGCTCTTGAAAACTTTTTGAAGACATTTTACAAAATCTGATCCAAAATCTATAGGCAAACAGATATTTGAAGATAACATTTTAAAATCTAATGCGATATTTATATTCGTCAAAAACAAACACTTAAAAATAAACTTTTAAAATCTGATGCAAAATCTAGGATCAAACACTACTTTAGTCGAAACAAATTCCCAAAGAATTTATCAACAACAATATAGAAGAAAAAAGGTCCACAAAAACCGCTGATGTTGCCATGTCATCAGTTAGTAGGTCCCACTTACTTTAATTAACATGAAATAATTAAAGGACCAAAGTATAGTACAAGCTTTAGGTATATATATATATATATATAGGATGATATAAGATCAAATTTTATTAGCAGCTCAATCAATATATAAATACAAACATTCTTGACTCTATATTAGGTGAATGTCTCTTAATATCTCAGAAGAGAATTTATCAACTTATGATAATACCAATAAAAAAACTGAAGAAATTGTTGTAAGACAATATGATGAAGAGAAGGACAAGTTGGCTGTGGAAGAATTGGAAGGACAGTGTGATTTTGGACAACGAGGGCAACCATCGTTGTTTACTGACCTCATGGGTGACCCCATTAGTCGTATTCGCAATCTCCCCTTACATGTTATGTTGGTACGCAACTATTTCTTCTGTTTCAATTTATGTTATGTGTCATGCAAAATTTTAATTTCCCCTTACATAAAGTGACTTATTACAATTCAGGTAGCTGAATATGGCAACGATGGAGATATTGTTGGGGTAATTCGAGGTTGTATAAAGACTGTGACTAGAGGAAACACCGGCTCAACTCCATGTCCAGTTTATGTAAAAATTGCTTATGTTCTTGGTCTGCGTGTTTCATCTCACCACAGGTACAAATCATCGTCAGTCAGAGTAAAATATTATTTATACTATTAGGTCACTCAAATATCGTTGGAATATTAGAATCTATACTATAAATCTTTCGGATCGCACATACAAATATGAAAACACAATGACAAATGATATGCTTTCCAACTATATATCCAATTGAGTTCATAATCTACGCAAAAATGATGCTCTTTTAACAGTATTTTATGAGAAATTATGTCGTTATCAGAACATATTCATGTTTGAATAAGTTAAATATGCATGGGCCAAATTAAAGTACCTTTAATTTAACTTTACAAACATCAATGGGGGACTCCCAAAATGACTAATGCAAAAAAAAATAAAAATGTTCTCCTACCTTTTTAGACTTTAATTAATTATATATACAAAGTCGTCGTCTTGACATGTTTTATTTTCCATCACACCTTTTTTTCTACACTATAGTATATTCAAATATATTGATTATTTTCTTTTTGTTATATCTTCAAAATTTAGGAGGCTTGGCATTGGAACAAAACTAGTTGAAAACTTAGAAGAATGGAGCAAAATCAATGGAGCAAAATATGCTTATATGGCTACGGATAGTAGCAACGAAGCATCGATAAAATTATTCATATATAAATGTAATTACGCGAAATTTCGCACTCCTTCGGTGTTAGTTCAACCAGTTCATGCTCATTACAAGCCGGTTGCATCCGACATTGCTATCGTGAGAGTTTCACCACAACTCTCTGAGTCATTCTATCGACGTATTTTTGCGAATTCAGAGTTTTTCCCTAAAGATATTGATCATATACTAGATAACAAGCTTAATTTTGGTACTTTCATGGCTGTACCAAAGAAAACACTCTTAAATTGGGATCCAAAAAGTGGATCTTTTCCTCAAACTTTTGCTATACTGAGTGTGTGGAACACTAAGGAAGTTTATAAGCTACAAGTAAGAGGCGTATCGTCGCTAAAATATGCTTGTTGTCTAGGGACTAGGGTTTTGGACTCATGGATGCCATGGTTAAGGGTTCCTTCAATACCTAATATTTTTAAGATGTTTGGATTTTATTTGTTGTATGGAATTCATATGGAAGGTAAAGATGGTCCAAGGCTTATGAAATCGCTTTACGCGTTTGCGCATAATATGGGGAGAAATGATAAAGAGTGTCGTCTGTTGGTGTCTGAAGTTGGGTTTGATGATCCTATTAAAGAGGCGATACCACGATGGAACAAGTTTTCATGGGGAGACTTATGGTGTATGAAGAAACTTGATGTCAATGAATTATCTACGGATGATAATTGGATGGAGTCTCAAGTTTCTAATTCTTCATCAGTCATTTTCGTTGATCCGCGTGACTTCTAAATTAGGTTTGCATGGAGTTTTAGATAAGCTTATATATAATGAGCAATTGTATATTCCAACCAACAACAATGACTACCTCTTTGTTTCAAAACAGGGGTCGACTATAATGATATTATTTTCTTATTAGTTTATTTGAAAAAGAATGTCATATTTTTATATTTAGAAATTGTTTAACTTCAATTTCTTTAGTTTGATGTCCTAAATGACATATGTTTCTTTAGCCGTGGAAATCTCACGACTTATTTCAAATCATAAATTTCAAATATATCTTTTTCTTAAAATTCCATATTTGGTCAAATTACGTAGTATAAATTGAAATGTAGAGAGTAACTAAAAATAACCCTTTTTTTCTTTTGTAAGGGAAAATTGTGCTTTTAGTCTTTTTAAAATATTGATAATTCTAAAATTGACCCCTGTGACATATGATTAAGTATATTTAAGAACTTTAATTAATTGAAATTAATGGTGCACTTTTGATAGTTGCAAGATTAGAGTTCAAAATATGAAAGAGCTAAAGACATGAACTAGTTGAAAGGGGTTCAGAATAATTTTAATCATATATAAATAGTGTAATTTTTTATCGACCAAGCTGGCTCTGACCCTGACTTTGACTTTTGAATTTTGATCTCTCTACTCGTAAAATCAAATGAATTATAACTACTCAAACTATTTAATGACTCATTGTGATAAATTTATGTTGTTAACATAGCTCTAAAATAATATAATTAAACATGATATATTTTCTATATAAAGGGATAAAAAACACACATACCCGCCAGCTAGTTAAAAATTAAATACCTTTAGTCAAATATCACAACAATCAAAATTTGAGGGATCAAATTATAGTATTATTTTCATCTTATGGTTTAAATTGTGAAGTAAAAGATGGGAATAATATGGAATAACTAATGGTCCCCTCCCCATTTATGCAAATTAAAGAGATTAGCATTTCTAAAACTTTTGGCTAAAAGAGCAAAGACCAAACGGCGCTGGGATTAATTAATTAATTAAACAACAAAATTATACTAATGACAGCAGGAATCTAGCCACGCGTTAGCTTTAGAACTTTAATTTGATCATCGCATATAATCATCAAATTAAAACGCTTTCTAGCATAACAACTGTTGAACCATTTAGCACTAATCTACAATTAATTAATAATGAGGACCACGTTCTACCCACTTACTTATAATTAACTCATCATATATAGCAACTTTCTACTGATCAGTTATTATTATGTTACTACACTGATATAAATTGGTTCACTTTGTTTATCTTATTCATGTTATTACAATTTCTTCTTTTTCATCTCTTTCTACTTTCAGTCAAGAGTCTATCAGAAATAATTTATCTATCATCACACTAAAAGGATGAGATTTACATACGTACTATCCCTCTTCTGCGTACTCCACATGTAAATTATACTGAATTTATTATTATTGTTGTAATAAATATCTAGTGATGTAAAATATAGATATGCTTAGGACTTAGTAGTGCATAAAACGTAAATTTCATACATATACACGTACTGTACAGTGGCATGGTATCATATATATGAAACATGTATTTATATAAGTACTATTTAAATGTGATTACGCCAGTTGATAGTCGTAATAGCTAATAATCAACTACTTATATATACTCAGAATTTATAATATCAATGCGACGCACCACATGACGACTAAATATTTGGCTTTTCTGTTAGTCTATAGTTTTAATTAGTAGTATTAGTTTTACATATATATATACTCTTAAAAAAAAACTTTGAAATTTGTGTCACGAAAATATTATTTTTTTAAAATTACATATATCATATTATGTCATGTTGTTGTGGTAAGATCATTAGATATGTCTATCTATTTTTAATCAGAGATTTTGAGTGCGAACTTTGAAAATTATGAAGAAAATTATGTTGAAATTACTGCCTATAACTCGCTATCTAAGATAACTTGCTACTTCGGCTCTTGCACATCATCTATATATTCAGGGGCGGATCTATGTAGTGGTCGGGGGGTGCCACGCCACCCCCCAACTTCGACGGAAACTCTATATATACATAGGTATATATATATAATATTTATATAAATATAAAGCGTGGCACCCAGTGAACAAAATTGGCTTGTGGTGCCCCGGTTGGAGGGCAACTTTAGATGGCTAATGTTGCAGGTTCGAATCCCATTTGTACCTATTCTTTTTGAGAAATTTGCTGCAGATATTCTTTAAGGAAAAAAAAGGCTCCAAGCACCTTGTTTTGACACCCACGGACTCTAAATCCTAGATCCGCCACTGTATATATTGCATTGCTGCCCGGGCCTGGCGCACCCCACTTTAAGAAGAAATACTTGTATCTCACAAATTTTATTCTTTAAAATTATAGTATTATTTCCCACTTTGGATTGACTTAAAAAAGTACATTTGAAGTAAAAAATAAAAGAAAAAATTACCTAAATATTCATCTTATTTTACTATAATTTCTAAAATTTCCTATCATTTAAAAAAATTTCAAATATCCCCTCTCGGATATATCACTTCCATCCGCTGATACATCCATATCTTCCTCTCGATACATCACTTCCCTCTTTGATAAAACATCTCCCTCTCGGATACATACATCCCCTCTCTGATACATCCCTCCCTTATGTCCCCGGATGACCTATCCCCTCTCTGATACATCCCTCCCCTATCGGATGTATCCCTCCCCTATATATTCGAAAGTCCAGTGATGTATCCGGAATCCATAAATTTTAAGGGATTCTTGTAATTTGGAAAATAGTAGGGAAATAATGCAATTAGTCAAACTTAAATGACTTTTAAGTCAAAAAATAAAATGTATGGGAGGCCTACTTTTGATTTGTTTTAACTTATTTTAAGTCATTTTAAACTTATTTTAAGTTATTTTTAATCTTGCCAAACATTTTCTAACTTATTTTAAGTCATTTTCTGACTTGTTAAGTTATTTTTATATTTGTCAAATACTTTTCGAGGTAAAAAACTAACTTAAAAATAGGTTTGACCAACTTTTAAGTCAATCCAAACACCATGTAAGTTTGTTGTTTTCAAAACTCCAATAATTATGGTAGATTCAAATTCTTTATTCTAGAAGATAAAAAAAAAATTGTGATAAATGTTTTATTCTCTCCTTGAGAAAAAAAGAAAAACCCACGACATAGTATAAGAAAAATCTCAAACACAGAACATGAGTGGCATCAAACGTGTCAATTGGGGTTTGACCATGTGTAATGTTTTAAATTAAAGTTTTTATATTTTTATTTTTCTTTCATAAATGTTAGAAATTAATAAAGGTTTGTTTTCCTTTTAGGATTTCCGTTGAAATGGAGGGAAAATGTAATGGAGAGGAGTCGAGTCCAAAAATTCTCTGTCCTTAATTTGAAGAAGAAAGCGGAACGTTGTCCAAAATAATTCGTTATAACAAAAATTCCTTTTCATTTATTCCCTCCCCCTCTTTCTCCTTTTCACTTTCTTCCAACGTCCAAAAAAAAAAAAAACTATTCTCCTGCATTTTTTGATTCATTTCGTAAAATTAGAATCGTCAACGTTCATGTAAGTTCCATTTTTTACCCTTCTCCCTCCAAATTTTTTAATTTTTTGGCTTCAATTTGGTGATGATGATCTTGTTTCTATTTGAATGGGGGAAATTTGATTTTTTTTTTTTTTTTTTTTGCTACTTTTCATACACAAACACAGATTTCTTGTCGTACAATTGATTAGAAAAGAAGATATAATTTCAAGAAATTGTACTATTTTATTGAATTGTTTATTTTTTCTTGTTACGTATGCATGCATGCATAACGAATTTTGAGACCTTTTTTTTCGCATTTTCATTAATCATCTATCTATAGCTATATATCTGTTTCTTCCCCTTCACATTTTTTTTTTTGGTGGTTGAGGAAATGGGAAATGGTGGATTCCGAAAAAAAAACACGAAATTCTGATTATAGGTGTTGAGTTTCATTTAATTTTCTGTTTTGTTTTTGATCGAAATGCAATTCATCCACATAAAACCAATTGGCATAGACCGTAGACAGAGAAGATGAAAGAAAGACAGGAATTTTTGTTGGAACTATTGGAATTGGTCAATGTTATGGATGGTTATTTACTCGTTGTTTACAATATTCTACTCAGGGACGGAGCCATGTAGGGGCAAGGGGTTCATTCACACCCTCTTTGACGGAAAATTACACTATATTGATAAGATAATATATATAGTAGATGTTAAATTTTCTTGGTTTCTTCGTGTATTTATTTCTTATATAGTTCGAACCTCCTTAAAGAAAATTCTGGATCCTTCACCTGAATCTACTGACACCTTATTTGTATCAAATTAAAATGCAGTCAAAACATAAGTATTTGATGTGGTCATATGCCTGATGTTTTGATGAACTCCTTCACTCTCTATGCAAGAGATTTTATACAATGTTTGGTAATTACAAGTCGCAGATTATTGGAGGACAAAAAGAAAAGTTTGTAAGGTATGCTTTCAAAATCTCTGCAATATTCACATATTTCATCTATGTTTAGTCCAATAATGTAGACGAGGGCTTTTAACCTAAGTTGCTTGGACTCTTCACTTTCAATACCGTAAATTGCTGCATAGGCAGCTAGTGTATTCTTTGTGTTTTCTTGTCTTTAAACACATATTGCATAATGATACTTTAAAGAATGTTAAAGTAATCAATGGATGTAGTATTATCACTTCACTTGTTTTATAGTCATATATACTGAAGCATATGGTTTTGACAGCCTCTAACACCCCTGATTAAATTCCTGAAATGAACTAGTTGTCTATTGTAAGTCAGAAAAAGTTTTACTTGTTTCTTGCAGGTTGGAGGACGCTAACTCTGACATATCGTTTAAGTCTGATATGGCTGGAAGGACAAAGTATGGATTTAATATAGAGGGGCACGCAGCCAACCCATCCAAGTCAATAAAACTGGGAGTAAAAAGAGGATCTGAGGGACTAGTGACATTTGGTAGAACACTGAAATCTGGCGTTACCCGAGCAGTTTTTCCAGAAGATCTGAGAGTTTCAGATAGAAGGATATTTGATCCTCAAGACAAGTCTCTCCTGTTCTGGAATAGGCTATTGGTCATATCATGTATTTTTGCTGTATCTATTGATCCTCTATTTCTCTACCTTCCTGTTTTTAAGGATGAAGGGAAGTGTCTCCACATAGATGAAAGTTTAGCAAACATAGTAAGTTGGATGCGGACAGCAGTTGATCTCTTTTACCTTATCCGCATGGTTCTCCAATTTCGAACAGCTTTTATTGCTCCATCTTCCCGTGTTTTTGGGCGAGGTGAACTTGTAATAGATCCCAAGCAAATAGCAACCAGATACCTCAGCCGTTACTTTGTAGTGGATTTCTTTTCCGTTCTTCCTGCACCACAGGTTCCTACTATACCTCTGACTATGTAACAACTCATGTGCACATTCAACATTCAGCAATCATTTGGATAAACAGTTTTCTCTTTGGAACTCTCTTTAAGGGGAGCCTTGACATAACAAGTAAAATTGGTACCATGTGACCAAGAGGTCACGGGTTTGAGCGGTGGAAACAACCTCTTGCAAAAATGCAGAATAAGGTTGCGTATAATAGACCCTTGTGGTCCGGCCCTTCCCCGGACCCCGCATTGCACCAGGCTGTGCTATATACATATCTTTGGAACACACACTCTGTGACAGTGACAGGTTCACACACAGATGCAGATAGTGAGGCAAATATGCATATAATCTATTTTAGCAATTGTTACAGCAATATATACATAATACCTATTTTTCTCTATGCACCTTTTATTCCAGTAATAGAGACACACACAAATAGAAAGTTAAGAGGGGGACATGCATATAAGTACTGGCAGCCACAGTAGACAGATAATATCTATTCTTCTCCATGCACCTTTTGTTTCTTCGTTTGAATGCTAATGCCCTGTTTCTAAAATCACTTAGACCATTTTCCATTGTTATTTTTACCTTTTTAAAATTAAGAAAAAAGAAACATCTTGATCTCTTAATGAAAGCTTCAACTATAATTTTACGATTGTTTCTTTCTACAAAAGTGGTATTTGTTTGATTTATGCCTTCTAGTGTATTTTCTTCTTCAGACTGTGACATGGAGATATCTTAGTGGATCAAGAGGTTCGGATGTATTGGTTACAAAGACATTATTGTCGTACATCATCCTCATTCAATATATTCCTAGATTTTTGCGGTTTATTCCATTAAGTTCGGATTTGAAGAAGACTGCAGGGGTATTTGCAGAAACTGCTTGGGCTGGTGCTGCATATTATCTGTTGTGGTTTGTTCTAGCTAGTCATGTAAGTAACTTTTCAAGTTTGTTCGTTAGTGCATTTAATAGTACTCTTTTGTGCTTTCGCAAATTTCTTTTCATATTTGTCTGATAAGGTTTTGACATAAAATGACCAGTCATTACATACGGTAAGAACGTATATAGTAGCAAGATAAAAGATCCTGCTAACATTTTCTAAAGGAACCCATTAGTATTTAGTGAAGCTTAGTTTTTCGTCAAAATTCTTATTAAAAGACCATTTAGTGGTAGTTGATTTTCCACTCTGCTCTTTTATGGTCCTTTGCCTAGAATATGAAAATTCTGCGACAATTGTATATGGCATCTAAAATGATCATTCACAATATACTCTTCCCTTTTCTAGATTTCATAGTTTAAATAGCTTTGTGTCTTGGACAAATAGTATTTGTTATAGGGCATCCTTTAGGACACTGCACTGCAATCTTTTCATCTCCTCATTGACCATGAGTAGTACATCACTCTTACCTATTCCCCCACTTCAATGGGTAGACTGCATCCTTTTATTTCCTTTTCCTTTTGGCATACTTTGTTATCATTATAATCTGAACTGTTAACTAGAATTTCATCAGTTATTGGTATTTGATTATTTATGGTACTAAGAGAAGCTAAGGTAACTCCGGTTAAATAATCAATGAGCCTCAAACATGATCAGAAAGCCATCTTTCAAGAACCCAGAAATGATTAAAGTTTGTTGTTTATGATATGTAGATATTTGGGGCCGTCTGGTACCTGTTAGCTGTTGAACGCAAAGATACATGTTGGAATGAAGCATGTACCGAAAATGAGCAGTGCAACGAAAAATTATCTTATCTGTATTGTTCACGTGACGGAAACTTCAATTTGACAGAATGGCAAGACATTGGTAAGAGTGTTCTTGATGAAAACTGTGCTGAGGAGGAGAAATTTTCGTATGGAATATATGCAAGAGCTGTAACAACTAATGTTCTTGACACTGAAGATTTCGTGATCAAATATTGTTTTTGTTTGTGGTGGGGCTTGCAGAATTTGAGGTAAAACTTCAGCTATATGATGCGCCTATTATATTGTTCCATTTTCCCTCCTTTTCACACTGTTTTTAGTTAATAATATTTGTCTGCCTCAAAGATCTTCCCGATTTCTGTGAGAAAATTATGTTACTCCACATTGAAACACAAACTGTCTACTTTTAGTTCAACAAAAGGTAAAAAATTGAAAGCTATCGAGGTGTCATCAAAGTTTGTTTTCTTAGTTTACTACTCCACTGAGTGGCATAGTATGGTTAGAAGGTAAGAGGTTTCTGTGGAAGTGCGCTGTCTATAATTCAGACAAAATGATGTTCTGTTGCTTTCCTTTATTGAGGTAGCTTTTGATTTGTCCTAGAACAGGGTTTTATCGATGCTCTTGGAATCGTGATTTTCCCTGTTCTGATGGGGGTGTTCATGAGAGTCAGAAAATCACCCTTTGGACGATGCCTTTGTGAGCTTTAACTTGTTTTAAATTTCATTTTTTACAGCACACTTGGTCAGGGGCTTGAGACCAGTACCTATACTAAGGAAAATCTCTTTTCAATAATATTGGCCATTTCTGGACTCCTACTATTTGCTCTTCTCATTGGAAACATGCAGGTGAGTAGATTAAAGACGCCCTCTTTACGTTTTTTTTTTTTTTTTTTGGGCAACATTTTTCTTAAGGTTAATGTTGCCAATTCTGTAGAAGATGGGGCAGAATAGTACATAAGTTTTCAGTGTGATACTTCCTTTATTCTTTTAATTTTTTTTTTTAAGGTCAAAGCTAGTAATATTTTGAACAGGTCTCATACCTCCTTTTTATCATTTATCCTTCCAATAGTATTGTTTAGTCAGAGTAGATAAAATTTGGTATTTTCCCTCCCATATTTTTCCTAATTCAGATTGGTTCAAACAATAAAAATGGAGGGCTCGCACAATCGAGCGCGTTACTTCCTAAACAAATGGGAGAAATGGTTTATAACAACCTATTGATTGCTTGATTAAGGAAATGCTTGTATATATTAAGCTCCAGGAACATGTAAATTCTTTAACAAGTACAGGTAGTGCTTGTTAGGTTAGAAAATTATAATAGTGCTTATACTTTGGTTTTGTGCACCCTACAGACCTATCTTCAGTCTCTAACAGTACGACTTGAGGAGATGAGGGTCAAAAGGCGTGACTCAGAGCAGTGGATGCATCATAGAGTACTTCCTCCTGAGCTAAGGGAGAGAGTTCGACGTTACGATCAGTACAAATGGTTGGAAACTAGAGGAGTAGATGAAGAGAGTTTGGTGCAAAATCTGCCCAAAGATCTTAGGAGGGATATTAAGCGGCATCTCTGTTTGAATTTGGTCAGAAGGGTAAGTACTCTTATCTTGTTGATATCTCAAGTTCACATTGTTGGGCATGATGTAGAGTACTTTTTTATATGTTCGAAACCTTGATGTGAAATTTTATGTTAAAATATTGTGAATGATACATTTTGCAGGTGCCCTTGTTTGAGAACATGGATGAGAGAATGCTTGATGCCATATGTGAGAGATTGAAACCAAGTTTATGCACAGAAAGAACATATATAGTTAGAGAAGGAGATCCAGTTGGTGAAATGATGTTTATAATCCGTGGTCGCCTAGAAAGTGTAACAACTGATGGTGGGAGAAGTGGATTCTTCAACAGAGGTATCTTGAAAGAAAATGATTTCTGTGGTGAGGAGCTGCTAACATGGGCATTGGATCCAAAATCCGGTTCTAACTTGCCGCCATCAACTAGGACAGTCAAGGCTTTGACAGAAGTAGAGGCATTTGCCTTAGAGGCAGAAGAAGTGAAGTACATTACATCACAGTTCAGGCGGTTGCAGAGTCGACAGGTACAACACACTTTTAGGTTTTACTCGCAGCAATGGAGAACCTGGGCTGCCAGCTTCATACAAGCTGCATGGCGCCGGCATACAAGGAGGAAAATTGCAGAACTTCGTCAAATTGAGGAAATGGAAGAGGACGGATTTAATGAGAACGATGATGGAGAAACAGAGTTTACTCCAATGCTGCACAAATCTCCGGAGAGAACATATTAGTCTCTAGACATTTTCGCTGCTAATCCTATTTGGAGTTCACAGGAATTAGAGCTCAAGTTCTAGAGGTTTCGAGACTGGCTTGTGTCCATAATCCAGACTAAGTCAAGAAGACATTTTTTGTTTCGAGTGTTTGAATTTTAAATATTAGAGATTGTTTTGGGATTGCTATAAGAGATTTAGTTTTGTGTATTCAAAGTGTCTCAATTTTGTAAAAGAACAGTTAACACAACAAAAGTATATTATTTGCTTGTCCAACGGGAACGTATTCCCTATGGAAAAGGCAATTGCTATGTCTTCATTACTTCTATATTTTCTTTTCTAACTGCTTTGATATGTGTTATTTGACTGGATCTGAAACTATTTTGTGGATATCTGATGACTGGAACTTTTTCTCTTTAAAGGCTGGGGAAGCATTATATTAAAGAACATTGTTGATTCAACGAGTTGGGTAATTATTCCGTACCTAATTTCTCCACCACGGGAGTATGGATCTGTAAGCTTCCACCGCCATCCTCTTCTTTTTGTAACCAACTTTTTCTTGTAGCTAGTTCTATTGCTTAACTACGCCATGCAGAAGATGCTTCTAAATCAAATCTTCTTCGAACCAAGTTGCTGTCTACAGTAAGGGAACAAGGTATTAGTCTAATGAGAAATGATTCAATAGGAGAAGTTGACTGACCTATTTCATATTTCTTCAAATAATATGTCATTTGAATAATGGGGCTAATCACAGATATAAAACAGACTATTAAAGTAGTAAACGAAGGAGGTGACCTTGTAGCCTCTTCTGAGAAATTCAAGTGAACTTCCTTTCTTCCCCTGAAGTCCTAGTACTCTCAATAGTTCTTCCTTAGTCTGACACAAAGAATAATAGCTTCTTAGCAACCATAAAAATTATAAGAAACTCGAAAGCCCAAAGAGCATATGACAGATGCATATTTACCTCTCCCAGGGTGAAGCGAATGGCGCACTCTGCTATACAAGAAAAAGAACCATCTGCAACTAGAAAGGAGTATGAAATATGGATATCGCCTGGAGAAGGGTGGTGCCAACGAAGAGGGATGAGCTTGCCACAGTGACAAGGCTTCCTGTATGCAGCCATGACACAATGGCTGGCTGATGCTTTTTTTTGGAGGGACAAATACAATGGAGGGAAATATAACAGACTCGATATTTGAGGACGAGGCATTTTCTTGGGAAGAATAAACAATAATGAAAAAATGTAAAACAAAAATGATAGAGGATCACCAATAATCTTTACAAGAGCATGAACCTTGTTCAAAATGGTGGAATCTGGTCCTGTCTCTAATAATTAGTTTTCGATTGTAACGTTCCGATATTAACTTTGCTACATGGTGGCAATCTGTACATATTCTAAGGTTTTTCACTATCCTAATAGTGAATCCAGGTTCAGAATTGATTAGAGCAAATGCAATCGCCAACTTCTCACTGTGTCGATTAAGGGAGTTCTCTTTCTCATCTTCTCCTATGTCAAGAGAAACCTCTGAAGTATCTGGAACATAACCGGAAAATTTTAATTCTCCAATCAACTCAGCCAACTTCGAATATATGCTTTTAGATTGAGGATGAGACTGATCCCCTGTAACGAATTCATGAACAATTCATCTCTATCAGACTACAACCTGGTGTCTTCTTGATCCCGCGATCTGTCATTATTCTTCTTGTTTCGCGCAAGTTATCCCATTTTTTGCAAGATGCATATATATTACACAAGTGAACATAGACAGCCCCGTTTCCAGGCTCTAGCTGAAGAAGTTGTTGAGCTGCAATTTCAGCCATTTGAACATCCTTGTGAATTCTGCAAGCACCAAGAAGAGCTCCCCAAACAATTGAATTTGGTTTCACTGGCATACTCTTTATAACTTCATAAGCTCCCTCCAAACGCCCTGCTCGACCAAGAAGATCAACCAGACAGCCATAATGTATAACATTAGGTTGAATTCCATGCTGAGAGGCCATGTTAGCAAAGAAGCTTTTTCCTTCGTCTACCATACCCATATGAGTACAAGCAATAAGAACACCAATGTAAGTCACGTCATCCGGTGTTTCTGAGGCTCTCAGCATCTCAAAGAACATATCTAGAGCTTCTCTCTCATGCCCATTAGATGCAAGACCGATAATCATGGCCGTCCACGTGAATTTGTCCCTACAAGGCATTTGAGTAAACATCATCAATGCCTTCTCCACATTCCCACACTTAAAGTACATGTCTATGACAGCATTACCGAGGTGTACGTCAACCTTAATTTTGTGCTTGTCAATGTAAGTCTTGATCCACTCTCCAAGTTCAAGAGCCCCAAGATGTGCACAGGTGGTAAGGATGCTAACCATAGTGAACTCATCTGGTTGTATCTTTGCTGCTTGCATTTCACGGAAGAGCATCAACACATCTTTAAATCGGTTTTCTTTGACATATCCATCCATCATCGCTGTCCAAGAAATATTATCCCTCTTTGGCATCTGATCAAAATATTTCCGAGCCACATCAACTTGTCCAATGTTAATGAAACCCTTGACAATTGTGGTCCATGATATAACATCTTTATGCTTCATGCTCTGAAATAGGCCAAGTGCAGCATCCATCTTTCCAGTACTCGCATACAGGTCAACTATAGCATTGTCCAACACCAAACTAGACTGTACCTTATAGTCCTTAACATATTGATGAACTCGATTGCCAGTATCTAAATCCTTAAGCTGCGAAAGAGCTGATATCACTGAGATGAGAGTTACCGAAGTAGGCTGCAATTGCTTCTCCTCCATTGCACAGAAGAGTTTCCTTGACTCTCCAAATTGCTTGGACCTGTTGTACCCCGAAATCATAGAATTCCAAATAAGTATATCACTTTTAGCACTCAAATCAAATACCCCACGAGCCATATCAACTTGCCCACACAAACAGTACACATGAATCAAAGCATGATGAACAAACTCATTTAACTCAAACCCGAATTTACATACATGAGCATGCATACTTTTCCCCAATTTTAACGATACTTCACGAGTAAAACCCTTGAGCAAGAAAGGAAACGTATAATTATCTGGTTGTACATTGTTATTTAACATCTCTCTGTAAATTGACACTCCATTTTGGGGACTATTTTCTCTTGAATAGCCCTTGATCATTGTATTCCAAATGAAAACTCCTCGTTCAGGCATTATGTCAAACACAGAACGAGCATATTTCATATCACCTAAGTCATTATTAGAACAAAAGGCTATAATACTGGAGCAGAGTTTAGGATCAGGAATAAGGCCTTTTTGGATTATTACTGAGTGAATCTGTCTAAGTTGGTCCATGGATTTGCACCTTTCTATGAGACTCTGCAAGGATAAATGGATTTCTGGAGACATATGAAGATGAGCAAGCTGGAAAACTTGATTTAGACATTGTGAAGCACCTTTTCCATGGAAAGCCAAATTGAAAGTATATGTCAAGTTAGAGAGTCTCCTCAGAGAGGCTAAGATCATAATCATATTCTGATTTCACTATCAAACACATCACATAAATAGATTTTTATTTATTTTTACGGCTAAAGTCATTTTCTTCAATTCAATTGGTAAGAGGTCGAGAGATCTCGTTTCCTCCGAAGAATCTAATGTGTAGTCGCTTAATGCAACCAATTCCAATTTTGAACTTTCAAAAATCTAACAGCCTATGAAAGCTGTACCTAGATTTACAGAAATATTTTTCTTTCCAGTAACTACGATAGTAAAGCGGGAAAAAAAAGTACAGTTTCCAGTTGATATGCTCGGATGATAAAGTATCTTCCACCCCACGGCCCCCACCTCCAACTCTAAGGTTATATGTTCGAGTGCTCATCCTCCTAAAATCCATCATGCAACCATAAGATAATATCCCAACACAGCCATTGTTACTAGAATGTTCGCCAGAATCACCAAAACAACATGATCCTGTCAAAGTTGATTTGTTCGAGTTAATGATGACATTGATGGTAGCCTTGAAAAGGCTTAAATTTTTTGGTAGTGAAGAACAATCAAAACAGATTTTTTTTCCCCTTCAATCACTAGCTTTTATGTATTTTCCTACTTTTTTTCAAAAAGCAACGCAAGAGACGTTAGAGTGAATTTTCCTTTATATAAAGTCGGTGAAAGAATATGAATTTCATTGATCTATACGCCTTTGTGTGCACAAAACTGTCTGCTATAAAGGGGTAATCAAAAGAAAATAAAGAAGCAACTACACCAATAAATCTTTACTAATAAATCTAATACTCCATTTTAACTGTTGCGTCTGGAGTTCCATATGGGGGCTCCCAAGATTCATATTGAAGCCAATCCTTGGAACAACTGAGAGCCTCAATAGTTATGGGTCTCAATGAACTCCGGTGTCTATCCAAATCTCGCGATGCAGTGTCAAACACAGAATCTGGAGTGACAGTGCAGACTGGGATGGATAAAATATCAGATGCCATTTTGGAGAGAGTAGGGTACTTGCATCTGTTAATTCTCCACCAACCCAAAACATCAAAATCTTGTGAGCGAGGCATCAGAGATTCTTCAAGATACTGATCTAACTCTGTTTTCATCTGCTGATTGTTCATAATGTCATGGAGATAGACATCGAAATCTGCAAATGTATCACCATTAGCAAGGAAACTATCTTCCTGAGAGAATTCTGATTTTATTACAAAACTGTCATTTGCTTCGTCTACAAAACTAGCCGGAGGCGGAGGAAGTGATTGCACGATGTAATCACAAAAAATTTCGTGCACTCCTTCATCGACAATCTTGATCCAAGATTCAGCTTCTTCACCGTAGATCTTGTTAAAAGTGAATTCAATTAACTTCATCTTGAACCTAGGATCCATAACAACAGCAACTGCTAAAACCAGGTTGCAATCATTCCAGTATTCATCAAACTTCTCCTGCAATGGTCTAGTCAAATCTCTTATGAAACGATCCTGGCTACGGGCTGCCTGCATCAGGTCAAGCTGGATTTTCCACACTTCATGAAATAGCACATCGGCCGTTGAGTATGTCGGGGAGGTTAAGAGGTTGGCTGCATCAAAGAAAAGCTTCAGGTATTCACAGAGAATTTCGGCCTGTTTCCACTCATCCATTGTAGGTGTCACCTTATAATCAGGATCAGAAGTATCCAAGCAAGAAAATACTTCTTTCAGCTCAGACGCAGTCATCAGCATTTGATATGTGGTATCCCATTTTGTTTGGTCATCCACAATGAGCTCCTTTGCACTGGGAACTTGAAGTTGTCTCTTGAGCTCCAAAAACTTTTCTTCATGGGCATCTGCGGTTTTAACGAACTTAACACTTTGGCGGACCTTCACAACAATTGCTCTCATGTAATGTAATGCATACTGTGCAAGATCGCTCAGAACACGAGCACAACAACTACCAATAATTAGCTGACCGTTGAGAATATTTCCTCCCTTGATCGATAGTAGATGTCCCAGGTTTTTTCTGACATTGACCTTTGCAACAGATTGATCAAGAGTTAGCGTGAATAGCTTTGTCTCTAAACACCAATCTGTCAAACATGCGGCAACAGCATGACTGAAGGCAACGTCTGAATCAGGAAAAGGCACCATGATAACATTGAGAAGTCGGCACTGCAATTTCCAATCACTGTCAACAAAGTATCCTGTTAGGAAGACATAACCTAAGTTTTGATCTGAAGTTCTCAAATTGAGTGTCAGACTAACACGTCCAGGAATCGCACCAATAATGTTCAAAAGGTTTTGCTTTTCTCCCAGGTAAATGTTAAAAATATGCTCTTGTATGGTATCAACACTCACTGAACTAAACAAAGGCTGAAGATTTTGCACAAACTTATTAAATCCCGAGTGCTCCACCATCTCAAGTGGATAGTCATGCTGAATTATCATTTTTGCAATATCATAGTAGCAACGGCCTTGATCAAATGGGATACTTGTTGGTCCTGGATTAGCTCTGTACCGCTTTCTTGACTTACCAGTAGCCCCAGCAGAACCATTAGTTGGCGCAGCAGAGTTAAATGAGGTTAATTGATTCTTGTCCTGGTTGGTCCGACCCACCGGGCAAATACCCAAGGCGATATGCCGCTTGAGGTGGCTGGTGCCTGCTAACTTTGAACCACTAATATAGGCAAATGACTTCTTGCACTTCTTACAACAGGCCCTGGTACAGTCTGCACCAATTCTTTCAATTGTGAAATGTTCCCAAACTACGGACTTCTTCCGCCTAAACTTATTCGGTTGTGCCTCTGAATCAGCTATCTCATTGAGAGTAGTTAGGGTATCCATAGTAACTCCCTGCCAGCAAAGCAAAACAAAATATCTATGAAGATACTTTATCATCAGTTTAAATAAGTTCATTAATCAAATTGCGCGACTAGGTTATATAGAAAAATGTGTTAGATGCCGCCTTTTCTTTGAGTTTCTATGGTACATTATCATTGAAATTACTCACCAGTTATACAAGGATAATATAAAAATAAGGTAAAAAAGTTCAGAACCTTTCAGGGCATACAACAAATGTTTTAGAATACATGAATAAATGAAGCAATACTTCAATATATGCAAGTCTTTCTCAGGCATAAACAATGCAACAGTATTGAATTCAACAAAATAAATGAACCAACACGGCAGTGATGCAATATGTCTCAAGGATTTAGACAAGTCTTTCTCAGGCATAAGCAAATGAATATTACTGAATATGAATGAATGGACGATAAGTCGTGCATTGAAGTTTATCCAACAATGATTTATTACCAAACACAATAAGCTAGTTAATTACAAGGCAGATTCAACAACGTGCAGAATTACAGAGATGATTAAAAAGTAAGGCTGAAGCTGAATTGTCTATAATTGGATCTACAGGTTTCTCCTCTCCAAAAAAAGGAGAAAGAAGAAGTCAGGTGGGGGGGGAGGGACAAGCATGCTCAATCGTGTGACTGACAAGTAGCAAACAACTGTTTCTCTCTCTCTTTCTGTGGGGGGAGGGGGGAGGTGCTTATTGTCACTATTCATGAGTTATATAGGGTATTCCCACTTTTGGAAAACAGAACCTTTGAGGCAAATCCCAATGTCTCTGCTGAGATTTGGACCTAAGACCTCGTGGCCACACTTGGGTGCCCAGATATATCAAGTTCCTTAACAGATTCCTTTAGGAATTCTCAACATTACACCCTTACATGGACTAGGTGGCCATGGTCTTACTTCCAATGAAACTCAATACCCATGATACAAAACTTCATTAAGTACATGAGAAAAAATCAAAATACTAGGAACCTTCTCTTGAAGACGAACACACGCAAAGACACCATTTAAAACAAAAAAAAAAGGAACTAGATCATATCAAGAAAGCATACTTCTTTTTTCCCAGCATAATTCATTCTAGTTCATATACTCTTCTAGCCCCGAATGCTACTTTACAGAACCGAATGGCAACCCCCAATTTACATCATAGTTTTTCAGGTGCACAAAACGCGCTTCCAGAATTAAAAAAAAATCAAAAACAAATAAAAAAGGTTAACTCCAAAACGATCGGAATGTAGAGAAAAGATACATTCGAATTAATGAATAAACAAAGACATAAAAATCTTGTAACTTTCAAATTATACACACATAAGAATCGGATAAACAACACATACATAAACGAAACTAACTAAGTCCACAACCAAAACTAAAAAAAATACTTACTTTAAACAACTTCGCAAACGAATGCTGAATCAAAAACCTCTGTTTGTATCGCAGTCGCAGGGTTTAGGGTTTATCGTTTATCGTTTATGATTACTTTTTTAATCGTAAATTCAAGAATATTTTCTGGAGGGAGAAGACGAAGACGAAGAACAAGATGGGCTTGAAAGCCTTGAACTTTTGATGTTCAAAGCTCAAAACCCTAATGGACTTTTTTACACTTGCCGCTATAAGGTTTTAGGCCTACGAACAGTGATTTGTGAACTTTGTTGAGGATTTAAGGTCCATTATATATACTGTTTTTTTTTTTTGTGTGTGTGTGTATACGCCGCCCGCCGCGTTTCAGCCAATCAGAACCCTGTACAATTTGTTGGGACCTACCTTTTGTTTTCTTAGTCAGCAACTTATTTTATTTGTTTCACTATTTTTGCTCACTACCCTGTATATTTTTTTTTTCGGTTACTACTTTATTTATTGTCCATTTTCGTGGAACAAGAATCCTTATGTGTACGTTCTTATATTTTGCTATTTGAAGAAAATGGGTAATTGCAATTAATTTACTTTTTTTCCTTTTTTGTATCAACATTTGGAAGAAAAATTATAAATAATAATCGAGGTGTGTTTTAATAAATATCTAGTGATAGTTTAGGTAGGAAAGTCACGCATCTGATTGCTCAGTTATGAAACTCAAAGAAGTATAGGTACATTAAGTCTAAAAATTATAAGTAGTAGATATAGATAGAGAGAGAGAGAAAAAAAAATTATCGTAAAAATTAGGGCATAGTCAATGTATTATACATTAATAAAAACGAATAAACCAATCGAAAGACAAAGTGTCACAAAAATATTGAGTAGTCTCTAAGACTCTTAACCTTATCCACAAAACCCGATTAATGGAGTTAATTGAACGTTATCGTAGATTAGACGCATAAAAATCATCCATATCAAATACGGTTATTTGTATATACATTCTAATTGTATGAGGTTCGAGAACGGTTGTGTAATCTTGGAGTTCGATTGTCTGCGACACTTGTAATGAATCGCTCATTTAAAAAATTGATCATCATTCAGAAAGTAGACTATACAAAAAATCAAAAAAACACATGAGCCCGTAATGCAAAAAGCCTATCGAATTAAAAAGTGAAATACTTATAAAATGGGTCCATAGATTATCTAATTTTAAGTGACAAAGAAAGGCGCTCGCCATGTCGCCAAAGGCGAGAGGCGAGGTGAGGCCTCGTTGCCTATTATAGGCGTGGCGATGCGATTTCAGAAAGGCAAGCAATAGTGATAGAAAGGCGAGAGGTGAGAGGCGACATGGCAAGGCGGGGCGTCGTGTGTCGCCTTTTTTTTTTTTTAAAAAAAAGGTCATATTTAATAATTAAAAGACAAAATTAGGGTTTTTTTTTTTATGTTTTTGCAAACCTGGGCTCCTTTTCTCTCTATTGCGACCTGCACGATCTCTTCTCCTCTTCCATCGTGACTCTCTAGCCTTCGAGAGGACGAGACCTTTGCTGCTACTCAAACCTTTGTGTCGTGAATCGCGACTTTCTCATGTACTTTCTTCTTCATTTTATTCCTTCTTCAGTTCTTCTTTTTCTTCTTTTTTCTTCTTCAGTTCTTCTTCTCCTCCTCCTCCTCTTCTTCTTCCTCTTCTTCTTCTGTTTTTCTTTTTCAATTTGTAGCTACTGAACTTGACTGCCATTTTGTTTCTGCCTATATTTTTTTTAAAAAAAAATCAATTCTTTTATATTTATTTCTTTCCTACTCAATTTAGTTTTACACTAATAATATAATATTTGTTTGTCCATAAATAGTGAATTCAATGGCGTCTGATGGTAACAAAAAGGACATTGGAGTATTGGTTGTCAATTGTTTTATGAATTATTGAGTCATTCAAGTTCTAGACTTTTAATATCTACTATTAGTTTTTGAATTGAAATATTTGCTAATAAATGTTATTGCTATTGAAATTTTGGATATTTATATATGCGATTAAATATTTTAAATTATTGGAATTTATTGATGCCTAAATTTAAAAAGGCAAGCGCCTCGCCGCGAGGCGAGGTAGGTTCTTTTCGCCTTTCGCCATCCAAAACACTGATTTCGATCAAGAATATTACAAGTCAATATAGGTTAGTAAGTATTAATTTTTTTTTTTGGTAAAGATTATGAATTTAGTTGTCAAAAGGAGAAGTAGGAAAAGGAGTGGCATTTGGATAGCTAAGGATTGGAACTGAGGCAGAGCTTAAGAGATTTGGGAGAAGTTGATGGTAATGAAGGCTTAGGGGAGTAGCAGGGACAAAAACAATATGTGAATTACGATAGCTAATAGTTATACGAAAGCAATACAAGAAGTGTTTCTAGGGGTTCGAGGGATAATCTAGGTGGATGGGAATAAAGACTTCGGGAAATAGCAAGGACACAAACAGTATATGAGAATTACGACAGCTATTCAGTTAATACATATACAGAAGCAACAAAAAAGGTGTTCGGGGTTCGAGGGATATATAATCTCGGTGGACATAAATAGAATTAGTGGTGACATGGTATTGAAGGCTTAGAAAAGTAGTGGGGACACAAATAATATGTAAACTATGATAGCTAATAGTTATACAGAAGCAACAAAAGAGGTATTAGGGGTTAGAGGGATAATATAAGTGGGCATAAATAGAATTGGTGATGAAATAAAAAGGTGCAAAGACAAGTCGATTAGGAGAAATTAAAGTCAAGAAGGTTACTTATTCTGGGAAAAGCTTAGATGAGGAGGACGAAAGGAGGAAAATTATTTTTTTAATGTTTGATAACAAGTATTTTATAAAAAAAATTATTTCGATTATAATTATCTTTTTAACTTTAAACTTCACATTATTTCCCTAGAATTAACACTTATCATTATTAATTTTTAATACCAAAATTTCATCCTAACACTTTTTATATTTCACTATTATTATTAGTTGTTAATGTATTTTTCTTAGAGAATATTTTCTATTTATCAATAAAAGATAGTGAAAATTATTTTTCATTAAAATGTATAAAATATTTTGCACAGAAAACAATTTCGGTCGTATAAAACACACGATTAGCTAGTGAGTATGCTTTATCGACAGAATCAGGACCGTTAGTTCGCCAGTTGAAGTTAGAAAATTAACGCGACGACGGGGCGTGACGGACCGGCGAGAGAGTTGCCGGAGCAGAGTTTAAGGCTTGCTATGTACAAATATAAAATGGACGCTTTGTTACCTGAGATGAACCTCTACGGTAATTACTCATATCTGGATTCGGGATTTAATGATCCCTCTTTCATCGAATCCCTTTCGCTTTCTCACACTTCGTCAATCGTCAACGATGATTTGCTACCGGAGAGGATTTCTTCATCGGCTGACAAAGCTAGCAAAAGTCGAAAGAGTCCACCAAAGCACCGGCACGACGGCACCTCGCCGCTTCCTTTAGGGATGGATTGGAGTCCTTCCCCTCGCGTATGGGTAAAAATAGTCATTCGACAGCTGTGTTTTTCAATTGTAACTTACTTTGTGACTGAATTCACTTTCTATGTGCTATTTGATGATTAAATAGTACTCAATCCGTATCAGTCAGTTTGAATTACACTGCTGTTAGAAGATTGGGGGTAATGCGGAGTAATTCTATTTGATTGTGCTCCTGACCGAGTTTATTAGAGATTACTTGCGATATATGATCCTATTTTCTATGAATGTAATTTTAAAAGAGTTCCTGGCTGGAGTTTCATGTAGCTTCTTTGCTACATATGATTATATTGTCTAGAAACATAATATTGGTTATTAGATGAAAATATAGCTGGTCTATTGTGTCATCAGCATGCTTATCTTATTTTTTGTGGAAAGTAAAACTCTTGTTTATATTAAGGGAAGTGAGTTATCAGGAATATAGATAAAGACACCGTGTTATCCAAACAAGATAAAGACACTGTTTCAGCGTAATTGAGGAGTATGTATGTGTGTTACCTCTCTTTGCTCTAGTTTTGGGCGTCAAGGCAATAGTGTGATCCATGAGGTTTTGCTGGATAAGTTTTGTTAGAACCTTGCTTTTATTGCAGAGCACAAGAGAAAGTGAACCAACATTCATGTATATAAATGATAATAACGCATCACTGTTCGTAACACACTTGAAAAATTATAGATTATGTTTGTGTGCATACAAGGGCTTATGCTGTCATTAGATACTATGTAACAGTTACTTGACTGAAAACATGGACATTTCACTTAATCTTGATTTGCAGTACCAATCTAAATCCTGGTTTTCTAAACAGTAGTTCAATGCTAAAATCTTGCGGAAACATGGACAACCTATTGTTAGTTTGATCTGTTATATTTAAAGATTCTATTGGCAGTTTAATCTGATTTGCAGTATGTCTAATCTGTTTCTAATATATATGGGTCCATGATTAGTCATGAAGAAAAGCTTGAAGAGATTATCATAGACATTTACTTTTTGTTACAAGATCTTCCAGTGCATGTTCAGATGAGCTCTCCCTTATTTTACGCAGGATGGACATCATACCATTTGGCCACATGATTCTCATACAGGATGGAGTTACTGTGCCACTATTCCTTCTTGGACTATCTCTTTACGCCCCAGAGGCTCAGCTACTGTAGTGGTATTTCCCTGTGAATTTTTGAGTCAGGATCCTTCAATGCATTGAGCACAGTAAAAGGAATAAGCTATATTCAACATTACCATTTTCATTAAAAAAAAAAAAAAAAAAGAGGAAAAAGCTATATTCGCATTGAAATGGGCTGTTATTTCCATCCATGATTGGAGTTTGCCTTTACGATCTTTGTGTGTTTTTTCCTCCTTTTTAATGGTGAGCTGTACCTGGTCCACTGGGGATTACCATAGTCTATTTTCTTTCAGGAACAAAAAGAAGCTAACTTGGATGACTTGTTATTTCTTGCTTGAGTTATTGACATTCGTACTGGAACAGTTTTATAGGGTTCAAATTGGTTTACAATCACCTGATGGGTTCACAACCACGCGAGAGATACTACGAAGATTTAGTGATTTCTTAAAGCTATCTTCAAAGGTAAGCTAGTTTCTTTGAGATCATGCATAGGCCATAATGTAACAAGTAGGAAATATTTCTTCTATGGCTTCAGTAAGAACTGATCGGTTCTTGGACTGAATCTCCATACGTACAATGTATGGTATAAGTTGATCCATATGATTACTTCACACCTTTCGTTTGTTGCAGCTGAAGAAGGAATTTCCAAAGAAAAAGTTGCCCCCTGCTCCTTCAAAGGAGCTTCTGAGAATGCAAAGCCATGAGCTTTTGGAAGAAGTTAGTAGCATTCTGTTTCTATTGTTCTTTTTTATTTCAATTATAATTGCATGATGGCATCATAACCTGAATTTTTTTATTGAGGAATGCACTGGTATAATAGGTCAGTGATAGTTCTTTAGTATGACCTCGACCTTTGCCATGTGCTCAAGTTGATTTCATCTCAGCGTAGGTGTTTATTGGAGGATTGGATGATGAAAGTATTGTCTGACATCGAGTTATCAAGAAGTGCTTCCATAGGGATCTTTCTTGAACTTGAAGCAGCAGCAAGGTCATGTAGGTGTCTCCTTGCTGCTTGATGAATTCTTGTGCTTTTTTCCTTGTACTTCCACCAAACACTTGAAAGTGATCTAATCAACCCAGTATGCTATGATTTATCCAAGCAAAGCTTTGTTGAATTAATGTAAACCTTTTTTCCCCTTTTATCAACTTTTCAGCATTCTATGAATTGAATCAGAACGTTGCAGATGTGAATTCATCCATCAGTGTAGCTCCATCAATTCAATTCGATAGTTCAGATGTTCCTTTACTTGCTGGTTCATCATCATTTGCTTCTGATTGCGGCAATGATTCTGCTTATGGGACCCCTGAGCTGGGATCTCCAATGGAGGGCATGAGCCAGTTTCATGAACGTGACAATGCAGCAATTTACCAGGGGTTCACCCATTCAGGGGAAGTAATTTCTGAGGATGCCTGGTTAAAACATCATGACAACAAGCCAATGAAGGATTCTGAACAAGGGAACCAGGAAAGTCATTTGAAAATGCCCGCCACAGGAAGTGATACTGATGTTTCCACCAGGAGAGTCATAGATAGTGCTCATGTCAAACGGACTCTCGAAACTGATATTTCTACAGAAAAAATCTCAGACATTTCAAATTTCTTGAAGCTTGAACCATTGAGGAACACCTCACGTGACCATGCTGAAGGTGCTGATTTTTCAGGACTTACTACACCAGGAAGCTCCAACCTACAGTTCCCAGACCATTTACAAGTTGTTATTCAATCGGATGAACAAAACAAATTGAATAGAATTCTCAGTACTATGCAACTGAGGCTGGCCACAGCAAAAACTGACATTGAAGATCTCATGTCGAGATTAAATCAAGAGCTTGCTGTGAGACAGTACCTTGCCACAAAGGTATGGATCCAATTTCAAATTTTGCAATTCAAACGTGCATTGGTACATTTATTTCTCTGATCCTGCTATCAGAGCTGCACAAACCTTGCAATATGTAAAATTGAGATTAGGGTGTGTTTGGTATGGGGAAAAACATTTTCTGAAAATGTTTTCCAATTTTCCTATGTTTGGTTCATCAAAATGTTTGGAAAATATTCTCTGAAAAACAAGATCCTTAAAAATTAAGGAAATGACTTCCCTAATGGAAGTAAGGAAACAAGTTGCATTAGTGGCATTCTAAGTTTATTATCTCCTCCCACCCACCCAATCCCCCCACCCCCAACACCACCGAACCCCCACTCCCCATCCCACCTCCATAGTGTTTTGCTAGACAACTTATAAATGCTCTTGGGATAATATTTACTTGCCAAACACTAGAAAATAAGTAAGAAACCCACTTATTTTCCAGGAAATCATTTTCGTAAAAAACATTTTCCTTCGTACGAAATAGTCGTGTTAATTTGGATAATGGCAGAAGCAACCTGTCTATTTTTGTACATTACTAAGCAGAATTCTCTTTTGCTTGCTGCATTGATGCATCGTGTTATGTCCTTCGTTTGCCTTTTCTTATATCAGTATTGGAATATTCCGGCCCTTCCCCAGACCCTGCACATAGCGGGAGCTTAGTGCACTGGGCTTCCCTTTTGTGAAAATTCCAGAAGAATTGGTTAAAAGAATGACGAAGCAAAACCAGTCTTAACAGCTTGTCTTCAGGCACCCTCTCCTGTAATATCCTACCCCCCAGCTAAGGTCCCTAATGACAAGCTCCTATGATATACTCATAAATTGTTAGCCCATACAAGCTCATACACTTCTCCTCCTTGCCCCACCACTCTTTCCCATTGTAAATAGAACTTCATTCAGATATTTCCTTATGTAATATGTCATCATCACACTTCCCTCTTCCTATTCATTCCACCCCAAGTATAGGTGGATAATGGAAATAGGGTTATGAAAGGGCTAGGTAATTCTTACAGATACATGTTTAGCAATCATTTCACGCTTAGAAGTTTATCTCAACTTGTAGATCCAAATTTTCAACAAAATACTTTTTAAACCAAGAACCGGAGTTAATATTACGGCTGGACTTGTCTGTTTTACGAATGTGAGTTATATTACTGCTGGACTTCTTGATCTTGTGTTATGATAAAGATGCTAATAATACCAGTTGTGGACTTACACAGGTCAAAGATTTGGAAATTGAGCTTGATTCTCTAAAACAGAGTGGCAAAGAGAATCTGCAGCAAGCAGTTCTAACTGAGAAGGAAAAATTTACTCAAATGCAATGGGATATGGAGGAACTTAGAAGAAAGTGTGTGGAGATGGAATTGAAGCTGGCGGCTGAACAGGTCTACTGTCACTCTCTTCAATTACAAAATGTGATTTTTCTTCTATATTTCGGACAGTGAGCAAGTTGTTACTGAAAATTGTAAAGGCTGACAAGATTCGGATGGAATCAACACAAAGAATCATGGTACAAGAGAATGAAAGACTGTACCAAGAGTTGGATGCTGCTCAACAGCAGAACAATAGCTTGCAGAAACTCCATTTGGAGTTGGAGTCGAAGTCCAACACAGATGTCAAACTTTTAGTCAAGGAGGTTAAATCTCTACGAAGTTCCCACACAGAACTCAAGCAAGAGCTCAGCAAATTGGCAAAAGAGAAGGCAGAAGTTGAAGTAATCATTCACTTAATTGTTTTTTATTAATGCATAGTCATTCTTTAAATGGATACTTATAAGTGCAGTGGATATGCAATTGATTCTCTAGTATTTAGGGTTAAACCAAGGATATATTGTGCTTTTCATTTTCTTGTCCCTGGGGAAGGGCGGGGTTGTAAATTTTTCTCATACATCTGTCCTTCGATAAACTGTGAAAATGATGATGTTCCTTTCTTTCAGATGATTTTACGGGAGGAAAGGAAAACTAGGGAACATGCTACCACTGCAAATATTAAGCTGCTGCATGAGTATGAAATTCTTCGCAGTAGACTTGAGGAATGCAGTGTCAGTTTTCTCATCGAGGAAGAAAATAAATTGGTCCTGGATGCTTCTATCCCTTCTGATGCCATTGATATACTGTCAACATCTGATGATCGAATAGGTCTACTTCTTGCAGAGGTGTGTCTTTACTTTTTGTGCTTACATTTGGGCTGTTCTTGGCCGTGCTTTTCCTAAATGCTCTGAATGACATGTAGTTTTCTCTAATAGAAACTCTACATACAATTTATGTTCTACTCATATGCTTGAGATCCATGTCTTTTCTTAAGATCAAGTTTCCAGTCTTCTGTACAACATCCAAAAAGAAATAAATAGATATACCAAACATCTTGGCGAAAGAGAAAAAATGGGAAGAATATGAAGAAATCCATATCCTGCCCTAAAGAGTATTCGGTTTAACAATTGGATGAGTTTATAAACATTTCTTTTGCATCTTATGTGGACTCTGATTATCAGAGGAGAATGCTTTGATTGTGTTGAGGTACTATTGTCTTTATTGTTCTGTTCTGGGTTCTTGGGAATCAAGAGCATGAGTAGATAAAATGTTGAATAGAAAATAGGGAGTTCTACCACCTGGGAACCGAGAAGTGAAAAAATAAGGAAGAGCACTATGACCTTTTCTGACTTGCCAATTTACTTAATGTATTGCTTAGCAATTATCATCTGTTGCTAAGCAGTTAAAGGAATAACAAGCAACCCAGCTTTTTATAACTGGGTTATAAGGACAAGATAATATCATAGTACTATACCATATGGCATATGCTAGCGTGCATTTGCCATATCTAACTTAGACGTAGTAACCTACCAAAGTAGTAACGTGATTGTTTGATATCCAGCCTATATGAATTAGCGTGGCTATACTTTTCTTGCAATGTTATGTGTTTCAGATCTTGTTGTATTTTGCCGTTGTAACTTCTGTTGATTGGCTGAGTCATTATGATAATGAAGGAAAAAGCTGCATGAACATGCTCAATCTCTCTCATTCCTCTTTCTTCCTTGGTGTCTTAAACAGGCCCAGCTGCTAGCACAAGATGTTGACACTACCATTGCAGGGAGAAATCTTGATGGAGAATATTCCAGGACAGCAGTGGATGAATTGAGGAAACAACTAGCTGATGTTTATGTTGACAATGCCAAATTGAGGAAACAGATGAATGCTGTCATTCGTTATGCACTACAAACAGCTGGTAGATCAAAGGACAATGGGGAAGAGAGCCCTTCAAAAAAGACAGCTCTTACGAAGTCTTTAGATGGATGATTTATAAAACGCAAAACACGTATCTATAATAACATGGAGAAGCTTGTATAATATTTCCTCCTTTCTCTTGGTACTCTCAAATGGTCCCGTAGTATATACGTGGCTTATTTCATCTCCATTATGTAATAGTCGTGACTAAATGGAAAATTGTCATTGAAGATCAAGTTTGAAATAAAGCTTTCCATTGTGCTGCTATAACCTGAGACCGCAGAGAACCAAGACACTATTGATGAAAGACCAATTAGGTGGTCATTGAAATAGTACTTCACAACAATCTGCAACAGAAAATTTGTGCATAGCAACTTGGCAATATACAAATACGTCGGTAAGGTTAAAATAGCAACTTGGCTGATCATCATTAATCAATGACAAATGTCATCCAGTAAACTGATAATTCACAAGCATAGCATGAAGTGGAGCATCAAAATCATACAGCGTTTCATTCAAAATCAACTAAATTTACCAAATGCATCTGATTCAAAATTTGAAAGATACGGAGTGACAGCTTTGGTTATATGCTATTTCCACCAACTATGGATTGATAACGTAAAGTGTAGTTCAATTGTGATTTCCATTCTTACTCTCCACCACCACCACCACCAAACATACCCATCATGTCCTTCGCGGAACCCATTTGCTTCATTAAGTTCTGCAAACCACCCATTCCACCTATCTGCTTCAACATCTGAGGGGGGAGGACTTTGCTCATGTTTTGTGCATTCATGTTTCTGGACAGGGAGCTCATATCTCCCTTCTTTGGAATCTTAAGACCCTTCATCTTGCTGAATATTTTGGCAAGTCGTTTGTATTCTTCCAACATCTCCATCACCTCATGCACTAGGCGGCCAGATCCCCTAGCTATACGCATGATCCGAGATTCAGTCAAAATCTTTGGATTGGTACTATCCAATTCTGCAATTATGTTATCAATTTCAAATCAGAAGGTTAAACAATATTCCAAATACGGTGTACAAATAGCTTAAACAGAACTCCATAAAATGTAGCTCACTTGCCTTCATCAGTCATGGAGTCCATCATTGTCATATACCGTTTAAATTTTGCTTGACTTTCCTTTTCACGACCTTGTGGCATCATCTCTGCACTAAATCCAGGAAGCATTGAGAAAACCTACACAAACCAAAAAGAACATCAATGATGTGCAACCAGAATGATATCAATCAACCTCCAGAATGAAAAATAAAACAGGCATGAGCGTGACTTCGTAAAATAAAGAAGGAACCAAAGAGGGGGAACAAAAAAAAAGGGGGAGGGGTTAGAAGAAGAGCAGAAAAATTCCCATCCAATCAAACTAATGTTCATGTGTTAAAAAAACTTCTGGTAGGAAAAATTAATGCTCAAATGAGACTCAAAGTAATTTGAAATGCATAGATCTATTTGGACGAAAACGCATTAAGATGCTTGAAACATTTCCACGAATAGCATCAACTCTCAAATTGCCAAGTCACTACAAGCTACCTAATAATGTGAGTGCTCAGAGAACTCATTCCAAGTGAAATTCATGTTCAAACACAATTAACTTCCAAATACATTTCTTCCACTTCAACTTGAAATACTCTTTTATTCCAACATCAACGAGTTATTGTCCAAATACACAATTTGAATTCAAATACTTTTTTTCAATGTCTACTTCAAAAACTCCTTTTCGTTTCTCCAACCAAATATTGTCTGAACCCCCAAGTATTTCCTAACTATCTTTAATGGATTTCAATTTTTTTCAACACTAGTGCCATTTGAAATCATTGCAGTTTGAGCAACGGGTAGCAATATAGGAAATAAAAGTGTTTATTATGAAAAAGTTAACACATAAACAATACAGTTGCCAACTAACAAGTTTAAATTCCCTTTTTTTTTTTTTTTTATAAGGTAAAGGTTTATTGACCAAGTACCAAGAAGGTACCAAAACCAAAAGTTACAAAAGACTGCTGGGAATATCCATACAGTCAATTACAACATTTCCCTAGCAGCTCCAAAAACTCTATATATTGATCTATATTATCAAGGAAACTACTTTTACACCACCAAAACAAATTATGTAAACACTTGCTCAATCCAAATAAAGCCTAAATGAAACAGCAAGCTCCAAATGGTCTTCAACAACTTGCTCAAGTTACTAGATCAGTATCTTTAGATTTATAACACAGAAGATTAAGGCCACATGGAAAATTGAAACAAGCCTCGGAGATTTTCTAGAAGAACTTACAAAAACGAAATCGTAAGCTTTTGCAGATTACTGAATTCCTAACCATAGTAACTTATTTCATATGGTTCCAGATTTCAGAGACAGCAAGAAAACATCTTTACATGCAACTAGATTTGCTTTTGAAATGGTTAAAGGCAAAAGAAGAGAAAAAAAAAGGAAGAAAGAAAGAAACCAAAAGAGAAAAAAGCAGAGAGGGGGGTGTGGGGAGCAGCAGTTGGGAAAGGAGGGACCCGACTGTCCTCCCATAAAGTTCAAAAAGCGGTAAAGTAAAAAAAAAAATATCAAGAAATGTGGGGACCTCAATGAAGAAAATGGCGGCTGATTACAAAATTTTAGAAATTAGAAACCTGATATGACTGACTGATTTTTGTACCAACTTGGATTTTCATGGTGGTTTTGCCACACAATTGTTTTTTTTTTCCCACACAATTGTTTGATTCAGAAATCAAAACCTATTAGTTCTGGGTTTGGTCATCAATGACATAACATTCAGAAAAAGTCTGCCAAATTCCAAAAGGAGAAGGAGAAAGCGAGAGAGAAGGGATGGGGGGATGATCAGATTAATTTAAGTGAGTGGCAAACCTGTCCAAGGGGACCCATTTTAAGCATGTTCTGAAATTGTTCGTACATGATCCTCAAGGTAAAATGTCCTTCTGATAACTTCTGAAGAAGCTCAGGCTGTTGATCCATTGGGACCACATCCTGTATCTTGTTCACCAATCCAGACAAGTCACCCATGCCTAGAGATGGTTCAGCAGATCAAAATCAATGGCAGTGGAAATAGGAACATAGGTCCAAGCAAAGTTGACAATATGAAGTTATCAACAGAAGAATGTGAACCTAAAAGACGGCTGACAAATGGTTTAACATCAAAAACTTCAAACTCGTCCATGTGTTCACCAGTTCCAATAAATATGACTGGACTTTTAGTTGCAGCAACTCTGCAGATGGAGAGCAAAAGAACAAATAAATCTTTTTTAATCCAAAGAAACAGACTAAATATTCAGCAGAATGTTCAGAGAAAACTTGATAAAACTTATAATTTGTGAAAATCAATAACAGAATGCTTGTGTAGTCCCCAAGGGAATGTCCTAGTGGCAGTGACAGATTAACAACCTGGAGATCCCAAATCTTCATCCCATTTACAACACGCGATGGAGCTAATTTGCTCCAACCTTTGCAAGCAAGACTACCTTGACAACATGTGCCCGCAAAAGACCACAAGTTGGTTTTGAGCTTCTTGGAGTCAAAAGACAGAAGTTCAAGTTTTACCATTCTAATTTTGCATCAACTGTTCAGCATCAATTTCTAAATCTCGTTGGATAAAGAATAAGCATTTTCTGCAGGAATATCTAAATGATTTACTATGCGACAGAAATAGGTAACCAACAAGCGTTTCTCTTAGCCAGAAAAAAGCAGACTAACAGATTGTACCATCAAAAACAAGAAAAAAGAAATAACAGCAGCAGCCTGCAGCTTCGAGCTACCATGGCTAGAATTTCAAATGTTAAAAGCTGATATCATGAGCTTTAGCATATGCTCTGTAGTTAACTAAGAGTACCCAAAACTCTACGAAGAAGTTTCTTTAAGGCTACAGCCAAACAATTAAAAACTTACGCACTTAGGGCACCACCTCCTTTTGCATGGCCATCCATCTTAGTGATAATCACGGCTCCAACCGCAACACTTTGTCGAAATGCTTGAGCTTGATCAAAAGCAGCTTGTCCAATACTACTATCCATAACAAATATCACGAGATCCGGTTTCTGCGGAAAACAATAAGATGAGCATCTAATGAAAGGGAAAATATAGAACATAGTACAACATACCGCTGCTTCAGAAACTTGTCGCATTTCTTCAAAAAGAGCTGCTTCTTGTTTGTGGCGCCCACTGGTATCCACAATTATTAGATCACAATTTTCCTTCTTAAATGTTTCTACACCATCCACAGCTATTTTCACTGGATCTGATTCTGTATAGCTGTTGCAGAAACACTCATTCAATTAAAAAAAAATGGCCTGAGGTGTTGATTACAACATTGATGCAGTTTAAAATGACCAGATTGCCAATTACAGGTTCAGTCCTATGCAGAAAGATACACAACAACAGTAGATTCCATCCAAAACAGGTAAACTCTGTATATTCCTTTAACCTAACAGCAACAAGAATAGTTTTCTTTTTTTCCTCCTTTTCCCATTTGGATGAAAATTTGGCTCAAAAGGATTTTAAAAGAAAACGTTGAGAAAGCTTAATTACTCTAGCAGATTGGGTTGTATTGATAGTGCAGATGATGACTTTTAGGCAGCAGGCAGCTGTCAGCTAATTAACTTTAATCTTGAGACATTTCTAAGCAAAGCACCATTCACTTTCTCATGCACCAGGTCATGTTTCTTAGATTTCATTCTCCACTTCCCTTATCTAAATGCACTTCAAATTTATCAATGCTTATGGACCTATGACATTGTATATTGATCGAATTAAACAAACAAAAAAATGATGAGTTTCGGCTTCTTCTGTCAGGAAGAAAAACAGAAGAATATTGACCATCATAAGATAGTATGATGATCATCAAGCATCTAAATGTGTGGAGATAACAATAACAATAATAGATTGAGAATAGGATATGCCTTCCATAAAAAGGAATTTTAGCTTTTGTTGCATTCTGCTTCAATTGGTCGAAAGCACCAGCTCTGAAGGTATCTGCACAGACTAGAGCCGGCTTCCAACCCCTTTTCTGGTGGTGGTAAGCATATTTTGTACACGTTGTAGTTTTTCCAGACCCTGTATGAAATTACAAAAGCCATAAGGATACCATCTTGTAATTGAAGAGGAAAAGCTCTTGGTATTATAATAATTGAGCCAAATAATGCTTACTGATCAGATAGTTAATGCTAGCTCACATATAAACTTGTTACAGAACATACACCAAAGGTAGAAAAATAAATTAACACACCTTGCAAACCAACAAACATTACAACGCTAGGTTTCCCTTTTTTCAGTGTAAATGCAGGCTTCCCAGGATCCAATATCTTGCAGAGCTCATTATACACAGCCTACACAAATGAAAGAAACTATCTCAAGTCAATACAAGAAGATAGTGAGGAAAATATAAGTATAAAGTGATTAAGAAAATAGAAAAAAACAATGAACGCCCAACTGGACACAAAAAGAAAACCAGTTAAGCATCATAAGAAGGAAGAAACAAGTGAAGAGATATCAAGATAGATGGCCTATAATTTCATTTGCTTTCTTTTCCTGGTTTTTTTAATAAGTACTAGTGTTCTTTTCTTGTTTTTCTTTACAAGTACTAGTGTTCCTTTCTTGTTTGATGCCTTTCCAGCTCCATAAGCTAACATCATTGAGGCTTGTTTACCAGTCTCACGACTTAAGAGACTTATTGGGCTGTAAAAAGCTGTCTCCATTGTTTATCTAAATTACTATAAAATGAGAGAAAACAGGGATAGTTCCCCTCCAACCTGCAAAGAAATTCATATAGACGCCTGCAAGATTTCCTGAAAATCTTTCAGCCTCTTTAGGCATTATTCTGTGTATATCAAATTCTCAACAGCTCATCTACTATTATCTTTACATGCATATCAACATAACAAGGTCAAATTTTCGGCGAAAATAATACAAACCTGTTGAATAATCCTACGCTTGTTGTGTCCAGCGGCAAGATCCTCAAGATTGACAATCTTCTTGATATTTGTTGACATATCACGAACTAGCTTAAATTGAACATCGGCCTGTAGAAGAGCACGGGTGATCTCATTGAGGCACTCGTTGAGGACCTTTTCATCAATGATTGTGGCATTGCTCATCTGCTGGAGAGCACGCGAGATGCTCCCCCCTAATTGCGCTAACACCATCTTGACGGAGATCGAGAAGAAGATCGATTGACGAAATCAACAGGATTTTGAAGGAACTTCAATGTTTGTGAATGCCCAATTGATTACGCTTAAAGATTTGGGAACGAAACTTTGTTCAGTGATTTGTCTTATAAGGGATAATTTTTGGGAATAGAAGATGAACGCAAGTCTTTTGCTGGTGGACTCCGATCTCTGACTTCAACCCGACCCTCTCGTTTTTCATGGGCCGGGAGCTTCTAATATACTATTAAAAATAAATAAATAAATATTCAATTAAATATATGTCTAGGGCAGGCTGGCCTCGAAGAGATTGTGTCCAATATATCCGAAAACATGATATAACATTGAGAAATAAAGAGTAACAGAAATCTATAATATCATATTTAAAGTCATATCCTCCGTAATGTAATCTGCAGCTACAATATGTCATGTTTAATCTCTTCTTTCCAATATTTCATCAACCTACTTTTACTTCTTTTTAAATTACTCATAGGCAATCTCTTACCTCTGCCATTGAGTTATTTGGACATTTCATCTTTACATGCTCGAATCATTTTATTAAAATATAAGAAATGTAGTATAATTTAAATTATGTGAAAGAAAATAATTCATCAAAAAATAAATTGAGAGGTTCCTCATATTAAGAAATTAAAAATTAATAAAGACATTATATAGTGACATTATTAGTTTTTGATGTATTTTATTAGAATATTATGATATTACTCGTACTAGAATATTTCAATTTGTCTATTCATTTTTATTGAGAGGTAAGCAAAATAGAAAGAACAAAGAACAAAGCCAGCTCTTTTGGCCATTGGATGAGGAAGAAATAAAAATCTGTGGTTCTTGTTTGGCAAACTGAACCGTTCTCTTCTGAGGACATGGAAGCTACCGCAATGCGACCAAACGCTACCAAACTTCCGGCGAACTGCTCAACGCCGGTGTCATTTCTTCAGCCGCCGTTTGCTGCCGGAGTTGTCTTCCTCGTTCCAAAATCTGTTCGATTGACTTCCTCATATAAGACGCCTATGATTGCCCGAGCTTCCGACCCTAAAACTGACCAAGTAAATCCCAGCACTGATGAATCTGGCCTTCCTTTCCTACCGCAGGTTACTCCCACTCCTCTTCATTTTATTTACATTTATACTATCTCCTTAATCTATAAGAATCGATCGATTTTTTTTATTGAGGTCGTTTGTTGAAATTTTGTGACAATTGCAGGAGGATTCGAATTTTTTGGTGAAACTGGGAGTAGGTTCAGTGGCGGGAGGGGCAGCGATAAAGTACGGAAGTGTAATTTTCCCAGAGATAACAACACCAAACATTTCAGTAGCTCTGTTTATGATATCAGCTCCGATGATTGTTGCCGTGGTGCTCTTATTCTTACAAAGCCGTGCAGATTCAAATTCTGCGTGAACAAGCTCTTCTTTTGTACCAAGGACCTCTAAAATTTGTACCAAATGATTTTTATATGTTCTTTCGTGAATTTTGTAGCTCCTTTTAGTTACTCTGCGTTGCAATTAAATATTTACACATGTTTAATGAATCTTAAAATACAAATATATGATCCATGTAAAGGCTATTGGACTAGTGCAAATTGGTACCTAATACTCTAGCTCCGCCCCTGGTGGAGGTGACCTTAATAATGTGCAACGATTGCGGAGAATATTATGGTAGATTAGAGTAATGTCATCTTTGATTGCTCAAATCCATATTTACTAAGTTTTATGCTGGAAATACAAATATGTTCATCATTTGCAACGATCAAAGAAGTTCGTGTTAACCCACTGCAAATCGTTTTCAAAAGGTGGACAAATATGGAGTAGCCTCAGGTCAACCTTCCCAAGCCCACAGCGGTAGCTTAATGCACCGAATTGACGGACTTTTGGACAAATATGGAAGCAATCCTTATGAATATTGTTTGGATATTTCTGGGTTTCTGTTAAATGCTTGCTGACATACAAAATTTCTTACATAAAAATAGCTGTTAGAATCCAACTCATAGACTTCTTTGAGGTGGAGAAAATATATTGTCAGAATTTACAAAGGCGAAGGATTAGGTTTCCTAAAAGAATAGGGTGGCTGGATTCAATATTACAGGCAGAATCAACAAAGAAAATCATTCTAAGAAATAAAAGGCCGCAAGATGCTATTATGGCTGTTTTGAAGCACATAAAATTCAATGCCATTGTCGTATAAAAGAGGATTGCTGAGGCAGTATCCCAGCACCGAGTACTACAAGTTGTCTCTTAACCATTTTAGTGCACCATTTACGACAGACCTGCGATCACAAACCTTCAATTATAAGCAAGAAACACTTGCAACAGAATAAAACTAAACATGGTTAAGATAACCTATCGCAGAAATATGGCGATATAACTGGTGCAAAATTTATTGGTAATCCGAAGTCCAATGTCGAGCTAAATGAATACCCCTACACAAGTAAAGGGTCATTCTACCATGGCTTTGTGAATGTGTGTCTATTTTCTGGGAAGGTTGCTGAATTCATACAGCAAAACCACTTAAAAGGATCTACCATGTTTTTAGACCCCAAAAATAGGTGACTTATGTGGTCGGTGGTTCTAACAACATAAGCATCTTCCAAATCAAGACTAAATCACCAAGAACGAAATACTTTCCAAGAGAGTTCCTAATTAACGATTAATGATCAAGAAATTTACCCAGCAAAATTTGCTAACTTCTTCAATGGATCATCTTGATCTTCTGATGACTCATCAGTTTGTGCTGCAGTTGAATCTGATTCTACTGGAGTTTCTGTAACTTTAGCTGCAAAGCAGAAAAAAGAGGGTAAAATTTTATGCCAAAGGATTCTACTGACTGTAAATGAGATATTCATGTCAACATCCAAGTACCATGACTTTTGCCTTAACCTGATCATAAACTCAGAGCAACAGGTGTTCCTCTTTTTGAGTGAAGAGAAATTCTTACTTACGATACTCTGTGAATTCAGAGAATAATTTTCCTATCCTCAGAGTCATAAGTGTCTCCTTTTTGGGACAACTGCATAAGGTAGGATCTAAGACTTGACTGTATTTTCTAATCACGTGCTCTGATTCTCTGAGCTGCATGCTCTATCTAAACTGCATTGGATATATTTCCAATTTTAAAAGGATTTCTCTTCTGTGATATTCTAGGTTGAGAAAAATAACAGAGCTTTTATACTTCATTTCTCAATTCACGAGTAACAATATATTCCTCTTTGTTCTCCCGTGTTTTGTATCAGTTTTAACTACTTGAAGTATTTCCAATTTTAAAAGGATTTTCTCTTCTGGGATATTCTAGGTTGAGAAACATAACAGAGCTTTTATATAGTATGGGTTAGAATCAATTACTTCATTTCTCAATTCACGAGTAACAATATATTCCTTTTTGTTCTCCCGTGTTTTGTATCAGTTATAACTACTTGAAGCATCGCAAAAATTTCCAAGTCAAACTAAGTGGTTGATCTTGGGGTTTTCAAGTAACTAACCAAATACAGTAGCCAAAACCTATCACTGAACTCGCAAATGGTTCATTTTCATTTTATCTTTTTATTGATAATCAATAGCATCTATTTCAGAGCTGATGACCCCACCCCAGGTCTAGTTCCAAACAAGATAAGATGTACTCCCTCCATTCCAACATAAATGAATTTTTGGGGTGTGGCACACCCCTTAAGAAAGTTAATTAAATGGCAATTTGTCAATAATACCCTTTTTGTTTCTACCCAAACTTTTCTTAAACCTAGAGATAGTTGGAAAAAAAACCCATTAAAGAGAAAGGTCATTTTGGAAAAAATTAATTAATACATCTTTGGACTTTGAAAAATTCTTTCATTTTGGACCAGAGATAGCAGCATTTATTTGGAAGGATATATACATTTCTGTTTGATAATACAATGAGTAAATATTTGGAAGGATATATCCATTACAATCAGCCACACAAGTGACAGATCATTACCTTCTATTCTCTGTACCTCATCATGTTTAACTAATGTCACAACCCAGTGTCATTAACGTATAGAGAATTGAGAAAATGATGAATCAAGAAGTAATTATACCAGTTTGCTGAACCGCCGGGCGAGTTTTTGTACGAGTGCTTGATCCCTTAGTTAGAGAAGCAAGTTCTTCAAGCAATTCACGCTCCGTCACACTACAAAATAGAGAACCATGAATGAAGTCCCCATGCATAGACAGAAGCAATTATGAGAGCACTTACATACAAGCCCTAAATTCTTGTGTAACAATATCAGATCTGTATTATATGTGAAAAGCATTTCCTACATGCATTTTATTGCACCATTTTCAGAAGACCAGGGGGAATAGTTTGCTCATTGGAATTTGTATGCAGAAGATACTACTAACCAAAATTAGATGGTGATACTGATGAGCGGAAATATATTGATTTTTCACCAGTAACCTGAGTAATGGTTCCTTTTCCTTTTATTTTTTTAACTTCAGGAATCAGGACATATGACCACTAGGCTGGTTGGCAAACGAGCAAGAAGAGTGCAAGAGTATTTAACACATTTTATACATTAATTACTCCATTCATTTTGGGGGTGGATGGGGTTAGGATACAATTTGAATAAGTTTCTAACTCTTGTTGAAAATAGATTTTGCTTGAGGAAATGAACAAAAATAACAACAAAGAAACAAAATACTTTCCCAAAGTATGATCACCCACTCGCATCACCCAGATTTTGATGCACTTGGCCATGCAAGTATATTGTGCATTTTAATTAAGTCTTGGAGATACATCGAGTATACAACAAACAAATGCTAGTATTTTCATTTCCTAATGTGCGTTCATGATACAGATGGAGGAGGTGATCAAACTCATTTGAAGTTGGATTCAGTCAGGCATGGTAGTTTTCAAATTGAACAAATAGGTAAAGTTATGTGAGAGAAAAATGATTTTTTCTTGAGAAAATACATAAAACCCCCTCTAAACTTGGCAGCACAACTTACTTTACCACTTAAAACTGTGTGGGTGTTTAAACACCCCCCTTAACATCTTTGAAGTTATTTTTTTTTTTCCACCATGAGACTATATCACACTCTCACCCGCCATATCATAGCCACGTAAGCGCCACATTATAACCATGTAGGCACCAGTCATTAATTTTTATTTCTTTTTTACTTATTCACTATTTTTTCTTAAACACTTTTCAAAATTAATTATATCAATTAATTAATTCATAAATGCATACCCCCCACTCCCCTCTCTTTCTTCTTCCTTGTTGTTCACCATTTCAACCTTCAATACTTTTTTTTTCCTCTTCTTTACTATTCAACAATTTTTTTAAAATAAGTTTAAAGAAGAAAATTCACAATAATATTCACATTATCCTCTTCGAACCTTCGCCACGAACTTACCCTCTTAGAGAATGAATTTTTTTGAAAGCCAATTTTTTCTTGACAACTCAAATAAGTAAATGAAGATTGCATAAGAAAGTTGATCCAAAAAAAAAATTAAAATTTCTATGAGAAATGTTTGATGGATCTAGAAATCAAAATGGTTCACTCAAAATTCAAGAAAGTTTACATTTGCAAAATCGACATCAATAATATAGAGTGAAATCGACGTCAATAAAATGACATTGGTGTTGAATTTTACGGATTAGTCAAGGACTAGTGAAATGGAAATAATGGATAGAGGTGGGCATGAGATGGAGAAAGAGGTGTATTGAGGAAGACAATAAAATGAAAAGAAAAAACAATTAAAGAAATTAAAAGGGGACCCACTAATTTCATTTACCTCTAAATAAGAAAATTTACATACTTTTAAAGAGTTAATATATTAAGAAAAACTATTTAAAATATTAGTTATATATTGGCCAATAAAAAGAGGCCATGTGTAGGACTTGAGAAAATTCAGCATTTTTCTTCTCTTTTTTCACACACTTTTAGGAGAGTACACTCACTCTCTGCCATGTCATCCCTTAGGAGGTGCTTAAATCACTTGAAATATGTTAAGGGGTACTTAAATGCTCGTGTAGTTTAAGTGCTAAAGTAAGTTGTGCTGCCAAGTTTGGGGGGGGTGGGGGGGGGGGGGGGGTTATTGTGTTTTCTCTTTTTTTTGACATATATTATAAATTTCGATTTTTCTGTTAACCATTTTTTTTCTAAAAGAAGCAAAAACCAAACAGAATAACCAAGACACTAAAACTGAAACAGAAAATTTTGGTTTGGTCGGTTTATTCAAAACCGAATAATGCCCACCCGTGATACGACTACACACACACACACATATATTGTTGGACATATTCAAGGAAAAATATATCTATAGTTATTCAGGAAATTAGTTCCCAAACGTGTCTGGCATACTCCTCAGGAATATGATTAGGCAGAGTGACACAAGTATGTAAGAACACTGACATGTATAATTAGTTCATCATCTACAACTTAACACTTGCGCACCTGATGCGTTTTGGTATGCTAACTTTAATCGTAAACAGGTGATCACCACGTATTGATGGCTTATTTAGCTTCGGTGCACCTTTTCTTGCCAAGACAAGCACATCCCCAGGTTGAGTGCCTGGAGGAATCTGGAGATCAGTCATCCCATCCATTGTTTTAACCTGATGAGAACATCAGGGAGAAGGAAAAAGACTAAGAAATATGATATCAATTAAGGCAATTGAAGGGCAAAATGAGGTGGCCTTGACAGATGCCAGGCGTTGGTTCTATCACACACCTTTTTCCCCCTCTTCCACCAAGGGAGAAGGACAAATCTACAAATGGACAAACATATAGAATATAGAAGGATCTCATCACATGGCAGGAAAATTACAGTACTACCATGCATTTGTTGTATGAGGAAATTTAAAAATTTATGAAGCTTTCAGAATCTTGTATTCATTTGTCTCAAAATTCAAGTAGATGTACCTTGCCCCTGTAAAATGCCCCTGGATCTGATAGGGGACGTTTCTCGAAAGAGGTTCATTTGAAAGGAGCAAGAACCGATTCCGATGAGAATCAATTTAGGCTCATACTAAAAAGTCTGAATTTCTATTTTCCTGACTCACCAAAAACAATACTTCCATACAGGCTTTATCTTGAGAGTAACAAAAACTTTTACATTGAGAATACTATATCAGCGATACAGCATACAGGCTATAGGGCATTACTATCTTATTCACATTCTTATCAGAATATGGAAGGAGCCAAGACAAATATCGTGTAAAATTACCTTAACAACAGCCCCAAGTATAGCATCTAGATAACTGACTGAAACTGTTGAAATCAGATTTATACCATCTCTTTGGATCTCAGGTATCTCTTCAATGTCAAGATAGACATAAAGATCTCCAGGTGGGGCCCTGCAAAACATAGTAAAAAATGAACTAACAAACTGAGCTATATGTTCTCAATCTCAATTTGTATGTGAACATCTAACATGTGATAGACTACAACAACAACAACTCCTCCTCAATCCCATACAAATTGGAATCTCCACCTTCCTTTAAGCTCATTTCATATCATGATGATTCAAGATGCTAAAAGGGGACAAGGTTAACCTAAACTCACGTATAAGAAATCTTCTCAAAGATCTAGAATCTCAAGCCATCCATGTAGATATAGAGAACAACAAAACATAACGGAAGCAAAAGGTCCATATAGGCAATACAAACTAGTGAGTTGTGTTGGCTCACTTACTTTAGGTCCAATAATTTCTAGGATTCTATTTAAACTGACTAATGATTTATATATTAGATCCAAGAGGGAATTAGGACTAAGGAGTATTTTTTTTCTTTTCTTTTTTTGACCAAGGACCTATCTTGCTTGAATCCTCCAAAAATGTCACTGCACCCGCATTCAATCCTCTAGAAATAATGCACTTTTTGAGGACCCAATGTGGGTGTTATGAGATTTTTTTGGAGGATCTGAGCACGTAGTTGGGGACTAAAGGAGTATCTGTTGACCACTCATCCAAATGTGCTAGTTTTAATCAAAGAATGTCACTTGCATTCCTCATATGTCAAAAACAGCAAGAAGGAACGCCTATATTTCCCAAGATTGTGAAATTACTTTAAAATTAAAATTAAAAGAAGTATAACACACTCCCTAGCAGCGCCAGGAAAAAGAATAGAAGAAGCATTTTTGACTACTTCATGCATGCTCCACCTTAATCCGAAATAATCTTAACAGTAATGAAAAGCCTCATACTATAGATCTTCATCTTCTATCTTCTCCTAGCCCAACCTGAACCAATCCTTTTTCAAACCAACCTAGCATTTGATAGATGAAATTCAGAAAATTTATGGGCATGGTTAATGACTTAATGTATGAACGTGGAAATCTTGAGCATAAGCTAAAGAAGGATAGCTTGAAATTTTCTTCTCATGAGGTGGGATTACACTGGGTATGTTGTTGATTCTCATTTTTTTTAAGGTGTTGTCATAGATCAAATTGTTTATAGGTAAGGTAAGAGCACATTTCTGTGAAGGAGGCAAGGCATCAGCTTTTCCTTTTACTCTCTCTTTGCAGGGTAAGTAAAGCATATTTGGAAGACAACAGTCAAAACTGACTCAGTTAATAAGCTACAGTTAGCTGAAAGAATATCAGTGGAGCTGTGTGTACATGGGTCCTCCTCCCGGTATATATCAACAACACCAGGGATAATTATGAAGACCATTATAGTGATCCTAAAAAACTAAAGAAGAAAAAATTACGCAAATGATTGTCAATACCATGTTTTACTGAACATACAAGAATCCCAGAGATGTTCTATTGAACCATAACCCAGGACAATTATGCAGACTATTGTTAAAGATATGCTACTATATAACTTGAATACATACCCCCTAGGACCTGCATCACCCTCACCAGCAACTCTGAGGATACTTCCCTTGTTCACTCCAGGGGGTATCTTGACTTTTATATCTTTCTTCACTCGTATCCGCCCCTCGCCTGAGCATTTACGACAATATTCAGAGATCATTTCACCATCCCCACCACAGTTTGGGCAGACAGAAACCTACACTTCATCCAAATAGATGGAAAATGTAACAATGAGTATGAGCATGACAAAGATGAGAAAACCCAGCAATGTAAGAACCTAGAGACCAAACAAGAAATGAGCCAAAAAAAAATAAGAAAGACAACCAATCAGCCCACAGATTAAAGCAAAATAAATGTCATATCGGTTAAGAAACTGCAACAATAAAAAATTAACAATATCCAGGAAAACAAGCAATCTTTTTTAATATACATACATGTTACCTTCTCAAAAAAAAGAACATTTTGACTACAGATTCTTCAACCATTAGGGCATCATTGTGCATGGGAAGACTGACTTGTGCTCATTTGTCTGTAGTAGTCATGCTATTTCATGCATATCACTTTGCTACATGGTTTTAGATTATATTTGACTATTTACTTTTCCAATCAACTAAAAATGCAAATTAATCCTTACCCTTGATTTTCTTCAATAATGAAAACTTTCACCACATCCTAGATGCTCTGTGAAAAGCAAGCTAAAGAATTTTAGTTCATTACAGCCACAATTATTTCTATTATTAAGTACGGCTTATTTAATTTCAATCACAAGTTCAGCACCATCAGTTCGGAAGCGCTCCGTGTTATCTATCTAATTGTTCCACAGGAGTTGGAAAGGCGTTATTAGATCACACTGTTCAAACCTCTTTGAATCATCCTTTCATCGAAAATCTTTCCAAGAACTTTCTGAGCCTCTTCGAAGGTGTAGCTATCCCTTAAATAGAGAGCTTTAAACACTACCAGAAACCACCTGATCTTCTATAACATGTATAGTCTGCCTCGCAATTAATTCTAGGCAATATCAGGGATGATGGTGTCCAGGCAAAACCTAGTGTTCCAAAAATGACCCGGTTAGTAGTAGGAGGGTCAAATTGGCAAGTTGAGCCAAATTTGAGCCGGGTTAAAATAGGTTGAGTATATATGGATCATAACTAAACCACCCAGAGTTCACTTGCGTCAAGAAGAGTGGGTTAATTTGGGCCGAAACATTTATAGCCATAGACTGACCTGCCTAATTCAAAATCATGTTTCATCTGTTTATTTGTGTGTTTGTTTTATAATTTGTTTAGTTACCAATTCAAGTTAAAAACATCCTTTTCTTTACTTAGTACAGAAAGAAAGTGGATTAACACAAACTAGCAAACATAATCAACGTAAAAAAACTCTCATCTTTTATAAAAATTTTGACAAATTTTTAGATGATTTAATTTAGATTGTGCCCAAATTGACCTATCAATGAGTTTAATGCCACCCAACTAAACAGGTTGAGGAAGGTTATACTTCCATGGGCTAAAACTGATACCCCTAACTAGCAGCTGATCCTCTGTACATGCAATAACAAACAGATTGGTTTTCTTAAAAATGACTCAGGAATCCTGAAAACAGACTCATTCTGTAATACCATATGACCATATGAATAAAATCTGAACAAATTTATATAAAAATGTAATCTAAATATCTCGACCACCAAAAGAATAGATTTATACACAATTACCTGAGAAAACATGCCAAAAGGTGTTTGTTCGGTCCTCATAACTTGACCTCGGCCACCACAGGTTGAACATATCCTCATTTTGGAGCCTACCTTTGCCCCAGTTCCCACACAAACCTCACAAGTTTCAAGATGTGAGAGCTCGAAGTCTTTTTCAGCTCCAAAGATAGCCGCTGAAAATTCTAATGTCATGTCGTAACTGAAAGGCATTGAAGTGTAAATAAACTCTATTAGGGTTGACACTATATCATTTGATCTGCAAACTCATAGTGTTTATGAAACAATGTCTATCTATTTCTATTTTTATGCTTCTAAAGTATACACTGTTTCTAGGATAAAATTTTATGCTTCACTGGTGCAAGTATACACAATTATCCCGTCCAGTTTGAACTTAGCATATTTCTTTCTATCGGAGGATTGATATGTTAAAGAAAAGCATACCTGTAAATTGTAAATCATGCAAAGACCATTTCAAGCACAAAAGTATGCTGATATCCTACACAGCTTTTTCTTCAGGTTATAAGTATAGATCAATAACATGAAAATAAATGATATCTGATAAATGAAGACTCCAGCACAACTTTGGAATGGTGTTAGAGACTTCTTGGTTCCTATGTTTTACCAAACGTCCAATCATACTATGTTAGCCTATAAAGTTGTGAGAATGAACTTTCCCCTCGTCGTTAGCAATAATTGTGACCATGACTTCGAGAAGGTCTACTTGATTCTACAAATCATCATTCTAAGGGAACTATATGTTCCACCACTGCTATAAAATCCATTAGAGGCTATATTCTTCCTAAGTTTGGCTGTCATACTATGTAGCATATTAGTTATCAGAAACAGCTTCTTCTCATGGTTAAAGAAGTATACTTATGAAAAAACCGTTTTTGTTATAAGTACACACATGAACTCTAATGAAGATGTTTAGTGTCAAATCATTCCAATCAGCTACTGACTTACCGTAGATCTTCACCCTTGGTAACAGTACTACGGCGACGTGTTCCAAATCCAGCTCCATCCATTCCAAAACCACCCATAGAAGGTCCAAAGAATGTCTCAAATAGATCAAAAGGATTTGTCTGCAGTAAAATTCACCAAAAAGAAAGAGAAACAGATTCGGGTTAAAGATAATTTCCATATAACCATGCACCTATTATGTATCTTCCCACTTTCTTCTACGACCTACTCGTTTTACCCTTTTTGGGAAGTAAATAAATTAGAAGAATAGTAACTGGGAACGTAACCTTCACACATTGACACATTTACTTAGACTCAATTCTCACTCCTGCATCAAACAAAACCCGTTTTTTTGGCTAGCATCCAAAACGACAGAAAGTAAACAGAAACCAACATTTTGAATCAACTTCTTTCATTGGCATTCTATTTGCAAATTGATATACATTTACCTACATAGGCATGAAGAATTCTATTCTTCTTTTAATCCATAATCTTACTTGAACTAATACTTTACTCCTTTTTAAGTGGTGGGAGGAGCCAGGAGGTATGGCAAAGTTTCTGATATTACCCCTGGTGTGCCATTCAACATAAGTGAAAAGAACTTGTTTCGCATTTACAATCGAATGACACCAAAGAATTCTATGAACCTTGTCAATTCAAAATGTAATACATTTTCCTCTTCAAGTGGGGATGGGAAGAATAAAAGGCAAAAAAAATTAGCACTTAAAGTGGTTGGAGGGACAAATACTGGCAACCCATAACTCCCAAAACTTGCAGATATTGTGTATGTAAACTATAGTACAAGAACATAATTGAACTATATTGAATATGTAAGCTAAAATAGATGGCACACCTAAAAGTCACCAATTAGAGAAAAACATGAACTAAACATACGATATGAGCCAAATTAAACATAAGGACTTCTCTTCAGAGGGAGCCAAGTTACTATGTGAGAAAATTTTATCATGATATGTATCTTTTCTTTGATAAGCCATGATAGTACTTCCGAAGTCACAATTTTATAGTCCTACTTGGAAGTGGCAGGGGAACTAAGAAAAAAATTGAAAATAAGTTGTGTATGGGTAACATGCTAGGCCATAAAAGTTATCGACGAATAGAATAAGAGTTGCATAAGAAGAGTAAAAGTTGGTCATACAATGTGTGTTCGATAACATGACTTAAAACTTCCTTTTAAAGAAAGTGGATATTAAAATTTGGGAAGGACTAAAAGGAAATTAAGATTACCCTTTTGGAATGACAGCAATAGTATCACACTGAAAACAAAAAAATAAGAATGTATGGCATACCGTGTAAGCACCAGCTTGGGCCCCTACAGAACTTTTCACCCCGGCTTCACCATATTGATCATATAATGCTCTTTTTTTGTCATCTGATAGTATCTGGAAAGTAAAACTTGAGAGTTGATTCAAAGAGTTAAAAACAAAAGAGAAATACGTCAACATACTAACACCAAGATTCCAAAGTTTGAAAGCTAAAACAGGAATTTCTAAGGTCTACCTTAGTTAAAAAGCACACAATTTTCAAAATATACGACAAAATGGATCACTTCGGGCTTAGAAGACAGACAACCAATGCAGTTTCCAAGGTAGATAAATGAAGAAACGGATTGAATAAGTGGATAAACAGTAATTCCATCACGCAAAGGGGAGAGGGGGACATAACAATGGCAATGCCACATATATCTAAAGATCAATAGTTTCAGAAGGAAATAAGAAAACTGCCAGGGATCAGATGTTAAAAATAGTAAATTTCCATATTTACCTCATAAGCATCTTTAATCTCCTTAAACTTTTCTGGTGCATTAGGTTCCTTGTTGACATCAGGGTGATACTATAAAACAATATCAAAGGTCAGAAATGGATTAATGGAGAATGGAATAATGTGTTGCTGTGGAACTATCTTAATTGTAAAGGCCCAAAGAACTGGGTGAAAGTGTAGCATGTAGTGGTAAGATTAGCATAACATTCTTCACCCTACTAGAGTATGTATCATATGCACACGCACAGAAAGTAAACAATCAACAATACAAAGAAAAAGATAGCACATGCAGACCAATGATTCATAACACATCAGCATCCCAAATAGAGGCAGCTCAACCACACAAATAAAAAGATCAAAGAGTAGCATAAAATAATTGAAATAGGAACGGAAACTAATAATTAGCAACTTGTGCTGCTATCCCAAGGAAAATGCACATTATATATGGTCAGCCACAAGATGACTTTTCTGTTGTAGCTTGGAGCTCAAATGCACGACCAACCTAAGTCGCAATTTCCAAAAAGCATCATTTAGTGTAACCCTTTTCTCAAAAATTTCGAAGAAGCATCATTTGGTTCTTTTTTAAAAAAAATTGATTCTCACAATGACAGTCAACAATAACTAGAATTAAGAAGAAGAAAGAAAGGATTGCAGTACCTGTCGAGCTAACCTTCGATAAGCAGCCTTGATGTCTTTACTGTTAGCAGATTTTGGGACCCCAAGTGTAGAGTAATAATCAGCGGCAGAAACCACCAATCTCCCAAAACGTCGTCCGGGAATCTTCTTATTGTACTGGGATGAAGAAAAGGAAATGGATATAAACTTCTTATGGGCCCACAAGCGGGTCCCACCGGAGAAGAAACTAGAGGAGGAGGAAGAGGGAGAATGGGAACGGTCGGGGATGAGAGAAGAAGGACGGAGAGATAGAGAAGCTGTGCTGGCCATTGCCGTCGAGTTCATTGGACTACAGAAATCTGGTTAACTGTCCCGTTTTGATGCTTGCTTGCTTCTTTTTTTTCACAAGAAGAAGAAGATGTGGTGCGATATTGCTACGCTCTTCAATCAATTGCCAAATATGCAACACGTTTAATGTGAAATAGAAGTAAGTAACGTATTGTCACCCTTACTAAAAATAAAATTTGGAATTAATGAGAAAATAACCTATATTTCAAGTTTTACTGTAATAATAAAACTATATTTTGATTCTAATTGGCAAAATCATTACACTTATATTTTTTTTTAGATAATTAGAACACTAGATATTTGGGCATCACCAATTATTACACTATAGTCAAGGTTGAAGCTCGGTATCGGAAAATAATAATCATGAATTGCAATTTTGGAAGGAAATATCAGAGCCAAACCTTTTTGGTTCTAAACAAAAAGTGTCTCATAGATAATGTTATGTTGGAGGTCAAAAGAAACTCGAGTGATAGGAAGGATTGAATCCCGACTCTGCAAACTGACTTTGTACATGTTTGAGGAAATCTTATCAAATTTGCGACAAATTGTTTTTCTCCTTATACTAAAAAGAAGGCTGGATAAAAGGACAATTAGCCTGTATGATATGATGATATTTTTTACCCACCTAATAGAACCAGAATCATTGCCTCTGTTATCAATTCTCTATCAAATCCAGCTGTTCTCGCTGCAAAATTTCAACCGGCAGCCTTGTTGCCAGAAAAGTCTAATCTTGTTGCCATAGAACTAAATGAGGGTAATCTCACATTCATCCAACACCATGAAGAGGAGAATGCCAGTCAGCACAGCTAGCGCTGGAGGACTAAAACCCCAGTGTGGAACCAGCAATTGCCAACCTAATGGCACTACTCATCATTGAAGCCCCCTCCTCAGACACAGGAAAACAAATTGACACAAAAAAATTGTAGAACAAGCTGAGTAGCAGAAAGCGAAATTATAGCAAAGTATATTTTATAGCCAGTTTCCTGATATCAGTTAAATACTAGCACGTTTGAGGACTTCACCATTTGGATTATGTCCAGTACAACACTACTTACTTGACCAGCAGGGTCATCCACCAAATTGGCTTCAACTCAACACGCAAACCGTTTCTCAATCTAATTATAAAAACAACATTGATTCATAATTTGATTAATACATCCTATATCACAGCTGACAAGATGCCAACAAGTTTGTTTCTTTGTATGTTCCACTGCTTTAACTGGACTAGCCTCCGCACTAGAAGATGTCTGGATGGAAGCGTCCCGGAATAGAGTTGTTTTGCTGAGCCTGGTGCAAATGCATTGTCAAAGCATAATTATTCACCTGCAACGATGACCATTAAATTAGGAATAATGATCAGACAATCTTGTTTGCATTCATTCGATAAAGAACACAGAAAAGGAACATAAAAAGACTTTATTCTCTTATCTGCATACGTATGGGGCACTATGCAGCTGTTCACAAAATTACTCAAGTTCAGAGTATAAATAACAGGAAAAAGAATAATACAGGTAAACTGCAACATGCATAGCAGTAATGCAACATCTTTATGCCAATATTTTCTTTTACCTAAAAATACAGGTGCTAATAGCTTGAACTAATGACTATAGAATATTCTACCAGACAATATAGAAGTACGCTTCAATCATTTTTTTAAAGTTAAACTTGCAGCTTTCTCGATGATCTGCACTGCTTCCAACATAAACAAGTACAGCAGACATTCTTAAAGTAGAATTGTTACTCTTGAAGGTCTAGGGTATATAACATATATTATACTCCCTGCATCCCATTTTATGATAATCTTTGCATTTTGGTACGGTACAGGTATTTGCAATTTCTTTTATGAAGTAAAATTCATTTAAAGCATAATCAGATGCAAAGGTTGCAAAACAGAGATTAAGTTGGTTACAAAGAGAAACTATACTAAGACCATGGAGCTGACAAAATAAATATTTGCAATTATATGATATCAATCGATACAACTTTCAAAATTAAACATTCTCTCTATCAAACTAAACTTTTCAGTAACTACTAATAATTTTTAACCACTACAAGTATAACACAAAATTCAGTATAAGTTAGACTCTCTGCCTATGTTCATGACATGCCACAGAGTAATATATATTACTGTAACACAGACTATGCAGTATAAGCAGCTAAAAAAAAATCAGAATAAGTGTTCATTAAAAAATATGAGAACCAAAATGCAAATCATAAACTAAAAAGACCAGATGGAAAAGGTAGGCCATGTCAGGAAAAGTTGGTCTCTAAAGCTCTAGTTTTTACCTCAAGATTTTTTATTTGTTCCTGATATTGAACAATCATCTGCTTCAACTGCTGCACTTCCTGGTTTCTATCATCATACTCTTTTTGCCGTTCATGTTGGATAGCAATAGCACGTTTGAAAATGGCCTTTTCTCTAAGGAACACTTCAATTTGCTCTTTCAGCATCACATTTTCCTGAAAAAAGAAGTGATAAGGTCAACATCTAAAGAATTGAAGGTGAACGTCAGAAAATTAGGTCAACATGATAAATACCAAGCATGAGTGTCATTGTCGTACTCCAACCAAAGAAGCACTAGACTACCTCAATAAAGAAAAGACATAATGCACAAAAAACGAAGCAACATAGGTGTACTCGGCATTTTTTTTTTTGTCGAAAACTTCATAAATGTAGCAGAAAAGAGAAGTATGCGAATGCCAGCAATTTCTCTTCCTACAATGACATCAAAATATTGTTCTAGGTCAAACCTACCAAGATCAAATGGCTACACCATCTAATACCAACCTTGTGAACATTTTCAGCTGCTGCAGCACCAGCATGAACACTAATTGATCGCTCCAGGCTCTCCAACACTCTTGTGGCCCGAGCCCTGGCATCATCTACACTTGTAGCACTCATCATTTCCCTGACAAGCAACTCCACCCATTCTGCACCATCAGCTGGAAGATTATTCTGGAGAAGAGGACCTTCAGATTGAACATCTGGCCCATTAGTTGATTTTTCTCCTGCATGAGGCTTGATTGATTAGGTTTGTGATTCACAAGAAATAGCATGGTAAACAATACAGACCAAAAAGTGGTGGAGACACAAAGGTGGTCTTAACATCCTTCTAATAATAGATATACATCAGAGAGCTACTTATCTAGAACACGTGAGAGCTCACATAAATAGTTTCATACACCTCTATAGAAACACATACAAGTAAAGACATGCATTTATGGAGATGTAAAAACACTTGATATCTCATTTTAGTTTATTATTACCTTCTTGCTCTCATGTGTACAGGATGAAATGAGCAGGAATACAATTGAATAGATATAGAGTATTCTTATAGCCAACCCCAACTAGTCTCGGTTTGAGGCTTCATCCACTGATTGTTGATTGACAAGGTTAGAAACTTTCAAAAGTCTAAATGTCTCTTTCAGAGACTATAAAGCACAATTAAACTAATACTGATGTTCCCATATCAGGCAGTCTCAAAACACCATTCTAGGATTATTAGTACTGATTCAACAACATGATTTATCAGCACAAATTGATCATCCAACCATCTACTTATGTTGATGCAAGACATAGAGTTGTACTTTTCCCAACAATTATGCAACACCATAAAATTGATGAGAGAAACATCACATTCTCATATATGTATCTCTTTGCAACTTCATAAATGGGATATCAATGTATAATAAGCAAGAGCAACAGCTATAAACCTGGAGCATCAAAAGAATCAGGCAAATAGGGGAAATAATTATTGGATACATACCATTCTCCATCTCTCCATCAGCAACTGTCTTTGCATCGGCATACACAAGGTGAAGCTCGTGTAACCTCTTAATAGCAGCATCCAAGTCATTGTGGGACTCTTCCAAAGCCTTCTCAATAAGCTAAAGAGTACATCATAAAAAGAGAACATATATATTTAGAAATTGTTATAAAAGGAAAACATCAAAACTGTCAACCGAGTATCTGCAAAATAGATTACTAAAACAAGATAAAGAAAATGAGAAAACCTGATTGTCCATATCAGGAAACAAAGTTCTCAGTTGATCGATCAAACTAGTCGGGAACCGAACCGGAGAAGTAGAGGAAGAGCAACGAATCTTCTTGGAAACAGGCGGCGACGCTGATGTCGGCGACGGCGATTGTAAATCTTCGAAGAAAGATCTCTTGCCGCAGACAATTGCAGACATTGTAAATCTCCGTCTGCCCCTCGGCAGATCAAACTAATTTTCCTGATTATATGAAATGAAATTGGAATTGGGATTAGGGTTTTGAGTTTAAAGGCTTTGGGGATTCGAAGCTTTATCTTGAGGTACACTCAATTTTAGCCTTGGTGGGTTTGGTTCCTCTTTTTATATAGTGGAGATGAGAAGGGGCGTCCCCGAACACGCGCTTAAAGGGGAGAGTGTCTGTATGTCCTTCCGGGAATTCATGGTGGAGATTGTGTCAGCACACCGTCATGTTGCCGGAACTAATGTTTGTCTAAGCATATTGAAATTTGAAAATATTATAAGAAATTATTATTTTTGATAACAAAAATATTTATTTTCTTTCAATGTAACGGAGGATATTGGTGGTGCCTATCTTGATCGAGCAAACACGAAAGGGATTCATTCAGGATTTGAAAGAGATGGTGGAATTTTTTGATCTAACGAGACTTTGAAAATCGAAGAAGATAACAAACTTGAAATGTTAATATTTAGAAAAAAAAATCTCTATTTTTATCGAGAAAGTCATTTTCTGTAACGGTAAGGAATTTGTTTTCCTAGGGCATGTCTTTTCGACGACCCCTTTCTCTTTGTCAATTGATTTCACATGTGCTCCGGCCAACGTCCCCTTGACACACTTTTTCTTTTCTCTCCTTTCATCCCCTCTAGCTCTCTCCTACGATTACAAGAGTCAACTACTCTAGGTCTTTAGGGCTCTCCCTTACTGGTTCTGTGTATCGACTATCTTCAAGTGCTAGCGGCATCTTTTCATCAATAACATGGAACATACAATTTTGGTGTCGATGTAGTCCAATAAAAGTATCAACTGAAGAGCCACGAATCAAATTCAAGTTGTACATCTAAGTTTGGGACGATCCCTTCTTTTTGTTGCTATTATTATACATATAAGGTAAGATGATTTTGTCTCTGCCTCACTCTATTAGGCATGGAGATCGAGGCTTATGATAGAAAGGCAATAGATATATAGTAGAGTGTTATCTCACTTATAGCAATCTGATTTAGGATTTGCATAATTTTTCTCTATCCAATGTGTATTAAATATTTATTGCTACTATTGTTTTGTTGTCTCTTGTTCTTTATTACTTTCCCACTTTTCTTTAGCCGATTGTGAATTGAAAATAATCTTTCTACCCCCACAAAACAAAGTAAAAGTAAGCATTGCATACATCTTATTCTTCTCAAGTGTCACTTGTGACATCACACTTGGAATGTTATTGTTCTTTTCTTAAGAAGGACGAAATTCCAAAAATATTTTAACTGACTAAACATATGAAATATTAGATATTTTCCTCTGTACCAAACACGTTTTATCAACAACTTACTTACCGAGTCAAAGTATCAAAAACCTCTCTACAATATTCTTCTTTGTTTTGACCTTGATTTTCTTGCTTATTATATAGATAATCAATTATTACCCCCTAATAAAATTTATAATTATATCTTATTTGATAGTGTGGAAAACCTTTACAATGACAATATAATAACTTAAAACTCTTTCAACAATTAAAAGAAAAAGGACAAGACAAGAAATAAAGGTAGTAATACTTGAATATCATTTTTACAATACAAAAAGATTCAAGTGTCAAGATCTGAAACATTAGAAGAATATAGGGAATATAGCACCTAATTGCAATTGAATATCACTATAAAATTCTCCTTACTACTCAAATGGGCCTACTTCAGTGGGCTACCACCAGACTTCAGGGCTTTAGTACTTATAGAAACTGGGCCTTTCTGCAATTTGTATTGCATAGCCCATTGATGAACCAAATCTTGAATTCCAGCAAAAGCAACCAAGAACTCTGCTGCATCTGTTCTGCTTAACACCTTCTTCACTGCCATTTCCATTGCCTTTAACCTCAAATTTTGGGCCTTAGTAATAACCCTATGAATCTTCTTAAACTCTGATTGTACACAAGCCATTGCAGGTTTACCCGTATGTGCCTCTTTCTTTGGGCCAAATGGGAGATAGAATATGCAATTGGACTGAATTTCAGCCATTTCTTCATCGATCACCGCCTCCTCGATTCGTAACTCGTTGATCAATTGGGGCAATGCCACTTCAATGGCAACTGAATCTGGTAAAGATTTTGAAAGCCCAGATGAATGGGCTAAGTATTGAAGAAGATCCAAGATTGTTGAAGGCCGCCAATCGCCTAACCAAGTTAATGTGGCTAGCTCTGGTGATGGAGTCCATTTAGGCGTGATCAATTGTGCTACATCTTTGAGCTTTGTTGGGACTATAGACCTTTTGTATTGAGCTCGAAAGCGATTGAGTTCTTCTTCGATGAGTCCATCGACTGCCCATCTTGCTTTTAGCTGTTTCTCTAGCCTGGTTGCTCTGTTTATCTGCTCACGCCTCCATAGCCCCTGTTTTTCGCAAGAAAACTCTTCACCTGCTTAAAATACGTTCAATTAAAAAAACCAAGAACTTTAATGGGGTCCTGAATTTTTTCAAGAAAACATGAGAAGATTGATTATTTTAACCCAAATGCCAGTTTCTTGATTTGGGTACTTAATGGAGAAAAACAGAGAGTAGAAAATGGGAATGGGAATGGAAATGTGTTGTTACCTCGTGTGGTGGCTTCCCATTTTTGTACTGTTTTGCAAATTACAGGTGTGCTGATTCTTTCAAAGTCGATGATCTCATCGTATTCATCTTCACCTTCCAGTATAGACTTTCCTTTGCTAGAATTGACGTCTACGTGATGAGTTCCTTTGAGTTGCTTCCTGCCATTGTAACAGAAAGGTGAAATTGAAAGAGAAGAGGAATCAGTGTGAAGCAAAATAATGGAAAGAAATAAGAAGAGGCGTACAATATGGGCAGAGAAGAAGGCCGCTTCATTTTTCTTCGTTTGCTCTGTTTTCTCTCAAAGAATCAAAATTGTGAAATTTCAGTTACATATGAAGTCGCGAACAGAAGAGTATATATACTAAATGAAATTACGCTGGAATGTCAGTTATGATCGTTAAAAGAAGGAGCGCGCGTAAGATTAAAAAAAAAAAGTCCGAGCCAAATTTGAGCAATTTCTTCAACGATAAGAATTTATTTGGGACTAAATTAAAATGGAGGGCAAAATTATTTTATTTCGCATAATTAAGGGTAACTATAAGTCAATCTAGCAACGGTATATTTTCAAGTAGTAACTTGATTTAATTGCTGATGAGAATGACAGATGTTGGGTTATTGCATACAGTCTGGCAAATTTTGTATACGTTATACGGAAAAGGGCCAAAAATACCCTTATACTATTCGAAAAGGTTTAAAAATACCCCTCATCCACCTATTGGGTTAAAAATATCCCTCAGTCAACCTTTTTGGTCCACTATTACCCTTTATACTAACACCCTTATATTTTTTAATTATTATTATTATTATTAATTATTACGTGGCGTCTTTCAATTGGTTAAAATAAATTTCAATCCACCAAACTTTTTCCTATCCACCCGACCCGACCCATATTGACATCCCTAACCCAAACCCAATTAAAAAGATCCATCATAAATTGAATCATCTCCTCTCCCCTAAACCTAATAACCTATTTTTCTTCATTTCCTCTTATTAACCAATTTCAAGATCAATTTCACCTAATAACGAGTTCTCTTGGGACCCACCCTCGTATCTGCTCATTAGGAGGAGGTCCTGAGCATATTGTGAAGGAAAGAAGTTGTAAAATTTCATGTTTTCGTTATACGGATGTAGAATCTTCTTGGAAAGAATTGTTTCCTTCAAAAATTCAGAAGTTTAATAGCTGCTGCCACCTAAATACTAGAAAAGGCTGGCCAGTTTTTTCCGCTGCAACCGGTGATGTAAATGATCCAGATGACTCAGAAGATAGTAAGAATCCTCCAGAAAATGAAAATGAATCTGTAAGTGAAAATGCCTTTGCTGGTGCAATTCCATGGTTGCTACACTATACGTGTCTATGCATGTCACTGATCGTCTGAATGTCAAACAAGCATCCTAATTTTTAGTTTTCAGGTAAATAGTGAAATTTTAAGGGGTAGTCTTGAAAGAATCGTCGGGTTATTAGGTGAAATTGATCTTGAAATTGGTTAATAAGAGGAAATGAAGAAAAATAGGTTATTAGGTTTAGGGGAGAGGAGATGATTCAATTTATGATGGATCTTTTTAATTGGGTTTGGGTTAGGGATGTCAATATGGGTCGGGTCAGGTGGATAGGAAAAAGTTTGGTGGATTGAAATTTATTTTAACCAATAGAAAGACGCCACGTAATAATTATTAATAATAATAATTAAAAAATATAAGGGTGTTAGTATAAAGGGTAATAGTGGACCAAAAAGGTTGACTGAGGGGTATTTTTAACCCAATAGGTGGATGAGGGGTATTTTTAAATCTTTTCGAATAGTACAGGGGTATTTTTGGCCCTTTTCCGTACATTATATTATATATACTCGCGCGGATTTTATGATCGGTTGCTTTCCTTAACTGTTTTTTCCCCGCACATCAAATTTTTATAGAGTTAGAGATCAAGATAATGCCGAGGTACAATAAAATTGAATTCAAAATTTAAAATTTATGAGTGATTATTATAAATCTTGATATAATTCAAAGTTAGCTCAAGACATCTAACACCATATAAAGAGACCAAGACAATGTCAACTGACGATTAATGATTTTTGTCATGTTCAATTTGTCCGTTTATTTGTTTTAAACTTGATATGAAGTTTTTTAAAGGAACAAAAATAAAATGAATATTGTGGTAATTATATATATATATACACGCACAATCTCTGTCCAACAATACTTGTTCACTATTGACTTTGCACACTTCTTAAAAAACTATAAATATAAGGGTAATTTTATTATATTATCCTATTAATGTAATAAATACAATGTCTTGAAAAATATAATAGACAAATGACTATAATTAATGTTAAGGGTAATTAGAAATTAAGTGTAAAATTATCCATTGATTTCATAAAGTGGACAAGTATTGTGGGACATTCCAAAATAGTATAGTGAACAAGTATTGTTGGACATCCCAAAATAGTATAGTGAACAAAAATTGTTGGACGGAAGAAGTATATATAATGTACCAAAATGTTTTTTAAACTCGAAATGATAAATCAAAATGACCAAGAGACAATTCTTTTTAAAATGAACTAATTAAAAAGAAAAGTAAGACAAACAAATTAAAACGAAGGAAATATTGGTTACTCAGTGCCTGGTGACTCTCTTTGCGATATCTTTTAGACACCAATTAGCAAATAATGGACATGAGGAAAAAGAGCTCAGCCTTAAGGGTCGTTAATTTGGTTGGAAATATGTTATTTCGGAGTTAGTTATCTCGAAATAAGTTATTTCATTATATATATGAAATAACGTATTTCATCACTAAGATATAAATGATAAAATAAGTAATTTTAGAACTATCTAATACATTATATCTCACCCCAAACGACTTCTAAAATTCTTATAATAGAATGTTACCAACTTATCATACTGGTTAAACATGCATAATTGCTGTAATAGATAGAAGTAGGACCAGTTACAATTTATTTATTTTCTGCGGTAGATTTTTTCACAGCAATATCAATTGATTGCCTAATTATAATAAACTTAGGACCAAGGGGGTCATTGTCAACAGAGAATAAATTGTCTTGTACTATTACAGTTGATGGATGCAGGTAATATGAACTACAGTAGTATTTCAATTCTGACATAAATGATTAGTAGGCATACCTACCAACTAAAGAAATGGTGACCATAAAATGGAAAATAATGAAATATTACACAGTAGCTGTATTTTGCCTTGGTGTTGGCTAATAATACTATTTCTTTCATCTCATTTCATGTGACATATTTTCTTTTTTAGTCCGTGGTCTTATTTCTTAGGCGTACTATTTCTTAGATCCAACTTGTGAGATCATTGTATATAATGTTGTTGTTAATATTTATTCTGATCTCAAATGCTGATCTACAAAAACTGCCAAATTGGGATATTAAAGTGCAGTTTACAAAGCAAAAAGAGGTTACTACAAATACAATACATTATCGTTTTGCATAAGGGCCCCAAGTCACGTACGTGACTGTGGCCAAGTTGCTTAGAGTTTGTGTTCTTCAATAATTTGTTTATCAAACCAAAACCAAAACATAATTAATTAATAAACTTTTCTACTTTCAAAATTTTGACATTTTCTTGTTATTCTCTAGTGTTACTAGAATAATGACTATCTAAAAGACATATATGCAATGCCATGCCATGCCCATTCAGACTATTGATACTTATCACACAATGTTATCTTGTCCTTAATATTTTTGCTTTTTTAAAATTATAACTTCTCATTTAAAATTAATATTGTAGCAGAGATATAATAATAGTATGCATTAGTGTTTTTGAAAGGAGGGGCTGTGAGGCGGAACGACATTTTACTTAGCACGACGTGAAGTGTAAGCTTCAAATTAAGCACGGGTAAGATCTTAAATTTTTAATTTATAAGATAGTAAAATAATATAATAATATAAATATTATTTAAAAAATGCATAAATAGTTTAGAAAAATTGAAAACACGAACAAAGAGATTCATAAAAAGCAAAACTTCTAATATATATATATAAATATTATTATATGTGAATCAAGGCATATATTTAAAAACGGGTTGGGGATTGATTCCTCATGTAACTCATTTAAACTGAGAAGTGCTTTGAGTGTCTTTCGACTGTTATTAGTCAGATCTTTATTTCATCGTATTTATCATTAATTGTCTTAGTGTATGTCATATGTATACAGTAAACTTACAATCTCCGAACATTTTCACAAAAACTTTTTTTAAAATTTTATTATAGATTTTTTTTAGTCAATAAACATATAAGTCCTATCGAGAATAGTCTTCAAGTTTATAATAAAAAAAAATAGAACATTGCTAATTTATGAAGGGTACTGACTTTTTGAGAAGGTCATGTATCTTTTTTTAATGTATAAATTGTTTCGAAAGTTGTCACTTTTGTCAATAAAAAATAGAATATGCGACTCAATTATTTAAGTTTGATTAATGGAGATATGGTGGCTGGATTCAATTAATAAACGGACGCTGCTGAGAGTGATGTTACTTTATCAAATAAAATTTTAACTGTTTGATGTAATAAAGAAGATTAATGACAGTTCAACCAATGCTTAACTTGCCCATTAAGCTAATATGGACTCTATGTGAATTTGAAAACAGTCGTATTTATTTTTAGTAATAAACTTTCTTTATCTGAAATGCAAACTAACCAAACTGATAATTTTAAAATAAAAAACTATATTTACAAAATCAAATATTTTCTCAGATAGTCAAGTACGGAAATTTCCAAGAGTCTTTTTTTCAAAACCAAATCCAAGCATCACCATAGTCCATAGACCATAGGTTGCGGCATTTACTAAGACTTAGATGAAATAATAAAGGGGCGCAAAGCTTGTCCTTTCCCATTTTAAATTATTTAAGGGTAAAATTGGTTTTTTTTCCTTTTATTTTAGAATAACAATCCGTAATAAAAGTATTTTTGTTATAAAATCAAGGTTAAAACAATATAATTATAAAGAGAAGACAACAAGTAGATGGAGGAGAAACTTTTCTTCATATTCAAGTGCGTCCTATAAATGGTAAATGATATCTCAGTGTTTATAGTGTTGAGATAGCACCCCAAAAGGTCATAATATTAAATGCTCAAACAAGTAGTACGCAGTTATCCACAAAAGTTCATGTCACCTTGAAAAAATACATACATGAATTGAAGTAATTAATGAATAAACTCAATGGACAATCCACTTAGTTAAATGCATTTATAATATTTTTGAGTTATTTGTCTAGTAAATGACATTTTGAGCTAATTGACTAATGACAAGGACATTTTTGAGTAAAAAATGCAACATATGATAAAATTGACCTATTTTTGAATAATGTAGATAATTTTTTTTTATCCTTTTTGCTACATAAAATTAACTTTCACATATTTCAGTAATGTTTTGCCCCAATAGACAAAAGAAAAAGCAAAAATTAGAGATGCACTTTTGTTCTTTGTATGCCATTACTTGTTTGGAATAGTAATTAAGTATCGTTTAGTAAAATGTATTATTTACTCTATCCGTAATTACTTGTTCACTTTTGAATTGACATATCTATTAAGAAAATAATAATTAACATTGTGAGTTTATTATTTTACCCCTATTAATTATAAATTGATGAATTAAAAATTTAAGATTTTCAAGAAGTTCTATATTTTTCAAAGTAATTAATTAAGGTTATAATAAATAAAAAAAATTATTCTTTTTTAATTTATCAAAATTGACAAGTAATTAAAAACAATTAGAAAAATAAAATAGACAAATAATTAAAAACACAAAAACTAATAACAAATATAATGTATGCATTAGTTTCGTTTATTATAGGGGGAACCCATCGGTGACCCCCTAAACTTGGCACGAAATTTCACTTAGACACCTCAATTGGACGATGTTCATTTTAGACACCCAAGTAGGATTTCGTTGTGTCATTTTGACACTTTTCGCTGACATGGCTTAGTGAGTGTAATACACTCATTGACTGCGCGTGACAACCTATTTAGTTGACTTTTTCATTTTTTTTTCCTTCTTCTTTCCCATTTTCAGCCACCATTTTTTAAACTTAAACATCCAAAGATGGAGAACAAAAATAATTATCGAAAACTGATGGAAAATGATGAAATTGTTTTAGAAATTTAGAAATAGATCCATTTCAAAATTTACTTAGTTAACTAATTCATGAGATTCTTTGCCGACATAATTTAATATTTACATAGGAGTTAAATTTAATTTTTTTTGTGAATCTGGTGATTAAGGTAAAAACAGAAAAAAAAAATGACGATTGGGCGTGTTTCCTAGATATTTTTGCAAGTACTTGGAGAAGAAACATTTCTGCAAATGGATAGGTACACGAGGGGGGCGGGGGGGGGGGTGTGTGTGTGTGATATTTCTGCAAAAGGACTGGGGTGTTTGGAGAAGAAGACTGTGGGGCGGGTGGGGTCCTGGGGAATTTATTGGCTTAATTTTTTAAAAAAATTATTTGGGCAAAAATCCATATGTCATTGATTGATTGATTGTTTTTTATTTTTACTCAAAATTTATTGTTTAAGAATTGTTTTTGACACAAATGACAAATGTTATCGCTTAATTAGTTACTTTACACGTCATCGCGAGTGTAATACACACACCTCATATATTTTTGTTGATCGGAAAAAAAGTGTCAAAATGACACAACAGAATCCTACCTGAGGTGTCTAAAATGAACATCGTCCAGTTGAGGTGTCTAAGTGAAATTTCGTGCCAAATTTAGGGGGCCACCGATGGGTTCCCCCTTTATTATAATGTCATGTCTACGTTTGAAATGTTAGAAGTAAGGGCAAGTACGATGATGTGGTCTCATATGGTAATTAATGGCAATAGAGACCCCTCTTTTCTTCTTTGGGCCCAGCCTCGAGGGAAGTTTGAAAAATATAGAGCGCTACTGCGTAAAACAGGAAAAACAAAAACATTAGTCCAAATGTAAAATAGTGTTTAACCCTGCCATCATAATCTTCTTTTGCACGACATTCGCCCATTCTTCCCTCTCCCACCCACCCCCAAACCACTTTCGGTTTCAACTGAAAGGAGAATTCAACAGAGTTGGATTGACTAAAAGCATCCCCATTTGGAATCTACTACTTTCTTTCTCTCTCTCTGTAGCTTTTTTGCAATCTTTGATTCGAAGGAAGTTTCTTCGCTGTAACGGAAATGGGGAAACTTTATTCTTATTGAGCAGTTAAAAACAGTCAGATAAAGTGATTGCTGAGTGTAGTTCACGGTTTTTCTTCTTTTCTGCTATGGGGTTCTGAAAGATTGATTCTTGATCGACCTGCTTATTTGATATTATACTCTTCTGTTAAGAAAGAGAAAGTTGAGTTTTTGGTGTTTCAATATTCAAAATTCAAAAGCTATGGCCTTTTCGTCTATATTTTGCTGTGTCAAGGGTTCAGATCGGTATGTGTGTGCTAAATTCGTTCAAAGCTATTACCTTTAATTACTCTCCTAATTTCTTGTAAATTTCACCTGCTATTGTTCTAACTAAGGTTTATGTTTAGCTGTTTTTGCATTTTTTTCTACTAGAGTGTTCTGATTAGACACTATTGCATTTCGATAAATTCTTGCTGCGAAGACTGCTAGTTGTGTTAATTTGGGGAATGCTGCTAAAAGAAGTGCAGGAACCTATTTTCCCCCTTTTTTGAATTGATTTTCGATTTGAAATGATACAGAAAGGGGCAAGCGAAGAAGCAGCCATCATGGAGGGTTTTTTCTCTGAAAGAGTTGCACTCTGCTACAAATAATTTTAACTATGATAACAAGCTTGGAGAAGGTGGTTTTGGAAGTGTTTACTGGGGGCAGCTATGGGATGGATCTCAGGTAATTCACATCTATAATGTTGAATGTTTTGTTTTAGATAAAAAAAAAAAAAACTATATGTCTTCTCCTCACCCTAAGGAGGTGTGATGTAGGCAGTCTACCCTTACTAAGACATCAGGGACTCATTTGAGGGATCCAACCCATGACTATAGGTCGGTCACGTGGTGACAAGTTTATGTTGCTTCTAGGCTCCCCTTCTCCTTGTTAACTGATTGGAGCAATTATATGAAAAATTCTGTAGAGCTGCTGGAACACTATTGGTATACTTGAGTATATTCATATAGCTTTTGAAAATTCAGAATTAATTGCCCATATAAAGAGTTGGATCACGGTCATTCACTTGGATTTAGGGATCTCAGAGGAAGCTTTTCAAGGTAATTGGTTGTGAATTTGTGATAGTAATTATGACTGTTAAATGATATAACAGGTTCTAAAGCCCTAGCTGGTAAAGGGATGAATCTTGAAGATCGTTTGGATTTTCTTTAAGAGGTTTCTTAGGTCTCTGATTCCATGGTAGATACTTTGAAAGGAGGTTCAGAAAAACATTTAATGGTTTTTTTGGTAGGAAACCTCTATAATTTTTGTATAGTTAGTTCCAATCCAACAACAAGCTTTTCTGAAATCGAGCGCAGTCTCAGCCTCATGGACAGGCATCTTCAAAGTTACTGACAGCCTTTTGAGCCCCTCCCAAATGGACAGGAAGAAGAGATTAGACTGGAATTTACATTTTTCACTTGGGTAAATCTGGATTACTTAGTAAATAACTTTCTCTCTCTCCTTCAACAAGTTCAAACATAAGATAAAGGACCTATGACTACGGAGGAGCACTGTTTGATGTCACCAGCAAACACCATCTGTTGTTACCATTTTTCTCTCAAATGTATGTTTGCTACTTGAGTCACAACTCTCTACAATATCAGAGTTACTTCACAGTTTATTCTCAAACGGCAGTGGCATTAGTAGTCAAAAGTTCCTCTATTAAAAAATGTTTGTTCATCCCCTTTACTCGTTTCTAAAACTATAGTCATTTTTGTAAGTTTCTCTTTTTCAAATCATAAATGATACATAAAGTAAAGGAAAATTTGGATTTGTTGTCCATCATCTAATGCAATGCTCAAAAGTGGCATGCGTGGAGCAGGCCTGGTATTAGAACAATGAAAATAAATTCAGATTTTGTTAAATGGGTTAAACATTCCTAGACTGTCTGATTTACAATTTGTACACATTATTGTGATTTTACTGGGTTCGATATTCTAACTTAGAACTTAAGCTAAAAAAATTATGCGCGTAAGAGCATCTTTCCACTTCTAACCAACTCAGAGTCTTGTATTTTCAATAATTGATGCTTAAGAATACATGAGCATGGCCTCCATAGGGATTCAAACCACATTTTTGTTGGAGGCTGCATGTAAGCTATTATGCTGATTTTTCATTGCAGTGTGAAAAGTTGTATAAAGGATCTCTTCTTTTTCCCTTTTTCACTTGCTTCAACCCAAAAAGGAAATGGATCTCTTCTTTGTTTGATTCACTGGCCTTCTCTGATTAGATAGGGAAAACTAGCATGAAGGTTGCTTATAGAGATAATAAAACACATCTAACTGTGTCTTTGAAATGTAGATCTTTTTTCTCATCCAATTAATTTGGGATTGAGCGGTGATTAGTTGATTGATAGTTTGGTCCGAATTGGAACAAAAAAGTAGTCCAATTCAGCTGGAGGTAGGGTGTGTTTATGTGAAATGTGTGATCCGTTGTTCGCATCCTAAGAATGGCAAGATTAGTTGAATTCTCACCATTTGCCTAATTTGGGTGGGTGGAGTTACCACATACCTGAGCTTGGTCGGATGTAGTAGGTGTCTGAGGATTAGTCAAGGTGCTGTCCTGGACAGTACCTTTATTTTGGGGTGGGGATTTGTGGGGGAGGCGAGACTGTGTTAGGAAATTCCAATTTTCTCTTGCTTACGTTACTTTAAGTCTGAAACAACCTCTCTACCCTTGAGATAAGGGTAAGCACTGCGTACACTCTACCCTCCCCAGACCCCACTTTGTGGGACTACACTGGGTATGTTGTTGTTGTTATATTATTTTGTGGTATTAAATTTAAATCCTTTGTCTGGCACCAATCATTCTTAAAACTTAGCTTTACAGGATAACTGTCCTCACTGCCTGATTCTCCCTTCCGTGAACCTTATACTTAACCAGTTTGTTAGGTTAAGAACTCTTTTCAGCTCTTATAAACAGGTTTGGGATCTGCTATGATTCTATCATACGGTAGTTTGATAATAACTTGCAATTCTGAATGGGATATAAGTATATATTTCTTTGCCATGTATTCCTCATTTTAGGGCTATTGATTCTTTAGATTTCTCTGCAAAAGTCCATCACTGTTTCACCTCTTTCCTATCTCACTACTTCTCTAATCTGATTTACTGGTTTCTTGTTGGTACTGCTTTTGTTAAGACTCTCTAAAGCTACTATCTATCTTCCAGCAAGTAGTAATCGCAAAACTGAGTCTAATTTCCAATTTTTTGCTGTAACAAATGTTTTAAAAATGAAACGTATCATTTTAAAGCTTGAAGAATCTTTTTAATTATCTGCTGGATCCTTGACATCTGTGTTCTAGAGATAAAAACTGTATATATGCAAATATCACCCCGGGGGCAATGGACACGTCTATGCCGGGTTTTGTTGAGAGGAAGGGGCCAAATCCACCCCCCCCCCAACCAAATCCTCCCGGGAACAAAAAGGGGGAAAAAGATAAAAGTGAAAAAAATAAAGAAGAAGATACTTCTGCTGAAACCATGACATGGAATGCTTCTGTTATAAAAGGTTGGTGAACAGAGTGATGTAGGCACGTTTAGAAGAAAGCTGACAGTGGCCGTGACTAGGAATATGTGCAAGTTGTATGTTCATTTATGTGCTTTTGCTTGCTTGTCTTCAAAAGATTCATTTCTTGAACTAACATATTTTACTGAGGAATTATAATAAAAACTAAATGGTAGTATGCAAGACTGGCAAAATATCTTTAAATTGAAAAGACATCACATGCCACTGAAGTTTGAGTCCTTCCATACAATGAGTTGTATAATTTAACCTACTGATCATAGAGTTGTACTTTTCTTGATGGATGCATATTTTCAGATAGCGGTCAAAAGGCTTAAGGTGTGGAGCAACAAAGCCGAGATGGAATTTGCTGTTGAAGTTGAAATTCTGGCTAGAGTACGTCACAAAAATCTGCTAAGTTTACGTGGTTACTGTGCAGAAGGCCAGGAACGTCTGATCATATATGACTACATGCCTAATTTAAGCTTGCTTTCTCATCTTCACGGCCAGCATTCTGCCGAAAGCCTTCTTGATTGGAAACGACGAATGAATGTTGCAATTGGATCAGCTGAGGGAATTGCGTAAGCATTTAACATCCTGGATCCTTCTTTCTGACTCCCTTCCCCCCACCCCACTATCCTTCTAGAGCTTCTGGGGTGTTACAGGGTCTTCTGTTTCCTCTTCATTTGCTTAACTCTAATTTGTATGACAGCTATCTACACCACCATGCGACCCCACATATCATCCACAGAGACATCAAAGCAAGCAATGTGCTGCTCGATTCTGATTTCCAAGCCCAAGTTGCTGATTTTGGATTTGCAAAGTTCATCCCAGATGGTGCAACACATGTAACCACTAGAGTTAAAGGCACTCTAGGCTATCTTGCACCAGAATATGCAATGTTAGGGAAGGCATCGGAGAGCTGTGACGTCTACAGCTTTGGTATTCTTTTGCTAGAGCTTGCTAGTGGCAAGAAACCAATTGAGAAGGTCGATTTAACTGTGAAACGCACAATCACTGATTGGGCTCTACCGCTTGTGTGTGAAGGGAAGTTGAGTGAACTTGCAGACCCAAGGTTGAGTGGGAACTATGTGGAGGAAGAATTGAAAAGAGTGGTTCTTGTTGCTCTCGTTTGTGCTCAAAATCGACCTGAGAAGAGACCAACAATGCTTGACGTTATCGAGCTACTGAAAGGAGAAGCAAAAGAGAAATTCACAGCTTTGGAAAATGATGAAATGTTCAAGATTCCTCCAGTAGTGGATGATGATGTTTTGTCAGGAACAGAAGGCAATGCAGACTCTACTGCTTCAGAGGAAAAAGAACCAAAACCAGAAATTGAAAGGATAGAGGTACAAGCTTAAGAGAATGTGGGTAATTGATTGTGGCTTGTTCATATTGAATTTGTGTAGGACTTAATGTATTTTTCAGAGAAGAAATACTGATATCCATTACATGGAACGACAGGTACTTTTCTTTTTTGAATTGGAAGTATCATTTCATTGGATTGTGCAGGAATGGATGTTATTGTTCTGCTAGTCTTTCGTGTGATTTCTCGTGTAATATGTTGAACACAAGAAATGAAAACTGTTTATATGCTGAATGGTGTTTCTGAGTTTTCAGTTCAGGTTGAAGTTGGTATATTGATTTGGCTTGGTCTTTGTACCTTGGCCTTTGTCCAAATATGCACATTGTTATAATGGCAGTGTTAGGCCATAAGTTATGTTGAATATTCCTTTGAACAATTTAATTTGCCAAAGCTTGTTGGATTTGAGCTATTCAATTGATTTCAAAACAATTTCGCATTTGATCAAGTTTTTGGACGCTCCGTGATTGACCCAATTAGTGGCACTTTTGAGATGTCACCTTGAAATGCACAAAAAAGTATTTTTATTCCGTTTGACTTGAGACATTAGCAACCTTCACATAAATCTCGACTGTTTTGTCATCGGTAAGTTCTCCACATCAGTACTCAATTTTTTTTTTTTATCTTCTTTTCCACATTACCCCATCTCATTGTTTTTTATTTTATTTTTGCTCTCTTGATGACTCGAACTTACAATCTTAAGGTTGGAAGTAAGGGGTGTTTACCATCCGAGCAACTCTATCTTGTCACTCCACATCAGTACTCAGTTGCTACACTTGAGGAGAGAAAATTACCAGTAGTGTTGAAGTTGCTATTGAATTAAAAAAAAAAAAGGCCATGAGGGGAGGAAATGAAATTTGGAACATAAATAAAGTTGTTGGGGGTCTTCGTAACGAACTCCCCCACCTCCCAATGTGCAATTTTGGTTGGAAAATTCCACTAGTTTACTTGGGTAATAAATCGTTGGGAAGATGACATTAGCTTAAATTGTAAATCGTATTTCATTTAAATTACATTTTTAAAACTAATACAATTTTTAAATTCATTTAAAACTTTTATTCTTTGCTAGCATTTGACCATAAATTTTGGATTAAACTTTGAAAAATTATCTTCAAGAATTTATTTGACCATGAAATTTGATTTGATTTCGAAGATTTATGTTCAAAATATTTTAGGAGAAATTTTACTTCCATTCACAAAAACTTTAATTTTTTTTTTTAAAGTAAAATGCATGTCCAAACATAACTTCAAGTTTCAAATATCACAACTTCAATAACTCAAATTTTGAAGTTAAAACTTCAAAATTTATGACCAAACAGGAGCAAATCAAATACTCCATCTTTATTTCTTATCTTGCCCCGTTTGGACATGATTTGAAATCAGATTGAATTGAAGTTAAAGTTTTGTTTGAACATGCGAGTTTGATTTCTTAAATTATATTTTTTTTTCTCATAAATATGAAATCCCATAAGTTGCAAAACTAGCTGAATTTTCCAAATTCTTATTCGTACAATTTTACCAAATAAGCAAATATCAAAATATTTTAACTGGTGTCATGTTAAATCACATATCTCGATGTTCTTTTTATAAATAAATATTTATGATTACAAACTTTTAAATACATATAATTATATAAAATTTCGCTAATCAATAATAATAATAACTTACTATTCTTTAATATAATCTTTTCAACTTTTCGGATGAACTATTTCTTCACGCTGAATAAATTTTCTCCCCTTTTTTTTTGTATGTACAAGAGACAACAGCCTGTGTGATGGTGCCGTGGTGTAATAAGTTCGTCACGGGTTCGACTAATTAGATTTGAAATACAAAGCATGTAAACTTTGTAAAAATATTTTTTAATTAACAGATGGACCTAAAAAGTCAATTATTGCTTTGACCCGCATATTGTATTCAGTGTATGTATTAATTTGCTACTATCAATTATTGCTATTAATTAGCTATATTTCTCTTTAGACAGGGTGTCATTTGTGGATTAATGCACTCACTTTTCTCAACTTCTAACGCCCAAATCAAATAGACAACAAAAATAAAAAGTGTGCACTCGTGGAATTTAAAAAGTTCTTCGTCATTTCATTTTACTTAATCCTTATATCAAAAATAAATATTTTTATTTATTTAAATTAATTATAAGGATTTTATTATTAATTTTAAATATTACTTTGAGTATTAAATAATTATATAAATTAATAATAAAATTTAAAATTCCAACACATTATTAGCTAGCGTTTGATCATAGATTTCCAAATATTCTTGGCAAATATTATTTGAGTGAAATTTCACCATGTGTTTGGCCATCATATTTGGAAAAAAATATTTCACTTTTTTAGAAAAATATGATTTATACCCATAAGTTTTAAAAACTATCAAAATTAACCATAAGTTTGTATTACAAGTCAATTGAATTTTCGTTGCAACAAATAACAAGAAGTGTCCATGACACTAGAGCAACGTGGTAGTTTGGAGTGAGTACAACAAGCATCATTCCATACATCGTGAAGTAGACAAAGACATGACTTTGTTATCCTGAACCGATTGTTCATCATTTTCATCAACAATCATATCATCACTTTCATATTAATTGAATATTTCATCACTATTTTAGTGTTCACGTAAAAAATTATGCAATACAACGCAAACAACTACTATAGAGGGTGTTTTTATAAAAGATAAAAGTTTGATGTAAAATTTTAATTTTTAAAAGATCCCAAATAATGAGATTTGACCTAAATACTAGAAAAAACTAGTATTTGGGAATTAGGAATATTTATCAAATAATGACAAATTATATGAATAAACACTTTTTGCCAAAAATTTTCCCAAATATTACTTGGGAAATCTATAACCAAACGGATCCTAGTTTAGCTTAGTAAAATTTTCCCTTTGTTTGGGAAAATTAAATTCATAAAATGAATTGGCTTTGTGGTTATTCTCAATATTTGGAGCTAATTTTGTCAAACATATGAGAATTTAAAGGCACGTTGACAGCTCTTTTATCGTACACTAATTTGATTTTTTTTCAAGTAAAAGATAACACTGACAAAAGTATAGAATTAGTGAATTTGATGATTTTGTATTTTTGTAGAACAATGAACTAGAACCCTCTCCTATTATTAAAATTATTTGTCAATTTATAAAATTAATTTAATTTATTCTAGCCTGCCCTTATTTTTTATTCTTTTTTCAAAGTATAAAAATTCTAAAGTTTCAAAAGAAGTTCCTTTCATCGTTAATTTTGATATTGATGGAATGTATTAAAACAATCAAAGGGTAAATTGGTAAAAAAAGGCTCTTTTTTATATATGAACTTGGAAAATAATTTTCAGGAAAGCACGCGAGTTTTTTACTTATTACTCCCTCCATTCATTTTTACTAGTCACATTTTGATCGTATAGGTATTTAATACTGAGGGTAAAACATGAAAAAAATTATTATTTTTTCTTGATATGTCAACAAGTAAAAATAAAAATCTATTTTAAAAATAAGTAACAAGTAAAATTTTACCCGCTCTATTAAGTTTTCTTTTTCAATTTATTCAATGTTTCTTCAAAATTGTAAGCGTGACAAAAAAAAATGTACTTTTTGATGTTCCAAATATAAAAGAGAAAAGATATAAAGTAACACTTGAAGTTGTTTTGAATTTTCAAAAAGACATCTTAATTATGTGAGTGTCCTATTACCCCCTAAACTATTTTGAATTGATATTTTTACATCATTTTTCGATTAGTCCCAAATTTTAAAAAGCAAATATTATCACACACCAATTATTACGTGACACGTGTTTACTTAATTGAAATATTTTTTTTCATTTTAAGTTTTTCTTTATTCTTTTTTCTCTCTCTTACTTTTTGACTTATTTTATATTTTATTACTTAAAAAATAGTTTCATCTTAAATTTCACTTTACCATCTACCCTCACCTCACCCCCACTTCAAGCTAAGCACCTCCACAACAGCCAAATTCATGTTGAGTTTAATCCAAGAGTACATAAGACTTTGAATACTAGAGATATTTTTGTTCATATCGACAATGTTGCTCCAACAATTTTGATCAAGTTAGCATTTGAAACATTTGTTTATAATGATTCCGAAATTTCAAATCAAGAAATCACTCTATACGCTTTATTTTTTAATCCAAAAAAATATTTCTAAATGGGGTGCTGCATTAGAGGTGTTTGGAAGAGAAAATGAGATTAGCATGAGTGGACAAAAATTTAATATATGGGTTTATTAAATTGTTCGAAATGTAAAAAAATATTTAAATAAAGTTTTAAAATTGGAGAGAGTTAAACTAATAGTAGTAAAAGAAAAAGGATGGAAGTATGGTAAATTGGTGACATTGAAAGTGAGGAATTTTAATGAAGATGACAGTGAATTTTTGAAAAAGAAAGAAGAAAGAAGAGAAAATAATAAAGGAAAAAAAAAGATGAAATAATAAGAAAAACAAGAAATTATATTTTATAACAAAATACTTGTAAAAATAAAATTCTATTCTTTATTTTAGGTTGTTCACATTCTTTATGGAGAGTGCATACACTTTCTATGTCAAGTGGATATAACATGATGTAATAATATCAGTTCAAGATTGTTTAGTGAGGTAATAGAACACTCGCATAGTTAAAGTGTCTTCTTGAAAATTTAATCTAACTTCAGGTGTCACTTTATGTCTTTTCTCAATATAAAATATTGCACACAAATTAGTTTATATATTGTTTGGCTTTTTGCGAGTGCTTAGTTTGGAACTAATAGCAGAGAATAATTTGCAATATTTTTAGATTAATAACTTGGCCAGAGAAGAAAGAATCAAGTATCTGACTGAGACTATTAATTAGATTATTATTGATATAATTTAATTTCAAGTAATAGTGCAGCACTTGGCCCATGATAAACTAATTTAAATAAAGATTACGAAGTTATTGATATTTTATTACTCTAATATGAAATTTTTATTTTAAACGTTATCAATAACAATTCAGTTTTTAATACCTAAATAAGTTTGAGAAATTTTAATTTACATTCGAAATTCATTTCCTGCCCCATTTATAATTTTTGAAAAGTGTATTTTAATCTTTCATGTTCTGCCCTAACCAATAGCTTTTGTCTTGCGTTATTATAATTTTTATTTCCGAAATTTGTTTTCCTCATAGCAACTAAGAAAGACATTTTCTAAAAAAGAATTTATTTCTTAGAAAAAAGGTATTTCCAAAAAGAATTGATCGAGTAAATATAAAAAATAAAAATATTTTCAAATTCTCTTATATTGATGCTAAAATATTTTTTGATTTTATAATATGTCTCATTCTCATATGAGTGGGACCTAGTATATATGTGAACTACTAACCATAGTTATTTTTCTTTTCAGCTCGATCTAAACTATCGTTATTGCGTCAATGGTAAACACTCATGAGAAGCTTCTATCGAAAGCGTAATGTTAGGTCAAAAATGTATATATTTAACTGTTATGAAGACCTCCTATGTGTTTTTTTACCAGCATTTGATCATTATTAGTATTGTTATATGCTTAATACGTGTGTTTCTTTGCATAACAGATTTGACAGAGTTAATAGGTATAATCGAAGGGAAAATAGACGTCCGAGTAAAAGCCCATTGAAATGATCAAAAACGCATTTGATAGTCGTTGAGCTAAAAGAACTTAAAAAATGAACAAGAACTTGAGAGTGCAATAATAGGTCGTGTGCGAAGCAACCATGCTATTAGGCCCGTTCCACGCCAGTTGAAGGAAACCAAGAAAATTAGCAAATAGTGGCTTCTGGAAAATTGGTCGTGCTCGGAGCGCGCCACGATATCTAGCCCGCTTAGCGTACAACCAAAATATGGCCAAGTGCAAATTGTTTTGGCTGAAGGGCATTTTTGTCCACAAATAAAATTTGTGTTGTATAAATAGTGTATTATCTCGATGACCTAAAGGAGAAGGCCGTTTTGGGTGGAGTTTTGACCTAATGAGAGAGTAGGAGCCGCCGCGGAACAAGGAAATGATTCGACAACAAGTTTTTCCTTTCTTCTTCCTATTCCATTATTTGTTATGAATGTTAGTATTGTGTTTTCACGTACTTTTACAAGTAGCTATTTTTCTATCTAGAGTTGTGATGAAACATTTTGTTGGATGAATTCTTGTTAAGTTTTATATAATTGAGTTGTTTTTTTTATATAATTGTTCAACTACACAATGATTTGTATTGAATTGACTGGCTAGCAATTAACGATGCCGTTATATCTTCTTGTTCTCGAGAAAGTTTATGAGATTAGGTTTTAGTTGAACAACATCACTTCGAAGTATTTAGAGATTAGTGACTGAGATTTAAAAGTGGAAGTAAGAGGTAACGAAGCTTTGATGCAATTTAAGTAGATAGATTAATCGGCTAATTAACTAGGGTTCATTAGAGAGAATAACGATAATAAATTACTACCCTTGGTCAAGATATATTTGTAGTAAGTGGAGATTCATGATTGATAATATAGAATTCGACAATTGGGGAAATCACAACTCTATGACTCCTCTTAATCTTGAAGTCAACCCATTTTTTTAGGTTGATAATTTTTGTTGCTTAATTAATATTTGTTAGAAATAAGAATTTTAATATTTGAAACTAAATAACTGTTCAAACCTATTTTCTTAGTGATATTTAATAGTCATAACTAAACCTTAGTTCTCTGTGAGATTATACTTCGGACTTAAAAATCGAATTATATTTGCATCGACCTCTTTATCATTTTTAGGACGAGTTTTGGGCGTGATCAGTGCACTACTCTCAGAATGAGCCGTATTCAAATTTAGTTTGGACTGCAATACAAACACCGCGCGAAAAACCAAAAAAATAATAATTAAATATTTAAAATTGTTATTTTAAAAATGTAAATCTCATAAAATTGAAATTTCGATTTCTAACTTCGAGTCTTACCAGATGTACTATCACTTTTACCAACCATAATGTCAAAAACATTTATTTGTTGAATTTCTTTTTCAAATACTTATATGTTAATCTATATTCTATAGTCTATACATAGTAAAGCATCCTTAAATAGAAGCTAATAATTGAAGTAAAGCTGGGACCACCTATTTATTAGTAGATCGAATTATTAAAGCACATTTAAGAATGGTGCTTTGGTCGCTGTACCTTATTCTTAACACGCAAAACTTACAACTGATAAGTAGTTTTACTTATCATCGGAATCTAATTATCGTATATGGAATCCAATCCTGATAAGTAAGTTACTTATCAGTATGATAATGACTCTTCTACTTATCACCACTTTCGCATTGCGACGTGGCGATCTGTTGCATTTGTTCAAAAGTCGACGCGTTTAATGGACCAAAATTTATAGTGAGACAGTGTAGTTCACGACTTAGGGAGGCGCGTAAGGAACATTCTCGTCAAGCTTTTTCCATTTTTCTTTTATCCTTTTTTGGTTGTATAAATGAATGCAGTGGGGAGAGTGAAAGAAGAAGCACAAAATTAGATTAGAAAGAGAAAGAAAGAAGAGAGGGGAAGGAAAAAGACGGAGGCCCACCGCAAAAGCCCAAAAAAACCTCACCTTCTTCATCGTCTTTGTTGTTTATGTTCTTCTGTAAGTTCCGATCTAGAAGTTTTTATTGTTGAATTTTCAGGTATAATTTTGATGTTTGTGTTGGTTTGATTGTTGTGCTGTGGTTTAATTTCAGTGCATGTTTTTTGTTTTTTTGATTTGAAGCGATCGGTTGTGAAAACCCTAAATTGAGGTCGGTGATTGAGGGATTGTGGTGGATCTGTTTTGATCAGTCAACGTGATGACTTCTTTGAGCAGAGAGCTGGTGTTTTTGATACTCCAGTTCTTAGATGAAGAGAAGTTCAAGGAAACTGTGCACAAGTAAAGGCTTTTTTTAAAAATGATTTTTGTATTCGTGATTTTATCTTGTAAAGATTGCTTTTTGTGTGATGTTTCTGTTTTTTTAATTGATGATGAAGGTTGGAGAAGGAATCGGGTTTCTTCTTCAACATGAGGTATTTTGAGGATTCGGTTACTAATGGAGAGTGGGATGAGGTGGAGAAGTATTTATCTGGGTTTACCAAGGTAGATGATAATCGGTACTCAATGAAAATATTTTTTGAGATCCGAAAACAGAAGTATCTTGAAGCACTTGATAGGTACTACAAGCAGTTTCGTTTCCGTGCTTCTTTTTGATTATTTTGGGACCTCATTTGCCATTTTGGTTTTTAGCCGTTTAGGTTGGTTTGATTTGGGTGATTTTATGTATTTTCTTTTTTGTTGCAGGCATGATCAAGCTAAGGCTGTGGAGATTCTAGTGAAAGATCTGAAAGTATTTTCCACATTTAACGAAGAGTTGTTCAAGGAAATAACGCTCCTCTTGACATTGCAGAATTTTAGGTATAGAATTTGTAAGTTGAATAATTTAGAAGGTAGTGGTTGTTAAATTTAAGATGCTAGCATTCCTGATTTGGTGTGTTGTTTTCTTTGGTTGGGAAATTTAGTATTGTTTGAGAAAAGTTGTGTGTTCAGCACGAATGCAGAACCACAGTTTTCAGTTTAGTCTGTTGTTTGTTGGTTTGGTATATAAATCGCTATAGGAAAGTGAGTTTGTTGTTAAGTGGACAATTCTCTGCACATCAGTAGTTTTTCACTTGCCGCAAAATACTCTAGAAGTCGGTACACTATATGAATGCGGATCTACAAGTCTATATGTCATCGCCTAAATCTTAGGATTCTAGATATGCAAAGGATTACAAGTATGAGTTTCGAGATTTGGCTATAAATGTATAGTACTACATAGATAAGTCATATTCAATCATTAGTGAAGTCATTGAACTAAAACTAGTATAACTACATTCTTCTTGAATACCTAGTAAGATATCTCATACATTAGCAAAATGTTCTAATACTTATGTGAATATTTATATTCTCACAGACACACATGTTTACCCATAAAATGGAAACCAAAAGGCCAACAAACCTATAGTTCTTGGTCATGGTAGTAATCAAAGCACCCAAGATATGTTGACCAAGTCCAATGTTTTTCCCACACCCACACCAACATCATCTTGGATCGACATGGTGCCGCAAGGGAATTTGAAGGATCCGTGCAACATAAATTTAGAAGATCTGGCTATCATTTCCTTTATTCGGTCCCTCTTTTATTTGCTTTAAAGCCAAAGGGTTGTCCCTTTGCTTAAATGAATTTGAAAAGAGGATCTTTAAGAATCTGATTGCTACTATTCATCAACTACTCGCAAAGATTACACAAGGAGTTCATTTCTTGCTTTGCACGGGAGGGTCTAATTTCGCCTACGTCTAACTCGAGATGGAAGGTTGCTAGGTTTATTTCTATTAAGTGATTTTTCTCTGTTGTCTGGATGGATTGTTAATATTATTTTGTACTTGTGATATATACGCTGACGTTCTTGGGAGCTTGCACTTTTGCTCGACAAAGTTGTATAAATAAAAACATGATACCTAATTAGGAAGAGAAAATATTCCTTCTTTCTCCTATTTGTAAGGTTACCATATTAATATGCCAGTATCTCTCTGCCTTTAGTTTGTTGCTGCGGTGCAGGAAATTATCTGTTGGTGAGCAGTTGGTTACATTCTTTTCCTTCCAGTCTATCTTGTTCATTTCATGATAAAAAATTTATGGTGGAAAATATGTAATGTTAGGGAGAATGAACAACTTTCAAAGTATGGAGATACCAAGTCTGCTAGGGCTATAATGCTTGTTGAGTTAAAAAAATTGATTGAGGCCAATCCTCTTTTCCGTGAGAAGCTTCAGTTTCCTAGCTTAAAGAACTCAAGGCTGCGGACATTGATAAACCAGAGGTGACCAAGGAACACATTTATTAATATTCTTTTACTCTGTGTTTCTCGGCAACAGGAATGTATTTTTTCTTCTGGCCGAGTTTAAATCCTTTTTCTGTTTACACCATTGTATGTTTATTATTATTATTATTATTTCTTTCTATTATCTTGCAGTTTAAATTGGCAGCATCAGCTATGCAAGAATCCAAAGCCCAATCCTGATATAAAAACACTCTTTGTTGACCATGCTTGTGGGCAACCAAATGGTGCTCGGGCTCCTTCGCCGGTTGCTAATCCAATAATTGGTTCTATGCCTAAAGTAGGTGGTTTTCCACCTATAGGCGCCCATGGAGTATGTGTTCCTTGAAATTACCACCTCCTTCTTTCTTAGTTTCTCCCTTTTTAAAAATTAAATGTAAGCTTGCTGAGTATATTATTTAAATTTCTTGTTGAAATTACTGTTGTTTCTTTGCCTGAAAAGCCATTCCAGCCAGCACAAGCACCTATTGCTTCGCTTGGAGGATGGATGACCAATCCTCCCTCTATGCCACACCAAGCTATTTCAGGAGGACCAATAGGCTTAAGCCCTCCTACTAATGCTGGTAATTTTGCTTTTCCTACTAATGAATGTCATTTGACTGTTACCTTTTCCTATTTTCTATATCAGTGTTAACATTTAATTTCATGTTCTTATATTCCCTTGTTCTTCCCTCTGGCTGATTTTTTGGCTTCTTTCGTGTGTTGCAATACGATAGCATCCATGCTAAAGCATCCTAGGACTCCTCCTGCTACTAATGCTGCATTGGACTACCAAACTGCCGATTCTGAGCATGTACTGAAGAGGCCAAGACCCTTTGGGATGTCAGAGGAGGTACATAATATGCCATTTACACTCTCTCTCTCTCTCTCTCTTTTTGGTTTTGTTTTCGTGTGTGTGGGGGGGGGGGGTATTGCCATTCTATTACTTGGGTTAGTTTAGGAGTTCTGGACTCTTGATTGTTGAGGTACTTTTGTTGGGTTAAGGGAATTATTAATTCCTGCTAGTCTTTAGGTTTCCTTTTTATGTCATCTTAGCTTAAAATGTCAAACTGTGCTTTATCAAGGGATATGCAGTATTCTCTTCTTGATCTAATTGGACTTCTGCAGGTCAATAATCTCCCCGTCAACATCTTCCCTGTCACATATCCTGGACAGAGCCATGCTCATAGTTTGCATTCTTCTGATGACTTGCCCAAGACTGTTGTGGTGAACTTGAATCAAGGATCTGCTGTTAAGAGCATGGATTTCCATCCTGTGCAACAAACTCTTCTTCTTGGTCAGCTTTCTGTGTTGCTTAATTATTCAGATATATACCGCTTTTCACTCTAAGCATGTGATGTTATTTTTCTGAAGATTGTGCTCGTCTGCCTTTTTCAGTTGGAACAAACATTGGTGACGTTGCTATATGGGAGATTGGTGGCAGGGAAAGGCTTGCATTTAAAAATTTTAAAGTTTGGGAGATAGGCAACTGTTCAATGACTCTACAGGTTAGTGCATCTCTAATAGAGTATTTAACCTTTCATGGGCTTCCTTCCAGTTTTGATAGATATTAATTTTCTCTTTCTTACTTATAGGCTTCTTTAGCAAATGAATATACTGCAACAGTCAACCGTGTGATGTGGAGTCCTGATGGGAACCTTCTTGGTATGTAGTAATCATCCCTCTTGTAATGTGAAGTGAGGATTTTTCTGGGGTGCATTTTGACAAGGGTATTGCTATGGAGAAAGTACTTGTAGTCTGTAGATTTTTTGATGGATTGAGCTCATTTTTAAATATTAAGAATTCTCTACTGTTTCATTTGATTTTCAGATTCTAAGAGGAAATTGTAGATGATTGAATTTTGGTAGCTCTAAGTGATTGTTTTTTTTCTTTTCAAACCACTAGTCGGCTTTTTATCCTGGTTCGAATCGGTTTAACGGGTTGGTGTGGTTTGTTGGTTTTCTTTGTACACTATACCTCTAGTGAGAAGTATTGATTTCCATCCATCAGATTTTGTGATAAGTGGATTGAGCACTATTTTTTCTTTTATTATGTGATATTACAAATGAAATTTATGAGGTCAGTGGTTTCTGTTATTCAGTCATGCTATTTTCTTGATTATCAATGTTGATCCAGGTGTTGCGTATTCTAAGCACATAGTTCATCTATACTCCTACCATGGTGGTGATGATTTGAGGAACCACCTTGAGGTGTGTTTAACCGTCAGATTTCAGTTATATTAAGCTATATTTGTCTGATATCTTGTCACTATTTTAGAAGCTACTATGATCTGATTTTCTTTTATTTGTTCTAGATTGATGCCCATGTTGGCAATGTTAGTGATCTTGCTTTCTCTCATCCAAATAAACAATTATGCATCATAACTTGTGGAGAGGACAAGGCTATCAAGGTATGCATAGTTATTAGTTGTCAGTTTTCTAAAGCTGAATTTTTATCATCAAAAGGTCTCATATTTTGGAGCCTATTTTGTCCACTCAGGTGTGGGATGCTGCCACTGGCTCTAAGCAGTACACTTTTGAGGGCCATGAAGCGCCTGTCTATTCTGTGTGTCCTCACTATAAGGAAAGCATTCAGGTACCATCTAATTTTTGTGCATCTCTAGAATCAGAATGATGAGATATATGGATTGTTGGTTGCATTTTTTCATTTTTGTCGATCGACTTAAAAGAGTATGTAAAGTGATATGTGGACAACCAATGCAAGTTTATCCCCCTCCCCCAAAAAATTGTGGACAATAATTATAAGAGAAAATGCTATGTCAGCAAACTTTTCCTATTTTTGCTAATACATAGGCCATCGCTATTTACCTTTTTGACCACTGTATACTTTCAAACTTGCATTAACAAATGCTGGATTTTGATGTGTTTTTTATTGTGATCTTGTCTTTCTGCTTACGGTTTAAGTATCGTTGTAGTTATCTCCAGACTACAATTTATTGGACATAAAAGTTTGTGTAGCTTCAACTATCTGATATGTTATGTTGATAAGCATTAATAGACAATAAGACAAGGAAATTTTGCGTATTTTTCTTTTGAGAGAGTTCCTCTATTGATTTTCTCTATCCCAGTCTTGTCTTTTTTCTAAGACAAGGAAATTTTGCATATTTTTCTTTTGAGAGAGTTCCTCTATTGATTTTCTCTATCCCAGTCTTGAACTCTTTTTTTCTAATCAAGGTCTTCATTTCTGCATTAGTTCATTTTTGCAACTGCTGTTGATGGGAAGATCAAGGCTTGGCTGTATGACAACATGGGATCCAGGGTTGATTATGATGCTCCAGGCCACTCATGTACTACAATGGCTTATAGTGCTGATGGAGCAAGGTAAAAGTCTAGTTTGCCGCCTAAATGGTGAAAGATTAAAGTGGCTAATATATTTTATTTGTCAAAAAACTGTAGGCTCTTTTCTTGTGGCACCAGTAAAGATGGTGAATCATACCTTGTGGAGTGGAATGAAAGTGAAGGTGCTGTTAAACGTACTTATGTTGGTCTTGGAAAAAGATCTGTAGGGGTGGTGCAATTTGATACTACTAAAAACAGATTCTTGGCTGCTGGCGATGAGTTCATAATCAAATATTGGGACATGGATAATACAAACCTCTTGACTACTGCAGATGCTGATGGCGGATTACCAGTATGTAGTTAAAATCTTATTACTGCTTTGAAGGTTATTGTTGTAAAATGTCGAGCACTTCTAAAAAGATACAAATTCACCTTTAGGCATCTCCATGCATCCGATTTAGTAAAGAGGGGACACTTCTAGCTGTATCAACCAGCGAAAATGGGGTTAAAATATTGGCAAATGCTGATGGTGTTCGGCTGATCCGTGCTATTGAAAGCCGTGCTCTTGATCCCTCCAGAGTTCCTCCTGGTGCTGTTGCCAAGGTATATATTATTATTATTATTATTTTTCTTTGGGTGGGGGGGGGGGTGCTTCATTATCTAATTTTTCTTTAACTGTTGACAGGCACCCATGATCAGCACATATGGTGCTTCTAGTTCAACTGCTGGAACTAGCATTAGTATTGCGGATAGAACTGCGCCAGTGACGGCCATTGTTCAACTGGTAGGTTTTTATGCTTAGCTCATGCAGTTGGATTATTCGGTTTTCACAGCTGCACACGTTTCACTGAAAACATTCCTTTACGCCTCTATAATTAATGTTTACACGTGCAAGATATTGTATGTTTGTCAATTTGCACTCTTGATAGAATATTTTGTCAACTATTTTTGAAACTACCTTTCAGAATGGAGATAACCGCAGCCTGCAAGATACCAAGCCTAGGATTCCTGAGGAGCTGGAGAAGTCCAAAATTTGGAAATTGACTGAAATTAGTGAACCTGCTCAAGTTCGTTCCTCGAGGCTTCCAGATAATCTACTGTCCGTGAGGGTAAGGATGTGGTACCTATCTGTTTAATTTCTTCTGCTTGGGGACCAAGGTGTCTAGGAGTTCCCCATTAGCTAGTTGTCCCAGAGCAAGTTTTGTCAAGTCTATTCATTTAAGTTTTTTTCTGGTTTGTTCATTTACCGAAAAGGAAAAGATAGGTACATTGTGGTTTTTAAAATTAGGAGTTTATATTTCCGATATCTTATGTAACTTGACTTATTGTTGATCAATTTTTATATTTTCTATATTCAGATCATTAGATTAATGTATACAAATTCTGGTGGTGCAATTCTGGCTTTGGCATACAATGCTGTACACAAACTCTGGAAATGGCAACGGAACGAGAGGAATGTGACAGGAAAGGTACTGGGACTATTTCTTTGAGGTTTTTTCTCTTCCCATATATTCCATAGTGAATAATCTGTCTGTTCCCCCTTTAACCTTGCTCTTTAATGTTTCTTTTCTGATGACCTTTTCCAATTTATCTCTCCAGGCATCTACTGCTGTCCCCCCTCAATTATGGCAACCTTCCAGTGGAATTCTGATGACAAATGATATAAGCGACACAAACCCTGAAGAAGCTGTTCCATGCTTTGCACTTTCCAAGAATGACTCATATGTTATGTCAGCATCTGGTGGAAAAATTTCTTTGTTTAACATGATGACTTTTAAGGTATTTATAAATCAATGTGTCTGGTTTAGCTGGATAGCTTGTGTATCAGTGTGATTGGTGGTTTTAAATCTGAGGCTTAACATACACTTAATGCCTTGCAGACAATGACAACTTTCATGCCCCCTCCACCTGCAGCAACTTTTCTTGCTTTTCATCCACAGGATAATAACATTATTGCCATCGGAATGGAGGACTCTTCAATACAAATCTATAATGTTCGCGTTGATGAGGTCCTGAAATAAATTAAGATTAGGATATCATAATTCATACAGATACGTGACATGTGCATAACATGATGATTTAAATACATTTTTAAATCTACAGGTGAAAAGCAAACTCAAAGGTCATCAGAAGAGAGTAACTGGCTTGGCTTTCTCTAGCATTTTGAATGTTCTGGTATCATCTGGTGCTGATGCTCAGGTAAATCCCATGTTATACTTAGAATATCTGCAGGACCCAGATTTACTGTTGGGACTTGCTCAATGCTTTTTTAGTAGACACTTGAGAAATTTAAGTGGGTAATAGAGTGTAGAATTTCTTGTAAACAGCGAAAAAGCTTTCTACCTTGTCATCAAGTTGCTTTCTATTGCACTTATTACCTGATTATGGCAGGAAAGTTAAAACACAACAGTTCCCTTCCAAATTGTTTCCATTGATTTCTCCAGGGAATTTCCATCCAGTAATTTTATTGGAGCGCAGCATTAGTAGTGTGGACTGATATCTCTCTTTATCTTGGTTTCTTACCTTTTACATTTTTCAGCTATGTGTTTGGAGCATGGATGGATGGGAGAAGAAAGCCAGCAAGTTTTTGCAGATCCCCTCTGGTAGAGCAATAAATCCTCTTGCTCAGACACGGGTTCAGTTCCATCAAGATCAGACGCACTTGTTGGTTGTTCACGAAACACAAATAGCAATATATGAAGCATCAAAGCTTGAATGCGTGAAGCAGGTTTGTAAGACATGTATCTTGTTTACTTGGTGCTTTGCTTCTTGGTGGGTTACGATAATGTTGTGTCCTATGTTTATTTGGCAAACATTCTATTATTGCATGGTGGGAGATAGTACTTTGATTTTTCATATAAATAGACCCCAAATCACACAAACTAGGAATTATTGTTAAAACTAGTCAAAAATATTGTTTTTAGTCTTGGTATGTTTGTCTGATCTGATCAACTCGAGGAAAGGAGGCTGTTGAACTCACATTAAGTTTGGTTCCTTGCAGTGGGTTTCACCAAATTTTGCAGTTACTGATGCGACGTACTCGTGTGATAGCCAATCAATTTTTGCAAGTTTTGATGATGGAAGTGTGAGTATCTTTACTGCTGCAGCACTCAAGCTGAGGTGTCGGGTGAATCCTGCCGCCTACTTGCCTTCTAACCCAAGGTATGCATCTTTCCTTATCTATTTTTTTTCCAAGTTATGAAGCATATCAGGGACAAGACTAATACTAGGTTTAGTTTCATATTCTCTCATGTTTGTTTCCTAGTTGCCTGATAATGTACTTGACAGCTCCAGAGTATATCCACTTGTCGTTGCTGCTCATCCATCTGAATCAAACCAATGCGCAGTAGGACTTACTGATGGTGGAGTTTATGTGCTTGAGCCTCTAGAGTCGGAAGGTAAATGGGGTACACCTCCTCCAAATGAAAATGGTGTTGCCCCTGGCATGAGCTCTGCTGCCGCTGGTCTTGATCAAGCATCAAGGTAGCGGCTGCAGTGGGCTCTCTGATGCAAATGCTCCTGTGCTATATTTTCGGTGGGAGCTGTAGATTTTCAGATCTAGGACACAACCTCTTGGCGCCAGTGATAAGAAGTTTGGCAGTGTCTCCTGTGGAAGCTGAGACAGTATGGAAGATCAGTATTCAGTGAAAAGAAGGATTCAAAGAAAGACAAAATGTTGATAATTATAGGTAGATTAGGGATTCAGTTCAACCTCTGAGAAATTTTGCCTATTAAGTTGTTTCTGTTCAAGCACTAAACTATGGCAGTGTAATTATTAAGAGCTCAAGCAAGTCAGTTGTTTTTTCTCTCTCTCTCTCTCTCTCTCAAATACAGAGTCATACCGGCTAGATGAACATTAACGCAAACAATAAGCTGATCAAAGCTAATGGAAGCTAATGCATTTGCGTAACTCTACACATATGTGCTTGAGTTACGCAAATGCATTATTCATTTATCTGCCTGTAGAATTTAACCAGTTTTTCATGAATCGTCTCCAGCCTATTTACGTCTTGAATTGCCAGAGAAGTGTCTTGTTAATTTTGTGTCCTTTCTACTTGGTCTGTTTCAGCATCACATCTCAAAGCGGATAACTATGCTTCTGCTGGTAAAAGTTGAAACATCCCACATGATTTACTCCTTGCCTTTTTGGATTAACTTAGTCGGACACTTTCTGGTAGCCTCACTTAAAAGATGCACTTAATCATCACATATGTATAATGTATACTTAAAAGTGTAGGTTAACAACTCTTATATTAAAGTATTTTTTTTTTATTTTACAAATATGACAATACTATACATGATTTAGAGAGAAAAGGATGAGTTCATGTAAACTCGAGGAAATCCCTTAGATATGCCTCTGCATATAGACGGTCACATGATTGGATATACCGACCAGTTAATGCATTGTGCCAACGCCCAACATATCGGAATAAGACTGGAGACAAAAATGTAGAAACGAATTAAATAATGACAACCAAGTTCGAAGGTATTGTATAGTTAATTCCTTGCTATAATATACTGTAATAAGTTATATGTTCCATTTTGTTAATAAATGCTAGGGACCTCAGTGTCTACTCTCTAGATTAATTTATATTTATAATCAACAAAAAAACATTACTATTTCATGTGGTTCGAGATATTTGTCGTTTTTCTATTGTATTTTCTTTTTAGAAGTATTCTAGAAAAACAAGAAATAACTTATCAAATTTTTAATCTGCATTTACAGTGAGATATTGAAAGAATAAAATTTCATACATACGGGTTTATGACTAAGACTCTGCAATATCTTTCTTTACAAGAATAAAAAAGTAGAGATAGATACATTTTGTATGTTGATCTAAAAGAAATTTAATTGTTTTCATTCACATACCGAATCTTCATTTATTTGGGATTGTGACAAAATTATGATTATCTATTTGAATATTCTTCAACTTTTTCTTTTTAGAAATTTTTATGAGTAGGGGACCTTAAGGGTAATATGTGTTAGATGAATTTAAAATTAAATTAAGGGCGTAGGATCAGATGAATTTGTTATACTGTATACTAAAATAAAAAACATCCCTACTTTTGAGTCCACAAGTATTGAAACAGCTTACCACTTTTGTGTGATTCCATGCTAAACCTGTATATTTACCCGTTTGGCTCCACCGAAAAAACTTGAAAAGTGGTGTTTGGTCATATAATTTGATAAATATATTTGTCAAGTACACCAAATTCTCAAATATTAGAAAAAATTAGTATTTGAGCCAAGTTCTAATATTTGGAAATTTTAAAAAATTCAAAAAGTACCCTTAACTTTTATATTTTATAAAAAATATCCATTATTTATTAATTTCAACTAATATTTGTTGCAACCTCCTCCAAAATAATTTGAGTTATTTATTTTTTAAAAAATATTAAGGGATAATTTCAGAGACCTCCCCTCACGTTTTAACCCTATAACACATACTTTCCTTTTGGTTTCAGATATTACACTCAGCTCCCTTATTTTTTAATTTTTGTAAGCAAACTTATTTAAATGATAATCTTTCAACCACAATCCAAAAATACCTTTTTATGACATTAATATAATTATTTAATACTTCTATATGACTAATAACCTAAGCAATATTTCATTCCAGTTTTTAATACTATATTTGAGCTTTTTTAGCTTGAGCTTGGATTCTAAACCATAAGAATAAATCAATGGGTAAATTCATTTTTGGATAGAAAAGTGCAACATGCATACTTGACCTCCAAATATTTGTATAAACACTATTTATTTCATTTGACATGCGATAATAAATGTTTAGTTTGATAATTTTTTAGATTTAAGAAAAAAAATTATGTTCATATATATATATATATATATATATATATATATTAAATTTTCTGCACATAATTACCAATATTTTCCGACCCTAAACAATATTTTTATAATAAATTTTCAACATTCTTTTTGTACTTAAAATATTGCATATGTATTAACCGTAAAAATTACAACTAAATTTAATATGTTTAAGAAGTTCCACCAATTAGCAAGTTCGATAGTATACAATGTTGTGTTTGATAAAAAAAGAAGATAGTTTACAAGGAAATACATAGATGTATATAATGAGGTACGCGATGGAGCACCATCAGTAGAGTATTTTATGTCAGTTAAATATTTTGGAAATTTTCGTTTAAAAAATTAATAAAAAATAATGTCAAGAAAGGGCAACTTTGAAATATTGAATGAGTTTTAATGATTAATAAAAAGTAATGTCAAAAAAGGGGAATATTGGATGGGTTTTAGTTTGGTGAAAAATAAGGGAATATATGAAACTAGAAGGGAAATTGGTGTTATAAGGTTAAACTTGAGGGGAGGCCTTTGAAATTATCCCAAATGTTAATATAAAAATTATAATTTCGTCAACTATAATACCAAATCATCAAACTACACGGGATACTCCCGATTGTCCTGCATTTGCAACACTTGTAAACGAAAACGATATTCCCAATTTCCCATTCCCTCTGATTTCTCTGATATACGTATCATCCCCAAATTAAATATCCTACGACTACGACCTTCGTAAACTCCGTCACTTGATCCCCATATATATACATTCACTAGATCCACATTCACCATGTTTTTCTCCCTCTCAATTTCCGGCGACGATGAACGGAAACACATTTCATAGTCGGAACAGTTCTTCCTCTACTCTCAGCAAAAGGAACAGCACTGAAAGGAAAGGTGACGTTACAGAAATGAAGAAGAAATCGGCAACGGCAACGGCAACGGCAACGGCAACGGAGTGGTTAGGTAATGCGTATTTCATGAAGTGGAGGATGGAGGATGTATTCGGTGTAGTGAAGTACCATCCGATACCGTGTATCTTCGCTGCTTCACTGCTGTTTTTCATGGGAGTGGAATATACTCTTCGTATGATTCCAGCTTCTGCTCCGCCTTACGATCTGGGATTTATTGTTACAGTTCCTCTTAATCGATTGCTTGCTGCTAAACCCGCTCTCAACACTCTCTTTGCTGGACTAAACACGGTACGCTACGCTACTACGCACATCACCAAATCGGTGCATGTCCGTGTCATCGATCTAGTTATGAACTGGATCTACAGTTTTTATCAACAAAATTTTAGCATTAATCAAAATTCATTCAAAAAAAATTTCACGAATCTAGTTTGTGTTTAATTTAGGTGTTTGTGGCGATGCAAACGGCGTACATTTTGGGGACTTTTCTAATTGAAGGACGGCCTCGAGCGACGATATCGGCGCTGTTTATGTTCACATTCAGAGGGATTCTCGGGTATGCTACACAATTGCCTTTGCCGGAGGTACGTTTACTTTCCCTTTTTTCTATTAATCCACCCCTGTATACAAGCTCTTTCTTTACAGCTAGATGCCTTTTGCTTTTAAAACTTTTAAAAGAGAGTTTCAATAACTTTACCAAATCACCTTTATCAATTCTAGACTAGTTACAACAGGTAACATCTCTTGTGTTTTTAAGATTACAAATTTTATATTTTTTTTTAAGATTTTAAATTACAATTTAATATTTTGAGAAGGCTTATTTGTAAAAATATTATTTGAATAACTTAATAATGTTAAGTTTTTGTTCTTATAAATATATTTAATTCACCACTTAAAAATGCGTTATTTCCGCTTTATTCGCGTAGATCACAAGCTAACCATACATTTGATTTAAATACTAGTATGAATGACACTATCTTGAACTTCCGTGTAGTCTCGTGCTCATAGAAGGCTCCCGTTTCATTTTACTTAATCCACATTTACTTTACATGAAAAAATATTTACAACTAAGCTTGGAAGAAAATAATAAATTTCTCTTGATTTGCTCAAATGGACAACTAAAATGAAATGGTGTATTTCAAACAATATTCTATATAACAGAAATGTTAATGTTGAATAAATGCTGTTTATTACTAATATTTTTTTCCATAAGTCATAGTGGGGGCCGGGGGACCATATTATAGCTTCAGCCTTAATCAGCATAAATAGCTGTCTAACAAATAACTTGGACTTGTCCTGGCTAATTCAATGCGATAAATGTTATACTACATTTTGGATGCTTGTGCTTGGACAGTACATTAGCACCACCCACATTTGAAATTGACTAGTGTAGAGTGTCAATTCTCTACCATTAAACCTCCATGTTCTGAATTATTTGAATGTATGATTCAATTTAATGCTATCAATACTAGATTTCGAAAAATGCAGTGATATATGGCTTTCTGAATTGTAGGATTTCTTGGGGTCAGGGGTCGATTTCCCAGTAGGGAATGTGTCGTTTTTCTTGTTTTATTCAGGGCATGTTGCGGCCTCCGTGATTGCTTCGCTGGATATGAAACGTATGCAGAGATGGGAAATGGCTAGAGCATTTGACGCATTGAATGTATTGCAAATTGTGAGGTTGCTAAGCACTAGGGGCCATTACACTATTGATTTGGCTGTTGGTATTGGCGCTGGCATTTTGTTTGATTCTATGGCCAGAAACTATGTGGAGACTAGGACAAAACTATCTGCTGCTAATGGTAGTGGGGTGGAATACTCTCTTAAGCATGAAAATGGAGTGAAATACCAAAGTGTTTCTTCAGATTAAAATAAAATGTATCCACTCAAATGTGTGGTGGTAGATTTTAGGTTGAATTGGCTTGGTCCAATTGTAGGGTCTTGTCTTAGTTCCAGTTAGGTACTTTGCAAACTGCAACTGCAACTGCAGGTTCCCACTCACCCACCAAACTCTCCATGCTTTTCCTTCATAATTTTAATGTTAGCAGCTTTCTGTAGATTTTATATTCTCCTAATGTAGGGTAGATTTTTTCTTGTCATGTAACTAAAGACGACTCTGGCTTGGTGAAATCGTAGTCTTTTAGAGCACCTATATTTCAATTAGGTTCTTTGCGATTGCAACTGCGCCTTTTTGTGCCTTTATTTCAATTACTTTACTCACTTTTAGTCGTCTAATTCTGGATTTTCCACTTACTTTAACATATACTAACATAATTATTTTACTAATTAAAGCTAAAAGTAATATTATCTTCGTTCACTTTTACTTATCAATTATTTCTAAAATAGATTTTAGTTTTACTTTGACACTTCTGACATATTAAAAAAGGACAATAATTTTTTTATTCATGTTTTACACTTAGTATTAAATATATATTCTGCAAATTATTTTTCAAAACCTAATACTAAACATCAATTAATATGGATAATTTGATTAAAAAAACCTATAGCAATATTTATTTTCTTAATGAGTATGACAAGTAATGAACGGATGGATATTTATTTATAATATGTTAAAAATTGATAAGTAAGTAAAATTGAAGAGTGGGAATAGAAAAACTAATAAGCTTAAATAGGCCGCCCCCTCTGTTCAGATTTACTTGTCAAATTTTGATTTGACTCACTTATTTAGAAAACATAATTAGTAATTTAGTATAATGAATTTATCGTTTTATCTCTATTAATTGATAGGGTCTGAAACATATTTACCCATAATAATTTTCAAAGATATTAATTCAATGTAAATTAATTGATGATATTATAGAAAGAAAAAAATTTGTACTATATTGATTTATTAAAAACAAATAAGTAAAAGTATAAATTAAATTAGAAAATATTTTACTAATAAAAGTGAATAAAGGGCGTAAGTTACAACTCATAGGACATACAACCAAGTTATAACACACAACACACATATATAAATCTTCAGTCTTCACCCACCGCTCAACCAAAAAATAAAAAGGAAACAAGTTGCGTGTTTTTCTTGCTTTTTTAATCACGTTAGCAGCATGTATGAAAATTGAAATTATGAAAGCGTTCGGACTTGGTTCTCTCTTTCACCATATTTTGTTATTTAAGACTATTTTCTTTGAATAAGTTAAAGTAATGAATTAAATCTTGACGGGATAATACTCCATTTATCTCTAATTACTTGCCCACTTTTGAATTAATACACATATTAAAAAAACAATGATTGACATAGTGAGTTTATCATGTTATCCCTATTAATTATGAAATGGAGAAATTAAAAACTTGAAATTTTCAAGAAGTTCAACCTTTTTCAAAGAAATTAATTGAAGGTATAGGTTAAAAAAAACTTGTTCTTTTTGATTTGTTAATATGGACAAGTAATTAGAAACAACTAAAAATGGACAAGTAATTAGAAACAGAGGGAGTATATTCTAAATACCTTAAATAAATTTCCAAAGAGTGCAAAAAGAAAGAAAAAGATGTAGTACCAAAAATGATGTGAACGAATGGGATAAAATCTATTAGAATAAGCACTTGCTCAACTCAAGTAATCTTCTCATTAGCAATTCAATTATTGAACTAGGCATTAAAATGATTAGGACTACAAATATCCAAAAAAAAAAAAAAAAAAGGTATCCATGAACTATGCATTAAAATGATGGGACCGAATTATAAAATGTGGCAATTCTACCATCGCAAAAAAGGACCACACTCGTGATTCTGTGGACTCAACTGATTTCACCGTCACGAGTCGGGACTTGAGACTAAAATTACGGTTATAGTCTCTTCTTTGCTGTTTTTTTTTTAATCATTCGATGTTTGATATTTATATTTAACTTGATTCTCATATTACAGAGTTCATTTTTTGTGAGTTGTGGATATTTTTCATTCTCTAATTCTCAAATCTGAGACCGAGTGAACGAATTTCAATTACTCCATCACAACCCACTATCCAGTTTACTTAATTTGAGCTTGTGGATATCTTGAATCTTGGTCTCTTCTTTGTAAATATCCATTTTAATTTATTATGGATTTTGAAGAATTGAAGTCTTCTTTCCATAATCATTTAAATTTGTTGATGGTTGGATTAAGACTTTGAAGCCCATGATATCGATATCCACCTTGGATCATACATAAAGCAATAATTAAGGTGGATTGCGGCGCACACAACATGAATTAACACATTATTAGCATGGGTTGATCAGGTCTTCTCCGTCCAAGAACAGATCCATCACTAATTCTTGAATTAACGAACATTTAATGGTACGGTATGATACACAATTATCAAAATTAGTCTTACTTTAACCGTATTTTTTTTAATCAAATCAATTCTTTTTAATTCTATGATTTCCTACTATTATAACTTCCAAATTTATCTTTTACACAGATACAAAAATCCGGACAAGTTCGGGCCAATATATATTTATTGCTGGATAAGAAAGTGACACATTATATTAAAATGTGTGATAAATATATTATCTATAAATAAAACTTGTATTATATGTGTTTTAATATGATTAAAATTGTATTAGAAATGTATTAAAAGTGATCAAGTAAAAAAAAATGTTACTACTATAAATGGTAAATATTTTCTTAATATAGTATATTTATGTAAGTTTTCCTTTTTTTATTTGTTTTAATTTTATAATTTTGCTGTCAATTATTTTTGCAATATTTTAAATGTACATTATAAATTATATGAGCACATGAGATATTTTGAGAGTCCTAATTTGGAAGCAGCAATAATAAATCTAAAATGACTAAATTACCCTCGAACTTAGTGGATATTTTCGGAAAGCACACACGTCAACCGAGATGTGTGTGCTTATTCCCTCTTATTTATTATTAGTAGTGGAAATTCTCAAAGACATATACTTCTCCATTTGAAATTATCTGCATTTTTTTCTTTACACACCTATAAGAAATATTTTATGTGTCTTATATTAATTGTCCACATAATAATAAATAGATATTTTAAATTACTTGTCAAAATTTATAAAATAAAGATAAAATGAATTGAATTTTTCTCATTTTAGCCTTATAATTATTAATTGTTTTTTTAAAAGTGTATACAAAGTTAGTAAAGTTAAAAAAGTTTTTTATAAGGTAAACTAGTAAAAATACCTTTCTTTCTTAAAACAAGTGTAAATGGAAAAAATAGACAAGGAGTATTAATTATGAGGAAATTTTTTATTAGTTTAATCTTATATATATCTAAGGTATAATATCTCTCTATTAAATGTTCACTCAATTTATTTGTCATCTTTATTAATGAGTATACATGCAATTATAAAATTCACCTTGCAACTTATTAACAAAAATGAGTAGAAAATCTAAATAGACATCTAAAAATAAATTAAATTAACAACTTCAAAAAGTTAACATTTGGGAAAAAATAATAAGTTTACTTCCATTTATAAAACGATAAATAATTTGAAATTGAAGAAAATTTAATAAATGTTTGAAGTCGTATGAGAATCAAAAATAAGAGTTACACTACAAAAACGAATAAGTGCCTTGTAATCCTATATTTTGACAATTGGTTCTGCATTTTTTCCCCCTTTTTTGCTTATAAATCACTGACTTGTAGTCAACATAACAAGTTCCCAACTACTTTAATTTTACCAAGAAAATAAATTCCCAACCAACGATTGTTGTGATGTGTCCACTAAGCACCGGCCACGTGGCATAAGCACAAATATACAGAGTATTAGGCAAACGATATCAACTTTTTAAGTTTGATTAATTTACTGATTTGTTAGAGTTTTACAACAATCAGTTCACCTAAAATACATCAATTAGTCGTCCATGTTCATTGTTCAGCATTGATGAATCACTTTGAAAAGTGTAAAGATAACTTATGCAGAAACTATGCTAAACGAGTAAAAAAAAATTAGTTGCTATTATGTGCCCTGTCTTTCAAGTATTATAGATTCACACGTAGCTCTAGTTATAAAAAAAACAAAAAAAAAAACAGGAACTGTGATACGGGATTCAAAATAGCAGGAAGGTTTCTTTTTTTTCTAGAATAGAATATATTGGAAATTCTAGTCTAGAGAAAATAAAGAGTACGAAGAGAGCTGAATATAATAGACGGCTAGCTGTCTAGTTCTAATGTAACTCCTAACTTTGCTGAGAGGTGTAAAGGAAGATTATTTATACATGAGTGATGAATAACATAATAAAGTAATTGCTGGAGCAGATTACTACTATAAATCTGTATCAGTTTTTCCATCCCCTGAATATTAACTTTTTGTACCTCAGAGATACCTAAAATGCTTATGTTAAACCAAGTCACTCATCATAAACAAGTGAAATTCCTAAATCTTGAATATTGAAGCAACAATAAACAGTTACCTGTAAACTGCTACTCTGAATTACGTATGAAAGTACATCGATTCATACACAGATCACGAAAATTCCTTAATAGAAGTTACATCTTCACAATTAATCATTAAGAAGAGACAAACCAACTATGTGAATGTGGCAGAGGAATTGGCATTACAGATAATATAGTTAACCCGATAACTTTGACGGTGAAGTCAGTTATTAATGTCACTTCAAATGAGGGGCTCTTGTGCCTTTCTCTTTATGGTAAAAATTCTAATTCTTTTGAATCCATGTTGCCATTGTTGGGCAGAAAGAGACTATTTCAAAATGGATAACGCACCATCAGAGGTATAAAAACAGAACCACACAAACCCAACTCTGCGTTCGCAGAAAGTTAGTAATATCTCTGACAAAATTAAAGGAGGAGGAAATGGCCCGAAAATCGTGGTTCACAGACGTAGCCAGGTAGGCGTCAAGCCCCGGTCCCAAAAAATCTACTACTCAAGCAATGGCATCGTAAATGCCCCACCGCCTTATCAGTTACTTATCACCTTCTTTGCCCAACTTGGATTTCCCCCTACTTGACGTTAAATCTCCACCATTAACACCCCCTACTTGACGCTAAATCTCCACCATTAACTCAAAACTTACTTTACAAACCAAGCAAACCCCAAACCAAACAATTGCCAAAAGCCCAACAATGGCCCTCTTATCACCACCGCCCTCTAAGTCCAAGCCTTACCCATTTTCGCCGCTTCCCCAAGTAGTTCATAGGCCGGCGAGGAGCACTTTCCCTGCTCAAACAACAAAAAATGTAAATTCCCTGTCTTATACTTCAATAACAACAAAAAATGGCGCGGTTAACAAGTGGAATTGTTATGGACTGGAAGGAAAAGTTAGATTTAGCAGAAGAGTAATGCTAATGCCAATTGTGAGTGCAGCAGTGACGCAGCCCGTGTCAGAAAACGAAAGAGAATCGAACTTTAAGAGGATTCTTCTTTCTGATGTAGTGGTGACCCGGCCTAGGGAGGTGCTTTGGGGTAGGAAATGGAATCCAGTGGATATGGCCTCAGCTGCGGTGGTGGTTTCTATGCATTTGCTCTGTCTATTTGCACCATTTACTTTCAATTACGCTGCTCTTGGGATTGCATTTGGGTTATATGTAATCACTGGACTTCTGGGTATTACACTTTCTTTCCACAGAAACCTCTCTCACAGAAGTTTCAAACTTCCCAAATGGCTTGAGTACTTTTTTGCCTATTGTGGTGCCCAAGCACTTCAGGTAATTCAATAAACCCACTACAAGTATTCTATCTTATTTTTCTTGTATTAGGCATTTGAATTTACTATGTCATGTGTGATTGTAGGGACATCCAATTGATTGGGTCAGTACTCATAGGTACCACCATCAGTTTTGTGATTCAGAGAAAGACCCTCACAGTCCTTATGAAGGATTTTGGTTCAGTCATATGAGTTGGATGTTTGATACCAACACCCTTACTGAGAGGGTAAATCTTCCATCCCACCATCTATTTGCCTACTTATGAAATGGAAAGAATTCTTTGAATTGATGTACTATTTATGTGTAGTGTGGGAAGCCCAACAATGTGGGGGATTTGGAGAAGCAAGGTTTCTATCAGTTCATTCGTGATACTTATGTGATCCATCCCATCGCGCTTGCAGTTCTGTTGTATGCAATGGGAGGATTTCCTTACATTGTTTGGGGCATGGTAAGTGGTGTTTTTCTTAGTTTGCACAACTCCATTCATGGAGAAAGCTTTCATTTTCCCTTTTTAACATTTTGGGAAAACTATTGATTGGGGTAAAATGAAGAATTGGTTGATAAAAATTGTACATTTTTTCCACATAACACTACCATAAAGATTGAAATATCATGTGTACAAATGAGGAAATACAATTTACAATTTGAATAAGCTTGTTTCTCTTTAGTCTTTTGGGTATTTAAGGTATCTTTAAGCAAGCTTTGTTATCTGTTCAAGTCTCCAAATGTGTTTGTATATGTCCACCCGCCTAGTTCAAGTTGTGACCCCATTTTGTGTATTGTAGTTTCTTTATGTGTCAAATCTCCCAATGGCAAGTTGTGAACCAACTTTCGGAAGAAATCTACAGTTGCATCTCTCATTAGACTACTGTTTCTTCATGTGTCAAATCTCCTAATGGTTTTGGATCTTTCTCCCTGCCTAACTCAAGTTGTGAGCCAATTTTGTGGAAGAAAGTTGTTGTGTTATCTGTTGGTAGGGTCTTTTATTTTCTTAACAAACTACTGGACAAAATCAAGTGCTAATTTGTTGCTGTTCCATACAACATGTCTTTTGGATCTCACTGGCAATTAATTTAATTGTAGCAGTTAAATGATGCTCGACAATAGTTCTGTCCTTGAAGGGTGAAAGAAATAGTTAACCAAGAAAAATTCTAGTACCTTTCAAGAATTGATCAGAATGACTTTCCGAAACTTGCAAGAGTCTTGAAAGAAAGTTTAAACAAGTAACACAGGCAAAATTCTGAGTTATATGCATTTGGCGCAATGAGATTCTGAAAATTCAATTGCTAAATTGGCTGCATGTGCAGGGGGTGAGAATTGTGTGGGTATACCACATAACTTGGCTAGTAAATTCAGCATGCCATGTTTGGGGAAAGCAAGCGTGGAATACTGGTGACTTATCAAGGAACAACTGGTAAGCGTATTTAGTTTTATACTTTAGTGTATAAAAGTTAAATTTATTTGTCTTATTGCTTCTTTTCTTTTTGTCCATTTTTGGGGGGGCTCATCGCGATAATTTGTATAATATAGGTGGGTGGCATTGCTTGCATTTGGAGAAGGTTGGCACAACAACCACCATGCGTTTGAGTATTCGGCTAGGCATGGATTAAAATGGTGGCAACTTGACATGACTTGGTATGTCGTAAGATTTCTTCAAGCTATTGGATTGGCCACTGATGTCAAGTTGCCAACTGATACTCATAAACAGAGGCTGGCATTAGCTGACAGTTAGGGAAATCACAATATATATCACGAGAAATTTAGATTCTTGAGTGACTAATTACTGTAACTACGTCGAGCTCACGGGTGAAGCTTCTTTCTTCTGCTCCTCCATTTTGTAACTTCTTGGAATGAAAGCTACATTTGCTCAATTTGCTAGTACTTTGCCTATAGATTCTCCATAAATCTTATTGCAACACTGAAGCCTTGCTGCATTCAAATTGTTAGCTCTTGTTACGGGGGAGAATAAATGAAAATGGGTGAATGATAAATGGACACGAAACAAAGAGGAATGGTAAGTTTATGTCCCACAATATTAATCTAGCTTTGTTGTTATATTATGATACAAAATAACTCAAAGTCCCAAACAATGAGAAAAAATATACTTTTCCTAAATAATGAGAAAAAATATAGTAGTACTTTTCATAAAACGTGAGCAAGTTCAAACAATGAGAAAAATATATTTATCATAAAATGTGAGCAAGAATATACTTTTCATAAAATGTGTAAAAATGTATTTCTCATAAAATGTGAGCAAGTCTCAAACAATGAGAAAAATATACTTTTTCATAAAATGTATCCGTCTAAGACAAACTCTTGTTAAGGAGATTGAAGAGTAGAGATAGTGGACAACCATTTAAGTGATACTCGTATGTGATAATTTACATTTTATATGTGTTCATTCATTTTTATTTAAACTTAATTCAAACATATAATTCAAAGAATCAAACTATAGAAATATCGAGCGACAAATCCACAAATTCTGTTTTTTGACATTTTCAAACCGATAATTTATTTTTCTTATCATGTTGCTCCGAACAGTTTCTATTTGTATAATAAGTTATTTCTTTTTATATAATGAAAATCGCAATATATTATAATAATAGGCGGTAAACGACAATGACAAAACTTAGGAGGGGATATGTTTGATTTCTGGACGAGTCTATTATTTCATATAAGATTGATGATAATAAAAAATATCTTTTGAAAAAAACTAAATATGTCATTATATCCTCTCCGAAAGGAAAAATTAATTTGAATTGAATTATTTGAGATTTTTTAGAGGTTCTTGCTTTACATGTACGATAACATTCACCAATAGGATGCAAATTATGAATACAAATTATTTGACACTACAACTAAAAAAATCAAGGTTATATTTACGGAGTAACATTCCAAAGTTGGGAAGTGGGTACCAATTGAGCTTATAAGCTCACATCTACATTATAAAAATAAATATATAGAAGTTTCAAATTATAGATTATGACATCTTTGTTTAACTTTTTGCATTAGATACGTTTTTACAAGAAATTAATTGTACACTTCTTTTGTGAAATATATTATCAATGAAAAAAATATTTTGGGTGATCAGAAATGATAGACATCGATCAAGTCCATATTCCTTTGGTGAATATATCACAAATTACAATTAATAAATTGATAATTAAAATGACAAAAATAAATAAATTTATATTCATGCCAACTCCAGCATAATATACATCAATCCAATAGAATGATTTTTTTTATCTATCCCCATTTGAATACAACGACCTAACAAGTCAATAACATTTTGTTACTTAAAGCAACTTTGAATTAGTTAAATAGTTCAAAACTTTATTTAAAAAAACACCTTCATTCAACATAAAATTATGCTTTTTTTCATAGTGACAAAGTTGGAAACATACAATTTTTTCTTAGTCTCAATTATCTTTGTACTACATTAATCTTAAAATATATTCCCTTCATTCGCTTTACTTGTCACGGTTTGATCTAATACATCCATTAAGAAAAACAATTAATAATATAAGTATTTTATCAAAATATCTCTTATTAAATGATGTATGAGAAAATGATTGGAAAATATTCCTTCTATTCACTTTTATTTGTCATATTTCGACTTGGCACACCCATTAAGAAAATGATTATTGATATAGGTATTATTGATATAGGTATTTATCAAACAATCATAATTAAATTATGTTTAGTATTAAGTCATGAAAAATGATGTGAAGAAAGAGTATTTAATGTTGAGGTAAACATGGAAAAATATTACTGGATCCACTCTTGATATGTCAAAAATGACAAGTAAAAATGAAAATCTATTAGGAAAAAATGACAAGTAAAAGTGAACGGAAAGAATAAGTATTTCATGCTAATGGAAAAAAATTATTATCTTTTCTTGATATGTCAAAAGTAACAAATAAAAATAAAAAATTATTTTAAAAATAAGTGACAAGTAAAAATAATACGAGGGAGTAAACACCGTAGTTGTACCGTAATTAACAGACATTCTCTTCACGACCCATTAAAATTTAATCATTAATTTATCCCTCTGATTTACTCCCTCCATCCTATTTTATATGTCATTTTTTTACTTTGCACTTGCATTAAGAAATGATGTAATTTTACCTTTCTACCCTTATTTAATGTTTTCTTAAGTCAACTTTATTAATAAATGACAAGATTAATTAACTATTCTATCAAGGGTATAATAGGCAAAATATGATAATTTATGCATAAATTTTATAAAATGACAAGTATTGTGGTACAACTATTTATAAAAAGCGATAACATATAAAATGGAACGGAGGGAGTAATTTTTTAAAAACGAAAGCCCTATAATTAGTTACCCGCATTCTCACAAATGAAATTATGAGACTATGGAGTAACCTTGGATGACTATAGAATATAGGTAGACAAATAATTACATTTCTATTGAATTCTGTATTATATTGCACTCATAAGAGCTAATCAGACAATAAAAAGGCAAAATAATTGTGATCTCGAGCAATGTATCAATGCCACTAATATTTTGATGCACAAACGTGACATGAAGAGGACGCAATTGTGTCCTAATTAATTTAACTTTTAGGAAGCGCACGAATTATTAGATTATTGATTAGTTGCCTAAAGTTTTAATTTCTAGTATACATGTCGAATTTCTAGGCCAAAAGACATCAGAACTAGTCTATAATTATAATATACTCTCTGTGTCTAATTTTTTGTGGCACATTTTTTAGTTCGGTCACAAAAAATGTAACCTCCACATAATTTGAAATAATTTAATTTTAAAATTTGATTTTTATCATCAATTAAATGAGTTATACTCCACACACAAATATCTATAATTTGTTTGCACCCTCTAACTTGACCTCATTGGATGTTTATGTCTTTCAACTTTAAATTTTCATAAGTAGCACACCTAAACTTATATTGATTTAAACAAGTAGATACATGTTTCCACGTGTATTATGTTAGATAAAATACATGTGTCTAATTGTTTAATATTATACAAATTTATGTATTCACTTGTGCACATCAAAAATGGAGAGAATAAAAGTCATAGATAAGATCAAATTAAAAGACATATATATGTATAATACCTTAAAATATCTTCTATGAAATTTTATATCAAGCCAAACGATGCCAAGAAGTAATACTACTAGCAAACATTTAGAAAGTTTGTAATTTGAACGAAGAAAAAACAGCCACAGTAAACAAGCACGGGAGCATAAAGCATGATTATGAAGTCTATGCATATATATTAAAAAATTGGAGAAGCATTTTGGACATGGGCGTCTTCAAAAGTGTTGTATTTTTTAACTTATCAATATTAGTGTAAGGGTTCATCTCCCAAGCTATGGAAGTTTGATATTTTTAATTCCAAGCATGCAGTATTTTTAGAATGTTTGGGATAAAAATATGATAAAGAATGGGAAATGTTTGTTCGGTTATCGAAACTTTTATGGTATTTTAATGAGAATTAAAAAGAAATGCCAATTTTAGCTACTCACCTCATTATGAAAGGATAGAACTTGCACCTACTAGAAAAAAATTTACTATTATTTTATTGAAAATTTCACTAAAAAATATTGAATGATTATTTTTATAGTTATATTGATTGAATCACTAAGAGAAAAAAATATTCATTTTTTTAATAAGAAAAATTAGAAATCTTTTCTAGCATTTTAGTAACAATCTATTTTATTTTTTTTTCGTCAATAACAAATTTCATGTTATATAATATAAATTTCTCATGAATTTTCGTTGGCCAAAAAACTATATTTCTATTAGTATTGGAGTAACAACTAGCTTGAATATTATTTCCTCCAATCTAATTTAGGTGTTTTACTTTTATTTTTAGGTTGAAGTATTCTAATTTCAACAATCTATTTGACAAACATAATACCATAAAATTTAAAGAATTACTCGCCATCTTTTTTATAAGATTTTGACCTTAATTACGTATTCAATCAAACTAAAATACGTGAATTGAAACCGAACATAAGTTTCTATCACATTTCACTTAATTTATATGATTCCAATTTTCATTATTTAATAAATTTGCTTAATATAACTTTCGAGCAGGGAGCAGGAGCCAGGTTGCCACATCTTCACTTGAGCTGTTACATAGTGAAGAACATTGAGACTGTAGCATGTTTGGCAGTGACCAAAAAGTTAATGCTTTGGCCAAACTCCAAGACTTGGTGGGCATGGAGGTAGTGGCATAAAACAAACAATTCTCTCTTTTTGCACTCTCAAAAGTGAGAAAAAGTTATGAAAAAAGGTTACTCCGTTGAGGACAAAATTGGGAGTCAGATGAAAAGTGAAAAACCACAGTCGTATACAGTGTGGTTAACATATTGGCAGTATGTAGAGTGGGTGAGTAAAAAGACAGGTTCATGTTCTTGATAATTACTCCACTATCGGGTCGTTTGGCAGTGAGTATTAGAAGAAATAGTCTACGCATTATATATGATATTATTTAATATTATGTTTGATAAAAATTTTGGTCCATATATAACTAATTTATGGATTAGTTATACAACATACATGGTATTATATAATGTATTGCTAGTACCTCCCATTTGATGGTATTAGTAATACATAGGTTATAATATCATGGGATTATCTATGTAAAGACAAAAATATCCCTCAAATTCTTTTAATCATTTTATTTATTTTCTTGATTTTATATTTTATATTTATATTAGTTAATTTATTTAAATAATTTAGCTTACAAATTTTATTATTTTAAAAGAGTTGTTTATTGCTCAAAAGATTACTCAACTTTGAGAATTTATCAAGTAAAATCACATTGAACTTTGTTTTGTGTTGATAAACTCACTCAACTTAGATATTTCTATCAATAAATCACTCAACTAAATTTAACTTCAAATATAGATAATAAGGCAGAAGAAATTATTTTATATGTAATAAAATTATGGACCCAATGAAGAAATTAATTATTTAGATTAAAAAGGACTCAAATGTTAAAGTGGAATTTCTAACTAATTCGGAATTTCATCTATTCTTTTTAATTATTTTTATAACTAGGGTTGTAAATAGGATAAGCTGAGAAATAAAATATAATGAATTATCTATAACACACTATAACGTCTATCATAAAAGGAGCCAAAACAGAAAACATCCTCAGTGTTCCTAATTTTTTTCAAACGGCACTGTAATTATAGCAACACACCATTTATGAAAAGAAAAAAACAAAATAATAACCTTACTTAATTTCAAAGCAATTGAATTTTGATAATTTGAACTCTAAAAATTTAGTAATAAGACTCTCAATTATAAAAATAATATTGTCCAATAGTTATCTATCTCGGCCCAATTAAATAAAATAGAAAATATAACAATTCAAGGGTATAATTGGTAAGAAGTTTTTGTAAATTTTTTTAATCCAAACCCAAAATTAGGTGGAAGGCAATGAACCAAACACTTGATAAAAATAATCCCTGCATTACTAATTCATATATTACTAATCTCTGCATTACTAATCCCTCCGTTATAATACTTTGTCCCAAACGACCCCTATATGTTATACACTCCCTAATGATTTTTTACTACTTATTATCTTAAAAAAAAACAATAGTGTACTTCTTTTGTATGAATACATAATTCAACTTTACAATTTTTATTTATTTTAAGAAAAATAATTTATGATCGTACTGTGTAATATTTGTTAATGTGTAGTATTTATTATCGCTAATATTCTATTTTCCTATTGTTTTTAACATGTCTTTTTTACTGTTACTTTTCTTTTGATATATAAGTTGGAAATGTTATACATAAATCAATGGTTATTGAAAATATACTTTTTTTATTTTTACAAAATATTATTAAATTGCATATATATTAGCTCACGAGATTTATTTGTAAAACTAATTGTGTTATTTTTATTACAAATTATTTAGAAATAGAGTATTAAAAATATATGTTTTTTTAAAAAATAGTACTTTCTTTGTCCTAGTTTATATGACTAGCTTTCATTTTTAGTTAGTCTACACATTTCTATATAAACTAACAGTTTAATTTTAAAATATATCTATTTTATCTTTAATGAAATAAATTTTTATTATCACTTATTTTAAACCATATACAAAATATTTTTTTCCCTTAAATTTAGTAATAAACCAAATTAACTTGTATAAAATGTGACGATAGAGGTAATTAAAAGGAGGTAAGTGCTAGGTGGTAAAATAAAAGGAGATGGGATGGATATTAGAATCAGAAGGAGCAGGGAGTTGTCGGGTGAAAGGGAGAGAGAGGATTGAGGAAGCTTAAGAAGGCCGCACATTGCACCAAAAGTGGACAGCACGCGGAGGAGGAGACCGACTCAGTACGGGCTCAGAGGCGAAGTTAACTAGGCCTCGCGAATGAATTTAGTAAAATTTTCGTCGATTATATATTTATATTAGAAAATTATATAAATATAATTATATATTAAGTAATTTTTTTACTCTTCACAAAATTAATTAACACTCGGTAGAAGAAAGAGGTTATGAAAATATTTTCCACTCTGAAATTGTTAGATTTGAACTCTAACGGGTCGTTTAGTTTGAATATGAGTTATGATGGGATAAGTTATTTGGGATTAATTATAATGGGATAAGTTATGCTAAGATTATTTTTTATTGAGTGTTTGGTTTGTTGTATTCAAAATAATAAATCTTAAGAACAACATATAAGTTTACAAAAATACCCTTCATGAATGTGAAAAGTAATGTCTAAAAAGTGTTTAAAGGAACATTTTTGTCATTTAGTCATTTTATCCCGGGATAAGTTATCCCGGGATTACTATACCACTCATAGGAAGGAATAACTTATCCTGGTACTAATTATTAGTACCGGGATAAGTTATCCTGGCCTTGCCAACCAAACAACAAATTGAGTGGCACTATAATTTAATCCCAAAATTATTTTATCCTATCCTTCACACCAAACGACCCCTAAATTTTTAATCATAACTCCACCTCCAAACGGGGTACCAAGCAAGTTGCAGGTCACCACATAACCCACCATATAGGTATAGCCCAAACAACTCCAACACCAAAGAAAAAAGAACGACTGCGCCACTCTCTAATCCTGCAGTCACTCTGTATGTTGTATATACATAGACCATCCTGAGTAGGCCCGCCGGTCTACATTATTCCCCACACTCACCTCGATTACCCATCCCATTACTTGCAATTTTTAAATATTGCTCAGTTCATTTAACTTAATTTAATTGCAAAGATCTGTTTAAATAATTACTGAAAAACGTAAAACTACATATAAATTAAAACGAGAGAGTATCCACTTGATTAAAATTGAAATGCACGGAAGTAAATTAATTTGAAATATAAAAAAAGGAACATTTGGTTAGCATGTGAAGAAATAATAACAAGGGAAAAGATGTAGTACTAAGTACTTGCATTATGGAAAAACGAACATGTTGGATGGACAAAATAAGAATGCGTGTAATGAGAAATTCAATTGGAAGATAGCTTTAATTTGTCATTTATCCCTATTAACATGTTTTGGTTGGTAGGATATGATATATTTGAAACCATAAGATACTAAAGTTACTTGAATATATTAAGGAACCATGGTGAAATTTCACCCAAATAATATTTGCCAAAAATATATAAAAATTTATGGTTAAACGCTAATTAAGTATTTATAGTTTATGCATGTCAAACAATATTTTTAATTAATATAAATTCAATTTACCATCTTGTAATCTCCTTTCTCTCTTTTTTTTTTTTTAAAGAAGAAAAAGAAACAACTTATATACATAAAACATAACATAAAAAACAATACTAGCAATATCGTTTCGAAAAACCTAACCAAAATAGTATATGAAGTATTTCAATTTGCTTATCTTATTTCTTCAATCTGTTTTTAAAAGATCTCTTTTTCCACTTCCAATTTCAATTTTTCAGACATATTTATGAAAAAACAAATTGAATACATTTTTTAAAATTATTTAGGGCCAAATTAGAAAGGTAAATGAGTAAAACAAAAAAAAGAGAGAGTAAAAGTGATACTCCATAGGATAGGTGGGGTCAGATTCACCTTTATAAGTGTTGGTTCACTCCATAGTCTCGGCTCTCACCTCTCACCTGACTTGACTGCAAACAAATCAAAGCAATTACTTACTGTGACTGCAATTTTTACATCCTGAAATAAGAAACGACATACAACACACTCCTCTCGAAAGCAACTCTCCTTTCGCCCCCATATTTAGGAAAAAAGCCTGAGACTAATTTAATTCTATTCTGCTTTTTCTTCTCTAATACTACTATTCCCTCATTTACTAAAAGCAGCCAAAACGGGTCTACCTCTGTGGATGCTTGGTCTCGGCGTCGAACGCTTGCGAGCTGATATGAATCGCTTGCTCGCGTTACTCTTCCATCAGGTAACAAATACTTGCTGTGATTATAACTTTTTTTGTTTTGGTTTTTTTAGTATGTACTAAATTTGATTTTTATTGGTACGTAAAAAAAATAAAATAGGGAGTATTGGACGAGCAATTTTTGCAGCTGCAACAGCTTCAAGATGAATCCTCTCCTAATTTCGTCTCCGAAGTTGTCAATATCTACTTCCAAGAGTCCGAAAAACTCTTACGAAATCTCAGATCCTTGTTGTGAGTGTTTTTTGTGTATGTTTTTTAGTCGAGATTCTATTGGAAATAGTCAATTATTGTTTCGAAGAGGTGAACTCATAAAAGCGATTTTACTAGTACTACTTTATTGTGGGCATGTTTTATATCAAGCGTGGGAATAAAAGGAGGAAAAAGTTGAGTCTTTTTGATGGGTTTTAATACCTCTGAGTTTGCTATCTTTTCTTTTTCTTTTCATCTTTTACTGATGGCGTAGTACTCTTTTTATAATATGGGGAAAAAAAAAAACAGGATGGATATAGAGTTTTCGGACTACAAGAAAATGGGAGTGCATTTGAATCAGTTTATAGGAAGCAGTTCAAGCATTGGTGCGAAACGCGTCAGAAACGTCTGCGTCGCCTTTCGCGTTGCTTCCGAGCAGAATAACCGACTTGGGTAAGTAACTAACTTTTTCTTATTTTTAATTAAATTATATACTAGGACCACTAAAACTGAAAAAAAGTTTGTTTTTCTCTTTCTTTCTCAGTTGTTTGAGAACTCTAGAGTTGCTTGAGCATGAATATTGTTATCTCAAGAACAAACTTCATGAACTTTTACAGGTAATTATTGACCCTTTTATCATAAATTTTGAAATTTAACAATTTGCCTTTTGCACTACAAAGAACATTTTTGAAAAGTATTTTTTTTTCTTTTCAAATTTCACTACCAAACAAATCCTAATAATTTAAACATAGTACTACACATTTTCATCCTAGCTACTTTACACTATTTGTATTGATGAAAGTACGACATGCATTAATAAGTTAGATAGTATTCCTCCTGTGTTTCTATAAAAAGTTATTGTAATGAACTTTAGCATTAAATAGTTCTGATAAATGATCATAGTTTTGTGCTACAGATAGAACAGCAAAGGCTGCTAGCCGCTGCAGTCAGGTACCCAGTTCAGCACTAAAACAAAAGCGGAGCCAAATGAGTTTTTTTTTTTTTTTTTTAAACTTGTGATCATAGGTTAGGGATCAATGGGAAGTAGCTAATGAATGTTTTGGGAAGTTTGAATTGATGTGTGTAAATTTTGATTCAGGAATTTAAGTTTGGAGATTCGGCTTTTGATGACTCAACTTTATGGAAATGTCACTTTATTTTTCTACGTACTATTAACAGCAAAAGCCAATCAAAATCTTGTTTATCAATAACATCAGTCAAATTGAATGAGTGTTTCTGCATGTAAAGAATATTTTATCTGTTTGTATCAATCAACGTCGATGTCGACAAGTTGAAACAGTAAAGGATCATTTGAAGATTCTGCATTAAATGTGGGCGTTCCTGCAAGCTAAACAGTTAATGCAATTTGCACCATAATTTGAAAAGTAACTTTGACAGAAAAATATAAAAGTAGAAGCCAAATTTGCTAAATTTATGTTTCTTTGAACCTTTTGGGATATCAGTGGACTTAGATAATTGATTCATTTGATACTCCTATATGATTAAGGTTGTGTAACTCAAGAAATAATATTCCTTGATCGATTTATTAAACTAAATGATCATGCATTTTTCACTTGTTTACCTTGACAATGAATCAAGGAAATCCTAATGCTCATATCTCATGTTAAACAAGCTATGTGGATCTGGATTTCGCAATTTGATAATACTTACGTAAATTTAAAACATTAAGAGATACGCGTTGTCATCTCCCTATAAATAATGTCGCAACAACTGGGAATTGGTTTAATTTCAAACGTGAAACTTCAAGATATAGCTCGAGCTATTACTTTTCATGTAGAGATTCAAGAGAACCTTGGATTTTTAAGGCTGGGCTTGATGAATGAAAAGCTGGATCGGCCCAAGCTAACCCAGTTTATGATTGGGCATGTGCTCAAGAAAGCACCTGTTAGGCCCAGCCCAATATACCTAAAAACACTTGGCAGTGTCCAACTTCTTAGTTACTGGGCAGTCATTGGGACAAATAGTCCACAGCTCATCAGTATTATTATTGACAAATGATCAACTATTTTTCCAACTCAATTCTTAATGTCCTGGTTCCATTTGATTTTACATCTAGAATTGTAAGTATCAGAAGTTTACTATTTCCTCCGTCCATGTTTACTTGTTCATGTTTGATTTTATGCGTCCTCTATTAAAAGCAATACGTAATTTTTGTATATGATTCCTAATTATATAAATTATCTGAATATTGGAAGATGAATAATGTACTTAATAATAAATATAAAATAACAAATTATCTCGTAATTTATTGAATTAGATAAATAAAATCGAATATTAAACTGGACAAGTAAAAGTAATGGCTAAAAGTTTCTTTAGGACAAATTGATGTTTTATTAGTTCCTCCTCTTTTTTTTAATTCACTTCTCTATGTCGCCAATTATGATCCACGAAAACATTGCAAATATCTAATTCCATATCTGTCAAATAATAAAGTGGCTAATTAAGAAGGGATTCTGCTCCCCTCTATTACCTCTTTCCTCCATTTCGTCAAGTGCATGTCTAGATGAGAGACTTGTCTCTAATTTAAAGATTAAGGGTCAAAATTATATTATATTAACAAACATCATAACCATAGTTAAATCAACTAATTTTAGAAAACTACTCTCAAATTTGATGAGAATTACTATATATTCCATTCAAAATTTGATATTTATTAATATCATTAATTTCGTCTTATATTTTACATTTAAATATCAAATTGTATGATATTTAAGGTGAGAATCGACTATACAATAATAAACTTTGTTCTTTGAAATATTATACCATGTTGAGAAACAAAAAAAAAAAGTGAAGAATTATCAATATTGAAAAAAAAAATCATAAAATAAAAGAACATGAAATAAAAATAAAAAATAAAAAGACGAAAGATTTTTAGAAATGAACGTGAAATACCAAAATTATTCTAAGGAGAAAATGTGGCTATTGAGTTTGGAGGGGAAAAATATATGTTTTTTAAAAATATTCTTTTATATTTTTTATTGTTTGAAATAAAAGAAAACATTAATTTTAATGCAAATGTTTTTGAAGATTGTTATTTTATCACAGTAAATATAAATGTTTCATGTTTTACAAATACCAAAATTATTACAAGGAGAAAATGTGGCTATTATGTTTGAAGGAGAAAAATATATATGTTTTTTTTAAATATTTTTTTATCTTTTTTTTTTTTTTTTTTGAAATATAAGAAAACATAGTGTTGAATGCAAATGTTTTTGAAGATTATTATTTATCACATTAAATATAAATGTTTCATGTTCTACAATTTTAATATTTAAATATAAAAATATAAGATGAAATTAATGATATTAATAAATATGAATATAAAAATATAAGATGAAATTAATGATATTAATAAATATGAAAATTTGTATGGAATATAGTGAGTTCTTACCAAATTTGGAGAGTAGTTTTCTAAAATTAGTTGACTTAACTATGGTTATGAAATTAGTTAATATAATATAATCTTAACCTTTAAACTTTAAATAAAACACATGTCTCTTATCTAGACATGCGTTTAACGGAATGGTTAATGAAAGGGAGCCAGATCCATTAAGAAGCATGTGCCTACTTTTCTTTTAATACTTTGCGCGCGCGTATGCGGCATGCATTTGACGAAATGGTTAATGAAAGAGAGCTGGATCCATTAAGAAGCATGTGCCTACTTTTCTTTTAATACTCTGCGTGCACATTCTACATATGCGTTTTCATTATGTCTTCTAAAAAATGAAGCTTTCCAATATGTTTATTGATATTTCCAATTTGAGAAATCAAAACCATATAAAAATAATCAAGAATAATGATAGAACGTAACGTTTGAAATTGTGGAGGTTTATTTTTTATGTGACTATCTAAATGTTTTTTTTTTTGGTAATAAGATGTAAATATTATCATACAATCAAAATAATTCAACGGTCTTTACAATTTAAGAGCATCTAGTGATCTGAATCCCCTTTTAGAAAAAAAATTACATATTTTCTAGATTCCTCCTTCCCCCAAAATATTACCATATTTCGCATTATTCTCATGCTCTCTCTCTACGTCCTCTCGTGCTTTCTCTCACTAGGTCCCTCTTTCCCAAACTGTTTTTCAGGGATCATCTTTGCGGTTGATAGTAAATATTATTAATTATTATCTCAAAAAATCACATTTTATAAATAAGAAACAAAGACTTTTTTTAAATAATACATATAAATTGAGTGATCATCTGATAAATTAATTTAAATTATAAATTCTTGATGAACGTGTATTTGTTAAAATGTCAACCACACGGTCAATTGGGCAACGCGCAGATTGGTACTCCACACATTTCAAATTGGCTTCCCAACTACAACCATATATTCATTTGTCTTGAGATTTTCCAAATCTTATTAGTCGGTTGACCTAAAACAAAATGTCAAAGAAAAGTAGCACAACCGCCAAGTAGAAAAAGTCTGCCCACTTTAAAATGGAGCAATCTAGAAATTGTTACAGTTGAAATTTGAAAATTAATACTCGCTCCATTCAGTAATATTTGTGATTTTACACACTTATTAAGAAATTATAAATAAAAGAATAATAATTATTTTATAAATATAATAAATATAATATCTTGAAAAATATAATAGAGAAATGACTCTAATTAATTATAAGGATAAATTAGAAACTAAATGCAAAATTATTCAATAATTTCATAAAATGGACAAATATTGTTAGACATTTCAAAATAGTATAGTGGACAACTATTATTGGATAGAAGGACTACAAGCTGACAATGTATTACAAGTTATGTTGTATCACTATTAGGGGTTGTTTGATAGGCCGCATTAGAAGAAATAGTTCATGTATTATGCAAGGTATTATTTAGTACTAAGTTTGGTAGGAATTTTGGCCTATGTATAACTAATCCATGGATTAGTTATACCTCCTATATGGTCTTATAGGATGTATTACTAATACGTTTCATTTGGAGGTATTAGTAATACATTGATATAATACCATGAAATAAGTCTATGTAAAAAAAAAAATATCCCTCAAATCATTTTAATTATTTTGTTTATTTTCTTGATTTTATGATTTATATTTGTATTAGTAAATTTATTTAAATAAATAGCTAACAAATTATTTAGAGAGAGTTGTTAGTTACTAAATAAATCCAATACAAATTTGAAATGTGAGTTGTTTATTTGTATATGACGTTTGTGACCTTAATTATTATTATTATTATTATTATATATTGTGTGGTTTTCTAATTATTTGTATTTTGAACAATTTAAAAAATTACGTACATATTAAAACTACAACTTACAATTTTTATGTGTAAACATAGATGGTTTATTCAATTTTACAATTGTTGATCATCTTTTCGATTTTAAAAGTAGATGGTTTATCTTTTTTAAATTTAAAAGTGACATTTTGTGAGTGATCAATTTATTAAGATGACAATTATTGATCCTCAAATAATTCAAGTGAAAAAATAGCAAACGTGACAACAAAATTGTTCTTCTCATAGCTATTTTGAAGGCCATAAAAAAATAATATTATCTGGCGATTATCTACCTTGACCCAATTACATAATAATTCAAGAGTATAATTGAAAATAGACTTTTTATAGAGTTTTAATCCAAACACAAAATGAAGTGGGAGTCAATGAGTCAAACACTTGATAAAAGTAAACCCTGTATTGCTAATCTCTGCACTATTAATCTCTGTATAATTTATGCATTACTAATTCATGCGTTATTAATATTTGTACCAAACGACTCCTGTGTCGTAATTGGTGAAATTTTTTCAACGGTAGCCTACCGTAGATAAAATAGAGGCATTAATTTTTTGAGTTTTCAAAAACAGTTCAAACAAACATTTTTTCTAAACTCAAAAAACCGAGTTAGTAAACTCACTCTAAATAAATGCCACCGCCCACCGGAGTTATTAGATTCTCCCTCTGTTGATATTTACTTGTTCATACTCATGATACATCTATTAACAAGAAGTAATAATTAAAATATTTTTCTAATTTCATTATCCTTAATTATTTTAAGTCTTATTTAAATATAAATAAAATAAATCTAAAATAAAAAATTATTTCTTAGTTTCTAAAATGAAAAAAAGTCACTCTCTTCGTCCCATTTTAGGTGGCACTTTTCACATTTCGAGATTCAAATAAGTCTATCTTTGATCATAAGTTTTTCATAGATCTTTTAAACATTTTGAATTATCAATTATTATAACATATAATACTTTTACGTAGTTCACAAATATATAAATTTCATTTCAACAAAATTAAAGATTTCACGCACAAATTTCCGTTCAAACTTAAACTGTTTGACTCTCGAAAAACGAAAAGTGTCACATAAATTAGGACACATGGAGTATTTATTTATAGGAAAAATACTTTGGCCAGAATTTGGCTAGAATGGTAAAATAACATATTTCACACTATGTTATTTTATCTTTTTGAACATTTTTATCTCTTAACTTTAATATATTTTAATTAAAAATGAAAAAAAGATCAATTTATTTTAAAATAAAAAGGATATTATAAACTTTTTAAATTCCTGGCCAAATTTTCTGGTCATTTCATATTACCCAAATTTATTTGTCCCATATACTATTAGTTGATCATTCAATAAATAAGGATGAAATTAATTAAAAAAATTTAATTTTACCTAGAGGTATTCGTGATTCGATTTGGATCAGTTATTGATTAAAATCAAAACAAAACCAATCTAGTTGATTTTTTAAATATCTAAAATCAAATCAAACGAAAAAAATAACCGTCCGTTTGGTTCGGTTTGGTTTAGTTTTTCTGGTTTATACGGTTTGAAAGTAATAGTAATTTTTTGAGGACTTAAGTCGATAGACACAAACATCTAACACATGAATAATGCACAAAAAAACTATTGTCGGTTCAATTAAGCAATTAAGCAATACTAGAGTTATCATTACACAAACAACGTGTTTCAATTAAGAGAAAGTGTGACTATTTCATGTGAAGTAGGGTAGGTAAAGACTAAAATAGATTTTAATGGACTTGGACTTAGGATTGTTATAGTTGAGCTAAAGTGTTGAACTTGAGAAAATTATAAAGTTAAAGACTTAAGTAATTAAAATTTAATAAATATTTATATTTTATTTATGAATAATATATAAGTTTATATATCTAATTTATTGGTTTGGTTTGGTTATTTTTGCGGTTTTTTTTAGTAAAACCAAAACCAAACTAAATAATATTGGTTTTCAAAATTTAAAACCAAACCTAATCAAATCCAACCAAATATCGATTTGTTTAATCGGTTTGGTTCGGATTGCGGTTTGGTTTTATTTTTTAACCATAACCATGAACAACCCTAATTTTACCCCTATAATTAATTTGTCCTTTAGAAGTTTAAACAAATTTAAAGATTCAAAATTTCTTTTTCCAAGATGCTAATTAAGTATGAACAAAGGGCAAAATTAAAGTTGATCAATTTATTACTCCCTCTATCCCTAATTACTTGTCCACTTTTGAATTGACACACCTATTAAGAAAACAATAATTGATATGGTGAATTTACCATTTTACCCCTACTAATTATAAAGTTGATGGATTAAAATCTTAGGATTTTCAAGAAGTTCTACATTTTTCAAAGTAATAGATTGAGAGTATAATAGAGAAATTTTGTGTGTCTTGATTTGTCAAAATGGACAAGTAATTAGGGACAACTAAAAAAGAAAAAAGGGATAAGTAATTAAAGATTGAGGAGAGTAATAATTTCTTATAAAATCGAAAGTACTCATCTAACCTGGAACGGAAAAAGTATTATTTATGTACAATTTCATTAAAAAAATAGTGACACCTGCAGCATTTGCATGCAATGCGTCGTTCTCTTGGTTGCCAATTTAATTAATTAAAATTCTTAAGTTGTTGGATATCAGCGTCATTTTCATTTTGTCTTAAATATACATAATTTTAAAAGTGTGTGATCATTCCCAACATAGATATATTTATCGTATACAAGATATTTCTGTTTATATTTTTGAACACTGCATTGATCATATAATATGACACATGTCTATTTTATTATAAATGGGTTTAGTAAACTACATTATCCACTATTTCTTTTTTAATATATATCTTCTTATCTTAGATATTCCAACGACAATAAAATCTTTACTTTATATAGTATGTTTAGAATTGATAATGAAACCTGAGTAAATAGATTATGATTAGTAATATGATTGTTTCTTCCTTAATTAGAAATTACAGAATTCAATTTTAACTATGGAGAAAATTCTGTTAGAAGCATCATTTTTAAATGGATTACTATAATCATCTAAATTTAGTCGAAACTTCAATGTAGAATACGAACACCGAAAATATTATGGTCATGTGTGATATGAAATTCTTCAGCTAACCGCATTGTATTTCCTTAAGTAGGTAAGTTAGTTTCCATAAATGTCTTTGATTTAGGCTCCTTATCTGACTTTAATAACGACTTGCACTGGCCAGATAAATTATAAAAAATTAGTTTATTTATAATGTAATTTAATCGATTAAGTACTCTCTCTTTTTATCAAATTTATGAAGATATCTCTTAAAAATTGCTCCTTTCATTCACTTTTGTTTATTTACTACTATAAAATTAGATTTTTATATTTATTTATATATTACTTTTAACATATCATTGAAATGCAATTGTTTTTTCCCCTTATTTTATTATATAAAGAAAATCCTAAATCATTTTCTAGACTAATTAAAAGTATACATCAATTCATATCAACATGGTGTTAAAAGAACCGTGCTCTTTTATTTATTATTTGTAAGGAGCATACAAAATTCAAAATGAATAAGTAAAATTGATCGGAGCGTCAAAGTAAGTAGTAGTCTTATGAATTGAAATCATGCATGTGTGTATTGTTCTTGGTTTCAGGTAGGAACTTTCACGTGAGTTCTTCTCGAGGAAATTATTTTTAAAAAAATATTATTTTTCTCAAGAAGAGGTTTGACTATGATTTTTTTTCTTCTAAAAAACTAAATTTCAAAATATATGTTTGAACTTTTTTACTCCAAATTATTCATAAAAAGTTAAAAATAACTTTAATTTATACTAATGATCAAACATAATTCCAATTTTTCATTTCTACTTTAAAAATAAAATCATATTTTTTACGATAAAATATAATCAAACGCCTGTCTATCCCTATTATCCCCACAAGTACGAGCTACATGAAGTTTACGAAAAAAATTTATTCGCACCCAGACGATTATATTTTCGACATGTCTTCTAGAGTATGTGTAAGTGTATTTAATGTGAACGTATTTTATAGTGCTGCTTCCTCTATTTCAAATTAATTGAATTATTATGGTGTTTTATATTCTATAAGAAAAGAAAATTAAGACATAACTTTTCATTTTTATCCTTATTAATTATTATCAAATTTATGATTAAAATAACTAAACATTAATTAATAACTAATTTTAATACTAACTAATGAAGGGTAAAATTGAAAGCATTCTAAAATTTATCTTAAAAATTGAACAATTAAGTTAATTTAAAAAATTAAAAAATGTCTCAACAATTCAATTTTGAAATGGAGGGAATAGTATATAGATGGGACCTCTTTTGAGGATAATTGTTAGGAGTCGTTTGTTTGGAAAACAATTATTTGAGAATTAATTATTTCACGATATATAAGTTATTTCACTATAGATATGAAATGACTTATTTTATTAGTCATCATTATCACAAAAATAGTGAGATAAATAATTCAAAAACTATTTAATACCTCTAATTAAACATGAAATAAAATAATTATATATTTTATTTCATCATTATTATACTTTATATTTCACATCAAATGATTCTGAGTATCTTCCGATTATATTGGAGATTCGAATAGTATAAAACAACTGGCTATTTGTGATCTCCACAATATTTGGTTCCCATATACTTCCTCTGTCCCTAATTATTTGTCAACTTTTGAATTGATACACCTATTAAAAAATCAATTAATGACATAGTAAATTTATTATTTTATTTCTATTAATTATGAAGTGGATGAAAAATTCTGCATTTTTCAAAGTAATTCGTCATTTAATTGAGAGTATAATAGGTATTCTTGATTTGTCAAAATAGATAAGTTATTAGGGACAACTATAAAAGGAAAAGTGAACAAGTAATTAAGGACAAGTACTTGCTTAAAAATATTAAATTTAGTATTATAATGCAACATGTAATCTTTAATTAAGTTGATTAAAATTTTAATATTACTCTAGTTGCTGTATGCGTGATTTAAATTACAATAATTAATACTACTTCGAAGATAATAAACACAGCCACTTCACTAATAAATGCGCACCACATGTCTCCGTCGATTTTTGTACCTCTTTCTCAGACCTTCCTTTTGGGTTCTTCACTTCATAAATATCACATTTCATTTCTTTGATTTCTCAGAAAATTAAAGTTTTTTTTTCCTTTTCAAAGTCAGATTTGAAGCAAATAAACAAGAAGAAAATGAAGAGTAAAGTTGTTGTTGAAGATACATTTGTTCACAGTGAAGAGACGAACCTTACCGTTCGGAAAACTTCTCTTTTCTTCACCGGCGATGGATTCACTGCCTACGACTGCAAAGGCCAGATAGTTTTCCGAGTTGACACGTACGGTCCCGATTCTCGTGACCTGGGTGAACTCGTTCTCATGGACGCTACCGGCAGATGCCTTCTCACTGTCCGCCGTAAGGTATAAACTCACTAGCTCAATAATACTTTTTCTGATTTTGCAATTTAGGGAAAACTGAGTTGACTCAGTTATAGCAATTTCTGATTTCGGTTTAATTTTTCTAAATAGAGACCGAGTTTGCATAACAGATGGGAAGGCTATTTAGGGGAAGGAGAAGAGGGGAAAAAACCGATATTCAGCGTGCGTAGATCTTCAATAATCGGAAGATCTAACATGACGGTAGAGGTATACAGCAATCCGACGGAGGAGTATCAGATCGAAGGATCATTTGCACAGAGAAATTGTACATTCTTCAACGCCGACAAGGTACCTGTGGCTGAGATTCGACGCAAAGTGGATGCTTGTGCTCATGTGGTGCTTGGAAAAGATGTTTTCTCTCTCTCAATAAAACCTGGGTTTGATAGTGCCTTCGCCATGGGATTAGTTCTCGTGCTTGATCAAATCCAAGTTGATGATTTTTCTGATAATCGGGTTGATGCCGACCCAATTATCTCCGATGATTCCAATTTTTCTGATAAACGGGTAGATTCCGACCCAATTATCTCCGATGATCCAAATTTTTCTTCTTAATTGTTTCTATAAAAGAGTTTTAAATTATATATATATATATTGGTGTATAGTTTTGAACTCTTTGTAAAATTAATCTGTTCCTTTTTGTCTTTAATGTAAAATAAGAAATCCTACTAACTGAATCAAAGTATAATAATTTGCCCATTATTAGAGAAAAGAATCTGGAATTATTCTCAATTTTTAGCATTGAGTAATAATATACACCATGGTGGCGGCGAAAGACAAATTTAATAGTTTCGAGTTTCGACTTGTAAAATTTTGCAATTGAACTAACTTCTCTGTTTATTTGTGTAATAAATTTTTTGTGTTTTTTATATATGTATTCTTATGACATTGTGCTCTATTTGGAACAATAAATGAAGTATATTTTTTTTTCATTGCCATCTTCCTCGAGTAATTTTGTTCATTAAAATTTAAACATATGAGAAGTTTATTTCGAATAATTTTGTTCATTAAAACTTAAACATATGAGAAATTCATCTAGTATCTTTTTTCTCTAGGGAATTTGAACATACGATTTCTTCCTTCTTAGTCCACTTTATTAATTACTAAAAAAATACCTTTGATTGAATATTCGTCTATTTGGCCCTTTTGGATTTTACTTAAATATTGAATTCGTGGCAAATGTGTGACGTTGGCCTCTGATTATAATAGTGGAATGATTAATCATATCCCATAGAGAATCAAGATTAGGAAAAAGTGGAAATACTAAAGATAGCAAAAAGTGAAGGTTATTTTCATTTTATATTTTGGCTTTGAATTCTTTTGTTAGTCCCATAGGTCATAAGCATAATTTGGTGCAACCTTGTGGTGTCCAATGTAACGCTCGTTAATTTCTCGATGATCACTATGAGTTATTTAATATTTGACACTGAGGTTATGAAGTTGGGTTGTTTGTTTATTATATTTTGATTATAATGAAGGGATTATTATGATGTAATAAAAAGGAATCAATTATTTTATCATGAGTAATAATGAAAGAAAGATATGTTTATCTATAAAAAGTAATTTTGTGTTGATAATATTCGCATTCTTATTAGTGTATATTCCATTATAGTAATAAATTTTTTTAATGCAAAAAATTGTATTAGGATTATTATTACCCCTTTTAGTGTGTTGTATGGTTCACATTGATGTTGACAATAATAAATGACTCGTCTTAGAACCAATCAACCGCAAAGACACGTTAAAATTGCTTCAATCAATTATTGTAGTATCATTTTCTTTCTTTCCATGTCATAGTGGACCTTTAAATGGGACTGCTAGAATTATTTTGCCCTTTCACCCAAATCTATAAAAACAAAACCTTGTGTATGGGCTTATATTCCACAGTTTTCACCTTCTTCTCTTCCCCATCTTCGAGTTTTTCGAGTTCGGAATTAAAAGTGTCACTTTTTATCTCTAAAATGTATAAAGAGCTATTCAATTTTTGTTTTAATCAAAAGGGACAATTCATTGGTGAGATAGCGAGACATAACATTGATGAATTCACATTTCACTATATATAAATATTTATATCATACTTGGTAAATTAGTAAATTTAATGAGAATAGTAAAATAATGAATATAAATCTTATATTAGGATAGTAGCATGATTCACATGTTAAAAAGTTGAATGAACTCAAATTTGAATATTTCTATTATTTCATTTATTCCTAAGTCTCATAATTCTGTTTTGTCGCTTTGATGAATATGGGGATCCTATTATGATTCTTATGTCTGGATGGTTGTCACTTGCCAGTTAACACACCGCCCACACCTTTAATCAAATCCAACTTTTCACCAAAACTATGCTATAAATAGATGGGTCACCTAAAAGCAATTTGTATTAGCCAATACTTTAACAAGTTAGTGAGGACCCTCTTTCATTTATATTTTTTAAAAAATAAATAAAAAGAGATTCAATAATTACTTTGAATCCTACCTGGTAGCATATTGCGTTGTATTGATCCAAGTGAATGGGAAGAAAGTACATATTAAAGTAATTGAATAATAAAAGAAAGAGAAATTATTTTTAAATGTTATATATCTTTTCTGTATACGATGGTGCACGATTCCATAAATAGTTTCATTCGAGATTGTGATGGAGGTCATACCTTATTGTCATCGACTTTGAATTTTAATCATGCCACTGGACATTTAATTTCGACATTGCACTATGATCCCAATAATTATGAGTTATTTTTGTTCTAATTCGAGTTAATTTCGTCTTCTTGATGAAATTTTTATTTTTGCACATAAGAGATTTGAAAAGATTATATTCTTCTGTTTAAATGGTAAGAAAACAAAATATCTCATTTCTTCAAAAATTAAAGGATAATAAAAAAAAACCATGTATTACACAGTTTTTGGGGTATATATATCATAGTTTTTGTCAAAATATATATTTTGTGTGTGTATTTTTTTTTTTATATAATTTTCTTTTATTGTTTAGACCCAGTTCAATAACAATAGGTCCAGCTGATCAGGCCCAACCATTATATTGAGAGTTCTTCCTAATGTCTTAGGTTAGTTCTAACACAATTTATGTTTTACAATTTTCATATAGATTCAGCATATTGAAAATAATATGTATTTTCTCAACGACTTAAACTTTTAGATGAGATAGTCGTTACATATTTCAACATGTTATCAAATTAATTAGAATGTGGGCGATGGAGGAGAATCTCATTATGATTCAAAACATGTTGAAGGTAATATTTAAGTAAATAAAATGTGATAGGAAATTAAGAAGCCGATTTATCTCCTACTATTTCAACAAATTAAGAAGCCAATTTATCTCCTACTATTTCAACATTAGGCATCAACACTTTGTTACTAATTCTATTTTTGGCTCGTGTCTAATTATTATCCATGTGAAATAGACAAATATATAATTGATTTAAATCATAAAGCATCGAGAAAATTAAAAGGAATCTATCATAATCACTAATTAGTCTGATTTGCTTTATTACAGATTTAATAAACCGACAGACGTAGAATTGATTTGATTTAAAAAAAAGCAAAAGTCGTCTGAAACCTAACAATACGAGGATAGACAACTGTTGGATCTTTCATCTTCAATAGGCCGGTGGAGTGGATTAATTGCAAAGTGGAAATTAAAGTTCCAATATTTGGCTAATTCAACTAATCAAAAGTTGTATGATTTGAAAAAAAGACTGATTATTTAGTCCACTGACTCCTTAACCTAATCATACTCCAACGCTAAGCTTTTCTCTATATTACTACTCCTTCCATTTCAAAAAGAATAATATAGTTTACCTTGAAACGGAATTTAAAAAAAAGAAGAAGATTTTTTAATCTTGTAGTTCTAAATTAAAGTTATCTTAAATGTATCAAAATGCTCTTTAATATAGGTATAAGTATATACAAATAATTAAGAAGTAGAAGCAAACGTAGAGTGTATATTCTTTAAGTGACACTCGTAACCAAAGTTGTACGTAGCTTGGTTGGGTAAGGCTTGGAAGTAATAAATTTCGAAAAAAGAAAATTCATCGAGAAAAAATTATAATATTTTTTTTTTTTTGTTTTAGAAAAGGTATAGTAGTATACTGTTTTTTTCATTTTAAAAGGTTACACTGTTTATAAAAAATCTTGTGTAAGACACTCGCCTCAGCCCTCAGTCTACTTTTGTTTTGTCCTCCATAAGTTTTCAAAACAATATATACCCTATGAAAGTTTTAAGCTCCTACATAATTGATTCTATTGCCGGGTCAAATACTTTATTGATGAAATGAATATGTATACGAAATTCTGTAACGGAGAAAAATAATGTTACGTTGTTTCTTGAACTATTGGTCAATGAAACAAAAAATTCAAATAAAGTTTCTTTAGAAATATGGCAACTCCATTCACTTTGCTATGTCATATTTTCAAACATATCACTACGCAGTGTGAAACTGCACACTATGATCAAGACTAACGGCTTTTGAATTGTCTGTTCTAGAAATGGTCCTTTTCCAAATCTAGAAATTGCCTCAACTTTAGGTTCCATAGTGTGATAATGTATAAAAAAATATTTACATCATCAATTACTATTTAAAATATACTCGCTACATTCCATGATACCTTTTGAATTTTTCGACATTTAAACAAGTTAAGTCTTTTTTTATTGTAATTTTTTCATACATCTTTTAAATATGGAAAGATAACTTAAATACACAACTTTAAGTTCTTTATTGTCTATTTTTCCCTACTTTTTTAAACATTACTTAAATCTCTTATTTCACTTAAATATCAAAACTGCCAGATACATAATTCACTTTTACATCCCACGTTCACCACTCCCTATGTCACTCCTTTTTTTTTTCTCCCTAAATTCACTCCAATATCTTTTCAGTTACAAATCATTATCCCAAATTGATTTTCAAAAATTTTCTCTCTCAATCCAACCAGTTTCAAACTTCGTCTTCTCCATCCTCTCTTCCAAAGTTTGTCATATTAATTTTCAACTTTTTCCTTTCATTTTTATTTTGTTTCAGTTTTTTCTTCTCGATACATATGGATCCAGATCCTACATCAAATCTTTCTATTACTAATCGAACAATATACGACTCTGATGATGAAAATTGGACGAAAACTAGATCAAAAAGTTTGCATGACCCATTAAACTTGAGGAATCAGTCAAAAAGGGGGAAGAAAAGCAGCACCCGCTATTTCCAGACCTTCATTGCCTAGATTATGTGTTTTTAATCTTTATTAAACTTGTTTCTGATTTATTGCGTTTGCTATCTTAGAGTGAAATTGGTTGATACATCAATTACATGTGTTATATTGTTTATTGGGTTAAAATATGATACATGCAAAAACCCTATCTTAGTTTGATACATACTGATTTGAGATTTAGTCGACACTTATAAAATCCTTGTTTTATATGTGTATCGAAAAAATGATACATGAAAAACCCTAATATGAAAAAGATGTTTGCCAAATTTAACAAAAAAGTCGTCGATGTATCAGACAGGGCATCCTTCTGTATAATGTATCAAGTTTTATAATAAGTTCAACTAACATTGATGTATCGAACAATTGAAGTCTGGTAGCATATATTTTTTATGTATCAACTTGTTTTTAATATGTATCATTAATTGTTGTGTAGTGTGACTCGGATGTTATTATAAATAATATGATTTTTCTTTTGATTTTGTAGTCAATCAAATTTGTTATAAAAAAGGTACCAATACCTGCCATAAGGTTTGGTGTCCCTTTTAATTAAAATTTTTTGGAGGAGTTCCAAAAGTCTATAGGAAATGATGTAATTGAACTGTTCAGAGCTTCCATTTTTGGACCCTATTTAGACATCCCTAAATGTAATTTTCAGGGTCAAATCAGTAAATGTTTGTTGTTGTTAGAGTTAGAACAAGGCAACTCAAAGGTGTTGCATATCTAGACATGCAAACGGGGGTATCTTGAAATTTAGTATCAAAGAATTTGCAATAATAATTGGTCTTAAATGTAAAGGCAATATCAAAGACTTTGAATACCCAGAATCAACTCCCTGCAGGCTATTTCAAAAATATTTTCTGCATTGGACACGTATGTTAATTATTGAAAACATCAAATTCTTTCTTGCAGGAAGCCTTCATAGTCCAACCACACTCATCCAAAAAGCATACCAACACATAGTTGTACAATTTTTTTCATCATATTAATACATATAGCAGTTACATGTTATAATATATAGAACACTAATGTTCAAAGTAATCAAAGAATGATGTACTTTTCAAAGACCAACACAATTAATTTAGTGTATTTTTTGTATCAGATTCAAAAAAAAAATTATTTATCCATGTATCACAAAATTTTGGAATGTATCGGCTACATGATTGTTGGGACTAAATTATTTAGTGTTTCAACAGTATATCTTAACGTATCAACAATATCAACGACCAACACAATTAATTTTTATCAGATTCAAAAAAAATAAAAATAAATCATGTATCGCAAAATTTTGGAATGTACGTATCGGCTACATGATTGTTGCGACTAGATTCTTTAATGTTTCAACAATATTATCTTAACATCAACACTATTAACTTAATGTATCAACAAATAATGTATCATTATCAATCTATCACAAATCATATTCAACAAACTAAACAAAAATCAAAATCAAAGACTTTCTAATTAATAATGTATCATACATTTAAATAAAATAATTGTATCACCATTTATAGATCTAAAGAAACCAAACATAGTTCTTCACAAAATATATCAAATGCTCCCATACCTTTGTCTATCAAATCTCTTTACTGTGCAATTGAAGTTGTTCTTTATCTTATATTACGCCATCACATCTACGAGTGTTGCTTTATCCTTATATAACTGACATGTCTGCACCTCTATACTATTTGAATCAATTATGTAATTTGTAACTTCAAATTCTGAAATATAATATGAATCACAAATTCTTGATTCAACCACCGCAAGCGCTTCTGTATCCTGTGTTGTGCCTTCTACACACGTAATTTCTCTGCATGTTCCATCAAAGTTATGTACATCACCGCCAATCTTTTCACTTGTGTCAATGCATAATGGATACATTGCAAATTCTGGCTGACTTTTTTTCACTTCTAAATATAGTTTAACACCCATGTCGTTCTTAATTTTCATCGGAGACGAGTTACCTTATACGATGTAACGAATTTCAATGTTTTTCCTTGATACATCGATAGCTAACTTGGCTGAAATTGCTGCTTTGAGATTCAAAAATGAAATTGATTGTCCAACAATGATTCCATCACTTTTGTAACTTTCATATTTCACTTCGCTGACCCAAATTCCTGAATGCCTCAGTAAATGATATATTCATCATGTATCGGCAATAATTCAGAGTTTTATTCGAATATTTATATTTTTCGAAATCGATGGATGTTCACAAATTGTTCTTCAATGTAGAAGATATAATTTTGAAAGTTGTAATGTCTGAGTCGATTACCTATTAAGATATGGATTGTTTAGGATTAGTTAGGCGTAAATCAAGCTAATTAAATTAGCAGAATTAATTATTACATTTTTTTCCTTTTTTAGCGCAATAATAATCTGTTTACCTTGTATCAGTTATAATGTGTCGAAATGGTAGCTATGTATCATTTTAAGGGATTTTTTGTAAAATGAAAATTAGTTGGGATAAGATGTAATTTATATCTTACACTATAGATTTCCTTTAATTTTAACTTTAAATATTGCCAGTTGTCAATTACTATAATACTACTTCTAGACCATTTTAATTGACTTGCATACTAAAAATAGTTGGTTAAATCATTTTTGAAAATTATAGTAATATTAAACATTTGTTGTCATTTTCATCATTGCTCAATAAATGTGGAGGGAGATTAATTAATATGGTGGGAAAAAAAGTAATCTTGAATTGATGAGATAAAAAAGTAAATAAAATAATTTAGACAATTTAGTTTTCTCTTTAATATATTTTCAAAAGACGTGCAAAGAAAAATAAAACAGGTAAAAATAGATCGAAAGGAGAACATGATTTATTAAAGTTGTTGGCGTCAAAGCACTCTACGTACTAAATGCCGTGCATGTACGTAATTTACGACTATATTTAGTCAAACAAGCCATTATTGTGGATTTTGAAATTTTGTAATGTAAAAGACATTTAATAGCATTTCGTATTTTGGAACGCAATACGTATACAAATGCGACCACTAAATCCAAGTATAGAGGAAAAAAAGGGACAACAACGAATGGACCATACTGAGACATGTACCCAGGAAATTAAATTGTTAGAATATTTCACTTTTGTTTTATAAAAAAATAATAAAAATAAATAGTTCTCATGTGTTGAGATCGAGATCGTATTGTCATTTTAATATTAAGTCATCAAAATCTTTTAACCTCATGGCCAACTTTTATTATTTGAAGTCAAAAAAAAGTACTCCTCTTAACATGATGTCAATGACGGTAGGCACAAAGCTTTTGTTGTGTTTCTAATGTGGACTTCACATATTAAGTTATTCACATTACATATGTCCAAATATTTATTATGTCATAGAGTTGTTAGAGTGCTCCTCGTCAATTGAGAGAATGAATTGTTATCGTCTTAAATAAGCTATAACTTTTGCAATTAATTAAGTCTATTAGTATTAGTTCGATAATTGAGGGAATGAATTGTTATCTCCTTAAATAAGCTATAACTTTTGCGATTAATTAAGTCTATTAGTATCAGTTCTTTTACATATGGGAATATACATGTAATTTTTTTAAACATACTATTATGTTAAAGTTAGAAATGTCTTTTGTGTTAGAAAGTTAAAATATATAATGCTTGTCTGGAATATATTGTAAAGTTTTTCTCATCAAACATAAACAAATTAAAATGCAAATTGAGACTGTGGGAGTAGATAAGCGTAGATATGTATCACAACGAGGTTCGTAAAATATGAAATTTCATAAGACTATACATCAAATTGTTGGTTTTCAAAGAACCGAGTCAATTAAATTGAACAAATTATATCGGGAGGTAAGCTAATTGCAATTTTTCAACCCTCAATCAACGTTACATTTATAATTTTGTTGACCTTAATTTGAGAATAGTTATGTTACGCACGTAGTTACGTTGCAAAAGTTTTTGCAAAGGGTTTTACTCAATTAGCAATTAGGATTCAACCATGTCACTTTAGTCAGGGATGACGTTTGGGCCATTCGAATTTAATATGAACATTTGATTTGATTTCAATTTTGAAAAAGTTACAGCTAAAAATAAGTCCTGACGGTACTGGATTGTTTTAGTTTGACTTCAAACGTCTTGGTTTTTAGCAAGCAAAGTTATCTCCCTTTTACCACATATGTTTTCATATTTATTGTCATCTCTAAGAGAAAAAACAAAATTATGGAATTATGTATGACAACTATTATTGGACCTTTGAACTTATTAGTATTGGACATATGAGTAGAACCAATTCAACAATTTTAAAAACTAAATCTTAAATCCAATACGAATATCAAAAGTTCAAATTTCAATTGGTCCAAACTATGCCCAGCCCTGCATTGCACGTAGATGCCAAAACTTATTTACGTGAAGCTGCTGGAAATACTTTCGATTAGTGGATCACTGCAATATGAAAGAAATTACAATTTAAAAATTGATTAGGTGATACTATTGGTACACATTTATAAGTCGACCAAAATAAATCTTCAGACCATGATAGCAAAGAAACTACCTTTATTTAACCTTTAACTCGTAAAATATCCCAAATACAATCATCAATCAAAACAAAACTGAATCCAATACAATCTTGTATGGTTACATGGTACTATATAAACTATATGAATCTCAAAACATACTTAAATGGTCCAATTTAATGAAAAATGGCCAAGGCAATTGCGAATAGACTGAGCATAAAACTGGCCAATACGGTCGTTGAGGACGAAGGCGGAGGAGGAGGAACGACACCACCGGGAACGGAACCTGTAGGTCCATCAACAGATCGTGGAGGTGGGTTGGTACCTGGAGTACCAGTGCTGTCGTCGGAAACTGAAATTTTTAATTTCTGTCCACCTTGGCAGTGTGTGCCAAAAGTACAAATGAAATAGTGATCATCAGTAGAATTAAGAGTTATATTTGCTGGTCCTGTCATTATGGCAGTGCCTATTGCATTCTGCGAATTGCATCCATCGAACGAAGTTTCTTCTACTTGTAGCACGTCATGTCGACCAGTCGTAAAATTGAACACTGTCAAAATTAAAATAAGAAACATCGTAACATGAATTAGTTTAATTTGAAGGATATAATCTAATGAAAATTAATAAATTAATTAAGTGTATCTACCTAGAGTATCGCCTACTCTGAATGTTTTTTCAGCAGCCCAATTTGTGTAAGCTACCGCGCCATTGCTTGGTACGATCCAACCCATGCTATCCCCTACCACATGCACCGTTTGTGCTGCCGTGTCTTGCACCATACTTGCGATGGCTAATGCACTAAAGACGATCATGTACAACATTTTGTCCATGTCTTAATTTTTTGGTAACGTTATTTTTTGCACTTTAATTTATTGGTAATTGCTAGTTTGGTAGGGAAGGATGAGATGTCTATAGCTAGCAATATTATTCTCTATATATAAGAGAAGGGATTTTGAATTGGTCTAAACTTTCAACTTGCGAGGTGCTTGGTTATGACTTATGACTTTCTATTATAGCAAGAGTGGTGGGAAATCAAAGTAAGAATTTAATGTTGGTTGGACCATTGGGACATCACAGAAAAAAATGAGCAGGAAATTAGAAAAAGTAGAAGGCGGGCTAATTCAACTTCCTAAATAATCAAAAAAATATATAATTAATGAAAGTCAATACACACTTGACTTGAACCTTTCATATTACGGTACGTGAGACTTATAGCTATTTTTCTATAACAATTACGAAATTGATTTACAGCTGATAGTTGAGCTAAGTTCCTCTATTATATTAAGAATTACCAATTAATTTATGAAAGTCAATACACACTTGACTTGAACCTTTCATATTACGGTACGTGAGACTTATAGCTATTTTTCTATAACAATTACGAAATTGATTTACAGCTGATAGTTGAGCTAAGTTCCTCTATTATATTAAGAATTACCAATTAATTTAGGGTTAATATTTTTTGTTTAGATTATTTAGGCTCGCAAACACGCTAGGGTTTCATTAGTTAATGGCAAGGAAGCTTACCAGAGGATAGATAAAAACATATCTTGAGAAGTAAACGTTTTAATGAGGTGATCAAAATCAACACTAATGGAAGTTTCTTATAGGACTTAGGAAGAGCAGGTAAACTGCCGTATTAGTGGTGTGGTAAGGAATGGGATTTTTTTTACCAAAGTAAGCCGTTATTAAAATAATACGCTTTTTTTAAAAAAAAAAAATTACAAAATTAATGTAAACATTTTTAATAACATTTTAGTTAAATTTTATTAAAAAAATTCAATAACAAAAAGAAAAAAAGATTGAGGAGTAACATTTAGATTCACTCACAGTAACGTTACTCCATCATATCTTTGTCTCTTTGTCATTGAATATTTTTTAAAAAATTTAACCTAAAACGTTACTGATAAATACGTTCATAGTTGTTTTGTAAAATTCTAAGGAATGATAATGGCGATGTAAGTTATGCATTCTCTGTTGCAGTAGCAACACTGAAGCCGAGGCAAAAACAACAATGTATGGAGCCAATTGGTGTGTCGCAAACATTTGGATGGAATTAGACTCTCTGATAATTGTTGACATGATAAAGAATAGATTCACCAACAATTTGAAACTCAAGATGATCATAGAGAGCACTATACAGAGTCTAAATCAAGCAACGATACCATCTCAAGAGATGAAAGCTTTGGTGAATATTGACTTCTGAAAAATAAAGTGAATACAAGTTAAACGGTTAGTTCATCGAAACAGGGGAACAATTGGAATCGTTTTAATATCGTACTAGCTAGAAATGTATCGCAATGTTAAGGACAGTAAAATAATTTATTTATTTTTTTTGTTCATATATGATCACTTTGAGATTTAAAAGAATTTCTTTCGTTTTCTAAGAAATGAATTAACTAATATGGGACATATTAAACCTGCAGGAACTAAGTACCCCTGATGATCGTTATGTTAATCTTCTTGGACTTTGTTTAAAGCTGTTTTCCTTGATATGTTCTTTTTCCTTGAGATGAGGGAGATAAAAATACTTAGAATTTGTTAGGACCGGAATAAGCATGTATAATGTGGAAGCTAGCAAAGCAAACCTCAAAAGATCACGAGTAAGAAGACAAACAAGAAACGCACCAAAAGAGACAGATTTAACATGGTTCGGTCAATCAACTTACATCTACAAAGGAGATGAGCAATCCACTATAAATATGAGAGTACAAAATATAGAGAGAAACAACCTCAATCAATTTACTCGGAATACAAGGAGGTACACAAAATTCTCCTCCATAACCGCAACTCTCAAAGCCCTAAGACTACATTGTGAATGCTAATTAAGTTAGAAGGAATATACCTATGTTTATAGAGTCCTAAAACCTTTCCTACAACAAAAGGACTATTCAAAATATTAAAATATTTTCCTAAAAGGAAAACCTATTTATTATAAGAAATCAGGGCAAATAAACCCTCAACAAATTTATCAACCTTCGTCAGGAAAATATGAGTATGAAGCAGTATGCTTTGAAATTCACTCAATTGGCTAAGTATGCTCAAATGGTAGCAGAGACTCTAGAACAAGAATAAGTAAGTTTGTTTTAGAGACAATGTGGGGATTATCTTTCGACAACCTAGACCTTTTCCATTGAATGGACTTGAATGTCACATCATGAATTTACTGTCAGTGTGAAACACCCAAATTGGAGGATTTAAAGCATGGAAATTTAAATCGGGTCTGCGGGACTTATACGTATATCACCCAGGTTTCAACTTAATCAAAGATAAATTTATTTATTTTGTATCACTGGAGATGGTAAAACGATCATCTTTACAAGCTTGGTATGAATTACTGCAGAATTATTCACCATCATTATTTATATTCGATCAACAAATATTGGTAAAACTGTATGATAAAATACACCATAACTGTTACTTATAGATTGTTTATTCGATACTACAAGGGGACATGCCTACTGTACCAAAATAATCTGCACTGATGATGATCGTAAAAACAATACAACAATTTTACTGCCACTCACAAAACAAAACTCAATCCAATAATTAAAAAAAATCCATCACATTATTATTACGTATGATATTGTAGTATAAACTAGGAAGCTCAACACCTCCTTAATTCGCCCAATTTATAGTAAAGTGGCCAAGGCAATGGTGGACAGACTGAGTACAAAACTGGCCAACACGGTCGTTGAGGACGAAGGAGTAGGAGGAGGAACACGACCACCTGGAACAGAATTTGAAGGTCCTCCAGCAGAGGGTGTAGGTGCACAAGCTTCTGGTTGTCGCACAACAGGAGTTGTTGGATTGCTTGGGTTAGGCGGGTTGGCTCCTGGAGTAGCATTGCTGCTGGAAACTGTAATAGCTAATTTCTGGCCATTTAGGCAGTGCATACCAAAAGTGCAAATATAGTAGTGTTCTCCAGTAGAGTTTAGAGTCATATTTGCTGGTCCTGTCATTATAGCATTCCCTATGGCATTCTGTGAATTGCAACCATCGAACGATGTTTTTTCTACTCGCAGCACGTCATGTCTGTCAGTCGTGAAATTGAATACTGTATAAAATACGGAAAGTAACATAATCTGACACTGGATGTGTGCTAATACAAAATAAGCTGAAGGATATCAGAAAATGGAAATTGATTAAATACACATACCTAGTGTGTCACCAACGCTGAAGGTTTTCCCAGCAGCCCAATTTGTATAAGCTGCCGCGCCATTGCTTGGTATGATCCAACCCATGGTGTCCCCAACCACATGCACCGTTTGGGCTGTTGCGTCTTGCATCATACTTGCAACGGCTAAGACACCAAAGACCATCATGCACAACATTTTGTCCATCTCTTAAGTTTTTGGTAACTTTCTTAATTCTTTTCAAAAGACGTTTTTTGGAAGTTACTAGTGAGGAAATTGATGATTACTACGTAGTTTGTTAGGGTGGGATGAGATGCCTAGATAGACAATATGGTTCTGTATATATAAGGGAAGGGATTTTTGAATTGGTCTAAACTCTTAAATTGCGTGGTGCTGGGTCTTGAGTTTCTATTATAGCAAGAGCGGTGAGAAATCAAAGTAGGAATTTAATGCTGATTGAAACATTAACAGGGAAATGAGGTAGAAAGAAGAACCCGAAAGAGATGTTGGAAAATGGGGCAAATTCAACTCCCAAAATAATCAAATGGACACTTGACTTGGAAGTTGAACCTTACTTTTTACGATACCTGGACTTGCACAGTTTTGCAACACGATAGACGAAAATGATTTGCAACTGTAAAGTAAGGTTCATCCTTTGATTATCAGAAAAATTATTGCTTCTTACCTCCTCACCCTTTAAAAGACTACTGTACGTATTTTTGATAGCTTTAATCCTGTGAGAATTTTTGTTTAAACTACTACATTTCTTTGTTACTATAAAAACAATCATGAATCCATGATACAAAATTGCAATCGACTCTCTTCATTAGCTAGAATTTCAATCTCCAAGTTTACACCGTCTTACTCTTACTTAGCTGGAAGCTCTAACCATCTTACTCTAACTTAGCTGTAAGTTCTAACCATCTGAACTCAAGACGCTCCGTTATTTCTTAAAGACATTTTTTACGTTATATATTGAATTTCAGCAGTACCAATAAACAAGAAAGATCACAATGAACAAGTTGACATTTATTTATGTTAGTAAGATACTAGAAGACCACAATATATCACAAAGTACAGATCACAGATGCAATGTCTCACAGAAAGATCAGGAAAGTGGATCTCTAAAACGGTAATTCCTAAACTACCTAACACACTATTACAATCGTCCACGTACGATGAAACATGCACTGGACGAAGGCCTAATTTATTTTAGATGCTACACTCAACAACTAATGGTAGCAGCAGATTGATGTTGTGGGGTATGTGCTCGTTCTGGCTGGTTAATCTGGCCATTATACATCACCAAGCCAGCCCTGTTCTTATCTTTCTCCTCCTCCACTGAACTAGGCTCTTCACGGAAACCACTAGCTTCTCCAGCAAATGCAGGGTCCTGAATGTTGTACGTCTCTCCTCCTGCAACATTTCTTTCTGGTGTACCCTTAGCTGGAATGTCGTGATTCATGTTATCTGCTCCACTAATGTCTATATCAATCTGGGACTCTAGATTTTCCCCGTATACTGGTTTCTCCCCGACTTCTATTCCCGCTTCAGCAACATTTGTTTCTCCAATTACAGCATTTGCGAACACTCCCTTGAAATAGTCCTTGTCCATGGAATCATTCCAGAAGCCGGCATCAATTGCTATAGTCTCCTCTGTAACAGTTTCAGCCATTTTATCTCCATCCTCAAACTGAATGTCATTGCTGGCCTCAGTTTTCCTATCTGAAACCTCTGTACCAGCCATTTCCTCTTCTTTTTTATGCTCTGTATTTTCCTTATTAGCCCCCATCTCATCCCCCTTGTCCTCCATTTCAACTTCTATTATAGTCTCCTCTGTGCCATTTTGAGCCAGTTTGCCTCCATCCTTGGCTGGAACGTCATTACTGGCTTCATATTTCTGCCTCTGCAAGACATCTCGACCAGACAATTCCTCTTCTTTCTTGTGCTCTGTGTCCACCATTTCATCTTCTACTACATTCTCCTCCTTCTCCAAACCTTCCTTTTCTTCTATGGCAGATTCCATGTCTTTCTTCTCCATGTTTTCCTTCTCTATATCCGCGATATCCATTTCCTCTTCTTTTTTTGTAGCATAAGACGTACGTTGCCGCTTCTTTGCCGGCTCAAGCACTGATGGAAGTGGCATTGCCTTAACCTTTTGACTGATCCGTGCTGATCTCCTCGGAGCCTCACCAGTAGTCCAATCAAATTCTGACATACCAGGATTTCCATTGTGTGTTTTCAGATATTTCTCCAACTGCCTCTTATTCCTTATTTCCTCTCCTGTTGGAGCAACAAATACAACCTCATTCTTCTTTGCTCTAACACCCTTTTTCGGCATGAGCTGCAAATAAACAGATAAGAGCAAAATATATAAGGTGTCCAACTATGCCTCACAAGAAATACTTAACTATCCCTTGTTGAAGGATACAATCCAGGGAGCTTTCAAATACTGATTTCTCAAACAAGCTAAGTAGGACACTATACAGAACTCTTCACTAATCAATAACAATATCACGAACATGGATACAGATATCTAGCTCGTGAAGAGAATAATTAAAGACAGCACAAAACAGACACCGAAAAGAAAGAGAACTATTAATTACTCCCTCTGTCCCTAATTACTTGTCCACTTTTGAATTGGCACACCTATTAAGAAAACAATAATTAATATAGTGAGTTTACCATTTTACCCCTATTAATTATGAAGTGGATGAATTAAAAATTAGTTCTACGTAATTAATTAAGGGTATAATGGGTAAAAAATTTTGTCCTTTTTTTATTTGTCAAAATGGACAAGTAATTAGGGACAACTAAAAAAGGAAATGTGGACAAGTAATTAGGGACAAGGGAGTACTTCCCATTTGGTACCTCACAATTCCCTCCGAACTTTTGAGATGGCACAAGTCAGGGTGGTTGTCAAGTGTTGAACCATATAAGCTTATTTAGATTTCAAGCTTAGTGAACAGAAACAGTATTATTCATATTGTAATGCTTGTATTGTTGGTTTACTAGTTATTTCTAAATGAAATTTACACTCATATTCCACTATACTGTCATCCACAGTTGATGTTTAACTTGTAGTGACTAGAAAATAGAAATTTCTTCAAGAAGCTCAGAAGAAACTCCGGCCTTTGCAACAACAAAAATCAGCTTCTGTTACATAACCAAAAACTAAACTTTATTGCCTTAATCTAGCTTGTTAAACAGATCACCAACTCTCTATCTCTCTCCCAAAGTCAACTCTCCAATCAACAACAGGAACAAACAAGAGATAATCACTTAAATCTGGTACCCCATATCTGATCAGACTAAAGTAAGAAATAAATCGAGCCTACAACGTAGAAGAAAATACTCAACTAATAACTGAAATAAGGGAAAATAAACAGAATTTATACCTGAAAGCCATATGAAACAATTTGAGTGGAACTACAGCATACTCAAAACAAGTAAAAGAGTAGTAACATACATAGCCTTCTAGAGCAGAGGAACAAACAACACTAGAAATATTGGTAAAAAAATTACCAGTTTCTTCCAAGACAGAGGCGCCGCAGGAAGCTCCACAGGCGAAACATCCATATTGTTACTTGCCATTATTGTCTTCTCCAAATATCAAAACTCAAAAACTACAACTTAGCTCTGTTTTTGCATCAGTAAAACCTTAGTAGAAGTTTGCTTGACATATACTTAAAAAGACGCCGCAACTCATACGAAACCGCCTCAAACACTCAGCATATTTATCACACGTCGCACAAGTGGACGGATAGGATTTGTTGAATAAAGCCTGCTATGGGATAGGGTGACTATTCATTGTCCTTTTCTGTGACACGTGGTGTCTGCTGGCTCAATCAAAGAACGTGCTCCATTTTTGGATTTGTTCATGCCTTACTTTTCTTTTTCAGTGGATAACGTTCCCCAAAACTCTATTAACTGAATTAGAATATGGGATTTTGGATCCGGTAGCGCAAGTCATGTTTCTTACGCAATCTCCTTTTATTACTACTTATATGACTGTTATGTCAACCTTGGGAGTTTACTGTTACAAATATTGAGTATATTTTTGGATAGGTTTGCAATTAAGTGGATTGCTCGTAAATAGTTCAAACTAACAACTTAAAAGTAGCTATCTGAAAAAATTTACAAAACAAATTGCAAGTAATTTACATATAGTAAGTAGTTTAAACACAGTTTACAAATAACTTCTGAAAAGCTTTGCAGCTGCTTCCATTCAAATTATTGTACATTATTTAGTTTGAAAATAAATAAATAAATTTCTCTCTCCCCCTTTTTTCTTGGACTATATCTTCTGTTGTTTTGATATTTTATTACTAGTATTATCTTTTGTTGTTTCGATAGTTCTTTATTATTATTTTATAACAGAAACATATATATCAGTAAATATTTTTTAATCCTCTCAATTATTTACCTGACAAGAAAATAATTCTGATAATTAACAATTTATTCAAATATCACTTCATTATTATTCAGTTGCATTGAACACTTCTGAGAATCTTCCAACACACTCCGCAGTATGGCGTTAGCCCAAGTCTATATTGGACTAGTTCAAGCATGGATTAACATGAAATACAAGCCCAAGAAAATGGCCAAATCTAAAAGAGCAAACAAATCGATGAACTATGATACATGCTAATGAGAGGTAGCAAGTATTCAATGAGATATTTAAAGGTGCAACACTACCTTTATAAAAAAAAATCTGGAGTTACATACTACAGCTGGAACACCTGGAACTTGTGTTTTATGGAAAATAGTGAGTTTTAATCAAACTACAAAACAACTCACTTAATGCATTATTATTTGAGAAACAACGCGAAGTATACAAATTATAATACTCGGTTATCACTTATCAGACATCACAAAATTAAAATTAGTTAGAGCTTGTAAAAGAAAACTCTTCATAGTCGAGAGCAACCTATTTCATAGCTACTTATATACTAGCAGTACTTATTAGTTATCTAAACCATGTGCTCAAGAGTCTGATTAACATGGGAAGAGGCTGTGAAACTAAGAAGCAGCAGTCAAGGGAGGTCGATGAGATGGTGCACCAAAGAAGTTCTGGGCTGGTGCTGAATTCTCATGTTGTATACCAAATTGCCTACTCAGTTCATCTTCCTCACCCTCATTCTCATATTCTTCACCAGCATCCCACAGGAATCGAGCATAAGAGGCCAGTACGTAGCTGCAATAATACCCGTTCGTCACATTAGAAGTCAAAATAAAACATGTCACCCTAAGGTTAGCAGGGCCAATTTGTTTAAGTATATGACTATCTCTTTTAAAAGCTTAAGATATTAGACAGATGCTATTTTTATTTACTTTAGTTATGTCTTTCAACACACACCTCAAGAGCAGCATGCTCTTTTCATGAACCAAGCACGTGAAAATTATTTTTGCTAATGGATGACACTGAGACTCGATTTCCAGAGCTCTTGCTTGCTTTGATAACATGCTGATTAGGTTCAAAATCCAAAACTTTAATATGATATCAAAGAATGCAAAAGTCTTGGGATCAAATTTCACCATCGCTCATTATCAAAGAGATAGTTACACGTGTTTGGCCAATCAAACCCACGCGGAAGGGACGTGCTAAAAATATAATTAAGTAATAAAAGTACACGCAAATGGACCAACAAGATATTTTTGAGAGAGTGGACAAATAGCTCCAAAAAAAGTGGCCCATCTGGTAGAGCCCATTCATTCAGGCTGGAATCAATTGGAGGTTCCATCAATCATAAACATGATAACAATGCCCAGAAAGTGACATATATAACAATCTTTATCCCACTGAATATTTCAAATCTTAAAAAGGAAATGCAAAGCATATGCATACCAGTCATCAGGGTCAGATTTCAGAGCTCGATCAAAGTAAGTGTGGGCACGAGCAGCGTCTTTCTGAGTTTGCCATATCAGTTCAGCGTAGAGTGACAACGCATTACCATCATTCGGGTTTGCTAAAATCGCTCTTCCGCAGTATTCCTCAGCTTTTTCTAAATCAGCCCTAACCTGTTTGCATCAATAATTGGCATCCCACGAATCAATAAATCAGTGTAGTAGTAAGAAAATGAATCAATTAAACAACTCAAAACAAAATTAGGCAGAAGCGGAGGCGGATGGAGCTGTGAGTAGCACATTTTGAACCTATCAAGTCAAACTTCTGGATCTGAATTTATAAAAGGCAGAGGAAATTTCATCTAGAATTTTTTTACCTCTTTCAAGAATCTGGCATAATTGGCCAGAAGGAGACCATTTCCTGGGTGGGCTTCGATCATTTTCTGGTAATAGGCATCTATACTATCAGGTCCATGCCAACTATTTGAATCCTGAGAATCAGACCCATCTCCACCATGCGATCCTCCGCTACCTCCGCCACCGCAAACTTTACCTCCTCCTCCTCCTCCTCCTCCACCTACACCACCCGCCACCAGAGACTGCAACACCCTCCCTTTCTCCTCAACCGCCACACTAGCCTCCTCCTCCGAATTCCCCAAACCAGAATTCGACAACAGCCTCCTCACCTCCGTCGAACCCACTTCGTTATTCTTCAGCTTCAGAGTCTTCGCCTCTCTTTTTGTTCCATTTTTGTTCTTCTTCGGAACAGCTGGATCTCGTGGGTCCAACTCGCACATACACCTATTAGGTGCATGTTTCGCCGGAGATTCATCCGGACCAAACGACGTCGACATTAACACAGATCGTGTCCTGTTCAATTGCTGGGTCGTTCTGGATAGTAAATCGGATTCCGGCGACGACCCACATGATTTCGGTTTCCATGAATTGAGTAAAGGGGTTGATGAACTTCTCAATAACATTTTTTTTGTCGGATCAATTTGCAGGTCGGTTTATTTGATTCAGAAGCAAAATTGAGTAACCTCCGCTGCCCTCCTTTGGGGGAGAGAGTGAAGTTGTTGGCACAAAGGATTGAATGGTTTTATAGAAGCAAATTAATCGCCGATAAGAATAAATCTAAAACCGTTGATTGGCCAAATAAAGCGGAAACGACTAAAGTCTAGATTAATACTATAAATCTGCATGTTGAATATTGTAAGACGTATAAATCAACGGTTCTAAATTAGCTCCCTAAGCCAACCATACTGCCGTGGGCCAAGTTCCAAATATGATTGAGCTTCTACGTGGTGACCCCACGATGGAAACTTACATAAATCTATCTTTTCTAGGTTATTCAACGACATGATTGAAATATTTCTCTGTTTATTATTAAATATAGTTATTTTATATTAATTTATTTATTTTATTAAATAAAAATATATACATATACTATTTAGACACTTCAGTACTATATGTTATACACATAATCAGATAGTCCAAAGATATTGATCAATTATTTTCGCTCCCACGATCACTTGACAGTTGACTATGTAAAAATTAGCATTCGTTTTCACTCTCAAGATCACTTGATTATGTAAAAATTAGCCTGAATGGTCAATTTTGGGACCGGTTTAAAATGTATTTGTGAGATATAAACTTCTTAAGGAAAGAATAATACTATATGAATAAGAAAACTCTCCCTAACTTAAACACTAACAACTTCATAAAACTTTGATAAGAGTTTAAATTCAATTTATGGGTTCAGTTTTTGACTTTTATCAAATTAAATTTCAGAAATAATTAATGGAGTTTAATCTTTCACACTTGGAGGGCAAAAATTTGTATAATTTCAAATTTCATGGCATTCAAATATTTGGAACTAAGTTCTAGCTTCATGAATGATTCATATTGTTCACAATCTTTTTAGTCAAATGTCAATGATCAATAATACATGGAATTCTAACTTCACAATTAAATTGTGAAAGTTAGTTCTAAACCAAACTTTAATCAATTCAAAGTTGAAACTCCAGGTTCAAGGATTCCAGGTAATAAATGTTCAACAACTCAAATAACGTTTCCCTATAGTTTTCCGCGTTTAAACTTGACGTATTTTTGCCATTAGTATCCTCACGTTAAAAAGTAGTTAAGATACTGAATTATTTTCCAACACTTCCACAAAAAAGGACTTTCAAAAATGGTGTTCACTATTGAGAATCTACGGCCCAGAAAGGTCAATAATTGAATAGCATATGCAATTGCTCCATCTTTATATTACACACTCGGGACTAACTACTTGTAGTAACCTTTTTTTTTGGTACAAGAAATTGTAACTATTCCATTGCAATTTAAGTTTCTAAATTCTAAATAATTTTGTAACATGAAGAAACACACATCTGTGTAGGTTGAACATTTCTCATTAGTAACTGGTAACCCAACCAAATGTTTGAACAGTGTGGCTCCACCTTTTTCAAATGATTGAATCTTCCTAGCAGCTGTCACATTATTGCAAATTGACAACGATTCAACATAACCATTAACCAAACACATTATAATAGAGATGATCAAAAGCGTTAAGAACCACATTATTACTAGACGTCTAGTAGTTGGTTCGTTCCTATGCTTGCTAGCCAGACATCAACAATGCAATGGAATGCCAGATAAAAGTACCAAAAGAGGACCAGATGCCCTGTCTTTTACTGCAAGAATATACCAATCTTCTCTTTTCTGGTACCAGAGGAAGATGGTCCTGCTTTTAATGTACAAATGGAAGTTTTAAAAAACTTCCAGCATTGCAAGTTCCCAGTTCCATTCAAACACCTATAGCAATAGTTCAAATGAATATGCTCAAGTTAAAAGTAGGCAAATTATACTCTTTCCCACTTTCCCAAGCGATCTACAATCTAATACAGTAGAAGGAACACAAATGAACTATCTATCACATTGTAGATGGCCTTGAAATAGACCACAATTACCGCCTTCACAGAAAACTATGTTCTTCAGTACTCTGTCATAGCTCCAACCGCAAAGCTCTTATGCCATAGCCCGAGGACTCTAGGCACAACTTAACTTAAAATACATATTGTGCTTGGCTCATCAAGTTTTTCTTAAATTTCCATTCACTCACAGAAGGAAAAGCAACAGAAAAGAGAACAATTATTGTTGATGCATGGAGTTATTTATTATTTCATTTATAACACTGGCATAGAGATATTAAACAACCGTAATGAAAAGTTTTAAGGCAACTCCAGGACATTTTTTCTTGTTTGGTGGTATTTATGATCTTATTAAGCAAGACTTATTTACTCGAAAACAAGGAAGATATGCAAGTCTTCAATCAACAGTTCAGGTAGAGCAAAAATAGCTACCGTGAGAACAGAAAATACACACCACATTCACCAAGGGAAAGACACTATTAGTTGCTTCAGCTCATTAAATCTCAATTGCTCCAAATTCTTATTTCACAAATAAAACAATATGTTCTACCCTAAGATATGCGGTACAAATCTGCATTTCCCTTCAAAAGGATGAAAGCCACTACCACATGTTTTTCCAATCTCATACCATGCAGATACGCTGAAGGTATTAAGCTTTACTTACTTGATCAGCATCAAGTTTAAGAAGGTAAGGAAAGAGAACAAAACTTGTGATCTTCAGAAATTCAGATAAATGAGTATTTGTAGATCTGATACTTTCAAAACTTCCTCAAGGGAACTACTTTAAAACATGTTAAGTCCAATAGTTCTGGTATTAGATAGCAACATACTAATTATTTAGGTTTTCTTTTTTGATTCACAACATACACCACGAGGGGGAGAGAGAGAAGAAAAGAGCACTGCATTTCCCAAGATGAGAGAATATAAGGAGCACTGCAATAGACTCTAATCCCATATTATACAGAAGTTTTTACTCTTAAGGCTCTAACGGAGTAAAATCACAGCATGAATGAACTAATGCTAGCTGGGCAAACAAGGAGCTCTAAACTACCTTTAAGTGAAGTAGATAGAAGAATCTCCATTCTTTCAGTAACTCTAAACAACTTTAGACACTAAATTTCTCCCTTTTTTCCTTTTTGCCCTTTTGCTCCCCATGTTTTACACTATTGCGTACGACAGCATCAGGAGTTAATTGTACAGGACAACATAAAACTTCTAACAATTTTATCTTCTAAATCGAGAACCCTTGTTCGGTCTGCCATCGTTCTTCCCATCCCACACAGAATACCAGAAGAAAAGTGACATCCAAAATAAGACAGCAAAAAGTATCCGCAAGGTGTCTTGTGCTTTGGAGAAAGATGATATGATACCTGGTTAAGATATTTAAACATTTGTCAGGGATCCTTAACAATATGAGCACTGTCACCACATATGCTCAAGAAAAGAGAAGACTTAAATAAGTTTGAGAATAAGAGTAAGCAATGCCAAAGTTACCGACATGCTCAATCAACATACCTTCCCAGATTATCAATAAAAGTCTGATCCATCTTGACCATCAGCATCTCATATAATCAATTAATAAATAATGCAAGAGGGGGATCCCTTTAGTACAGAAATAGAGCACAAACCAGCTCAATCATCGGACCCAAAAAATAATAGCACAGCAGACAAGGTATGCTAATCCATTAAATTAATAACAGAATGTAATTAAACTATTTTTTCCTCTAGCAATTGCTAATCCTGATCATCATGGGAACATGTCATTACCGTGTATAAAACAGCTGCCAGATATCTTTACCTGAATCTCCACCCCACACACAAAAATTTTAAAAAAATAAAAAGAAGAACAATAAAAGGATGTAAAAATATTTGTTTCAGGTTATTGAGCAAGTGACCCAAATCATTCATTGGGCAATTACTCAACTTGATACGCTGTGAATGAAACATTATAACTATATGGTGGTGGTTGTTTGGCCTCTCAATGCCTAAACTCTGTTAATGATGCCAACTGATCATTTCATAAATGGCTAAAGCGAATCCAAAAATAAAAGTGCACTGTCCATAATTTATTAACTACGATAGTATTCAACTCATTCCCACAAAAAACGTCCAAGTTATAACGTAGGTATTGTCTTTGTCATCCACATTTTTAGTTTTCTCTGATGGTTAGCCTCCAGATATCCATGTTATTTGCACACCAAACATTTGTTTATCCATTTAGCAGATCATTTGCTACACTATTCAAATATGTCGTAGAGCTATGTTAACGGACATGGGCAAGTATAATATATGGGTGGGAATGATTTCTCACAGAACACTTAGGATTAAGGGCACAGAAAGGAGTACAGGTGAGCTTGATAAGGCAATCAAATGTACAATAATTAATTGAAAAGACATTGAACCAGAATAAGTATATCCAAGTTCTATAAACACCTAATATTTTATTCCATAAGCATCTCTCATACAAAAGAAAAATATTCTAATATACTTTCACAATTATGTATGTATATATAGAGTATGTAAGTTTGTTTGTATGTACACAACTGAAACCAAAAACCAAAGCAACGTATGCTTCTTGGTTCCTAGGCACCAACACACCCTACGTGAATTGATCAAATCTGGTATATATCAATAGCCACATCCAGAGGGAATCATATAACTTAAATACCCTAAACCAAGGTGCATCAGACTCGAACACTTTTCAAGCTTGTTCCACAGACTCAATCTGAGACTCAAACACACTTTTCAAACTTGTCTGGCCAAATCAGTTGAAACTGATGGTTGTGTTATCTATGAAAAACTTTTCGAAGTGAACAAAGATGCTTACAACTAAAGCAAATCATCGATATACAATTTAAGCTTGCTCATGAAAGTTAATGTGGTAAAATTGTTTATCTCAATTCCAGATAAATTGCTCCAAATTTTGAGCTTAGCATAATCTCCCTTTGTTCTTTCATAAGTGATTTCGAGTAAGTTCAAAGTTAGATATTACACACCTTTACAAGGCATTGGTAATAAATCAATCTAATTGCTAACAGATATAACATGATAACAAAAAGTGAGCTATGAATACCTGGAGACGCTGAGGAGTCATCTTCATTATTAGGTGGTTCGGTCTGTGGAGGCGAAGGTGGACCAGCACTGGTTGCCCGGCAGCGAGCGGATGACGTATTAGGATAAGAATACGAGTGGGTTATTGAGCTTTGTAGATTTAGCATATAAGAAGAAAACCGAAGGATAGAGGAGGAGGAGGAGGTGGTAGCTGTGGAGGGAGAAAACCGGCGCGGCGGAGTTACGGAATTAGCGGCGGAGGTGGAAAAATTTAGCGGTGAACGGTGAATGTTACGGAGAGAGAACCACGGTTTCATTTTAGTGATTTTGTTAGAGGAATTTTGAAAAGGAAAAATCATTTGCAATCAAAAGTAGCACAATCGGACTAATTTATGACACGTCTTCTTAATTTTTCCCGACTGTGACTAATTTTCCTTTTTCATTTATCTCTTTCTTGTTTCTCTTTTTCTCTATGTTTTTTTTTCTTTTTTTTCATATCTAGACTTTGAAATTCTCGAAACCTCTTGAATTTGGCATCATTTATTAGGTGCATATTTGAATCTGTATTATTTTTTGTTCTAATTACTCACAGAAACTTGGTAGTTTGATAGATTTAATCGTCCATATACATTAGTTTATGTATCGCAATATATATTTCTTTTCGATGAATAATATATATGTTTGACCAAAAGAAAATACATATAGTAATTGTACATCTCTCTTTTCGGTACAATAATTATTTGTTTTAGTTGAGAATTTCTAAAAAAAAATAAAAAACTATCCAAATTTAATACGTAAAATACTCGACTAACTTTATTATTTTTTAATTTTCATGTTGAAGTTGTATTTAAATATATTTAAATATGAATATTATTTCAAAAAAGAAAATCATGCAAAAAATATAATCAAACACAACTTTATCTTCAAGTCCAATTTTATGAATTTTCTTTAAAAAAAAAAAAAATCAAAATCTATGACCAAACGCCTATTAAATTCTATCTTAAAGATTTAAATTAAGTAAATTTAATTTTAAAAACTGAAAACCTCTCTGATGAGTAGTCACCCAAAAATTTGAACGTACTCATATTTTAGAATTTTAGAATCGCCTCAAATGATGAACCAAAAATCTAAATATGAATTTGGAGGGGCAAGTTATTAAACTGACTTTGTTTCTAATTATCTGTAGTTGAACTTAAATATTGGAGTGAAGTATTAAAAATATATTTAAATTACTATAGTAATTTTTTTTATTCAGTTTTACACCTAAACTAAACTGTTGAAAGCGTGAGAAACATAAGCCGTACGAATTGCATTGTTAGCTATCATCGCATAGAGAAAAGATGATTGAATGTATATATTGGCACGTCTAATGCAACTTCCTTATAAATTCCTTGTATATACCATTTAGCATCCAGTACAGGATGAGCGTTTAATTAATTTACTCAAATACACTTAATATATATATGTGTGTGTGTTAATGATGCATATATAGATAGTAGTACTAATAAAATTCCTCCCTAATTAAATTAGAGAGTGGAGGATATATATATCAAGGTTGAAATAGGTGATCTCTACATGTGCATTTCCAAGAAAGAAGATAATAGCTATCATCAGCTTCTCTTTTAGATGCATCTCTGTTCTTCTGAATCACTAGACTGCCTTGCATGGCTCACAACTCATGCACTTGTTTACACACACTGGTGGCCTTGAACCTATCTCCATCTGCCTACCTATATTCACTGTACAAACACAAAGTTCAAATATATATAATACTTATCATCACTAACAACAGCCTACTCTTATATGTCTTGCACAGATAGAGAAGTTATTTCTGATAGACTCTCGATTCAAGAAAAACAAAAGCACAAGATGTAATAAGTAGTAATAGATGGAAAAAATGTTATACTTCTTCCCTAATCCTCAACAAAAATTGCCTAATCCTTTTTACATCATGCAATTTTTTGATAAAAGGTGATTTAATTGAACTTCATATGCCATTGTTACACATTGAATACTATGAATTCAATTAAATTGTAAATTTTCATCATCTCTTATACACTTGAATTTTTTCCCTATACATATAATAAAAACAAAGAAACAAGTTTTACCATAGAGAAGAAGAAAAATTAAACAATGTAGTTCACCTGATTGGGAAGGATGAAATGCAAGAGACACTAAAAGAGCCAATGTAAGTCCAAGTGAGCAGTTCCAGTTTGATAGAGCCATAAGTATAATATTGTCTCTCAAGCTCAATAATATTAGAAAAAAATGAAGTTTAATTTGTTTCTATCTACTTTATTTAGGTGAATATTGCAATACAAGGGATTATGAAAAGGTGGTATTTATGGTGAGACAAGATGGAGAACTGTTTCCATACTCTGATGCTTAAAAACTTGACATTTCACTTTGAAATTATACCTCCTAATTTTCAGCATCGTTCTTGGAAATGGTATATGACTATTTGAGCATCTTCTCTTACACTCAAACTACTACCTCTTTCATTTCCTCTTTTTATCCTGTTATTTTTTTCTTTCAATGCTGCTTTTTTTTAATCGAAATTATATAAAAAATAGTCGATTTATCATACCAAGACAAGGATAAGATCTGCATATATCGTATTCTTTCCAAGTATTGAGTATGTTGGTGGTGGTGGTTAAAACTGAAACTAATGATTAATTATTTTTTTTGATTTTCTAAAATACTTTCTCCGTTTTCATTTTTATTTGTCTAGTATTAATTTGATATTTTTAAGTTGCAATAATTTTATAATATTATACTTTGAATATAATAGATTTAATATTTTGATATATGTATTTAAAAATAATTTTAGTTAATAATAAAAGTAATTTAAGAACTAGATGATAAGGTTTGTCGTGATTTTCAAACTTGACAAATAAAAATGGAAATCTATAACAGACAAAAAGTAGACAAAGAGGGTTGAAGGATGAAAAAGTCTCAAATCGACGATTAATGAGACGAATAGTGTCTTTATAAGACTTAAACAATTCTTCACCCTTTAAACTGTGTGTTCTATCGGACCTCGTAACTTAATCCCTTGTCGATTCAATGGGTAGATTTTACAACTTCCTAGATTTTGAAATGCCCTTTTAAAGATATGGATCAACCAATCTTTGACTATAGACTGTTTAGTCCGTGAAGTAGTTATTATCTTTGAACTCACCTATCACTATGTGCTCAGATACTACTAATAAATATAGTAAAATTAACTTCATTGTTGACTTCCATTTCTAAGTATAAAATTTGACGCATAAGTTCACATACTAGTACTATATTTGCAAAAAATAAAATAAAAATACATGTTAGATGTAAAGAGATTATTCGTATCATATGTGAAGATTAAATAAGAATATCTAGTTACTAAATTTATAATATGTTATCGTAAGTATTAATTTATAAAATTTTTTTTTTGAAGATATATGATTTATTTATTCAACTTCTTAAGATATTTTGATACCTTATTAAAAACTCAAACTACATAAAATTATAACTTTAAATCAACCTAATTTTAAATCGCTAATTATTCGAAATGTCTAGATGTGCCCTTAGTACCATTATTAAATACTCTCTTTGTCCTTAATTATTTGTCCACTTTTGAATTGGCACACCTATTAAATAAACAATGATTGACATAGTGAGTTTACCATTTTACCTTATTAATTATGAAGTAGATGAATTAAAACTCAAGATTTTCAAGAAGTTAATACTTTTTTTCAAAGTAATTAATTGAGGGTATAATAAGTAAAAAAAAAAAATCTTTTTTGATATGTCAAAATGAACAAATAATTAGAGATAACTAAAAAAAAGTAGACAAATAATTAGAACCAAGAGAGTAGCAACTATTTCACATACAAGACTATACGAGCAGGTTTAAAGGACAGTTATTAACCGTATTAGCTTTTTGTAGAAAAGGCTGTGTCATTTCACACCATGAAAGATTCTGAAGGACATATCTGTTGATTTTGTTGTACACTGTCAAGTTATCACTCAGAAAAACTCTACTATCAAATATGTATAAACATATTCAAACAAAATCTCAACTTGAAAATATTTTCTTTAAAATATCAATTAATCATGTCTAAGCACGCCTTTATCAGTACAAAATGTTTCAATTTGCCAGAAGTTAATTACATTTCATTACAGGAACTCCATTAGTAACCTCCTACCTTCCTAGTCACGAAGCAAATCAAATTTACATCAGCCTATCTAAGTGTCTGTCACTACTTGACTGTTCATCATTCATCGATAAAATAATCCCTTGCTTACAAACATGTCAATCGTACAGTCCTTCCAGCTCCCAAAAATCCATTAGGAAATCTACCATTTCCTGCCAGTTTTACATGAGCATTCATAGTGTCATTCAAACAGAAATGTGAGGAGCATGACTTCTTTAAACTCTATCATGCATACTTACAGCAAGCGGGATAGACATGGGTAACGGCTTGTTGCTCCCAAACAAACTATCATACGTAGCATTCCAACTGCAAAGACAAAATTCCTTAGAGGAAGTACAAACAGAAAGGATCCATCAACAATCTTAGGCACATAAGAGAACATCTAACGAAACCTTGGTTCTCAAAATCTGTTTTGGTAGGAACACATGGCACTAGGATTAAGAATAATTGGCAAATTCATACTTGCGCAAATCTCTCTTTTGGGGGGATAAGGAAAGACATATCTAATTCGAATCTCAGTGGCAGTTTTCTTTAAAACAAATATTTGTTAGGGACAGACAGTGGAAATGGATAGCAGTATTGGTGAAGAAATTTGTGGTCATTAATAGAACAAGGCCCCTAATTATGTTACAGACCAGAAGACTCTTCCCCCACTTCAATATCTGCTATCTCTCCCCTTTGGATTCTTCATTCCAACTTTATACATGTGATCTCTCCCCACTTCACCCATAAAGCATTTTGTTCTAGCCAAGCAAACACTAAGAACACAAAGATTGATGAAAGCTAGACTCATGCACTCTTTGTTTTACCCTTCCTCAGGAGATCCCCCTTTTCGCTCACTTGGTGACTCGAATCCACAACCAAGGTTGGAGGTAGAGGGAGCTTACAACTCAATCTTTGTCAAGGCTCTCTTGTTTATCAAAATATAGAAATATTGGGAACAAAAACAAAAGTTTCCTATGCGACTCTTGAATTACATGTACTCACCCCACTCAACGTTTTACGGCAAACAGTCTTGCACACACTAAGGTTAATATTTTCCCTTGAAAATTAAGGTATATATCTCAATTGGAAATAAAACAGAAACATAATTACAAAAGTAACACTCTGTGTTTGTTAATGACAACAAATTTTTACTGACTGACATAAAAATGAGGCTGATTGAACTCAAAAATAAAATGGGGATGGCATCCTATTAAGCAAGCTAGAAGATTGGTGAGTGTAATAAAACCTAAAATACAGTTGTCATCAAGAAGATCATGACAACACAAAATACTTATCTACTTCCTAAATCCAGTTAAAAGAGTAATCTAAATGCACAAACAAAACCACCTATACATTCCACATTTCCTTATTTTTCTTTCAGTGTGATCATCCTTGAAAAGCTTTATACTTACAAGCTAAAAATTGGTCAGTCTACATGGAAATATTTCAGCTAAGGTCATATGTGCCTTAGATGTGAGTCTTTTGGAATGTGGCATATTACATGCCCGCGTGGGATTTTGACAAGTTCTAACAGTATTCTTTGTACAGTTTCTGCAGAAAAAACTAAGATATAAAGCCGAAGATAGATTGATTAAAGAAAATAAACTTCACTCCTCCATGTACCACTTGCAAAGTTGAAATCAATTTTATAAACACAAGTCGGTTGGCCTGTTGCTAAGATCTCATTTCTTTGAAGAGAAAGAGATCATTTAACAACATGCTCTACAATTTAGTGATTCAGAATTAGTCTATGCCTTCAAAAGGGATAACGTTAAAGGCTGGATATGGGCTATCGCAAAATGTTAAGCATTACTTACTATCTGGTTCAATAAGGCCGTGAAATCTTTGAATCCTTCCTCAATGGGCAACAGATATGTTTCTCTTTTTCTTTTTGCCCCTCCCCAGATGCTCCCACCTTTTCTGATCCCTCATTAAAGGTGGAGGGTGCTTACACTTGAGCAGCCTTATCTTGTCATGGGCAACTTATATGACAAGACCTATTTAGACCCTACGAAAAGAGATTAAGTCTAGCAAATTATAAACAAAAAACTGCTCTATGTGCTGTCATGCCAGCAGTTTAGAACACCAAATGTTGAAGATCAGAAACTTCAGTACTTAACACCACTAAATCACCAATACCCAAAACTTACACCTAATCTTTGCATGCATGCCTATCACCTATATGTTATGCCTCTATATCTTCTTTTTTTGGGTCAATAGGTATATGTTATGCCTCTATATCAAAGAAACAAAAGATTCACAAGAATATAATGCCTCATTTGTTCAGTAAGAAGCAAAAGACCTGCTGTTCAATGTCATTTTAAGCCATTCTTTAAAGGTAGTGCAGGGATCTAAGACAAACATCTCACTTTAGTTTAGGTTCACGAAGCTGTTGTGGTTGGTTGACAAGCTTCTTGTTTCCTATCCACTGCTCTCTGCTTTGGTTCCAGAGGTGTAGTCCTGGCAGAAAATTCGTATATAAAATAATTGTTCATTAGACCTTTAAAAGATGATGATAGGAAACAATTATGTTAAGCCAAATGCCTAAACAGTGTATTGAGTCTAAATAGAACTTATTAGAGATGGGTTATCACTCTCAATGGTGTGACGGAATTTAATCTGAAACATCAACATCACTATGGTTCGGATATTTGAAAATGTAAGTAGTACTTATTCTTATTCATATCATAGGTTTCTTGAAAAATTCAGGAAAAATACCACCACCAGCCCCCAAAAAAAATGACAAGAAGAACAAATTTATCAGTAAAACCTTATTATTGCTTTCACCATCTAAGATCAAATATCACAAACTTCAATTACTTATATATATGACATGCATTTAACCATTTGTATAAACAAGCAAGTATATTTTCCACAGAACACCAAGGTACGTCTTAGCAACAAAGTTAAGACAAGAAAAAACATGGATGCAAAATGGAGAGTCAAATTTACCATGATTTACAAATTCAGCTGGGTTGTTTGGATTTGCAGTCACATGACCATCATGTGTCAGTGTAGATGTACTAACTGATGAGTTTATTAATTGAGACTTACCTACACTTTTGTCCATGCCACACATGCTGGCAGTCCAAAAGTCCTCCAATAGTTTAGCTTTATGAATCACCTGATATTGATGTTTCTGATATTTCACTGCTTCGTGAAGAGGAACTTAATTTGGGATTATTATAGCATTCCGAACAACCACTGTTCTGTTGCAAATGATATTTGTTTCCATTAGAATCAACTAAACACCAAAAAAAAAAAAAAAAAAAATAGGGAAAATATCATCTTTAGTCGGACAAAGATAAAAATGAAGTAATATTAGGTGAACAACTAGCCCACCAAAGCAAGATTGCCTTTGATGTTACACATCACATTTACAATTATCAACGATGCTAATGAAGTTCAACTTTCTCTGTAATATTAGACTGCTACCTGCTACACTTGGAAACCATGCAGTGCTATCATTGACTGCTTCTAATCGGACTTGGACTTAACACATGTATTAAATGCCCCCACCCACAAGAGCATACGATAGAGGAAAGTGGAACCAAGTGAAATACAAAGACTGGTTCTCACCTTGCAGAACGTAATTGTCTGCCAACCTCCTTCTCCAGCAACTCTGACCTAATTTGTATGATCATCAATCTCTCCAATAATTTTCCATGGCATTTCTGATGTTTTCTTCTCTTTCTTCAGCTTAGTCTTTTTGTTTCCATTCATTTCTTCTATCAAACAGTTTTTTCAGTCCTTATCCACGTAACTTCTTGCCTATTTCATTCTTTGCCTATATTAGTTCTATAACAATCATGGAGTAACTTAAGCCTAGAGCAACAACAGTGAGAAAAGTGATGATAGTGGCAAGGTAAAAAAGGCATCATGAGAAGTGCTACTTCTTTTTTCGACGGGAGACAAATTCTTCAAAATCAAGGAAACTGCTGATAATTGGTATGAGCTCATACAGAGGAACAATAACTTTAGTCCAGAAATTCTGCTGACAGATTCAACATTATTGTTTTTTTGCAAATGCTTGAGACTAGCGCTTCAGAAGGTACTGGGAAAATCTGTAGGAGATAGAGGAACTTTGATCAGCTATACTCGTACTTCATCTTCCAAAATTTTAAAGCTTATGGTAGATGTAGCAGTATTTTATAAGTGGGGATGATCCCCAAAATTGGGGAAGATGTTAGCTCGGATGAGTTTGCTGATAAAATGATGGCATTTGTGGGAGAAAGGAGTCTGTCCATTGGAGGTACCAACTCAGAATCAGAAGAAATGGAGTTACTTGCAGGTAGAAGTAATCAAGAGCCAGCTCTTAAGAGACCAGTAATAAATCATATAGAACTAGTCATAAAATATATTTTCATTTTTCAGAGAAATAGATGATAGACTTGGTGGATTTGTATAACTTGATGAAGAGACCAGTAATAAATCATATAGAACTAGTCATAAAATATATTTTCATTTTTCAGAGAAATAGATGATAGACTTGGTGGATTTGTATAACTTGATGAAGAGACCAGTAATAAATCACACATGTGATAGGCAAGAACGTGTGTTCGCTTAACTGGAGTTACAATTCCAAACACCAAGTGTCCTTTAATTTGCAAAGTGTCTCTTAAGGTCCATAACTTGATTCTGTAAACCAGAACTTGTACGTATATTCTCAATTGTTCCTACATCCATTCGTACTTTCTGCCTGAACTAAAATATGTGCCTAGAGCTGTTGCATGCTTCAGTGCTGTACTTAGTTACAGAGAAGACCAGTTAGCATATATGGAACTTCCACTTGGAAAATACATCAGAACTAGAGGTTTCATCTAAAGAGGAATACACTGGTCAAATAACTATTCCAGTGACTAGAACCTCTCTATCAATCACAATATTCAATTTCTTCATAAGGAAATTGAAAGCATACACAACCTGAAGTTTTTTTCTGCTTCTAGAAATCCAGATACCAGATTTGTAAACAAACAAGTGATCTAGGTCATCTGTTCTAAGTATAAAAGTTTTACCACAAATACTAAATAATTGATTCCTCCGAATAGCGTTCGCCTCAAATGCTTCTCACTAATTCAAAAGTTGTAAAAAATCGGAACACATTGAGAAACCCTAATTGAGTGGAGAAAAGTAACTAGAAAGCTAAAAGCTGAAGGCTGAAGCAATGAAGTGATGGAGAAATTACCTGGGAGAGAAAACCACAGCAATCTCTCTATCAAAATGGGTCGCTCCGACACTGCCTCTTTTATCAAACTTTAGGCGACCTATTTCACGCTTCTCATGCCGGCTTTTTTTTTTGTTTTTTTTTTAACTTTCTTTTCACGGCCTCGTTAATTGATTTAAAAGTTGATCAAATTTATTTTTAAGTTAATTTTTTTATAAATATAAAAAATAATTTAAAATAAATCAAAAATAACTTTAAATAAGTTACGAAATGTTTGGCAAGGTAAAAATAATTTAAAATAAGTCAAAAATCAAAAGTAAATCTCCCCAACTTTTTATTTTTTGACTTAATTATTTCAATTTAATTTTTTATTTTTGACTAAAAAATTATTTTTTTTAACCCAATTCAAACGGACTCGTAATCTCATTTTGCTTTTCCGGGTTCGCGCCTAACTTTCTTTTGGCAACTAAAAGAATATTCACTTTGTTTTTTCATTTTATTTGAAAAATATCAGTCATTTGATTATAAAAATTTCAAATAGGGATTAAATTTGGTTTTATAAATTACACTATAATCATTTAAAGATTTATTAAATATAAATTTATTAAATGATTCGGATTATATTAAATCATTAAGATGTTAGTCCCAAAATAAATTATGAACTAATATAATTGAGTTAATTATTTGAATCCAATAAATATGTATATAATTAAAGTCTGTTTTATAAAACTCATATGCTCATGTCACTTAAATATAATTGGCCCAAGTGAATTCTTTTTCAATCACAACTCCTCTATTATAAAACTATAAATAGGGCTTGTTTGCAACAAATTATAAACATATGGAAAATAAATTAATCACACAAATAAAATATGAAGAAACAGAACTTTATTGATAAATATGTACAATTTTGTTCCTCTCTTGATTCTACTCTCCTAAAATTTATCCATGATTTGAGGGCCGCTAGTAGCGTATTTCTCGAACTAGGATGATTTAGATTTGACATCTATATAAATATTTCATGAATTTGCAGAGTATTCGAGATGTCTTATAAGGAAATTTAGTACCATTTATACAGGCATTAACTAGGGTTTAGGATTGAATAGCTTCTAAGAATTCTAATTGAAAATGAACACACCTTCTAGAGTCCCAATTCGAATTGAATACGTATTGTAGAGTCCCACAAAATTTAAATGTCTACAAATGCCCCTGTTTCAAGGCTTGTCGAAGGATAGACTCGATGAAACTCAAAAACGAGGCTTGAAGTACTCATTCTTCCACTTTTGTAGCTTCATATTTTCAGATTTGATTTATGAGAGAAGAGACGAAGGACAAATTTGGTCCCACTGGGTGTGCAAAATTGTTTGCAACAAATTTTAAAGAGACTAATAATAAATTACAATCACAAATAAAATATGAAGAAACATAATGTTATTCATTAAGATTGCGAGTACAATTTTGTTCCTCCCCTGATTCTACTCTCCTAAGATTTATCTATGATTCGAGTACCATTAATGGCGTATTTCTCGAACTAGAATGATTTAGATTTGACCTCTATATGAATATTTCATGACTTATGTGGAATATTGAGATGCCTTTTCAAGAAAATATAATACACTTTATATAGGTATGAACTAGGGTTTAGGGTTTAGCCTCTAAGAATCTAATTAGAATTGAAAACATATTGTAGAGTGTCAGCTAGAATTGAACACGTCTTGTAGAGTTCAACAAAATTTCAATGTCTACAAATGCCCCATGCTTCAAGGCTTGTCAGAGTGTAGACTTGATGTAACTCAAAGACAAAGGCTTGAAGTACTCATTCTTCCACTTTCGTAGCTTTAGAATTTTTAGATTTGATTTATGAGAGAAAAGATGAAAGACAGATTTGGTCCCACTAGACGTGCCAACTTGTTTGTAACAAATTTTAAACAAATAGAAAATAAATCAACCACACAATATACAATTTGAAGAAACATAACTTTATTGATAAATATGCAGGTACAATTCTGTTCCTCCCTTGATTCTATTCTCCAAAGATTTATCCATGATTCGAGGGTCATTAATTAGTGGCGTATTTCTTGAACTGGGATGATTTAGATTTAACCTTTATATAAATATTTCATGAATTTGCGGAATATTCGAGATGCCTTTTAAGGGAATTTAGTACATTTTATATAGACATGAACTAGGGTTTAGAGTTGAGTAGTCTCCAAGAATTCTAATTAAAACTGAACACACCTTCTAGAGTCTCAATTTGAATTGAACACATCTTGTAGAGTCGCACAAAATTTCAATGTCTACAGGGTCCTCACAATTTAGAAAATGACTGAAAATTCTAAAAAGAAGCTAGAGAAAACCCGTGGTACAAACGCCATAAATTTCTCTATAAGCTATAAGTTTAAGAATTCAAGCATTCAAGTTCAAGAACAATCAAGATCAAAACCATCGGATTCAAGAACAAGCTCGAAGTCCTTGAATTTCAAGTAAAAGTCAAAATCAAGATAAAGTTCAAGTTCATCGAAGATTCAATAACAAGTTTTAAAGCCCTTGAATCCAAGATCAAGCTCAAGGCAAATTCAAGATCTAGGTTAAGAGCCCTTGAATTTTTATTTGAAAAGGCAAATGCAGAGGAATCATAGAGATTGTAATACTCCACTTTAAAATAATAAATACGATTGTTGCGATACTTTTCCATTTTTGATTACTATTTTCTCGACACAAAATTTATTGTCTACATACACAAAGCCTTGTTTCACTTGTATTATTTGTAAAAAACTATAACCAAATAAAAATTCAACTTCAAAAATATCGAATAGAGCAAAAAATATTCATTTCTATGACCAAATGCCTTTATATAAATTATGCCTCAAAATGAAAACTAACTTTCACTTATAACAATTAACAAATGTATATAATTTGTCGTAATGTATTTATAATTTCTCATGTTGTATTGATCTGATCTCAAGATGAATGTTGACACTAATAATAGACAAATCAGTAATAGCTTGTACAAGAACCTGTCCTTGGCACCAATATGAAATGGGATAAAATGGTTGCAATTTCTTCCCACTTAATTAGAGTGATTCGAGACCTTGAAAATGGAAATTTATTTTATTGGAAATTACCAATAACCAAAAAAGTAAGTTTCAAAATATGCAGATCCAAATTTTATCGAATCTTAATACAGATATCCAATCCAACGTTGGGCCTAAAATTAAACAACCTGAAGATTTCAGAAAAATATACAACTACCCATTAACTGAAGATCCAGAAAAATATACTAATAAAGGAGTTCCTAATTTCATGTAAAGAAAACCATTTACAGAAAATATGTTCACACACCATTATTTACAAATTACAGTGAGGCCTTTAAAATTTCCTTGCCCTAATTCCTCTGTTTTTGTTTTGCAAGAAGACGAAGAGGCAGAGGAAGAGGAAGAGGAAGAGGAATTAACCAAAACGAAAATACAAATTGATCAATGGGAGAATCCCATTCTTTGAACCCGATCCTTGAGAATCCCAGTGTACAACGCCATCCTATTTCCTGGAATCCCCACAATCTCATTCCCACAAGATTTAATTCGATTTTCTGTGAATTTCCTCATTTGTTTTCTTCTGTACTCCTCGCCATTTCCACTCGAACTTTTCACATCAGCTGCAAATTGAACTTTCTTCTTTTTCTTTCTTGTTTTGTCCTTGTTCTTCCCAGCTAAAAAAAGGTGAAAGAAAACCGTAATTAATTAGATTAAATTAATCCATAAAACCAAGATCAAAAGAATCAGCTCCCGTTTGGCCATAAATTGTAACTAGTTTGTACCTGAAGATAAACAGGACTTGAGAATCTGCTTATGATCAGGCGGGTAGTCTTGTTGTTGATCGGAAAGATGGGTCGCCGGGAAGTACTTGACCCGGAAAAGTTCGAGTAAAATCACGGTGCCGGCAGAGACCGCCATGGCTGTCGCCAATACGAAGCCTTGTGAACCCAACATACTTGACATAGTATAATTGTTTGGTGAGGTTGCTGAGAAGGAATATTGATTGACTGGTGTAGAATATACTCCAAGATAAGTTGACTGATTGAAAAGAATGGCGTCTCAATATTTTATACTATTATAATGTAGAATAAGAAGAAATTAGTGGGTGGGTTAAGGAGTAGTTAGTTAAAGTAAGGCCACAGCATAGAGGATTTTGGAGTTGGTGCAACAGATTTTTCAAGTAATTTGAGGTATATATAAAATAATACTGCTCCACTCTCGATGAATCTCGATTTCTTTATATTTATATCTTTCGTAGAAGAGTTGAGAAAAAAGAAAAGATAAAATAGTGTAACGGTATTTCTCCAAGTGTTTGATGTAGAATTAAATGAGCTTTTGCTTTCAGCAATGCACTGCACGGCAGAGAAGTAAAGAAAAGACAAAGTTGTATTCAAAATGAAATTTGGGATGGATTTATGGTGTCCCTACAAAGTGTTTAACTTTGAATGAAATTGAGCTACATCTGAAAACGTAAACACACAAACTAATTAAAAGATATTCGATATCTATTTTATATAATAATAATATTTTCTATCGAAGTAATTTAAATGAACCTAACCGTATGCTGGCTCCGCATGTAGATGAAACTAAGAATGTAGTCTAAAATCTAAAAAGAAGTGGGGAAAAGTTGGAGACGTGCAAGTTCTCTCTACTATTTTTGCACTTCAAGTTTTGATACAAGTGCTTTATTGTAGGCTGTAGCAGTGGCTGCTTGTCAAGCCAGAAAAGAATTATGTACCTTACCTGTCATGAACATAACCACTTGTGTTGTCGAAATAGATTTATTAGTTGAATATTAATTTCATAATATTTTGACGAATAAAATTATATTTGAATATACACAAATTATTTCAAAGGATGTTGAAATTTAGGGAGGGGCAAGTTTTTATTTTACTTATAAATAAAGGTAGTTAGAATTCAATTTCAAATTAGAGTGAAAAATTGGCAACGATTTTGAAAAAAAAAAAAAAAAAAAAAAAGGAAGAAGAAGAAGAAACAGCAGCAAAAAGTCTTATATCCAAACGGGCTAGTATTGGATTTCATCAAAAAAAAAAATCTCCATTTTTCTTGGCCAAAGTATTACTTAGAGGTAACAAGGCATGGGTGATTGGATATCAGATTAATTTAAAATTAAAATTTTATTTGAACATATTATTTAAGTTTCTTAAATTATATTTTCTCTAATAAAAGTGAAAAATCTTATGGCCGGATTGGGAGCTATAGTGTTGAACCTAGAGTTTTTTCGTTCTACCACAATTCACAACTTAGGGAATATGAAAGGGGGAAAAATTATTTTATTAACAAGACATTTTAAGTTGGAAAGATTACATAATTAGACATACTTCACTATCACATATACTATTATTATCGATACTTTTAAAATATTACGTATCTTATCATTAGTTAAGAGTTTTCGATACATGATAAAGTCACGAGTGAGATGGGAGAGAGATTTACTATGTATCTCAGTTACATGCGAATAGCTAACTCAAAGAGAGAAGGATTGTTTAAGCCTTATAAGGAGTCCACTCATCTCATTAACCACCAATGTGAGATTTTTGTCATTCTTTAACACCCCACCTCGTGCCCAGTGCTTAACATCTGGTGCGTGGGCAATTTTGATTTTTTGGGGTCCCAACATTGAGTGTGATGGGCCTCTGCTCTGATACCATGTGAAATTAGGTTTTGGGCCTAACTCATACTCCAAAAGCTAGCTCAAAGGACAAAAGATTGCTCAAACTTTATAAGGAGTTCAATCATTTCATTTATCACCAATGTGAGATTTTTGTCATTCTTTAACAATGTAAGTTTCCTTTTTAAGTTTGAGCTTAGGGATGAAGTAATTTTCTACGAGGAGCAATTTCTTTCCTAATAAATCTTACGCGGTATAAAATCGAATAGGTCGTTATTAAAAGAAAAATCAAAATCAGGACGTTCGGTTCATTTAAGGTGAGAATCGGACAAGATTGATACTTTTAGATTATTGTGCACCTTTCGTTGCATGTGATTTGATATTTTGAGAAGAAAAAAAGGAACTTGAAAAAAATTAGTACCCCATTTTTTTGTGGATAACATTTGTCTGTTCTTTTGTACCTCTAGTATTCGAAAGTAACAGAAAACTGTATAAGACAGTTGTAGGCCCTGTCCCGTGATAAGAAAAGGATAAACATGAATCAATATAATAACACTAATTCACTTAATATGAATCTTTTATTATGTATTGCGGTTTTAACGAGGATTTGAGTTTTAATTTTGAGTATGGAAAAAATTACGTAGGAAGCGTTACTGCAAATGAATTTTGCAATGTGTGATTCGAATTTTGTTGAATTTGAATACGGAAGAAACCAACAAAACAATCTTCCAGTTTTTACAACAGTATGTGCGCGTGTCGAATTGTAGATGATTTGAATCCAAATGTCACGATTGATTGGATTAGGCAAAACTAGAATTAGGTATTGACAAATAATGACCAATAGACACGTTTCAGTCTAATTACTTCAAAACAATAATGAAAACTGAGGATGGTCCAAAAATCACCCAAGTGGACAAATTGCAAATGGAAATCTTTGATATTTGGGATTTTCCCACTTGTCTGATTAGTTTCAACACCATTTCATCGCATGCAACTTCATATCTCTGCATCTTATACACATACTTTCAAGAAACTTTGCTTGACCGCGTTTGGTTCGAGGAATTAGGTAGACTATTAGGATTATAAATTTCAGGATAAAATGTATGGAAAAGAGTCGAGATTACCCTTCAACTTTCATTTTATAGTTAACTTTATCCTTCGTTATATTATGTGGTCATTCATACCTCTACCGACTATAAACTTGTCATCCATACCCTCCTAATGATTTCCCCTAAAATTGACCTCAAACCTATAATTTCAATCCAAGTTACCTATTTATAGGGGTGTCAAATGAGCGGGTTGGGTTGAAATTAGAGATACTAAAATGGGTTGAAATAGAAATCGGGTTGGGTCTTGACCCACCCAAGTTTACTTTGGGCTCAAATGGGCTAAAAAATGGATTGGGTCTTGACCCGTCAAATTTGACCTGATTAATCTCAATAATTTTAATATAGTGATATTTAACTTATATAATCACAATTAGAATTTCAGCTCAAGATTTTTTTTTTTAAAAAAAGTAACAAATAGATAGATAAATCCTAAAAGATGTTAAATAGATAATAATTCATACCTTTAATATATGAACATATCTTAGTAAAGAGTTATAAAATGGATTGAAATTGGAGATTGAATTGGACTCAATTGAGGAAATCCTTAAAATGGATTAGGCTTAAATGGGTTGAGATTGAACCCAATTCAAATTATCTTGAATCCAACCCTTAAAATTTTAGGCGGATTTTCTATGTTTGAGTTCATTTTTGACCCCCTACCTGTTTAGAATGAATTCTCAATTAAATCCAACCCATGACCCATTAAATTTTGGTCTCAGATACCAAATGCATAAAAAAGAAAGAAGTAAAATCACAAAACATTAGCTTAATTAGAACGGAGTGTAGTGATTGATCACAATTCATATAGTCAACTTGTCTATGAAAATTTCCGTAAAAAGATTGATGCAACTTAGTGCTTCTAGTATTTGTTGACACTCAATTTTGACCCTCCCCAATAATAATTAATTTCGAGCTTTTTAGAATTCAAACGATTTGAAATAATTAGTTTATAAATTCAAATATTTTTCAAGTTATTTTTAAAAGCAATTTTGTCATCCTTAATAATTTTGTTAATTTTAAATACTAAAATGTATATTTTACAAATGTGTTTTAATTATATCATTTTAGGAATATTCAAAAAATCGTCTCAAAAAAATTTTAGTTTTACTTAAATATTTTATTAATTTAATTTTGTCTAAATTGATAGTTTATATGCTTGAGTTTTGGTTTTATTGAGTCGTTAAGATTAAGAAGCTCCTTAGTTAATCATATTGATTTGTCTTATTAAAATTACTAGTCGAGCTTGTCCTAATCAACTAAATTTGACCACATTTTATTTTTCCATTGGCTATAATATAAATCTCTATGGCCGAAGCTTAAATTCAATTCTAGCTTACTTATTTTAAGAGAAGAGATCAATTATATGGGCCGTATTCTAATTTCCATCGGTCAATGTTTCCAATTTGCTCAACCCATTTATCCCTTTTTTCTCATTCCCTTTTAATTTCCAACCAACCCATTTTTCATTCCTATCATTTTCCATTCAGCTGACCCATTTCTTTAATTCCCACTTTGATCTAGACCATCTCTTTTTCCAGCAATAGAAACCCAGAAGCAGCAGTACAACGAAAACATCACAGCAGCAATACGGCGTGAATAGAAACATTCATGCTTCACGCTCGAAACGGCATTAACTGCAGCAGTACGCGTGAACAACATTAGCGAGTGAAGCAACGCGTGAATGACTCCAAGACGACCCTATACATGACTTTTTCTCCTTCACATGTCAAAATAAACGGAAAGCTACCATTGTCCTCATAACGAGGTAAATCACCTGTAACTCCCTTATTCAGTTCGTTCCTTGTAAATTTTAGACCATGACGTGTACTTTGATCCATGTCAAAATACTCTCGCGTGATATGTTAAAGTCTAAGTTGCCTTCTTAAATCTTTGTTCTTTTTTTTCTTATTTTTTTTTAAAAAAATTTCTGAAATGAGTAGCGCAGGTTCTGTTCTTAAGATGATTTAGTATATGTTTCGAATTGTTCTCTGTTTGTAGTCTTTTGAATTGGTGGTCATTGTGCTTGCCTCGAGTTTTAGCTTGTGTTATTGGCTAATTATGCTGCTGTTCTATTCTCTTTTTAATAAAATAGGATCCATGCTTCTTGTTATGTAGTCAGAGGATGCGAATGAGTTTATACAGTCGTATTTAGCTACCTCCGAATGCGAGCTAGCCGATTTTCATGCAGTAGTCTTGAATGTGATTAGTTCGTCATGACTAGTTCATGCTTATTCCCACACCCATTTTAGTGTTAATATTCATGTCATATTTGTTGGGTTTGTTTGAAAGTGTCGAGCAGTCATTATTGGTGCACTATCATATATGTCTCCTGTATAAGAGTGATTATTTGATGTCTTTTTTTTTTTTTTTTTTTGCAGTCATGCTAAACTTCTACTCCTGTTCTTTTGTTAAAGTTACTATTGTCAAATTATTACTATCACTATTATTTTATTTTATTTTCCTACCCATATTCAAATGTTTTGCTTTTGAATTGTTGGCCGCTCTTTTGAAATTTGATCTTTCTTGCTACTGTGTGGATCTTTCTTATTTTTTGAAGAAAAAACAATTAAGGGCATTTGAAATTGTATTGTTACATGCTAGAAATCCATGGCTTTAGTTGATAGTATTTGATATTAGAAACCAAATTTGTTGCTTTAATTTTGTGTCTTACTAGTATGATCTTATTAAATGGCGTTTGGAATTGACTTTGATCTCATAATTAATTACTGTGTTGTTTTATTGTGAACCTTGACAAGAGTTCTTAATTTTTTCTAGCCTGAAATTTTTCTAAGTTAGTTCATTCTTTGATGTATTATGATTTTGCATTCTAAGTTGGTCTATATTAATTTGTGGTTGTAGGTTGATCACTGCCCTTAATATATCAATATATTTATGTGAATATTCTTCTCATGCCTACCTTGCTTGGTTCTTGTTATGATTATAACTAACAATTAAATATTATTCAAGGATATTCAGGTAGTAGCATTTATTTTATTTCACTATTTTCTTATATTAAACCATTGAGTTGTTACTTATGTTTTATTTGTATGTGTTTGCATATGAAATCTACTCGGGTCCTCATGAACTATATCCTCGCATTTTCCTATTAGGCCATGGAGGCCGAATTCTTATACTCGAGTCAGCCGACTATAAAATCGACGTACAGGTCTCGGAGTTGAAAAAATATGAAGTAGATCGGAGAATTGAAAAGATTGGGCCAAAGGCCCACTCTATATTTCAGAGATTGCATTTTGTTATTTTGGCCCTAAACCCTTGTCATTTTATTTCTTATTATCTTGTTAGAATTTATGATAGGTGAAAAAATTGGGCCTAAGTCCCAATAAACAATAGTTTCATTATATTAGACTAAGACATGTGCAGGTGAGTAGAAGTGGCCTAAAACGAGATAAGGCCCAAGTACTGGCCCAGGCTGACTGATCCAGACTTGGGCCAAAATTCCTTTCCCTATCTATTTAACCGATATTATGTGTTTTATTTGTTAAAATTGATTTCAAGGTTTTAAAAATTCAATTTCCCAAAAGAGTCCATTTTGAGTAACCACTTATATTTTTCTAAAATTAAATAAGGTTATCACTTCAAGAATATTTATAAGTTATTTGCCTAAGTAATTTTTCCCTTGCCCTTAAAAATAATTTATAGCTTAAAACTATTTATTCGCAGCTTAGACAAATATTCATATTACTTAAATATTAGCCAAATAGTTAAATGCCGGATAACCGCAAGTTAGCGGACATTTTGAGGGCCTAACACCTTCTCAGAATGTATATTGAACTTCGAACCCTTTTATTTTCAATTGATTTTAATTTGTTTGAGTCTTTTGAAACCTTAAGCCTTTTTTTTTTTGTTTTTTCTTGATTTTTACTAAAAAAATTAAATGACGACTTTGTTCTTTTGAAAATTTAATTTCCCTTAAATCATAAGTTTAATCGATTTTTCGAAAACGTGGTCATTTTTTTTATTTATATTTTCGAGTAAAACAGTATTATTATTAATTAATGAGACAATGGGATCAACAAGAAAATAACAGTGTTAAATTTCTAAAGAATTCAATACTAGTATCCTTTGAGAACACGTATAAAATCTGGGGAAAAAAAAAAAGTTTTAACAAAAAACAACAATGACTTAGCTTTGTTAGCATAACAAGTCTACAAGTTCTATTAAACTTAGGTAGTGAGGATAGGAGGAAGGAGGTCAGATTTAGTACCAACAACCTTAGCCTTAGTGTCAGGGAAGTACTCATTTCCATTTCCAGGCAAATCTGTGATCTCACCGTCCATAGTAAGTCCGACAGGGTAACGGAGCAAGTGACCAGGCAGATCAGTCTCTAGACTCTCACTTGTGTACAGATCCCAGTATTTATCAGCTATTTCATTCACCTTCCTCACACAATCTTCGCTCTCTGGATGTTGGAACGTGTCATCGAGCATGCCCATATGCTCGTACCACAATGCCATTCGGAATCCATGAACTTGACCCCTTGCTGGTTGCCTCGTCGTTATATTATGAGGCTGGTATGCTCCAATTGCTATCTCTGAGTCTCTTGCACCATCCATTGACCTCTGGTTAATGTTGGCTGATCCAACTATAATGTACTCATCATCCACTATTAAGAAATCAAAATTAGTAACAAACAATGCTAGAGTATTTCTATAATGTAATTACTTGCCAAATATAACATAGAAAAGGAAATTGCAGATTACAACTCACCAATCATCATTTTGGAATGAACATAGATCATGAAGCGACGAGCTTCCTGAGCTCGTTCATAATCAGTATCAGATTCAGGCTTGTCTGAAGGTTCATATTCTCCACTCTTCTTCACCTCTCGATTACCAATACAGAAAAAAGTCAAATAATTCCTTGGGTGATCGTCGAGACCTTGATCTCTGATTGCCTGAAATATATGTTTATACATCATCTCCATTGTCCTCCTTTGCCAATCTAATATTGCTTGTACAGATGCACTGTCAGGAAGTCCTTCTGGCCACATTGGAACCAGAACATATACAGTAAATCTTTCTCCAGCTTCAATTTTACTAACAATCTTCAATGTAAGTTCTTTCGGAATGAGATGCAAAGCACCTACCTCCTCCACTTTCACATCATCACACTCCCAATCGTAACAGCTTCCGAGAAAATACTGATTTTCAATGTAGATGAAATTCTTTGCCCGACGAATAGCAGTGATGTAAGCATCTTGGATACTTCTATCAACTATGTTATTCTTCCCGCTCACTAGACCAGCCTTTACTGACTCTTCTGGTGTATCAGGAAAGCCGAAAGCTGCCCCACCATCTATCGATCTGAATAATTGAACATTCCATGATTCAGGATCATCAGGGTACATAACTGAAGATGGTGGAATGATAACATTGTCAAGCTCTCTTAAGTCCACTAGAATGTCTTTTCCTCCCTGTTTTCTCCATCTCTGCTCAAAATTATACAGTACATCCCAAGCAATTGGTCCTTCAACCCGAGAATGAATGTCGTGCCAGGGCTCTCTAGGCCCTCCTTTGTCAATCGAAGCTTCAGCAAAATTAGGTTGGTGGAAATCATCATGATGTGCTGTATCCAGTGTTCTAAAAAGTGAATGGAAAGGAGTATCATATCTCCCATCACAAAGATCAAGGCCACCAACGAAGCTCATAAGCCTCCTCGTCTCTGACTCTCCATTGGGCATGTCAGTGTCCACTATAACGATTTTCTGGTGATGAGTAAACATTGCAGAAGTTTGTAGGTCTTTAACTATGCTTCCACCATCATCAGGATCCCTAGGGCAAAGGACACAGTGCACATCAGTATCTTTAAAGTACTCTTCAGTTTCTTCATCATGAGTGGCCATGAGACCGTCTTTCTTCAGCAGACGTACAGATGTTCTGTCATCCCATACAAGCATAAGGACTTTAACACCTTCCTTCGCCTTCTTCTTGAGCAGCTCTCCGACTGTGTTGTCTCCTCCAGGCTTTTCCCTCCTGGAGTCTCTCAACAAGGTTATTTCAGTATATACAGACCAGCCAGTAATGTAAATCATGTGCTTTGCATTAGAAATCGCATCAAAGATATCTTCCCAACATCGATGTGGTTCATAATATTTACCCCCTGATAGAGGGATTTTCGGAATAAACTTATCAGGAATATGTGCATCTTGATACAAAGAAACGCGACATCCTGTTCTCTGAGGGAAGAAAGTATAAGGGACACCAGGATATTTAGAACTACCTATTCCACGTCCCCAATTACGATCACGACTGATTTCAAAATACTGCAGTGTCACATGGATTTTAGAACCTGCTTCAATGGGATTCTCGTCTTCATCCAGTATCTCAATCCACTCATCAACCTCTTCCCCTTCCAAAAGGTCATTAACTGGTAAATAAGCTCTTCCAATTAAGGTTGCACCAATGGAATTGTTATCAGCTTTGACAGTAAATATAACATTTTTAGCCATATGAGCACAGTAGATGTGAAAAGACTCATACCACCTAGGATTGTTTGGTTCATTTTCAATAACTCTGGTTCTTCCAACCCTTGCCTTTTCCAAATCAACTGTGGCATAAATTCTAGAAGCTCCTTTGCCCATACCTACCGTCTCCTCGACAGAATCTTTAATCTGCAATTATGAGATTTGAATCCATCAAATCATAATAGTTATATCAGAATTGAGAACATAAGTACCGTTTAGAGAATATGCTTTTGTTGGTCCATTTGAGTCCTCCGAAACTCGGAGGGATACAATCAATCACAAAAGCATGAGACTGGATTAGCAATTACACTCATCCAATCCCTATAGCGAGGAACATTTCAACTTCATGTTCTTAGAGAATTTAGAAAAGAAACATTAATACATATCATATCCAAAGGGATCAACAGTGAGTCAATCATACTCCATATTCCATTATTGAATAGAACCAATCCGTATAATTATTAACGAATACGTATGGTGATCCAATTAAAATTCGAAATGTAGCTTATATTATATGTATGTATATATAACCTTGCTGAAGAAGTTGCGACCGTGCTTCCCGTGCAGCCTATCGACCTCGTGTATCGTGACATGCAGACTACCGTGAAGCAGAATCGGAGCCATTTTTTCACCTTCAAACAAAGGATTACAATATAATTAGTAGCAAATTCAATGGTGCAACAAACACAAAAATCATTGTATAAGTTGAACTCACGTCAAATTAGGGGAAAATAATCAGTGCATGCAAAAAAAAAAAAAGATTAGTGCATTCAGACCTGAAATGTCACTCCAATAAAAGGAAAATTAAAGTTAGAATAAGTTCCGATGTTTGCTGTAAAAAGGAGTGATGTGGCGATTCGATAGGCGATAAAGCTGTGCGGTTAAAGAAATTGCCCCATAGACATAGCGGAATGTTAAAAAGGTTGACTGAGTAAACAGAGGTTACTAAGCTCTAATTTAATTTGGCTTTTTGAGGACCTGATATTTATGTGCAAATTTATTAAATTAGATCCACAATTGGATAAGGGTAGAAATAAACAAATATTTATATATAGTGAATAAGTAAAAATAAATAATAAATATTTTTAGTATATTGAATAAAAAAATAAACTAAGGAAATAATAACAAATTAGAATCATCAAAATCTCACAATACCCGTATTATAGAATTAAATACTTTCAGAATTATTAAAAGTAGTTGAGTTCCTTATTCAAGAATATTGATTTATTATGTATACCATCTAGGATGATTTTTTATTTTTATCCTTTAATACTTTAAAGGGTTGTTTGGTAGGGAGTATTAGGAGAAATAGTCCAAGTATTATGTGTGGTATTATGTAGTACTATGTTTGGTAGGAATTTTGGGTCTATGTATAACTAATCCATGGATTAGTTATACACCCTACATGGTATTATAGGGTGTATAACTAATACCTTCCATTTGGTGGTATTAGTAATACATGAGATCTAATACCATGGACTAATCTACGTAAAGACAAAAATACCCCTCAAATCCTTTTAATCATTTTGTTTATTTTCTTGATTTTATGTTTTATATTTATAGTAATACATTTATTTAATTTTTTTAAAATAGTAATAAATTTATTTAAATAAATTAGCTTACGATTTTTATTAGTTAGACAAAGTTTTTTGTTGCTAAAATATGAGTTATTTAATCTATTTATTATTAATATAAAATATTATAATCCGACTAATATGCTAATGTTGATGTATGAATTTAAGAACAATTCATAAGTCAAATATTGCCTCTTAACGAAAGTCCATTGAAACATTATACACAAGTAATCTAAAACAAGAGCGCATATATATATATATATATATATATATATATATATATATATATATATATATATATGTTTGTATTGCCTAAAGATAGATTATTATCTTCATTTGCACAACTTGGACCTGGTAACCAAATAGCACCCGCAGAAATCATGGAAATCACTCATGAAAGAGATCAGAAATACAAGTTAAGCATTGCATTAAAATTGAGCTTCCACTTACTTTCAAATGAATTTTTCTTTCAAATAACAATTTTATATATTAGTTAAGAAACTATTACACTCACAAAAATAAAAATAAAAATTATTCAAATTAGACCAAATAGTTTAATTTTATATTATGATGATCATTTCCTCCATAAGAATCTAATCAATTTTCAAAATATTTTTTTTAAAACATCTCGAGTATAAAAATAGTTTAATTTATTTTGCTATTTTTATTTTTTAATGATAAAAAGTTTTTTTTTTTTTTTTTTTTAATTTTTTTTTGATACAGAACAAAGTTCAATAAATTTTCTCTATAAATTATTATAGTTGCGTGACCTTTTGAGATATTAACTCCAATTTATTAAGATGACAATTATTTACCCTCAAATAATTTAAGTGAGCTAGTTAACATGACGGTAAAATTTTTATTCTCCTAGCTAGTTAAAATGCTATAAAAAAATAATATTGTTCTCAATTATCTACCTTGACCCAACTAAAAGAAATAGAAATCCCATAATAACTCAAGGGTATAATTGGAAAGAATTATTTTTGTAGAGCTTTAAATCACACACAAAACTAGGTGAGAAGCAATTAACCAAGCACTTGATAAAAATAATCCATGTATTACCAATCCCTGCATTACTAATCTCTGCATTACTAATTTCTGCATTATTGATCTTTGTAAGTATTAGGAGAAATAGTCCAAGTATTATATGTGGTATTATTTAGTACTATGTTTGGTAGGAATTTTGGGTCTATGTATAATCAATCCATGTATTAGTCAGTGTCGGAGCCAGAAAATTTAATAAGGGGGTTCAAAATCTGAGAAGTAAACACACGAACTAGTGAAAGGGAGTTTGACATTTATTATACATACCTAAAAAATAATTTTAACTATGTATAAATAATAATTTTAACCATGTATAAATAGTAATATTTTTCGCCGATGACCCCCCTCATTATATGCTGCCTCCGCCCCTGGTATTAATTATACACCCTACATGGTATTATAGGGTGTATAACTAATACCTTCCATTTGGTGGTATTAGTTCTAATACCATGGGACTAATCTAGGTAAAGACAAAAATACCCCCTCAAATTCTTTTAATCATTTTGTTTATTTTCTTAATTTTATGTTTGATATTTATACTAATAAGTTTATTTAAATAAATTAGCTTACAAATTTTATTATTTAGATATAACTTTTTGTTTCTAAAATATGAGTTATTTAATCTATTTATTATTAATATAAAATATTATAATCTGACTAATATGCTACCGTTGATGTATGAACTTAAGAACAATTCATAAGTCAGATATTGCCTCTTAACGGAAGTCCATTAAACATTACACAAGTAGTCTAAAACAAGAGCATATATATATAACATCTCGAGTATAAAAATAGTTTAATTTATTTTGCTATATTTTTTTTATTTTTTTATTTTATGATAAAGATTTTTTTTTTTTAATTTATTGATACAAAACAAAGTTCAATAAATTTTTTCTATAAATTATTATAGTTGTGTGACCTTTTGAGATATTCACTCCAATTTATTAAGATGACAATTATTTACTCTCAAATAATTTAAGTGAGAAAATAGTGAACATGACAATAAAAATTTTATTCTCCTAGCTTGTTAAAATGCTATAAAAAAATAATATTGTCCGTCAATTATCTACCTTGACCCAATTACATGAAATAAAAAAATACCATAATAACTCAAGGGTATAATTGGAAAGAATTTTTTTTGTAGAGTTTTAAACCACACACAAAACTAGGTAAGAAACAATGAACCAAATACTTGATAAAAATAACCCCTGCATTACCAATCCATGCATTACCAATCCCTGCATTACTAAACCCTACATTATTAATCCCTGCATTATTGATCTTTGTACCAAACGACCCCTAAGTAGTAAAAGGTGGACGAAAATACCTTTGATATAGAACAAACAATAAAAAAAATCTCAAGATAACACTCACTAAGCACAAGTTCTGGCTTATGTGATAGAAGGCAAAGTGAAATTCACAAGGCACAAGTTAGTTGCTACAAAATTTATGTTGATAGAGACGTAAGTTCAGTTTCAGAACTCACAAAATTATTCTTCACAAGACACATAACTTATTCCTACTTATACCATGCCCGCCAATCTTGCGAAATTAGATTATAAGGATACTGTAACCCAAAAATTTTCATTGAATGAAAAACAGTTGCAAAAATTAAAGTGGTAAAAATTAAAAACTATCCGATAATAGGACAATCCTTGAAAAAACTTGTCTGATGAAAGGAGCAATAGCAAAGATTGGGCCAGCAATATGTACAAGATATGTGACTTGTAATTTATACATGTCCCTTAAACGACATTTTCTAGTAAACTAATTCACACCGTGTGAAATTTTTTTGTTATTGTTTTTTCACATGACGTTTAAGTATGTGTAATGAGCCTCAATTAAATTCAGATTCATGCATGGTAAAATCTGTTTTTGGGAACAGCACTTCCAACGTGTTTTTCTTCACATCTTTGGTTAAAAGTGAGGGAATCTCAATCATTCTATCATAATCCACACTAAGTAAAAATAGAGTTGCTTAAGGCAATAAATTTGCCTTTTCTAAGTAAGGTTGTTATAAGTTCAGGTATGAAGGAAAATATTTTTGGTGTCTGTTTACCTTATATTGTAAATAGTTCTCTAATTTAAATAATATTCACCAAAATGGAAAAAATGACGATTTTCTCTTACTGTGAGTCATTTTTGTGGGTGAAGTTACTTATTTTCTTTCACAAGCATTACAACTTCAATTGTGCATATCACTTGCTTAAAAAGATACTTGGACTCTCCTTATTTTAAATCTTTATAACCTAAGAATATTGTCAAAATACATTTAGAAATAGAAAGGGCTAAGGAACCCAATCCATGACTTCATCTTATCGTTAGAATTTTTTTGATATTTTTGAATGATTTGATTTGAAAAGAACAATTGCGCCAAGCCGCCAGTATCATTATCCGGGGCAACATGGACATTTTAATTTAGAGGTTCAACATCCGGTGAGATGGATCATACTCTAATATAATGTAAAATTCATTTTTGCACTTAATTTATACCCGCAAAAGTTAGCTCAAAGATTACCTTAGTATATATATTTATAGAAGCTAGAGAGTTAAAATATTGGATGTATATTCAATTTTGTTTATAGAATTAAGGTAATTTTTTAAATTATTAAGAAATTGTACTTTTACGTCTAAACATTATAAATTATACAAAAAAAACCACCATTTTCATTAGCCACCAATATAAACTTTTTTCATTCTTCAAAACATTTGCCTCCTCTCTCTTTAGACAGGTCCTTAATAAAAATACCAACTAATTCATTTGAACAAAACATCCAACTCACTGGATTTTATTTTTTTTTGCGAATCTCATCAATTAAGTATAATAGTATATTGCCCAATAAACATTCTTGAGACTCAATAAATTTTGATCAATCTTATTTTATATTTTACTTTCGTTACAAAATATAAGGAAGTTTAATTCGCCACTACAAACAAACAATAAAAAATTAAACACATATCTTCTGACTAATTATGTGAATTAGATTTAATTGCTTTACCATATATACTACTCCGTCTATTTTCCTTTTGTGATAGTTACGGAACAGAATCCTAAAAAGGTAATGCATTGAATAATAATATTACTTATTACTTAAATTCTCAATAATTCAAAAAAGTGGCAACATTTTACGTGCTACGTCTAGTAGCAGCATTTATTTCATACAATTATTCAGTTACTCAGTGGAAGCCATAGATGTGATTGAAGATGTGGAAATATCATTGTTTGTTGCAATTACTGATCAATCAGGTAAGTACTACTCATTTCTTTTCATATATTCAGGCACTACACTTTTGATTTTTCTACTCAATTTAATTCATTTCTTATCACCTAATAAATACCAATTGCCTTTAGTATTAATCTCCCCACTTCAACTCAATTTCAATTAAATTTAAGGATAATTTACATATTCTAATGGTTGTAATTGAACGAGTTCTTTTAATGTCTTCTTTATCGAGTATGGATCTTAAGAGATTTAAGTAATGCATACATAAAAAAAATGGTACAACAGATTATATTTTCAGGAAGATTATAAACAATTTTTTTTTTTTTTTTTTTTTTGAGTTTATGTAATGATCAGAACGTTATTCTAAAAGCATATGTTTAAATATAGACAAATACTATGGAAAGTAGGGATGCAAGTGTGAGGCGGCGGGGATGGGCGTAGGGGTTATAATGAGTGAAGATGAGGTGTGTTGGAGAATCAAGATGATACAATTAATATATTATTTGTGGAACTTGGTTTTCTTTTTCTACTTTCATCGGTAGGTAAGTCACGCTTCTATTTTTAACCAACTTGTTTTCATAGAAAAACGATTATAATTTTTTTTAATCAATATAGAAAAAAAAAGAAGAAAAAAAATGAACTTTTTTTCCTCCATAAGAAACACACCCTAAATCCCCCAAGTACGTACTACTCCCTCGATTTATTTTTACTTGTCCGCAATAAATTTTGCATCCCACTAAAAAATAATAAATGAAGTGCATAAATTTTACCATAATACCAGTGGGTTATTAGTAGTTAAATACTATGTTAAGAGCAAAATATGAAGGGAAAAGAATCATATTTCTCTTTTGATATATTATAGTGACGAGTAAATATAAAAATAAAAATATTTTTATTATAGTGGCTAAGTAAAGTGAAAATACAATATTTAGTTAGAATTCAAAAATATCAATGTAGTCTAAATCAAATTTTTTCAAACACTAATTAAGTACTTACATACATTAAATATCCTAATTAACTACTATTTAAAATTCAATATAATGCCAATGCAATCTAAAAAAAAAAAATCTTTTTAAATTATGAAGCTGCACTCTAAAAGATAAGGATCAGTACCCCTTAACTAATTATATCAATTTAAAGTACAAATTTGCTTTTGGCTCTTTCGTAAGTTGATTTTATAGCTAATTTCATCATTACTACTCACATTATTTTGTTCATATTGATTAGAGTACTAGGACGCTTACTATATACTGAAAAATCACTGATTTCTTCATTCATAATTTAAACTATTTTCAGCTACAAATAGTAGTATGTACTTCATGGAATTAAATGTCTTTAGATTTAATTATCAAACTATAACAATAGAACAATTATTACAGTGAAAGTCACTTTTAGGGTACATTTATATACAATATTAGGGAGTCTCCAATATTAGGTTACGAAACTGAGCAACACAGAATTTTCAGCTAGTACAGATAATTTCCTCAAGTCATATATATAGATAGGGTAAAAAAAAATATAATTTTAATTTGCATTGTATTTTTCTTCATATTGTCATTGTATTTTAACTTACTAATCCCCCTTTTCAAGAACAATTAGTCATACTCATATTTTACTTCTAAGAGACAATGTATACTCCCTCGAATTCAAAATAAATGCATTTTTGGTATGTGATGAACAATAACTTGTGATATGCAAAAAATTACAATTTATAGAAGTCGTATAGTTTTTGAATATTTAAATTTTTTGTTTAAAATATAGAATTAATATAATCTAATTTAACTTTGAAGATTAGTCAAATTGACTTTCGAAAAGCGCAACATGACAAATAAAAGTGGACGGATAGAGTATAAAATAGTTGAAAACCCCATAAAGAGAAGGGTAATTTTGAAAATAATAATAATAATAATAATAATAATAATAATAATAATATAATTTTAGGTTTTGAAAATATTATTAATTTTGAACCATAAAAAATGCATGTGCCAGAAATTCATTTATATTGGAATGAAGTGAGTACAATTTAAATATTTTTGTTGGTGGGACGTACTTGATAAAATTATATTTTTAGTTTGGCCCAAGAGCGGAGGTAGAAGAGTATATATGAGTTTGATCAAACTCAAACCCAATAGGTTTAACTTAACCAAACGCAAACCTTATAATTTTAATCGAAACTTAATTACTAACGTCTAATATAACCATAAAGAAATGGATCATGTCCATAACTTAATTTTAAAAGTCTGCTTATGAGGTGAGAATTAGCTAAATCATCCATTCGTCATACTTTAAAAAGCCGAAACGAAAATCTTGATCTAACTATTTATCGTAGCTATAAATTAGAATTTATAAGTTGAAATCGTAGCTCCGTCTCCTTCGTAGAATAATAGGCCTATCACTTAATTTCATTCAAGCCAGCCAATGACCATCAAAAAGTAGTGTACTCTGCACATGCAGCCAATCCAAAAGGGTACCCCTCATATGGTAGTACCAAAAGAGAATTAAAGAAGAGATATTAGTGCATGAATAGTGTGGACTAGTCTAAGTGGTAGCCTACTGGACTTTCAGTAGTAATTGAACTATTACAAATTAATCACTAATAATATTCTTACCAAACCACTCATTTTATTTTTCTTCAATGCTACCTCCTCACTATATTTCTAGCTAACACAGTCTTCTTACTAAACTTTATTTACTTAAATAGTATATAATAATATGCCAGTAATACCACTGTCCTTGTAATCGATCCTTATATGTATCCATCTTTCATAAACTATTTCTCTCGCTCGCTCTTCTCCCTATCGCTATCTCTCTGACAATTGTTTGTCCACATTCAAGTATGGTACAGGCAAAGAAGTTCAGAGGTGTCAGGCAACGCCATTGGGGTTCTTGGGTCGCTGAAATTCGTCATCCTTTGCTGTACTTTACCATCCACACCCCACTTCATTTATGCACACTTTTAATTTCATATCGCTCTATATATTGATCATGATCAAAGATGAATTTTGAATTTAAATTTGATGATTTTTATTTATATTATTATTATTTTTTTCCTGGTAGGAAGAGGAGAGTGTGGCTAGGAACTTTTGAAACTGCGGAGGAAGCTGCCCAAGCGTATGATGAGGCTGCTGTTTTAATGAGCGGACGTAACGCCAAAACAAATTTCCCAGTGCAGGCAACTGATGAAAACAAAAAAGACAACTCTAAATCTAATAATTCTGCTTTATCCGGATCATCATCATCATCACTCTCTGCTATACTTAGCGCCAAACTTCGCAAGAGCTGTAAATCGCCTTCGCCGTCTCTCACTTGCCTCAGGCTTGATACGGAGAGTTCCAACATTGGGGTGTGGCAGAAACGGGCCGGAGCCCGGCCTGATTCTGGCTGGGTCATGACCGTTGAATTTGGAAAAAAGAAGATCATTAATGATAACGAGCAGATGATTATTCCAGACGAAAACGTAACTTCTTCAAGTACGTTTTCGTCTCAGGAGAATTCGATCGAGATCGAAGAAGGCAAAGAATGTGGTGTGATGAATGAAGAAGAACGAATGGCGCTTCAAATGATTGAGGAACTCCTCAACAGGAATTAATTAATCATAGCACCGTTAAATTTATTAGGTAAAATATGTTTGGTCTTTACTATTACACGTAAAAAAGGTGAAATGCCTCAGCCCTCAGATATTTTTCCTACTAGTATTAAGGTACAATCTCTAATGTATTACTCTCTCCATCTCAATTTTATGTTATACTATTTAAATTTCGAGATTTAAATAAGTCCTTTTTTGACATAGTTTTTTCATATAATTTTGAATTATCGTGACTTACTTAGTTTTTAAATATATAAATTATATTTCAATTTTTTTAAAGATATTATGCCTAAATTTACCATCAAAATTAAGTTGTTTGACTCTCGAATTTGATCTATACCACGTAAATTGAAACAGGAAGGTATATTACTAATATTTTCCTGCAGTCATTGTCATTGCTGAGTGTTATGTTTGTCCAATGTTGTGCAGCAATGTTTTCAAATTTAATTTGATAAAGAAGACATAAATGTTACTCCCTTGGGATTGAACTAGTTACTGAAACGGCTTTCCAGAGAAGTAACATATGGATGCCGACTTTTTATATTGTGTTTTCAGTTATGTTTAGTCAAGCTAAGTGAGGAGAGTTGGCAAAATAGCCACCTTAAAGACTTAAATGTGACATTAAGTCAAAGTCTTGAATAATTTATGGTATATCCACTTGTAATGACATTATGGCACATACAAAAGACCTCACCAAGTTTTCATATCTTCACTTTGGTCCCCCCTCTTTTCCTACTAATTTGAAATAATATATTTATTTGCAATTGTTAAAATTTATATTAGTAAAAAGAAAAAAGCCTCCAAACGGAAATAAGAGCAACTCGTTTTTGCTGCTGTCGATTTGTCGATTCCGGCGAGTTTTCCGGCCGTAATATCCATCTCCAAGGTAAAATCATCATCATCTCCTACTCCATATTCATGTTTATTCCATTTTCTTTTAAAACCAAGCTTCAAAATTAGTTTCCCGCCATTTTAGAAATTTGAGAAATCTTTAATAATAATCACTAGATAACTCATTACAGATATATTTTAGTAGTTTAAAAGCATTAAAAATCTGTTTCGCCATTGCAGGAGCTAAATTTTGAACCCCGATTCATCCAATCGCGTTTTTATACGAATTTTGTACCTCATAAACTGATACTGTAATCTATTATCGATATTTGTAGTCTATAATGGCAATAGCTGAATTTGTTGTTGTTGCTGGAGATTATATGGGAGTATGGGAGGAGACTCCCAAAAGCTAGAATTGGAAATCTTTTAGTAAGACAACAGTGCCCATTGCGTTGCGTCGCAATGGTTCATATGACAATATGATTGCAAGCGTAATTGAGGTCGGTGAGTTAACTTGCTAGCCAAATGACTTGGTGATTAGCTATCAAATGAATGGGAGGGGAAAAATACATCCCACATTCATAAAAAATGATCGTGGTATTGATGGCTCTAGACCTACATTGAGGATACACGTAAATGTGAGGCCTCCAATTGAACCAACAAATTCATTTGACAACGACAATGATTCTATTGGAAATGAAAGATTGGGTGATCATGCAAAGGAGAGCTTGAGTGATCATTCAAATGAAAGTTTGGGTGATCATTCAGTGAATATACATGATGATCCAATTAATGTGCAAAATCAATTAGTAGATGCGGAAGATTCCGAACGCGAATATTGTGAAAAAATGCAGAAAGAAGAGGAATTGAGATCACAATCCAATCATAGTACCGTTAAATTTATTAGGTAAAATATGTTTGGTCTTTACTATTACACGTAAAAAAGTAAAATGCCTCAGCCCTCAGATATTTTTCCTACTAGTATTAAGGTACAATCTCTAATGCATTACTCTCTCTCGATCTCAATTTTATGTTATACTATTTGAATTTAGATTCAAATAAGTCCTTTTTTTTCTAGTTTTTTCATATAATTTTGAATTATCGTGACTTACTTAGTTTTTAAATAAATAAATTATATTTCAATTTTTTTAAAGATGTTATGCCTAAATTTACCGTTAAAATTAGTTGTTTGACTCTCGAATTTGAACTATACTACGTAAATTGAAACAGGTATATTACTAATATTTTCCTGTAGTCATTGTCATTTCTGAGTGTTATGTTTGTCCAATTTTGTGCAGCAATGTTTATAAATTTAATTTGATAAAGAAGACAAATGTTTAGGAATTACCTAGTTTAACTTAGAACGGAGTATAGGAAAATAAAGAAGATTTATTAATTTTGTGGTTCTAAATTAAAGTTATGTCAAAATGTTCTTTAATCTTGTGGCCTTAAACATGCCACGTGGAAAGTTGAAATTAAAGTGTTACCAAAAAAGAAAATTGGTCATTTTTTTTTAATCAAACTAAAAACAAAACTAGGTCATTCTTTTTTAAACAAAGAAATTATATGTTTATATATATATATATATATATATATATATATATATATATATATATATATATATATATGTAAATTTTGAATATTCTAAATAACATGCAAAATGTTAGTTTTGTGGTCTAGGATCTAGGGCATTCAAAATGCATTCCAATATTTGATTCTCAAGAACTGCATTAGTTTTTATATTTTTTAATTTTTGAATTTCTTGAGTAAAAATTTTGGAACCACCTATGATTGTATATGTTGGGTATATAACAAGAGTTAATGGGAAATGGAGGAAAGATGAAAAGAGAGGAATTTGAAAAGTTGGGAACTTGAAAAGTCTTCTTATGCTTTAGTAAAAAGGCATTTGTCCCTCTTCGGTGGTGGAAAGAAAAATAGAAGCATTTAAATAGAGAAACACTTCTATTAATTGTTAAAAGGTTGGAAAGAGGGACCTCCTCGCTGTCGTCGTCACTCGCTCGACTTTGGCTTTGGCTTTGGCTTTGGAAAACAATCGAGAGATTGTTTTGGACAAAGTTTGTTTTAATTATTTAATTAATTAAATAAAATTAAATGGCCAAAACGTTTCAATTAATTAGTTAATTAACCGAAACGTTCCGATCCTACTCGAATCCGCGTGAGCCATTTTATTTAAATTACTTTCCTGTTTTATTTAAATTTCCCGCCGTTGGAGATGACTGTTCTGAAAGGTTGCAACTTTCAGGAACAACCATGACCGTTTGAAAGGTTGCAAACTTTCTGAAATGGTCGTGTGGATTTTGAAAGGTTGCAACCCTTCTGAACCACTTCCTCTTGCCTATAAATACATGTTATTCTTCAGATTTTTTACTTACGAAAATTTTTGATTTCTTCTTCTTCTTCTGCACAAATTTCTTCATGTACTTTACTGTTGTTGAGTGGTTCGCTGATACTAGCGGTTTAGGTATCAATACACTAGTGATTGAGATCATTCTATCCTGGGAGGACATATTCCAAATCAAACCTCGGATACTAGAGGGGAATAATTTCCTTAAGGGGACACTATGCATTTAGTGGGCTTGATCTTTTCTGTTCTGCTTTTTCAGATTCTGATATGTTTTACAGATTTTAGTTTTCTTTTGAATTAATTTCTGTTCATCTGTTTCTTCACTGGTTCAGATAAACTTTGATAACTTTGTATTTATGTAGAGTTTGTTGAATCAGTAATATTGATTTTTAACACATATTGCTAACAGTATATATACGATTTTTCTGGAAATATTATAAACCACGCGATGAGGAACTGATTTGTCATGTTCATAGATTGGAGGATGGTCAGATGATCAACACCCTTCATCAGGAAGTTATATTACCTATCTCATTTTTTATATATCTTATTTTCTATTGTTGCGTTCGTTAGTTTAAGTAGTAGGTTGCTAAATCAGATGTCTAATGTCCGTTGCACTTGACTTCTATATCTCATTATTTATATATCTCCTTTTTTATTATTGTCGTCGTCGATCTAAACAAAAGGTAGCTAAGTTGTCTATTGTTTGTCACACATGACTTCTATATCTCATATTTATAGATCTCTTTTTCTATCATTGTCACTGCTAATCTAAGCAAAAGGTAGCTAAATCAGATATGTTTTATTCGTCGCACCTGACTTCTATATCCCATTATTTATAGGGACAAAGGATAAATATACCTCCGAACTATCGTAAATGGTATGCAGATATCCTCCGTCATACTTTTGGGACATTGATGCCCCTGTTGTCCAAAAACTAGAGTATATATACCCTTCACTCTAACGGAAGACTAAATAGGGACACGTGGTGGAATCTTATTCGTTGGGTTGATAGATATGATTATGCTAACACGTGTATGCCCATTAGTATAAAGGGTATATATGCTCTAATTTTTGGACGGCAGTGGCACCAATGTCCCAAAAGTATGACGAAGGATATCTGCATACCATTTACGATATTTCAGGGGTATGTTTATCCCTTTTCCCTTATTTATATATAGATCTCCTTTTCTATCATTGCCACCACCGATCAAGCAGAAGGTTTCAGATACCTAATGAACACATTAGAATGAGTAAAGGTCTAGTACAAAAATAAATATCGTGTATCAGGTCAAATTAAAAATGTTTAACTTTTATAGATGTACTAATACCCTATGTACATCAATGTTTAACACCTTAACGAAATTCCTAATTTTATCACCTCATTATCTAAGTCTCCAACTTGTTCATTTTTGTCCCTAATCTTTGATGTTACGTCTTTTGAAAAGGTCACACAAGTATATCTATGTATGTTCATAGCATATAGTTTTTCACGATCCCGATCGAGTTTAAATTAAATATATATTTTTTTAATATATTTTATATTTGTAATAGGAAAATGAATGAGAAGAAAACCAGGTTGTTGATAGCCTGGCAAGAGTTACTCCCTCCGTTCCTATTTACATTTCCCCATTTTAAGATTTTAAAGTCAAGTTTCAATCAATAAAACATGAATTATTTATTTATTTACTTAGTTTTTCTATGTCGGTCAAACGTATATTTTCAAGGCTAATAACTCTCAAGGGTAAAATAGGAAGAATATTGTCATTTATGCATTTATTTTGTGAAATGACAAATATTAAGTACCATCTAATTTAGTAAGGACGACATATAATTAGAAACAGAAGGAGTAATAAATATGCTACAGATGGAACACGAAGTTCTTCTGTATTTTAATTTGAATCCTTTCCCCTTTTGGTCAGGAGAAATCTGTATGAAGCCTTTTTAAGGGATAAATTTCACTGGAAATGTCCCTAATTGTACTTTAATAGAGTAAGTATATAATTTCTAGTTGACAAGTGATTGTCAATTAATAATGAGTATAAGTGGCAATTATGATGTTAATCGTGTATGTGATATCGATTGGTTCACAAAGAGCAGAACATTTACCAATTTTGGAATTAAACATAAAGAGACACAAATAATTGGCACCAAATATATTATATATATATATATATAGACGATGTTTTCTTTATATTATTAATTTTAGTTTTAATGGAAAAATCCTTTTGGCTAGAAAATTTGGTAGAATTTGGTCAGAATCATATTTTATCCATGTTATTTTATCTTTTAAAATATTTTTACCCTTTTAACTTTAATACCTTTTAATTAAAAAATGAAAAAATATCAGTTTATTTTAAAATTAAAAATATCATAAACTTTTTAAATTTCTAGCCAAATTCTAACTAAATTTTATGGTCATTTAGCATTACCCTTTAGTTTAATATAGTTGTGACTTGTGAGCAAACCCTAAAACAGTTTTCAAATTAGATGTCTTAATTCTTGTCAATTTGTTAGGAAGAAATATTATTTTTTCTGTCCGGTATCCGCAATAAACCATGTAAAACCTATTAAAGGAGAAATCACTCTTTAACATAATTTTTTTATATCTAAAATTTGAATATGAGGGGTAGATAAGGGTGGAGAGATCCTATATATCATCCCACCTCAATTTTTATGGTGTACTAAAAGATTTAAGTTTTAAGATTGTTTGATGTGGTTATATGTGATGTGAAACAACATGGATTATTCTCCAAGTAGGGGAATTTTGTATCTATATATATGCAGATGGTAATTGATGTTTATTGTTTGGGAAAAAGAAATTGCGATGCGGACAATTAATTTGCAGACGCCAGACGCCGCATCGTTACTCCCTTTGAAAGGAATAGGAGTACACTATATTACTTAGAGTCTGCTTGGACCAACTTAACAATTGATCAAACATATTTGTAAGTCAATTTTAATTTTTTAGAGTGTTTGACAAAGTTAAAAATAACTTAAAATAAGTTTAAAATGATTTTGAAAGAAGTTAACAACCAAAAGTAGGATTCTTCTTGCTTTTTATTTTTTGACTTAAAAGCTATTTTTTTAAGTCATTCAAACGGGCTCTTACTCCCTTTCATTTCAATTTATGTAAATTATTCTTTATTAGTCTGTTTAGAAAAAAAATAACTCTTTTCTAACTTTCAAAATAATTTTATTTAGATCATTTGTTTTACTTTAATGAGAATACTAGTGAACTTGTCCACGCTTCGCGCGAAGTGAATGATCGTTTTATAAATTTGTTATTAATTAAAAAATTAAAACTTATTTTTACTACTATAGTTTTTTTAAGGATTTTTTAATATTATAAAATACTATTGATGAAAATTTATCATTTTGCTAATCCCATTTTACTTCAGAGAGGTAAAGTAAAAATTTTAATTTGATTAATTTTGAGCTTTAGCCTTTTATGTTATTGAATTCTAAATTAGTTATGTGTATTTATTCAATGAAATTTATAGAGATCGGAGTTATTTGACTGATCGAACACACTAATATATCCATACTTTCACAGAAATAAAGAATATAGAATGGACAGAAGTATTGATCAATAACAATAATAATAATGTCATGAAAAAATATATAATGTATTAATATGAAAGAGAGAGATCTTTTAGCAAAAGAAATAATTTAAAAATTCAAAAAGGCAAATAAAATTATGTTTAAAAAAAAACAATTCTCATGAAGTCATAATAAATAGTTCATAGGAATAAACAAATAAAAGAAAACATAAAGAATAAAAAGTAATTTGACGAAATAATATAACATTAATAATGAGATTTGAAGGAAGGAAGTAAAAGAAATTAATAGCATTGATGATGAATGGAATTAATCATATTTGATATTTCTTATTTTAAAAACAAAATCAGTGTTTTGATTTTTTTAAAAAAACTTCAATAAATAAAATAAAATTTGAGTCATAATCTTTTTTGACAGAATGACTTTATTTCTGAGAAATTATTTAATAAAAATATAAAAAAAGGTCAAAAATATTGATAAATTTAAAATGAAATAAATTTCAATTAAAGACACAAAAAATAAGACAAAGTAAAAGAAGAAAGAAATTAGTAGAATAAATAAGTTGAAAGAAATAATGTCAGCAGTAAATTTTAATTAATTGAAGATAAATAAAAAAATAATCCTTAAGTAAAGAAACATAAAAAAAAAGAAAAGATAAAATTGAAAAAGAAAGAAATTTGTAGAATACTTATTCTCTCCTAATTTGATATCAATTTCAAATATATATATATATATATATATATAAAAGATCTTTTAGCAAAAGAAATGATCTAAAAATTCAGAAAGGCAAATAAAATTGAGTAATTTTTTTTATAATTTTTATGAAGTTATAATAATAAAAAAAAAAAAAAAAGTGATTTAAGGAAACAATATAAATAAAATTAATATTGATGAGATTAAAGGAACGAAGTAAATTAAATTAATAGCATTGATGATGATAGGAATTAAATATTGTCATCTTTGATATTTTTTCTTAATTATTTTAATAAAAAATCAGTCTTTTGAAAATTTTAATAAAAAACTCCAACAAATAAATTAACAACGTGAGGCATAATTTCTTTTGAAAGAATAAATTTATTTATGACAAATATTTAAATAAAAATATAAGTGAAAAGAAGAAGGAAATTAGTAGAATAAATAAGTTGAAAGAAATAATGTCATCGGTAAACTTTAATGAATTGAAGATAAATAAAAAAATAAGATAAAATTAAAAAAGAAAGAAACTTGTAGAATACTTATTCTCTCCTAATTTGATATCAATTCCATATATGTAAGGGTGTTCACGGATTTGTTTGGGTCGGTTATTGGTCAAAACTAAAACCAAACCAACTTAATCGGTTTTAAAATTATCAAAACCAAACCAAACCAAATATAATATACATTTATCGGTTTGGTTGTTTTTGGTTTTGATTTGCTTTGGTTCGGTTATTAATCATACATAAAAATAAAAGAAACAATTCATTCAAAACGTGAGAAAAGTGACAACAATCCATTCAAACGAAAAAATAGTTAGAATGAGTGGCATTACAAAATTTTGGTAATTGAATTTACTGAATAAAACTTCAAAATTCACTATTTTGGTATAGAAGGAAGAGACAATGACATTTTTAGTCCCACAAAGAATTTCTTTAGACACTCATATACATGAAACCAATAAGAAAAATGTTCTCACCTTGGACATTTTTTCTTTCACAAGTAAATTATAAATAAATTTTGATGAAACATATATAAAATCTTTAAAATTGTTTATGAATATAATATATAGCATTGATGATAATAGAAATTAAATATGGTCATTCTTGATTTATTTTCTTACTTTTTCTATAAAATTAAGTCTTTAGAAATTAAAAAAGAACTCCATAAAATAAAATAAAAATTTGAGGCATATTTTATTTTTGAAGAATAATTTTATTTAAGGGAAAATTTCGGAAATATTGATAAAATTTAATTAAAAAAAATATAAAAACTTTAATAGAAAATATAAAGAAAAAAAGTGATTTAAGGAAACAATAAATAAAATTAATATTGATGAGATTAAGGGAAGGAAGTAAATTAAATTAATAGCATTGATGATGATAGGAATTAAATATTGTCATCTTTGATATTTTTTCTTATTTTTTTTTTTAAAAAATCAGTCTTTTGAAATATTTAATAAAAAACTCCAACAAATAAAATAAAAATGTGAGGCATAATTTCTTTTGAAAGAATAAATTTATTTATGAGAAATTATTTTAATAAAAATATAAGTGAAAATGTTGATAAAATTTAATCAAAAATAAATATAAAATAAAATAAACTTTAATTAAAGACACAAAAAGAAGACAAAATAAAAGAAGAAAGAAATTAGTAAAATAAAGAAGTAGAAAGAAATAATTTTAGCAATAAATTTTAATTAAGTAAAGATAAATAAAAATATAAACTTTAAGTAAAGACACATAAAAAAATTAAGACAAAATAAAAAAAGAAAGAGATTAGTAGAATACTTATTCTTCTTCAAATTTGGTACGAATTCCATAAATAAATTTGATTTTTTCTCCAAATAATTTTCTTACCCTTTGAAACACTAATCACTCTTCCTATAAATTTCTCAACCAAAATGATTTTTTTTTTCTCAGTAGTCATCTCCTATAGGAGGAATCAACATTCTTTCAAAAAGTCTTTTACTTTGAAAAGAAACTTTTTGTTACATGAAATTTCTCCTTACACGTATATCTTTCGAGGGATCACAAGATACTCCTCCTTTCTTGTTTCGTAAAGCAATCACAAGGCTAGTAATTAGTTGATCATCTCAGCGGCATAATCAACATTCTTTCAAAAAGTCTTTTATTTTGAAGAGAAACTTTTGTTACATGACCTTTCTCCTTACATCAATATTTTATGAATAATCATGAATTCGTTGGACATCTCAGTAAAGAAATTTGATGCTCATATATCATTATCATCATCAGAAGAAGAGATAAAGGGAAGGAATTCATTCTTGTTGGGTACAATAGGCTAAGTAAATATAAATTGTTACTAAAAATGAAAAGTTTGTCTTTTCATCGTCCAAGTTTTAGTTTTTTCATCTTCAATTTACTTAAATGTGTATTAGTGTGAGGCAAGTTTTAAAGAAACATGATTAATTGGGTAGTGTATTTAAATGTTTTCAATTTTTAAGAATACAAATAAATAATAGAAATCAAAGATAAAATATCAAAAAAATGAAAAAAATGATAAATAAGAATGGAGGTCATAGAGAGGTGCCACATCACAGATTGTCTATATATATATATATATTGATTTGTCTTTTGCAATGGACCAAAAGTTTTTTTAAAAAAATTATTTATTCTTTTTCAATGGACCAACAGAAAATTAAATTGCATCAAACAAGAAGCCACTCATTTTCTCTTATTTATAACAAAAAAGAAGAAATATTAAAGAGAAATTTATTAGATAATTAAGTAATACAACATATGTGGTCACGGAAATAAAAAGGAAAGAGACCATATTGTTGAAGTTTGCTTGCATAGACTTGTCTAGAAAGTGGGTAAACACAGTGGAATTGGTATATGGAGCTTTCAAAGTTTGTTATAAATTAAGGAATAACAAGCATGTGGTGTAGATTCATTAAGGTCTTAGTCTTTTCTCTTTTTTTAACGTACGCAACGTTGATAATTATGCTAATTTCATAATGACAACTAGTGGGGACAGTGTGAATTGTGGGTGGATAATTAATTTGTCAATTCTACTTATAATAATCATCAGTACCTTTCTAGTCTCTCCTTTAACACAACACCATTAGCTGTTTTAACTATTTGATTCACAACCCTAGTTTCTAGTAATTAAGATGGGAAAGTTGTAGTAATTGTTTTGTTTGTGGATCTGACTGCAGGCTTGTAGGGGCTGCTCCTGCATGCGATGGAAAACAACATGGCTTAGCTTGGAGCACGTCTAGATATTCTAGAATTAGATTTTTTTCCCGTAGTCTATATAAACATGCTTTTTATTGGTGAATCATTATTATTGCTTTCATTAGTCGTTATCACATGACAATAATAATGTACTAGTGCGTGACTTTGTGCTATAATTAATTATTAACAGGGGCGTAGCCATGTGCATGTGAGGGTGTCCAATTCATCGAAAAAAATACCATATATACAAGTAAAATGAAACACGGACTGATTAAATAATATATTAAGGATACCCTTTGTTGGAATGTATGCGTCCGCTAGTTAGGATAGGACCAGGTCCTCAGCATGATTTACAATGACAAAAAGTAGATAAATACTTAAAGTAAATAAATGTTGAAAGTAAAGATTGTACACACAACTTTACGTGGAAACTTCCTTGCTCAAGAGAGTAAAACCACGACCTGTCTCACATGGATTTTCAAACTGCTTTCACTAGAACTTCACAAGCAAAAGTAAAACAGTTTACAATATAAGATTAACCTACTAATCTCCAAACTAAGTAATATCACCTATTACTTAAAAGAGCCTAAGCAGATACAACACTGCCCACTATACTAACCCAATTGATTAATATAGACTTTGAAGTAAGACACTAAGTTACTCACAACTAAGTTCTTAAAATGATTCACACAAGCTTGAAACGTTTCTATCACAGACGAAACGATTCATACAATGTAAGCACGATTACAAGCAATCAACGTAACAGCTGGTACCAAAAGCAATAATGCACTCTATCAGGTCCCTGCTGTTTTTGAAGCTTGAATATCTCTATTAAGTTGTTTGTTGTTTTGGTTTTGAATATATCAAACATCAAGAGTGTATACTGGACAAACTCGCTTCTGGTTGGTGTATTACACTGGTGACTTCACCAACATTCTGACGCAAACAACTTTCCAACTGTACAACATATAACCCTGGACGAGCATACTCCGCAGAGGACTGGGTCCCTGCACTTGTGAGCAGATCATTAAAACATCTGGAAGCATTAATACTTATCATTTCCCCCCTTTTTGATGATGACAAACAACCTACAAGCAGCCTCACATGAGTGTTAAACATTCATTCAAAAAATTGCATTAGTTCCCCCGTCACCTATTCCCCCTATCATTGTTCTTTCCCCTTTGTTCAGTTCTTTCTAATTCATTTTTCCAAGCTTGGTGGTGTGGCGCAGCGTGGCGTGGCCAGGGATGGGTGGGTATGGGCAAAGATGGGGGTGGGTCGGGGTGAGAGAGGACTGAGAGTGGAGTGAGAGATGACTTAGGGTTTTGATACTATCATTCTTTTTTAAAGAGAAGTGTTTAATTTACCGACCACGGGATGTCGATATTATTTAAATAAAATAATAATTTAAATATACCGTCCTCTTAAGGTCGGTATTTATTAATTTATTTTAATATAAACTCATCTCTTGAGGTTGATTTTATTAATTAAAATTACATTTATAAATTAAAATTATATATATAAATTTAATTTAACTACACATCAACAGAAGTTTAATTTAATAAGTTTAATTTTATCGATCAAGATAATTTTATAAATTTAAATTATATACCTCCTAATTATATAAATTTAATTTTATCAATCAACAAATTAAAGTTTATCAATATCAAATTTAATATATATAACTCTCCTTGACTTAATTGATCATCGGTATTTCTTTAATTGATAATAGATTTCATATCTGAACCACTAATATATATATATATATATATATATATATATATATATAAGACTTGATTTGTTAAACTACTCAAGGAGTATATATAATTAATCAACGTATTTCATACTTCGATGAATTATCCTTTACATGTCATCATTGCCTACGATATTATCACTACACTTGACATCCATTCAAGATCGATCGTATAAAATAATATTATATCGCATTTCATACTGAAATATATTATATTATATGTTAATTAGCTCTTCACATGTATATCATGACATGATATATTAAGTTCATCATTTGACAACAGATTGATAGAATTTGTACATTACTCTACAAATATAAGTATAATTATATCTTAATTCATATCAACGTAGTTTCATACTCTAAATATGGATTATAGATATTTTTTTATTTCTTCCACGAATTCTAACTTTTTATTTATAAAAGTATACAAAATTGTTACACTTTTTTAAACAATTAATTGTAGGTGTAAAATGAAAATTTAGTATTATGCTAGCAAAATTATGATTTATAGGAACATTTTAAACAAACCGACCTCCGGATGTCTCTTTTATTAAAAGTAATTAGATGAAATAAAAGTACCTACCTCATGAGGTCGATATTTTATATTAATTTATTTTTTAACTTATATAAAACCGTCATCTGCAAGACGGTATATTTAAAGTTAATTGAAAATATTAATTTATTCATTTTCTGAAAGCCACTATATTAATATTTTAATGAAAATTAATTTAATTACAAACTATTTAATTTTACTGACTTCCGTAAGTCGGTATTATAATATTTTTTATTTTTTATTTTATCAAAAACCGTCCTCCGAAAGACGATTTAAATAAAATTAAATCAAAATATTTCTCAATTTTTTTTATTAATTAAATTGAGAAAAAAACAAAATATTGTTACTTATTTATTTTATTTAATACCGACATCAAGAGGTCGGTTTTTATTGTAATTCATTTTTTTGGGAAAAATTCCGACCTCCATAGGTTGGTGTTTTGATTTTTGTATTTTTAAAATTCTAACCTCCGGAGGTCGGTAATTTTATTTTTGTATTTTTAAATTCCGACCTTCGGAGGTCGGTATTTTTATTTTTTTATTTTTGAAATTCTGACCTCAGGAGGTCGGTAATTTTATTTTTGTATTTTTTAAATTCCGACCTCCGAAGGTCGGTATTTTTATTTTTGTATTTTTGAAATTTTAACCTCTGGAGGTCGGTAATTTTATTTTTGTATTTTTTAAATTCCGACCTCCGGAGGTCGGTATTTTTATTTTTATATTTTTTAAATTCTGACCTCCGGAGGTCAGTAATTTTATTTTTTATTTTACGCAAAATTGTATAAATAAAATTAAATCATAATATTTCTCAATTTTTTTTATATATTTAATTGAGAAAAAAATAAAATATTGTTATTTATTTATTTTCCGGGAAAAATTCCGATCTCCAGAGGTCGGTATTTTGTTTTCCTGCTTTATTTTGCATAAAAACCGACTACTTGTAGTCGATTTTCATATCAATGTAGTTTCATACTCTAAATATGGATTATTGATGTTTTTGGTTTATTCCACGTATTCTAACTTTTTGTTTATAAAAGAATACAAAATTGTTAAACTTTTTAAAACAATTAATTGTAGGTGTAAAATGAAAATTTAGTATTATGCTAGCAAAATTATGATTAATAGGAATATTTTAAACAAACCGACCTCCGGATGTCGCTTTTATTAAAACATTTGGATGAAATAGAAACACCGACCTCATGAGGTTGGTATTTTATATTAATTTATTTTTTAATTTATATAAACCGTCATCCGAAAGTCGATTTATTTAAAGTTAATTGAAAATATTAATTTATTAATTTTATGGAAGTCACTATATAAATATTTTAATGAAAATTAATTTAATTACATACTATTTAATTTTACCGACTTCCGCAAGTCGGTATTATAATATTTTTTGTATTTTATTTTACGTAAAACCGTCATCCGGAAGACAATTTTAATGAAATTAAATCAAAATATTTCTCAATTTTGTTTTTTATATTTAATTGTAAAAAAATAAAAATATTGTTATTTATTTATTTTATTAATACTGACATCAAGAGGTCGGTTTTTATTGTAATTCATTTTTTTGGAAAAAATTCCAACCTCCAGAGGTCGGAATTTTGTTTTCCCGCTTTATTTTGCATCAAGTAGTCGGTTTTCTAAAGTTTTTTTAATTTTTTATTCTTTTTAAGAATACCGACTTTCGGAGGTCGGTAATTTTTAGGTCGGTATTCACTGTTTTTTTAGTAGTGGTAGTCAGTCAAAACAACATACATAGCCACAAGAGTTTTAAACACAGGAATGAAAAGACAAGGGAAAAAGGACTCTTTTAGGACGGAGGGGGAAAGGGATTAAGGGTGCGCAGAAGCAAAGACATTCTCTCATTAGCGGCCTCATGAGCCTGGATAATTTGCTTCTTAAGAGCCTTGACTTCCTCACTAAGTGAGGCATTTGTCTTCCGCAATTGTTCATTCCCCTCTCCCAACTTCTGCACCTTTTTCTCATCCACACCAATGGTATCAGGTCCTCCTGAGACAGCTTTCTGCAACTTAGATCTCAGTTGCGCAATTTCAACCTCCTTATCATTGATAATCACAGTGAGATCGGTTAACTCACGTTTAAGAGTGGCTTGCTGCTCTAGAACATCTGCAACTTAAGATCTCCCCTTCGCTTTTCCATCTACACATTCACATTCCAGCAGAGTGGCAACAGTAAACATCTATTTGGTTGTACCTGGTACCCCTCGTCCCAAAGACATTTCGAAATGGTTGAACACATAGTTCAACAAGTAGTCATAAAAGATGCAATGTTTTACCTTTTTCCAGGTTATCACCCAGTACATATGTTTAAGCATTATGGTAGAGAGATTACTTTCCTCAAGTTTATCCAACTTCTCCATGAGAAATAGATCAGCAGCAGATGCTACTGTTTGTTTTTCTGTTCTTGGCTCCAGCACCTTGTTGATGAACTCAAAGAGTAACTAATATTCTCCTTTGAGAAACTTCTTTGGCAACCTTGATTGCTTAATGTCTCCACGCTTAGTGGCCAGTTCTGAGAACTCACTAGATGGCTTGCAGCCTTCAATGGATCGGATTCCTCTCGCAGGCACACCTAGAATGATCCCCAAAGTTTCCTTATCCAAAAAGATCTTACTATTTTTGACAGAAGTCCTGATTCCCCCATTCTCTAACAACTCCATTTTGTAGTAAAATTCTCGCACCTCGGGTTCATGCAAATAAGGTGCTGGGGGTTTGAATAAATGGCCCCAACTTTGTAGAAAAACAACATAAAAAAGATTGGACATACCAACAAACAGATGAGTTGATGTAGTTTCTTCAGGCAAGTGACTTTTCCGTCTTCTTTTCATAATCCTTTTTGTTTGAATTTCATTCGCTGCATTGGCACTCCCCATAACTTTCTGTATTTCACTCCTAGTCTCATACCTCTTCTTGTCCTTTTTTGAGTGAGACTCAACCAACTTTCTCTTCCCTTTTCTTTTTCTCTCTTTTGCACACTCAATGGGCTTATCAGTAAGAACAACCTTATGAGCATTTTTAACTGCTTCTAAATCAGGAACATCAACTATTAAAGTGTTCGCTCCTCGTATCCCTTTTCTGCTCCATTTTAAAGGAACTTCTTCTTCCTTTTCCTTGTCACTCTCAACGTCAAATTACCTAGGTGTTTGGTCAAACACGGGTAAAACATTATAAGGCATCTGCTCCGGAGACCTCAACTCTTGTTATAGCAAGGTTGGTTGAATATTGCCTCTTAGTGAAGCCAAACTTTGAACAACCACTAGTTTCGTCCCTGCGGCTAGAACACTAGATTCAGGACCCCTTCCTTCAGGAAAATCCCCTTCAAAAAGTCTCTCAGACATTGTAGACGACACAACCCTAGAGGCCACTTCTATTTCTTTAGAGAGAGGTTCAGTACTAGATTTCACCACAAATTACTCCTCCAAGTTCTGTGATTTGTCACCAGATAAAACCAGAATAAGGGAACAAGGCAAAATCTCTCCAGATTGAAGTACAGGAGAAGCCACAACTTTAGTCAAAGGAGTGATGGATTCATTTATTTCACCAACTCTACAGACTGGAGTGGAAGGAGACTCGTATGAAGAAGGAATAGAGAAGTTGAAGGAACTAGGGTTTTCAACCTCTTGGGAGATAAGAAGCTTTGAAGAAGTATCAGAGTTAGTCATTTATGGGAGAAGAGAAAAATGCTGGGAAAACAGATGAGTGAATCACAAAAGGAAATATTCGAAGAAATTAGAACATGTTGATTCACCAAGAATAGTTGTAAATAAAGCCAAAAGGGTATCGGGTCTCCAAACAGTAGCGACCCTTGGTTTTAAAGTGAAAAGACGTATGAAACTGAAGCGATGAATGGGTGAGAGACACATGGCAGTGATGTTGACAGACATACATTGTAGCATAAGTGATACTAACCTCGTGGGGACCAGGTCCCATTTAGGACCTTGCCTGTATGATTAAATCTTCCCTTCAGCCAACATACTATGAGTGTATACCTTTATTAAAGTACCAGAAGTGAATTCTCAAATGATACGCATTGCAACAAGTATAGATACCTGTTGTTTGCTAAGTTAAAGAGTATCTTAGACCAGTCAGTCCATTTGAGGGAGTGGTTCAACTCTTCTTTGATCTTACACAGATCCTTCACTAGTTGAAAATTCCTTTCCAGGGAGACAACTAACTTGGACTCAGAGGTCTTAAGTTTCTCTTCTAGTTCAACCTCAAAGTTACTGAGTTTTCTCTTCCCACCCTTAGAAGTACCAGCTTCCTCATTGGGTTCCAGACTACCGGTCTCAAGGATACCTATCCTAACACTCATTTTAGATATTTGAGAGTTAAGACATGAGTTTTCATTCTCACACAAACTCAATATTTCACTTATCGTCAAATTTTCAGAAGTTAGCTCATCAACTGAGTCAATTAATAGAGCAACAAGTTTTCTCAATCTATTAATGGAAAGAGTATCTAGATTATCCTTGAGATAAAAAAGAGCTATCTCATTCAGATCTTCTTTATCGTCAGATTTTGCCATTAATGAGAAAATAGAGTTGTACACAGTTTCATCATCTTTCACAACCATCATCGAGACATCTTCTGGACTATTTGTCTCTTTCTCGGACTCTCTAGATGTATTTCCCCATACATCCAAAGCTTTCTTCACCAGTTGATCAGCATGAGCTTTCCTCTTGGCATGGTCTAGGACCTGGTCCTTTCTACGAGGTCTGAAATCCTGAGTTTCTTGCTTTTAGCTGGGGTAGTCCCTTATAAAATGACCAGGTTTGCCACATTTATGGCAAAGATCATTTGCATTAGCTGCTCTACTGGTCGAAGCTTTCTTTAAAAATCCTCTATGCTTCTTGATAATCTTCTGAAACTTTTTAGTGACATATGTCATTTCATCATCCTCCTCAGTCATATCGTTTTGAGATGTTTTCAAAGCAACTGATTTCTCCTTCTTTCTCTCCTTCATGTTTGTCCCCTATTGCTTGTTCAGCTTATAAGTTTAGAGATTTCCAATTAGTTCATCTATGGCAAATATCTTCAGATCATTTGCTTCAGTTATAACATTCATTTTGCTTTCCCATGACTTGGAAAGCACTTTGAGAATCTTCCGAACTTATTTGCTTAAGGGAATAGGTTCACTAAAGCATCTCATTCGTTGGTTAAAGATGTGAATCTTGAGTTCATCTCAAAGATGGTTTCATCTTTCTTCGTACAGAAGTTCTCATGCTGAGTCGTAAGCATATCGACCTTAGAATCCTTCACTTGTGTTGTTCCCTCATAGGCTGTTTGGAGACTGTCCCATATCTAATTGGTTGTCTCACAGGCAGAGATTCAATTGTACTCGTCTGAGACGATTCCACATACCATAAATTTCTTTGCTTTATAGTTCTTCTCTATCTTCTTCATGTCTATTTCATTGTACTCCTTTTTGGTTTTAATGACTGTTGTAGTGAGCTCTCCATATTTTATTTCCTTTGTAGGAATGTACGGTCTATCAAGAATCACGTCCCACAGTTCAGTGTCTTTAGCATTGATGTGATTCTTCCACCACCCATAATATTGTCCATTGAAGCGGGGTGGTCTGGTAGATGACTGACCTTCCTCCATGTTGGGTGGAGCTGTCATTTCTTCAGGATCGTTTCTTTTCTTGATGTTACCTAAATCGAAAAGTCAATTTTTGATACCACTTGTTGGAATGTATGTGTCTACCAGTTAGGATAGGACCAGGTCCTCAGTACGATTTACAATGAAAAAAACAGATAAATACTTAAAGTAAATAAATGCTGAAAGTAAAGATTGTACACACAACTTTACGTGGAAACCTCCTTACTCAAGGGAGTAAAACCAGGACCCGTCTCACAGGGATTTTCAAACTGTTTTCACTAGAACTTCACAAGCAAAAGTAAAACAGTTTACAATATGAGATTAACCTGCTAATCTCCAAACTAAGTAATACCACCTATTACTTAAACGAGTCTAAGCAGTTATAACACTGCCTACTATACTAACCCAATTGATTAATATAGACTTTGAAGAAAGACACTAAATTAATTACAACTAAATTCTTACAATGATTCACACAAGCTTGAAACGTTTCTATCATAAACGAAATGATACATACAATATAAGCACTATTACAAGTAATCAACGTAACAGCTGGTACAAGAAGCAATAATGCACTCTATCAGGTCCTTGCTGTTTTTGAAGCTTGAATATCTCTATTTGAATGAATGAGTTGTTTGTTGTTTTGGTCCTGAATATATCAAACATCAAGAGTTAATACCCTTTGGACAAACAACCTCGTCGCTTCTGGTTGGTGTAGTATACTGGCGACTTCACCAACTTTCTGACGCAGACAGCTTTCCAACTGTACAACATATGATCCTGGAAGAGTTGGGTCCCTGCACTTGTGAGGAGATCATCAAAACATCAATACTTATCACCTTTAACATAATAGGTTGTTGTAACCCAGTGGTTTTAGACCCCTTAGATGGGTTCCAAACTCTTTGAATGAGCTAGTGTTTGCGTGTTCAAATCTCACTAGCAACAATTTTTTTTCCTTTTTAAAAAGATATTTATTATACCATTTCTGAACACTCTTTATAATATTCTTAGCTCCGCTACTGAAATTATTAAGAGTTGAGAGTTTTGTTGTGTCCGGAGAGGCAGAGCAATAGGAATTTGGTTACTTAAAGCAAGGTGGGGCCTTCATTTTAATTTGTCTTATTTGACTGTAAACTATCGTAAGCGTTCGATTACTAATGCTTCATCGATTAGACATCACGATCTTATTTTTTATTATTATTTCTTTTCGCTTTTGTCAACAATTATTCGATCGCCTCAAAGCGAACCGGCCGAATCATCCATTTAAGTTTATTTCACTCCATTGTGAAACGTGTACGTGCGCGTATTGTATATGAAAGATGGATCAATCTATTTGTTCAGTATTATTCGTGATGGAAAAAAATATTGTGCCTGACTAGCGCTCTCCATTATTTTTTTTCATGGCCGTTCCGGTCAATGTCGCCTGTCAATTAACATCGAGTGCTCCTCTCGCGTGTAGCAAAATGCTTCAAAGAATAAAATTCTCGAATAATCACCTGTTAGTTTTTAAAATTAAAACTTATCCAGGAGTTTGAGAATTCCACAAATAAAACTTCAAAATATTATTATGAAATTTCGATTGTCCATTTTAAGCTTTGTGACAATAGTATTTCTCCTTTTTAGAAATTACAACACTAAAAAGTGACTTGCTCGCGCCGTTAAACCCCTACAGGCTACACTGATGGATCAACCAGTGTTGCAAGCCCATAAGAAATTTAGTTGAGGGGCCGGCTCCCGTTTCAACAACTTGCGTTGGGAGATTTTGCTCAAATTGCTTTATAGAGGCTACGAAAAAGAGATTAAAATATCCCTCAATTATGCGAATTGGTACAAAATTACTCTTCTTCGTTATGGGCGGGCCTTTTGAATTAGTTTAATTAATTATTAGGGTGGCCAATAGGATTACGACACATTATAAATGAATTTGTTAATTGAGGTTATTATTTAGGCTGTTAAAGATGAGGGCAAAACAGAGCCAAAATGTTGATGTCAAGGACCATTTTAGGCCCGAAAAATAGAAGAAGGGTAATTTTGTAACAATTCGCATAGTTGAGGGGTATTTTAAGTCCTTTTCCATTGAGGCTATTATTTAAATTTTGTTCCTACTAGCACAATTGGCTAAATTTTATCTTTAAATAGAAACAATTATCTAATTATTTGTAAAGGCAAATTTGAATCCACTAGGACAATGTGAGGAGAATTTAAAGAGTGGCCTAAGAAAAGATCCTTTTGGTGCAAATAATCCAATTATTTGATACGTTCCAAAATTTCTAATTTATATGATACAAATAAATCTTATCAAAGAATGAAGTACTAAAGAAAGAAAGTATTAAAATTGACTATCTAAAATCCACCTGTATTTATTGTCAAACAAGTAGGTCTAATTGGTTGAATGGATATGCGGTTACAATATCAAAGGATTACATTCCTGAAGAGCCTTGTCATTACTCTAATTCAAGAGATGATGAAAAGAAAATTATTTCTATTTTCTAACTTGGTCTTTATTTTAATAATAACAGGAGCAACATATGAAAAGTTATTCTAGAAAATCAATATACAGCCTCTACTCTATCTCTAATAAGTAAGATTCCATTAATTTGAACAAAAATGAAAACTTGATAATGATTAGATATGTAAATGAATAGAGCTAAGTGTAATATGAAATACTCAATAGATACTTCTACATTCCTTCTATGAGATCACTCTCCAGTTTTGAGTGTTACGGTCTTATGGACCACATCCATCATTTATGGAAGAGTGAGTAGGGGCCTAAGAACTCTTTTAATTAAAACTAAATAAAGTAGTATATTTTTTCAACATATAAAAATATAAATCGGATAGAATAAATGACTTTTTAAAAAATATATATATTATTAATCAATATAGATGTATATAATTTAGGTAGCCAAAGACAAAAGAATGTAGTAAAAAGATGATTACCAAAAGTCCAAAACATATTTTATTTTGTTGAGAGTTTTTAAGGTTTTAATGAGTTTTTCTTTTTCAGTAGCGAGAGTTGTCTTAAAAAAAAACAAAATGAAATTACGAGAAGATAAAATTTTATTTTATTTTTGACTCAAGAAGGAAAAGAAACGAATAGACAAAGAAATAGTTGGTATTGGGTAAGACAGACGTCAAAATTCTTCAACGCCTGAAAACGCGATTCTGATCCAAGTTTTCCGATCAGCAGACAATCGCATTTGAATAAGGGTTAGAAAATGCTTCTGGCGGTCTTATTTTCCAACTCCGAGGGCAACATCCTCGTCGAACGGTAACATACTGATTTCTTTCCCGTAAACGATTACTTGAGAATTTCCTGTTTAAATCGATGCTTTGTCTATTCGATTCATTTATTGCTTATGGTATCTGTTACATAAGATCCGCTGATTCTCCATATTACATATTATCCCGAGTTCCTTTTTATTTTTATAACCCGAGGTGTATTGGGACCGATTGACTATTCCACTGGATGCCCCCTTTCCTAGGAACCTCGATTAATTCCACCGGATGACTCCCTCCACCAAGCCTAACACATATGAGAAGAAATTACCTAGTATTTTTGCAAATGTTTTCAACCTTCGACCACTAGGCCACATTGTTGGGTGCATTATCCCGAGTTCCTCTTAGCACTTCACAAGTGGAGGAAGAAAGAGGAAAGCATTTAATGAAGAGAATAAAGAAAAAGCAAAAGAAATCTTCTGTATTCAATTTGCTCTCTGTGTTTGTTGAAGTCGATTTCCTCCAAACTCTTGAATTTTTATGAGGGGTGGTTTTTGATCAACACCTATAATTACTAGTCTACTGCAATGCGACTTGATTCTAAGCTATTTGAATTGTGGTTGGTTATAGAGATCCTTAATATCTATTTTGACTTGTAACATCCAATACTCCACAATTTAGACTTCTTCAACACTAGATTCTCTTCATTCTCTACCGACTAAATTAAGTCCCAGCAAACACTGGAACTAATAAATGGAGTTTCTGTTATTGTCTATAAGAATTATTTCAGACATTTTTCTCAATGTAAGTTTAGGTATGCTATGCCCTTTTAACACCTTCCTTTTTATGTTATGCTACCCAACGACTCATACATATGGAGGTCTTCATATGGCATGACCAGACCAATCTAAGGAACCATTTATCATCATCTCTTATGTGTGCTATTTGTCCTTCTATTGGCGGTGATCATTCTAATACTGTCTAATTTTCTATAATCGTCATCCATCTTATAGTTGCATTCTATGTTCATCTTGTGTAAGGCCCAATATTCATTCTCATATAAAATCACTGGTCTTAGAGCTATTTTTAAAAGCTATCCATCACTTTGATGTTTATCATCCTGTTTCATAGTACTAATACTAATTTACATTCTCTAAAAAAATTAAAAATACTAATGTTGCACTCGTCTATTTCGACTCTCCGTTATTGACTCTGTGTATTAAATATTCATTTATTGTGTCATATTCATGAAACTAAGTGAGCTTAAAAAATTGAAACGTTAGATCATGAACTTAAAATCTGAAGACTTCCATTATCTTTTTTCAATTTGTAATGCATTAGGAGTTAATTACATCAATATACATATGGACACTGCCTTTTCTTCTTTGTTTTTTATGGATACATCCCACCAATAAGATAATTATTCTATTGTTCCTTCAATCAAAGTTTCTCCAGAGGGAAAGGGGCTTTTATTTTTCATACAGAAAACAATTTTGTTACCTTTTCTTTTCCAGGCAGAAATGACCTCTTTTAATCTTTTCACTTGCAGTTTTAATGGAGTACCAGCAGAAGAGCGTCTGCATTGGAGGTCTTTCCTAGTTAAGCTGAGTGCGGAGAACCTTAGAGGGATTAAGAATGAAGAACTCCTAGTGGCTTGCCACAAGTATGTAAATTTGTTTTTGTGGTTACTTGGACAAATATTCCTGACCAATGGTAATAACATAATAAATAAAAACAACTGTTGGTTAGAGAGGTGAGGAGGGAGGTGACACTGAGAGGAACTTTGTGTCGATGGGCAAGATTGATCGCTTCCAAGTTTCCCCCTTTGTAGTGTTTGGAATTGAATTTATGTCAATTGGCTGCTTGCTTCTGGAAAGCACTCTCCTCTCAGCTGAACCTTAATAAAAAGTTATTGTAGTTTAGGGTGGTTTGCTAATAATTAGGAGTTAGGACTGTTTCTATCTAGTCTTTTCACAAACTTTTCATCTGCAGGTCTGTTTACATTGTATACACAGTACTCGGAGATGTCAACATCTATGTTGTAGGAAAGGATGCGTATGATGAACTTGCATGTAAGTGTATCACATACACTTTAAGTCATTAACCTTTATGTTTAAACGAAAAAATAAAGCTTTCCTGACGCATGGTACAATTTTTAAGGCCTCATTAGCAATTAATTTATGTTGAAAAGACACTGTGAATTGTGTTGTCTTCGTCTCATATGTATATGCTTTATTTAGATTTGCTGTTTATGCCGTCTTCATGTAGCTTAAAGCATGCTTTTGGCAATTAATTTAGGTGGTTGTGTTGAAGAAGGCAAACCAGTTCTGATCTTAATTATGTGAACACCAATGCCCTTGCAAACTTTGAAGTTGCTGAATGTTCCAAACTAAGATGATTTCGGGATTTGAGATGTTGCCATTTAGTCTTTAAGTAAATCATCCTTTCTTTTGTGTGCATGAAAAGAAATCTCTAAATATAAGTCAACTTACTAAGTACCTAAAGGTGTATTTAGAGGTCAATGAAGAGGGATTAATACTGTCGAAGATTAGGTTCAAATTTAGCGAGTCAAAAATTAGGTGGTTTGTTTCATCTGCCTGTGTCTTGGCAGGCGGAGTTTTCTAGGTAGCAGGTATCCGATGGAATAGTCGAGGTGCGGACGTGTTGTCTGGATATCGCCGTGATAAAAAATAAAGTCAACTTACTAATTAATAGTTTTATCCTAATAGTTTTCCTGCCATTGTTTTGACTCTATTAAATATTGGAGTTATTATTCAAGATCTACTCTCGAAGAGTGTGTATACCTAAATATAAATAATTGAGTTTTCTGCGATTAAAACGTAATGTGAAGCTTACTTTTAGGTTGTCTACCTAATTGCATCATTGTGTTCATTCCATGAAAAAGAGATTTTCTATGTGAAGCTTATTTGATGTCCTTAGATATTTTAGTGTAGAATACATAATTGAGCTTATTTTTGTTATACTTGAGGTGTTTTATTCTCTAGAGGGGAAAGGCAACCACTAATGCTACCACATTAGCTTAGATAACAAATCCCATTGTAGCTTCCATTATGGGAACCACAAAATCTACATGTCTGCTGATGTTGTTATGGCAATTTCCATCAGTGAGGTTATGTTGTGTGGTCTCTTGTCAGCGGGGATTATTTGGATAGCTTTTCCATATTTTTGGGATGTATGCTTTACACTTTTATGTGGCATCATCAAACTTGTCTTTTCCATTCTTTTATATAGACTTATTGGCTTTATTTGCAGTGTCTGAAGCAATCTTTGTTATAACATCTGCTATCAAGGATGTATGTGGAAAACCTCCAACAGAGAGACTTTTCCTGGATAAGTATGGAAAGATTTGCTTGTGCCTGGATGAAATTGTGTGGACGGTAAGATAAAATGTCTCTGTGTTGTAACATAAATAATTTCACATGCTTGAAACTCTCATCTTCTCAAGTATTACAGTATGTTTCTAGTTGGAGAAGCATACAGTGGCTATGAAATTCTTAAAGCTATTATTAACTTTCTGCTGTCGGCTAATGATATTTTTCCGCTTTTGTATTTTGAAGGGGCTGCTTGAAAACATTGACAAAGATAGAATCAAGAGACTTGTTAGGTTGAAACCACCAACAGAGTTCTGATGAAGATTTTTCCCAGTCTCTTGTTTATGCAAAGCTTCTGGGACTCAAGCTGCACTCTGTACGTTAAGTATAGTTTAAATGCACGTTTTGTATCTTCATTTGGCTTATGGATTGTCTGTTAGTAATTTTATTAGCAGGTTTTAGCACTTAAATTTGATTTATTTACTTGGCCAGATCAGAAAAATCACTCCCCATATTTCTAATTGTGGAGCACCATAACGTTTGATAAGTGGAGAAGGGATGAATGGATTCCTATTCCTTCTCTACGTTCTTCGATTTGTTTGAGTTGGTTCTTTGAGGATTGTATCTCTATATTACCCTTTCAATTGAACGGAATATGGTTTCCGACCTCTGAATTTGTGTGTGTTCATTAATGGTCTTTAACTATGTAACTTCTCTTTAAACTTAATAGTTTTTGCCTTGGCTTATGTGTCAATGTCCAGTAATGGACCATTGTGGATGCCTGGTACTTCCCTCTCTCACCAGCCTCCCCTAATAAAATCAAATTCAACACCAAAACGCTATGGATTTTACCCAAACTTCTTTCATCTACACAAAATGCAACGATTTTACCCAAACTTCTTTCATCTACACAAAATAGATTAAAAGTTATGCTAGCAACAACAATGCATTAGCTTATTCTGAAATTTTAATATATCATCAACTTTGAATTTAATCAGAAATTTCTGTAAGAACATGCTTGAAGTCTAAACCAGGAAGTAGAGTTTAGATAAGGACTCTGTGTATTTATTTTCAACAGAAAAGATTGACCAAAAGGAATCGCAGCTCCAGCTACCAAACAAACCATCCCTATCAGATGCTTAAAACACATCCCTATCATTAGACTAGAATGTCCATATACTTGCTCACTAAGATACACAGCGCCACGAATAAGCCAATACTGTGTCCAGACTCTAAAAGATAGCCTACTACTCTTCCTTGCCCTGCGTTTGGAAAAGATGTAGTGTATACAGACTTTTTTTCCTACCTTGTGCACTGCACTTAGTATATTTTGCATATTTATACCTCATTCGTGATGTATATTGTCAGTTAATTTTCATATGCTTAAATTTAATTTCCAGATGCTACAAATATTGTCAGTTTACTTGTTTCGTAATGATTTAAAATATTTTTTGCATGCCAAACACGTTTGTACTATTTGTAGCACCAGCCATCCGTTTTACCTGCCACCTGATCCCTTCTGTCTACGCTCATTAGACGCGGAATGACGAATATACCCTCTCCTTCTTATCCAAACATTAGTCGTGTACCGTTCCAAGTTTCGCCACAATTAGTAAACCCCGATTGCCATATCATATTCCAAAAACTGGTTAACAAGTCTTCCTAACAGAGGGTTCTCGATGTCACCAGCCATGACCAGCCGGCCGGCGATGCTCTTTCTTCTCGTTATCACCGTCGCTTCCATAACTTCCAGTGTCCAAGCATCAAGATCCATCGTGTTCTTGCCCCAGCCTTTATCATCCCTCGAAATAATCAACACCACTCTGCACCAGGTACGATTCAGTCATTTCTTCTTCTTTTTTTTTTTGGTTCCGCAATATGAAGTTCAGAAAATTTGATTTTCAATTAATTAATCAAACAATTTGTGAGCACCGATTAATCTGAATATTCTAGGGACAAAATGCACGCTGTTCATTTACGGTAAGCATAAGGACAAGCTGCTCATCTCCAACTTACACCAGAGACCAAATTAGTCTAGCCTTTGGCGATGCTTATGGAAATCAGGTAACAAATACCGATTCTCATACACTTTTAAGCTCCAATTTGTTTTAATTTTACTGTTCAATTGTCCAATACGGATCGGAATACCATTTTTCCCCCAGGTTTATGCACCGCGGCTTGATGACCCAGCAAGCAGGGCTTTTGAGCGGTGTTCGAAGGATACGTATACGGTATACGGTCCATGTACGTATCAGATCTGTTATGTGTACCTGTACAGGAGCGGATACGATGGATGGATACCGTATGATGTTACCATCTACGGCTACAACTCGAAAGCCGTCACCTTCATCTACAATGTTGCCATCCCCGGAAACACTTGGTACGGCCACAATTACTGCCGTTCACGTGCTGTGAAATCTGCCGGAAACTTGGGCTGGAGTTTGCTTTCTGTTGGTTCCACTATGTTGTATACAATTGCTGGGCTATTTCGTGGTTAGAGTTTATGGGCCTTTTGGTTGTTTCTTTCTAAATTGGGCCTTGAATGGAAAGCCTGCCTAGTCCGTTGGGATTTGTGGGATGGCTTGAATAATTTCTTTTTTGGATTATTCATGTCTTGTTGTAATAAAGTGAATGCTAATGCCACTTAGGTATGGTAAAGTTAGTTACTTTGGTCTATTGTACGTTGTTAAAATGCAAGAACAATATTCGATATTCGCAGGTTTAGCAAGATGTGCTATCCTTGGGGATGTATTGGAAGAAGTTAGATATCTCAACAACGATAATTGATGAAGATATGATTAAATAAGAGTGTGCTTTCGATTTAGTTTAAATTTACAAATGAAATTACCACACATGGTATAAAGTAGTATCAGATATAATTATCAAAACGTGATCGTCCCATATTGATTGTATAGATTTAACGATGCGATGTAATATGACTTAAAAGTAACAATTAACGACACAATACAATAAGCAACAAGTCTAATAACCATTCAAACAAGCTAAAAGACTCAATAATGAGATACACCGAATCTCAGATTTTTTCATTAAAAAAATGGTTATCGATTTCGTTAGGCTGAAGTAGCAAGCAGATCTACTTTAGGAAATAATTCTTGTTAGTTCTTTAATTCCTATTAAAATAATATTTGTAGTCCAAATCCAATGTAAAGTCAGATTTCTAGTACTTTTAAATAAGGCTGCTAATTTATAACGGTTGTATTATTATTAGTATACCAAATTATAATTAGTGAATAAAATCAAATAATTCTTCCTGCCTTACCTTATGCCAAACTTTTCCTATGTATCCAACGTTGTTGAATTTATTTTTTGTAAGCAGGAAAATTTGGTGAAATTTGAACCAAATGGAATTACAACATGTAGGTTGAAATATCAATCTAGTAGCTAATATAGGTTAATCATTATTGCTGGTATATATAATTCTATTTATTTTTGGTTGCTTGCCTTTCGACTGAAGTGATAAAAGGAGGCTCGATCAATCGTACCACTAATTAAATTAATATTAATAAGTTTCCTCGAATTTATATAGTACATACGATAAGTATTTTCTTTTCTTTTGTAGCCTTTGAACGCAACTAAAAAGTCCAAATAATACTACTTGCGTAATTCGTATTGCAAGAAGTTAGATATTCTTTCTATTATTTGCTTCGATAGGCGAGAAAAAGTGAGAGATCCAAGACGGTTAAGCAACTTGATCTTTAAAAAAAAAAAAACGTTAGTCAAATATATGTATTTAGTTTATATGAAACTTCAATAAAATGATACTGGTAAATGGTGGACGAATTTTATATTTCATAATTTCCGCCTTTTTACGTGACACTATTATTAATAGCTATTTGAAGAGTCTAATGATTTTTTCATTAATCGTTTTTAAATTCTATAAATATGTAAATTTACGTTGAAAATTAGTTGGTTTAATTTTCGTACTCTTAATTGTGTTGAGTAAAATGGAATGGATGGCGTAGTTGTTTTGATACGAAAATGTATGCTAGCTAGTTATTGTGATTTGTTACTTACATCTTAAGTAGTGGAGGGAAGCATGGCTTTTAATTATTCTATGCTTTATTTATATAAGTAGAAGATTTAGACATTCTTACTATGCATGATTCTTGTACTACCTAGGTCATGATGATTAGTAATTCGCAGTTTTACTTGGTAACTTTCTTGGTTTTGTTGTGCATGGTTTCTTCTGTATGGAGTGCTGATATTAAAACTTTCAATGTCATCAATTTTGGGGCTGTCGGAGATGGAAGAACTGATGATCTCCCGGTACATAAATTTTTTTTTAATTTTATTTATCTTTCACGAAGGCATGAGTAGCAAGCTACTATGATGGACCTTCCTCTTAAAAAATGAGTTAATATCGTGTGAGTCAATGGCCCACATGAACTCATACTATACTTGATCTTAGCCAAAAGACAAAGATAAAGGTATACACAAACATTAATTAGTTTCTTAAATTTTCTCGTATTTTTTTCTTTTTTATCATATAGGTGAGAATTTGTAAACATTTGATCATGCATATATGCAGGCTTTCCTCAAGGCATGGGAAGCTGTGTGTCAATCGGAATCCAGTCGTGTAATTCTTGTTATACCAAAAAGAAAGAAATTCTTACTCAAGCCATCAGAATTTGATGGTCCTTGCAAGCCCTCCAGTATACATATTCAGGTCATGATGCCCTTCACCTACAATTTCCATTAGAATCTTACTCGTCAGAAAAGTAATTGTTTTAGATTATGTTATAATGTCAAAATGGGTAGATTTGACAAATAATTTTGCTAATTTATTTTTATTTATCCTGTTGCAGGTATCTGGAAATATAATTGCACCTAACTCAAAATCGGAATGGGATGGAGCTGCAACCAATGCATGGCTCACTTTTGCTAATATTAACCATCTCACTGTTAATGGCAATGGAGTTTTTGACGGCCAAGGCCATATATGGTGGTCAAATGCTTGCACGAATGATAACACATCCCAAGTAAGCTTAAAATCTTAGTATTTTCAAAGTTTTTCATGAAGAAATTCGTAACGCTAGGAGCATTTAAATTTCTAGCTAATTTCTTACCTATGGAATTACTATTATTTTTTGACCAGGAAACACAATGCAAAGGACCAACTGTAAGTATAAAGTATACAGAGTCATTTTTTAAAGTTCTGTGTATAATGTATATGTACTAAAGTAACGTGATGATCATCCAATATATATATAGGCATTGATTTTCAGAAGATGTGATCAGCTTCGAGTTAGGGGAGTATCGATTATTAGAAGCGCTAGAAGTCATATCATATTGACTGCTTGCAATGAAGTTAGCATTGCTAATATTCGTATTATGTCCCCTGGTGATAGTCTCAATACCGATGGGATTGACGTTTCCGGTAGCACTAACGTACGAATATACAACTCTCTCATCGCAACAGGTACATTTTCACCATCGATGAATTGAACTTATACACACTGATAATTTTCACAGTAGTTGCTCATGAGTCATGATAAGTTAAACTATTAACCTGAAAAATAAAACAAGTGACTAGGCTATAAAAGTTTGAACTAAAAGCTTTTACACTAAATAGAGTCAGTCCGATGCACGAATATCCCACTTTCATGCAGGATGCAGAGAAGAATTGCACCTTAAAAAAATGTGGTGTAGACAACCTACACTAATGCAAGCACCAATGGTTGATTCCACAGTTCAAACCAGTAAGCTATAGGTCATATAGAGAAATTTTCACTGTTGTCCCACAACTTCCCTTCATAAAAGTTTTTACACTATCAGGGTATATAAATTAAATCCCAACTACTATTACCAAGGGCAGAGTTAGAGTTGAGCTCACGGGTCCGATAGAAAAGAACTAGAATCCCAAACACACACACTTTAAATCCTGGCTCAACTTCTAACTATAACTCCATGCCGATTTATCCATGATACACTTCTTCAGGAGTGCAAAATCTAGTTTAATTTATTCTTATTCAGTATAACGGGTTTACTCCACATATTTTGGGCAATGAATTATGATAGGTGACGACTGTATTGCAATAGGAGGAGGATCGTCCAACGTTGGTATTAGCGGCATAACATGCGGACCTGGCCATGGTATTAGGTAATTGTTGGTTTTCAGATTCTAGTTCACTAGAATGTTATACATTGCAAACAAGAACTTTGAAAAAAAAATTAATGGCTGTAGTATTGGATCCTTGGGAGAAGGAGGATTTGAAGTAGTGGAAGATGTGAACGTAAGAAATTGCACGATGAAAGACACCTTAGCAGGAGTAAGGATTAAGACCTGGCAGGTAATGAGCACTTAGTTTTTGATCAGCTTGGAAGTGCTCAGATAATATTTGTCATTTAAACTTGACAAATACTGCAGTAGTTGTTACAACCATAACTAGCTAACATATTTCGAATGGAATAGGGAGGCGAAGGGTATGCAAGGAGGATTGCTTTTGAAGGAATTGTATTTGTTGCAGTCAACAATCCCATCATCATCGACCAGTTTTACTGTCCCAGCCGAGTCAATTGCAAAAATGATGTGAGAAAACTAACAAAATATATATAGACTGGAAACTAGGGACTGATTGTTGAATGTCATTACTAATTGGTTGTTTTGACTAATTTAATGCAGACAGCTGCAGTTGCATTGAGCGACATAACATTCAGAGGAATACTAGGGACTTCCCTGATGGACGAGGTGATAAATCTGAGCTGCAGCGAGACTGTTGGCTGCAAAAACATACTTGTTGATCGAGTGTATATATCATCTGTTAATGGTAACCCTGTTCATGCCAAGTGCATCAATGCTCATGGAAGATACATTCATACTAGCCCTGCTGTGAAATGTCTGCTGCCGCCATAGTTTTACTGTCTCAATGCCTTATTGTTCAACAAAGATTAATAAAGGAGTAGGTAGGGAGAAGGAGAGACCTGTACCATTGTTCTCTACTATGATAGGCTTATTATAGCTATTTCGTTATTTAGGAAATTGTTATATTCAAGGCTTATGGATACAGTTTCTGTAATAAATAACCACTCAGAAGTCAAAAGCCACTATTGTGCTTTCTTTTCTTGATATATTTTTTTTTCTTCTTGAAACCGGTAACTTTCTTTTCTTGATTTGTTCATTAGCCACAATAACGTTTTTGTGCAAAACATTCTGTTCAACTGTTATAATCTTACATCTATGTCGTTATTTTAGGGAATCATTAGATTCAAGGCTTATGGATACATATTCTTTAATGAATAACTAATCAGAGCCACATTTCCATTTTAGATAGCTGGAATATCTCTGTACACAGAACATTCTATTCAAATTAGAGGGAAAAGGAAATTGTAGAGCAATTCATTAGAATTGGAACTTACTTTTGTATAAACCACAAGTTACTAGTATAAGAGATATAACTAATTGACAGAATAAGACATCAGATAAAAAGTATGAACTTCAATATTGAAACAATTGATAAGATTGTTTGTTTTTTCTTTCCCTATCCTGTAACCGGTCATAACACCAGAATCATAAAACAAGAATAATCAAGTTTAAATGCTAAATATGCAGACAACAGCAGGTCATAATAAACTTATATCAAATTATGTTCTATACAAAAGAGTATTTAACTTGCACGATCGAAGAAGTACCAGTTTCTTTATAGTGTATAATCACATGAACTGGAGCAGCCAAAGGGTGCTTAGAGCCTCCAATTATATCTCACATGATTCGGAGCGGCCAAAGAGTGCATAACGGTTATTGGCAACATTATCATATGCAAAGTCTCGAATGAATCTGCTAAAATGAGGGAAAAACTAAGCACCAGAAGTGAAGCAAGTTCCTACATTCACCATGATGGGGATAAGAACAGTGAAACTTACAGAGGCACCAACTGTAAGAAGAATGCTAGCTGAGGGAAAGGCAAGTTAATGTACTCCATAATCTTCAGAACAGCTTCGGATTTCACATAAGACCTGAAATGAAAACAGTGATCACTAGTTACTCCTGCTATGATTGCTACAACATTAGTATCGTCTGGACAACATTTGAATTGAAGTTGAAAAATAAATTGAAGTCGAAGTTGGGAAAAAGGTACTCCAATATGTAAAAAGTCAGGCCCCTTACTTCCCTCCTTCCCCCAACCCCCTTTTTTTCCCAGGGAACATACAGCATACCTATCTTTTTCAACAAGCACAACACTTGAAATATCATCAGGAGCTCTGCCAGATCTCCTCAACAGGTTCTTCCCTGCCTCACTTTGTAAAGCTTCATACCTAATTCTCCTGGATGTCAACAGAACGAGGAATTAAAGAAAAAATAGTCTTGAAGAAAACCAAAAAACCTCAGAACAGAAAATGATGATGACAACAGTAAGAAGTCTGACTGCTAAGAGTCAATAACATTTCCTTGATTTAATGAGCTCAGACAATTTCTGTTAGCAGACTCGTCTTCTGATAAAAATAACTATGTGAGAGACTCTTTGCATCAAATTTATAAAAACTATGTGGCATCTGGGCTTACAATATCAAATTTCCATTTATACAATATCTCTGACATAGAAGTAACCAGATGATCAGTGAGAATGACTGCAGCAGACAAACTCTACAGAGCTCTCAAGCATTTGCCAAGACAACAGAGAACAATAGAACAAATGTTAAGAGTGAGACATAAGGTCAATCTCTGAAAGCAGACCTAGTACATAACCCCAGTCACAACGTATAACTTGGTGAACCAGGTAGGAGATCAGATCAAGAATTATCAGACTCTGCTCTCCTATAAAAGGTACTTAACAACTTTGCAATCTTTTACATATGGAAAGAAGTTCGAATCTATATCCTTTCAGCCAAACACAAAAGAAGAGGGAAAACACAAACCTTTTATTATCATTATCACGGACAAACTTTACACCTCCATTACACAGGTTGCACACACCTAGAAAACATGCAAAATATTTCTCAGTTTCACGCATAATGTTATCCGAAACCACTAAAACAGTATACTAGCTAACCTTTTCAGATCAATTACTTTTAGTTCTAAACTTGCACTTCAAGATAATACAAAGAAAGTTATGTCACTCAGGAGGGTTCTGGTCAAAACTATAAAAATTATTTCAACTAGACTACAACAGACCACACAAAAATGATGACAAAGTTATGCTTGAGAAACGCCTAGTTCTCTTTTTGCTACAACTGAGGGAAAAGGCTGAACTTTTAGGCATTAAGGAAATTTAAGTTTTGCGATAATGAGCAACCAAAAACATCTAAATTCAATTTTTCTTAATTTCAATAAATTGAGTTAATTTAAAGGAAATACAGCGTTCAAAAATCCTTCCTTTTTTCAACCATTGCTAAAAACGTAAAATCTAATCCAATTAAATCAAAAAGAAAAATGACGCAAGGAATCAAAGATTATACCGTCAAATAACATTATAGGGCGATTATCAAGCTCAAAGAAACTAGCAGTTTCCTCCACCCAATCCACTGCCGCTTGACGGCTGCTACTGCTGGAGTTCGGTGGCGTTGACAGAGTTGCCAACGGAGTGAATTGCCGGCGTAACCTAGCATGAAACGGCGGCGTTACAGTCAATCCCGCATAGCTAGCGGGTAAAGTGATCGCCATGTTCATTGGAACCAACTTCAAAAATCGGTTGTTCTATTGTTGATAAAAATGGTGGTTAAAAATTAAAATTGGTCCTTGCCTCTGCTATTAGTTGTCCCAGAGAGAAAATGTTCATAGGCCACGTGGAATTACCAATACCTCTAATCAATATTTGCCTTTTAAAAAAAAAAGTACTATTTTTTCTAAATATAAATATTAATTTTAAAATTACTTTTCAAAAACATTTTTTTTTGGGAAGAAGTACTCTTTTCAGCTTCTCAAATTCAACTTGTACTCGCATTACAAAGCATTTTTCATCTTCTAAACACTTCTAACCTTTGAAGAAATTTAACCAAACAATTCTTTACTAATGAAATGACAATAATGAAAGTAATTGTATCCATTTGTCAAATACTATAAATCAATTCTCTAAATACATAACAAATGCATTTTATAGGCTATAATATACAAAAGCGGTTTACCAAAAAGGTTCAATCAAGTTGTTGTACAATTGTAGCTAAGAATTAAATTGGACTAAATATATTCTCAACTTAATTTTGTGTGAAATAAAAATATTTCTAACTTATTAAAATAAATAAAAATGCATAATTAGACCAAACATATATGGTGAATTTGGCCCACTTTAGCCACATTTTAGATTTTTAAAAAAATACACCTAAAATAACTTGATTTTTTAAATTTCATATCTAAACTATTAGACGATAAATTTTTTATTTAAACTATCACCAAATATGTATAGAAAAACACATAAACTATATGAGTTGTTCATTTTTCTATCTAAATAATAATGGTATTTCAAATAAAGTAGAAAAAAAGTAAACAACTGATAGTTCAGATTAGCAGATAAGTTTCAATAGAGAGTTAAAAAACCGGAATACTTGTTTTTAATCATTTCTGCCGATTCAAATAATACCCGTAAAGATACACCGAATTTATACACCCGCCCGCCCGAGTGAAAGAAGAAAAAAGGAGTCTTTGAGGTTTGAGACGCTGTTGAAGTTCTCTGGGGTTTTGAAACAGTAGCAGCCTCTTGGAGTCGAGAGACAGTGAAGTTTCCGAAAGCAGCTTGAATCAATCTTGTTTCATCTGTTTCTCCTGGACTGAGTTTTCATCCAGGAGATGACACCAAGTTTACCATTTTCTAATTCATATGTCTAAAACCCTTCTCTCCCGCATTAAACCCCTCCACAATCCAAAACCAAAACCCCCTTCTCCTTCTCCTAACAACTTCCCATTAACACGCCGCATCAAAGAACTCGTTAATGAGCTCTGTCAAATCCTCCATACCCAACAACAATGGGAAAACACTGTCGAAATCCGTCTTTCACAGGAAGAAATTGTCCCTTCTGACATTGCACACCTTGTGTTTGACAAACTTAAGGATGCTCATGTGGCTCTCAAGTTCTTTGATTGGGTCTCTCAAAGACCCTATGGTTGCCCCCTTGATCGTTTTGCTTGTTCTTCTCTTTTGAAACTCTTGGCTAAGTTTAGAGTTTTTCCTGAAATTGAAAGTTTGTTGTCCAGCTTGACTACTTGTGAGGATAAGTTTCCTACTCTTGAAGCGTTGGATGCTGTAATTAAAGCTTATTCTGATTCTAATTTGGTTGATAAAGCTGTTGAATTGTATTATTTTGTATTGAGAACTTATAATTTGGTTCCACATGTAGTTACTGTGAATTCTTTACTTCATGGTCTTGTAAATCATGGTAAGATTAAAGCTGCTAGAAGACTTTATGATGAGCTCATTGAGAGAAGTGGCGGTGTTGAGGATAAATTTTTGGATAATTTTAGCACTTGTATTATTGTTACAGGGTTGAGTAAAGAGGGGTATGTTGAAGAAGGCAGGAAATTGATTGAGGATAGGTGGGGTAAAGGTTGTGTACCAAATGTTGTTTTTTATAATACATTGATTGATGGCTACTGCAAGAAGGGTGACATTAGAAGTGCGTACAGGCTTTTCAATGAGTTGAAATTGAAGAGCTTTTTACCCACAGTGGAGACTTATGGGGCACTGATAAATGGGTTTTGTAAAGATGGGAATTTTGAGAAAGTTGATATGCTTGTGCAGGAGATGGTTGAGAGGGGTGTGATTGTCAATGCCCGAGTGTATAACACTATCATTGATGCTAGGTGTAGGCATGGTTTTACTGTGGAAGCAATAAACACTGTAAGGAAAATGGTTGAAGCTGGCACTAAGCCAGATATCGTGACATATAACATATTGGTCTCTTATTCATGCAAGGATGAGAAAATTCAGGAAGCTGAAAAGTTTCTGGAGCAGGTTAAGAATATGAGGTTGGTGCCGACCACGTTTACTTATACTCCTCTGATACATGCCTACTGCAAATTTGGCGATTTTGAAAGGGCGTTAAGTTTGCTTGCTGAGATGACAGAGTATGGTGAAAAGCCCGATGTGTCAACTTACGGAGCACTTGTCCATGGATTGGTGGTCTCTGGTGAAGTTGATGTTGCATTAGTCATTCGAGACAAGATGATTGAAAGGGGAGTATCACCTGATGCTGGAATATATAATGTTTTGATGAGTGGGCTCTGCAAAAAATTGAAGCTTCCTGCTGCCAGGCAGCTCCTTGATGAGATGCTTGGCCATGGTATATTACCTGATGTTTATGTTTATGCCACTTTAGTCGATGGATGTGTAAGAAATGGGGAATTTCAGGAAGCAAAGAAGCTCTTTGAGCAGACAATTGAGATGGGTATGGATCCTGGGCTTGTGGGGTACAATGCCATGATCAAAGGATACTGTAAGTTTGGACTGATGAAAGATGCAGTTGCTTGCATCAGTAGAATGAAAAAGTCAAAAATTTCTCCAGATGCCTTTACTTATTCAACAGTAATTGATGGGTATGTAAAGCAACATGATTTGCGCCAAGCATTAACGATACTCCCTCACATGGTAAAGCGCAATTGTATGCCAAATGTGGTAACATACACCTCTCTAATTTATGGCTTTTGTCAGAATGGAGATCTTGTGAGAGCTGAAAATTTGTTCAACGGAATGCAATCAAATGGTATGATGCCTAATGTGATAACTTATAGTATACTAATTGGTAGCTTTTGTAAAGTGGGAAAACTTGCAAAAGCAGCTTCTATTTTTGAACAAATGCTCCTGTACAAGTGCTATCCAACTGATGTCACGTTCAATTATTTGGTCAATGGCTTTTCCCATTGCACACCTACTATTTTCTCAAAAGAGAAAAATGATCCTCAGGATGAGATGAACTCTAAGTTTATGGCAACTTTTAAAAGAATGATATCAGATGGTTGGCACCCGCGAAATGCTGCATACAATTCCATTATCACCAGCCTCTGTTTGCATAAAATGCTCAAAACTGCATTGCAACTACGTGACAAGATGATTAGTAAAGGCTACACTACAGATTCAGTTACCTTTGCCGCCTTATTGCATGGAATTTGCTTGGATGGAAAAGCCAAAGAATGGAAAAGTATTATTTCCTGCAGCTTAAGTACGACAGAGCTGTCTTTCGCTTTAAAGTATTCTTTGATATTTGACCAGTACCTGAGTCATGGATTCGACTCTGAGGCTTCAGTGATTTTGCATACCTTGGGTAAAGACCATGTCTCATAATCTAGATGAAACTGATGTTAAGTTTTTGGTGAGCTTGGACTGGCAGAAGACTGAAGGTCTGCGTAATTGCTGTTTTATCGAGAGAGTATATGTATTATAGGAGTAGGCTGGATCTTCTATAAGATTGATGGAGCTCTATGATTGTTGCTTTATCTGATGGTTTTGTAGCCAACTGACCTCTAATTTTGGGTGCAGTTCTGCCACAGCTCATCTAGGTGTTCTCTCTTGGTGGCAGTGCAACTAAAACCAAGGTGGGAAAACTTGCCTTTTCCCTGTCACGACTTTTTGACTTCGTAACAAGAAATATAAAAATGCCTTTGATAGCGATATATCTGTTTCATGCACGTGATTTTCATTGGAAAATGAACATATGAGATGCTTAAAGGTTGACTCTCTTCTATTGTGACTGACGCAATGAACTCAATTATTCTTTGTAGTATGTATTCTATGTCTTTTGTTCGATGATTTTTATTTTGTTTTTTGCCTTCTGCTCCAATGCTGCTGTCAAATATGGAGCCCTTGTTTCTCATTACTGCTCGTCGATTTTACATTCAGTGCTTGGTTGAATGATTTAATGACTCTTTGCTGACGAAGAATGTTATGGTAGCTTGACCCCAAAAAACCCTGTAACTTATTGTGTACTTACATACAGGAGCAAGCTCTTTGGAGAAAGTGTCATCCCTGTAAGACGACATGATTAAAGGATTCTATTTTCTCAAGGAGCATTTGCTTTGAGCTTTGAAAAGTGTGCCCATATCCATCTTTGGTTTGATGCATGGTGCAGGGATCTAGCACTGAAAGAAGAATTTCCAACTTAATCTTGACCAAAACTTATAAAGAGGCCACATTACACGAGTGGTTAAGGAGCTATGGAGACCAGGTATTGTTATCTCTTGGTCAGGAGGCCCATCCAAGATGCGGAATGGAATGAGATGTGCAATTTGATTCAAGTGCAATTCAGAGAGGACAGATTTGGGCAGGCTGAACCTCAAATATATTACAATCCCTTATCTAGGAGAGGTGTCTTCAGGCCCATATGGAAGCTGGTATGGAGGATTAAGGCAGCAAAAAAAGTAAGTTACACGCACTGTTGGTGGTACTTGCACAAAGGATCAGAGCCAGTTTTGATCACTTGTACTACATTGCAATTTCACTGTGGAGTTATGGTCTTACTCCATTTAAAGTTTTAAACTGTAATGGGATTTACCTAGTGGGAGAATGAGAAGGCTGGATGCTTGAAAGGAATTTGTGGAAGACAACACATCTGGTGCATTTTTCAGTTGATTTTGAGAGAAAAATATAGTACTAGATTCTTTGAGGGAACTGTGGAAATTAGAACTCTTTTGTCTGGTTATACTTGGCGCAAAAGGAGATCTATATTGGAAAAATGATTGATTTTTCTTTTTGGAGCTTTGCTTTTAACCCTTTACATGCATTTGTAAGGAAAAACCCAAACTTGGTTTGGTATTGATGAAATTCTCTGAAGTGTATATCAATTTTTAGATGCCTAAAGTGTCTTCTTAGGTGAACTCATCACCATAGTGAACTTGTAAAGCTATTCTCATAGGGAACAAATTTCTGTAAAGCACCAAACTTAAGCCATTAGTTCAACCCATAGGACAAAGGAACCATGGTAGACAACCTCCACAATGCCAAATTCCATCAACTGGAAAAAGAATGCTATTATTGTGGAAAAGAGGAAATAAAAAGAGGAAGAGGAGGCACATATAAGAGAGTAAAGGCCAAAGGAAAAGGCACCACTCGAAAGAAGAAATGAATGCAAATTATCAAATGCTAAATGTGGTGTTCCATAAGCTACATACACTTTAAATGCATGAATCAAATGTCTCTCTCCCACATAAATTTGTGAATGACGCCTACATCAAACACGACATCTTTTCGAATAAATTGCTCCGGGTACATAACCAAAACATCAAGTAACAAATAAATTGAAGAGGAAAACATAAGTTCATAGATTGAATTCACAAAAACAGTCAGGTAAGGCAGATCCTCTACCCATTATAAAATCATCTCTATGAACCTTCCATAGGGCTTCTGTTAGTTCCTTCCCTTTAAGCCCCTGAGAGGTAAACAATGCAAAGGCTTTCCTGTTCAAGAAAATTGTCTTATACAATCCCATGAAAGCTCGCATTGCTGCAACCATCTTATCCATGTTCCCAAAATAAGTAGCCATGTAAGAATCGCTGTTAATAGACACGTAATAATCCAGTGCAGCTTTTGTATTCCCATGCATGGTTGTGAAGTCCTCTCCGCTAAGAAGACTAGATTTGGTAACAACATTGGTATACACAGATGTAAGTCCCTCAAGTTCCATCAGGCCATCACCAGCTGCCAAATAAATTGTCGTATTGGTGGGTATGGCTAAAGCTTTAAGTATGAATGCAGTTTCATTGGGGGTAAGTGGACACTTTCCACGGTTTCTCCAAATACGAGCTGTTTCCCCAGTCCAAGGTTTCCTGTCAATCCGTGCAGCTTCTATGGCTTTTGCAGAAGCAAAAGAAAGACCAGAGTACTCGCATTGACTATAAGCTACCATGTCAGGTTCAAACCGAAGGTGAAGCGATAAGAAGGGCTTTGGTATAGCTTGTAGAAGCTCAAGCGCTTTCTTCTCCAATGTGTTTGTAAGGCGCAACGCACTATAACAAGCCTGGCAAAGTGCAGCTTTTGCATAAAGAGGGTACCTAAGATGAGTAATTATGGTTATAAGGATGAATAAAAAACTTTATCCTTTCAAAGCCGCCTGTAGAAATAATTGGTTGAGAGTTCTCAGCTTAATTCAAAATACAAAATATAAGTACCTATCCCTTCTTTGACTCATTGCAGGGGTGATTGAGATATATCCATGCTTCAGTAGGGAAGGAAGAACACTCTCGACATAGTCAAATTGGCCTTTGCGTTTGCTGCAATCAACTCTAACAGGATCTTTTGATGCAATCTCAATTGGAAGCTCTTTCACCACATTAACAAAGCCCTTCATTTGTTGGATGAAGAAGTCTACATCAAATACATCTTCAAAACCACTGAAACACAAGGCAAAAATTCATTCATAGGCATGAAAAGAAAGAGCAGGCAACCATTATAAAGAAAACCTCCAACAAAATCATAAGACAGCTCTTGACCGTGTAAAACTCCAGAGTTGTCTGCTGATTAGGCGTAGCAATGAATCAATGACTAAAGAAGTTATAAAGTACCTAAAACCTACAAGATTATATAGGTTAGAAAAGGAAGATGAAACAAATTATAAGTCATAACAAAAGCATACCTCGACTCATTCCAGTATGCAGCTACTTCAAACTTTGGCAAAACAAGAGTAGCATTCAGCAAACGAGCTATTCCAACACCATCACACAACTGCAGATCACAAATGACAAGAAACAAATTGAGTGACTTTTATCATCATAAATATCAATAGGTAGGATATTCAATGTAGGTGCAGCGAATAGCAGTACTCACATCTCTCCTCATCTGATTGAGCCCACCATAGCAATCCACTCGAATATACCCATTAGCCTGAGCAGGAAGAGCTGCAGCATTTCAACAACAAAACCATGTCTGCATTGGAGGCCAGTCAAATGCTCGACTTAGAAAACTTTACAACCCCCCAGAGCAGAAGGTTATATGCACAACTAGAGCTTATATCAGAATTCTTGTTTTACCCACCCCTGACAAATTCCAAGTAGCCATTACTGGCTACCCAAAATAAACTATCCTCGGTATAAATCAGCTCAATCTCCATCAACAGACCACCAGAAATACCAATGGAGCAATATAGTAATGACTGTACAATTATTCAAATCGGCACCAAGTATTGCCAATGTGATTTAACATTATAGTAGCTATCTACTGTAGGAGTCGTTTGGCAGTTGGTTAAAATTAAATTATGCAGATATTAGCTCTTCCATCTTCTACCCCACATAACACAATAAACCAAAACATTATATTAATTTTATACATGAATAACGTACTTCCTAATTAGCAACCAAACATGGTATAAATTAATACGTCCTTACTAGAGAAGGGTTCTATTTTGGGGGGTTGGGATGGATGGAGTATCATCCAAAAACTAACCATTAGTTCGAGGTTGGAGCCACCAATTGCAAGGTCGCCACTCAGCTAATCTTCTTATGCTCCATATCTCAGGTCTTTCACGCCTGCAATTACACTCAAATAGAAACAGATCAGAAGGCCACAGAATAAGATAGAAATGCGTTGAAAGGGTAATAGTAAGAGCTCAAAACTTTAAAACGAAAATAAAAAACAATTAAATACGGAACAAAGATTTGGATCTTGTAGTTTACTCCGCGAAGGAAGAAACAAAAAAAGGCATGTCCGTAGATATTAACACGGAAATCAAAGCAATTAATAAACATAGGTTCAAAAAAAGGGGGAAAAGAAGCAAAACTTACCGTGAAGAATTGAAGGTAACAGAAGGGTCGGAGAAGAAAGAAAAAGGTGTGAAGAAGAAGAGAAGGAGAAAAAGAGAGAGCGTCAATAGAGTAACACCAAAAAGGGGCTTTCGCACAGTTGAAGCGATCATTCTATAGAATAATAATGCACCCAATGGGTCTCGTCTCTGTTAAGTTTATCAGCAGAAGGGAAACGGAAAATATGAAGGAAGGAAGGAAGAAGATGATATGGAGGGAATAAAGTAGATCTCTTCCTTCAAAAGGGAATACAAAGGCACAGTTGTAGATCTACCTTCCCCTTTTCCTTTTCCCTTTCCCCTCTTCTTCTTCTCACCGACTTATCCATCAATTTCTGCTCTTTTTTTTTTTTTTTTTTTTTTTTTTTGAAGTGTCAATTACGACAATAGTAATTTCTGCTCCCACCAACCAGGGTTGCATTCGAGTGTCTCCTATGGGAATCGAACCCCAATTAAAAAATTAAAAAAATCTGCTTCCACTAAAATACTCCACAAAAATGAAAAGAATCACGACCTCTACGTTTGATAATTTGCTTTCCCAATTTAATTTACTATAGTGGGTGTCGTTTTTTTTCCCTACAAAAAAAAAAAAGGTGGAATTTTATTTTTTTGGTTTCAAGCACATGTTACAAGAACAATAATTGAGCAAAAGCTGAATTCTCGTGACAATTTGCTTCCTATGTGTATTATATCACTGGTCACATTTGTCTACTTGTTTAATTTTATGATAGAGTGCATAGATATCAGCTAAGGTCAAGGTCAAGTTAAAGAACACGTTTATATATTATGATTATGCCTATTCAAAAACTTTGAACTCCTTTTCCAGCCTCCATGCTGACCCAACAATTTATAAACAGGAATAAGAAAAATTCAAATTTGAGTAAAACAAGCTCTTCAAGAAATTATGACAGGTCTTGTGATGACAACAATCATAACTTAGGTGGCCTCTCCAAGAAAGGAGGCTGGTCAATGAGCATTCAATCCTCTAAGAGATAATGCGGAGCCATCTATCAATTTCCTACCACATGTAGTAGCAAACATCAAATTCAACCTGAAGCTTCCATAAAAATGACATATTCTTCAGTACCCTGCTTCTGAATGGCTTCCCAGGTTTCTCAAAACTATTGTTGGAAACACAACTATGGCGAAAACTGGAAGAAGATCTAGCATCCTACCTTCTGTATGCTTTTTCCATTTTTAACCTTGTAACACCTATTAGCAGCAGTTTCAGATTGGCAACATGGTGAGTAACTAACTGTATAAACTAGCTTTTAAGGAACACTCATGATCATAAAAGTATCTTCATAGATATCAGAACCAAGCAGGTTTACTGTTTATCACTTTAAAATGACTAACATAGATATATCTTCTACATGCATAAAGGCGTCCAGGGGATAAAGATCAACATTGTGTGTGATAAAGATAATTTATAGGAATCGAAAAGTTACTTCGCATCATGAAAAAATTACAGAATATTGGCTTAGTAGTTGACACCTAACCAAAGAGCTAACTAATATCCCACCTTTTTAGGGCTAGGTAGGATGATAGGGAGAAATTAAGAGATACCGGTAGAAAAATGCAAGCAGAATCAGTGAGTTGAAAATTTTTGAAGTTGAGACAATATTTTCAACATCACCTTACCTAGAGAACATGCTCCACAGTCCAATCTAGTGGATTGATCTATCCAACTTAGGTTTCCAAGTGCCAACCTTTACGATTCCTGTGGTCATTTCCAAGGAAAACAACTACTCGACGTCACACCTAGAAGGATCATATTGTTGGGAAAGACAAGGCACTAACAAGAATGCCAGACAGGATAGCAGCGGAATAATACCCAAATCTAAACTTTCCCTTTCAATTTGAACCAAGAGAAGACAAACCAAATCAAGCAATATGAAGAATGGGCAGCAAGTATTCAACCAAACTAAAGCAATAAGATAAGAACAAGTCAATCACACAAGACACAACGATTTACGTGGAAAACCCTTCGATGTGAAGAGTAAAAAACCACGGGACCAAAAGCTCCACTATAAACACCAAGAGTTACAAAATTGTTCTCCAAAATTGGCCACAAAACAAGTGCCAAACAACGAGCAACAACAAATCAAGATTGCACCAAAAACTAGAGAATTAAAGAAAATATTTCACCCAAAACGCGCTACTGTTCACGCCCTCAAATCAGAAGCTACAGACCTCCAAATCCGATCTCCACCGTTGAATTGCAAGAACCAGATGTTGAGAACTCCCAGTTCAAATTTGAGCACGATCCAACGGTTAACGAAGCGGCAAACTCTGTCTGAAGCGGACTGCTTGAGCAGAAAATTTCCAGAAGCAAAAACGGGATTTCTCTTTTCTTCTCAATCTCTAAAACGAATCTCTCTTGATTTTTTCTCTCTTGTGTTTTTGAAAATAAGACTAAATAAGCCTTATATATATATGCCACATAATATTTGGGTTATGGGCAAAAGTGGGCTAGTCCTAATAGGACTTTTATTTATCCACATAGGAAGGGAAAACAAATCATAAACCCAACACATACGACACAGTTCCGAGTCACATTACCAACCATGTTGGATGTAGTACATTCACAAAGTAGAAATAAGGATAATGGTTACATGTAGAACCCATTAACTAAACATATATGGCAGAAACAACAAATCGACAACTTATCCATCTGCATGGCATTTCCAGAAAATGTCTCGCAATTAAATATTTAATTCAGATGTTCCCATTCAAACACAAAAGAATTATGTCCTTAATATGCTCTGGTACAGCCGGAGATTCTTGTATGCCTTAACTAATGTATTCCAGCAGTAATTACCATGTATAAGGCATCACTCAACTAGCAAGCAGACCTTGCGACCCCTCGTTAACCTTTTTTTCCCTTTCGAATAAAACCCCCTTGTTTACTCTTGAAAGTTGATGGCCCTTCAGCTTGTCCTTTAAGGATGCGAAGAATCCATCACAAAATGTGCACTCCAAGAGATAACTACATGCCTTTCGTTCATTAACCTTGCAAGCCAATTACACCACATCCAAATCTTTACAAGCAAGGATGTCATTTACACATATTGAATGGTAAAGAGCAACTGGACCCACAGGAAAGCCAGACCATAAAAATTAATCTAGGCTTTGCTACGGAAATATACAGATCAAGAAACTCACTTGGACCAAATTGTCACCACTCTTTGACCATAATTTTCCATCACAAGATAATTGGTCGGACCAAGGTTTTGCCTCTGTGGCTATAATTTGCTATCTGAGCCAGGAGTTTCCACTGGGTATAGCCAAGTCAGGACCACTCACTGCTATCAGAAAACAAGGAAATGCAGCATGTACTTACCAATAAACGACATGCGACAAGAGTAGGTATCACCTTGACCAGGGAATTGAGATGATTCTAGATCATTTCACTCAAAATTTTCATCCGAGTATTCTTCATCATGTTTCAATTTCATACAGGCATTGTTACCTCTCATTACGCTTGCCAATTCTTGAATTAAACTAGATGTGCTCCTTTCCATCTTATCTGCAAGTATCTCAGTCTGCTCTGCAAATCCATGACCTATTAGTCTATTTCTCATTTTTTCACACGTCGCTGTATATGGAGGAATGCCTTCATCTATCATCATTTCAAAATATTTACATGCTTCCTCAAGTTTGCCTTTCTTCTGACAGAAACCATGTACCATGACAGCATATGTCGAGACTGAAGGATAAAAGTTCCTGTCTTCCATGCTCTCCCAAACTTTCTCAACTCTATCAAACCTTCCCACCCTAATAAGCATCTTAAGCAACATATTATATGTATGTTTATCTGGTAGGCAGTTGTTTCGTTCCATTCTTGAAACCAGCCTATGTGCCAAGTTAACTTCATTGTGATCGCAATGAGAAGCTAGGATTGTATTGTAACTCCAACAATCAGGTCTTACCCCTTCGCTAATCATCTCATCTATCAGTTGGTAAGCCTCGTCAACCTTCTTGGTCTTACAAAGCTTTTTGATGATACAATTATATGTAAATACATTAGGCACAAGTTTGTACCTTCTCATCTGGTCAAGGACCCTGAAAACTGAATGAATATCATTCGCCGCGCAATAACCATGAATGAAAATTGAATAACTAAAAGCATCAGGTATCAGTCCAATGGACCTCATCTTCGTGAAGAAGTTGAAGGCCTCATCCATCTTACCAGCCTTGCATAGGGAGTCCAAAATACTATTATAAGCAAGCAAATCAATTGAACAACCTCTTTCAAGCATTTCATCAAACAGCTTTTGTGCTTCAGCAACTTCCCCTAAATCTCCCCATCCCCTTATCAGAATGCTGTAAGTTTTCACACTCGGCATGAAATCATCCTTCACTTTATCGAAAAACTCCTGCGCTTGCTTGACATGTTTTCTTTTACTCAGCGCCAGTAAAAGCTTATCGAGATCAGCTAAACATGGTTTAATCCCAAAATCTACCATTTTATTAAAAGCCCTAATTGCATCAGCTGGCAAACCAGCTCTACTATAAGCCCTGAAAACAAGCCAGAAAATTTCGGCAGTAATTTCACAAGATCTATTCGTTCTCATCTCAACAAGGAAATCCCATATCAAAGGGAACTGTTTACTACTTCCTAATACATCAACAAGAATGTGAAAGCTTTCTCGACTATGGCAAAAACCTGATAACTTTTGTGCCCATATGAAGAACCTGTGCGCAGAGAATTCAAGAGTTTTGCAACGTTTGAGGACTTGTTCAACTACATCGGTTGAAATACTGCCGGAAAATGGATTGAGTGCGGACTCAATGTCGTGGTGAGGGCTTCTGTAGTCACTAAGAATTCGAGAAATCTCATTCACCAGGTCTGGATTTTTTTCAGGTTCCTTTTTTGTTTCTGCATCAGTAAAAGAGGACATGAACAGACAGCCGCGAAAGACATTGCAGGTGGGAAGATAAGAAGAAAATGTAGAAGAAAGACAATACTGAGTGCTTTTGAGTGGAGAAAAATAGCAATGGAAGAGTGTTCTGGAGAAATAATGTAAACTTCTGTAGCGAAGAAATGTCCTAATCGCCATTTTTTTTTCTTAAGAAAGTTAAGATATGTATGTTCACCTAAATTCATTCCATTTTTCAAATCAAACCAGATAGATTCAAAAGAGTATGCGCCAATTTAGTCCACTGTTCAGCAACATGTTTTCTTGGTTTCATTCATGGGTGATGATCCATTTCATTGGGCTTTTATTAGGTCTTTAGGCCCAAAATATGTCATTGGGGCTCAAGTCCATAAGAAAAGCCCGTAAACAATAACAAACTTTTTTGAAAAAATTGTATATAATAGCAAACTATTAATTTAAATTAAATATTATAACCATAGTTTGATTTAATTGTACCCCATAGCAAACTGTTGTTATTTTGCCTCTCTCCCTGGTGAATCTTGCTTGCCACTCTCGTTCTCGCTGGGTAGTCTCGGTCGCCTCTCTCGCTTTTATACAAACATAAATGTATAAAATGTGTTTATGTTTATATAAAGCGAGAGAAAATTGTATATATGCATATATTTTCATTCCCCTCTCTCCCCTCTTCCAGATCTTGCTCACCACTCTCCCATATCTCGCTCGCCTCTCTCACTTTATACAAACACAAATGTATACGTTGTGTTTGTGTTTGTGTTTGTGTTTGTAGAAAGCGAGAGAAAATTGTATATACAAATACAAATGCATATATTTTCGTCTTATACATTTATGATTATACAAATACGATCTTCCCCTGCCCGATTTTCTTTTATCTTTCTCTCTTTCTCGCTTTATACAAACACAGATTATACAATTGATTCTTTTGTATATGTATACCGAAACAGATTATACAATTGCTTCTTTTGTATATATGTATAGCGAAATAGCCATCTTCTTTTGTATATATGTATAGCGAAATAGCCATAGCAAACATAAAGTTTGCTTAGAGCGCAATTATGCAAACTATAACTAAAGCATACAAATATAATTTTTGTGTTTGTTATATGTGAATGTTGTTCAACTTTTTTTGTTGTAAAAGTTTGAGAGGACACTATTTATCGGCCACATTTAAAGCCTATCGGCTATTTGGATTAGTTTTACTTAAAATCATGGGAACATAACATAAATCTCACTAGTTTAGAATTTAATTATGTGTCTTTTCGTGTGAATTTTCGAAATTACTATTTCTATCAAATTTCGGTCCCCAAATTACACATGTATCTAGCGTGTTAGATTACATTTATCTAAAATACATAGAGTCAAAATCAAGTATAATTTGTTTCAGATACACTATTAAAGTGGATTTATATGTTTTTGGGATACACTAAAACTCTAGTTAGCCTCTATCCTATATGACTCATATTTCTCCCCATGTAAAATACAAATTCTAGTATCCCAAATATATGTATCAAGTGTGATTCACATGTATATGGGATACACTCCCTCGGTCCCTAATTACATGTCCACTTTTCATTTTTTAATTGTCCTTAATTACTTGTCTATTTTGACAAATATTCAAGAAAGGACAAAAAAAATTTACCTATTATATTCTGAATTAATTACTTTGAAAATGTAGAATTTTTTTAAAATCTTAAGTTTTCAATTCATCAATTTCATAATTAATAGGTGTAAAATGGTAAACTCGCTATGTCAATAATTGTTTTCTTAATAGGTGTGTCAATTCAAAAATGAACATGTAATTAGGGATTGAGAGTGCTAATTATTTGCTCACCTCCCTACTATATTTCAAACTATAGAAGAATTAGTAAATACAATAGAAATATTTGTATAATGCCATCATAGAGGGATCAGCGTGTAAACTTGAAGGGTTAGGGAACTCCTTTAGCTCAATAATGAAAGTTAGGGTGGATCGGAGGTTAAGTAGTTTTTTCTAAAACAAAGTGCTCATAAACAATTTTAAAATTAGTCAAACATTCTAAAACTACTTAGAAGTTGTTTTGGCCTTGAATAGATTAAAATAAGTTAATTCAAACATGCTCTTAACCTTTTACTCCCTTCATTTCAAATTAATGGAATTGTCAAAATATTTTTTCATTTTTTCAAATTAACTTAATTGTTCAATTTTCAACCTACTTTTAAAATATTCTTCTAATTTGACTCTTCATTAGTTACTATTGAAATTAGTTATTATAATTAATATTTAGTTATTTTAATTATAAATTTGACAGTAAAGGTAAAAATAAAAAGTTATACCTAATTTATATCTACATCTTCTATTTTAAAAAAATATAAAACACCTCAACAATTCGATTGATTTGAAATGGAAGAAATATCATTTTTCTAAAATCATTTCATGGTGTCAATATTTGGTAGTTTCATATAAAAAGCGGATTTTGCTACTGCTGCGGCTGCTTCATCTAGAATTTGAGCTTATCATATATTTTCTCTATTTCAATTTATGTGACACGTTTAATTTTTTGAAAGTTAAATAATTTAAGATTGATTTGAAATTTGTGCATGAAATCTTTGATTTTTTAAAATGAAATTTATATAATTTTAACTACGTAAAAAGTACTATAAGCCACAATAATTGATAATTCAAAATGTTTAAAAAATATATAAAAATCTTACGGTCAAGACTTATTTGAATCTCGAAATCCGAAAAGTTTCATATAAAATGAGAGGGAGGGAGTATTTTCTATTCATCGATAGATTCCATCCAGCCCACAACAGTCATACAACAATGACATACTCAGCAACAATGACGTATTAAATTTTCTTCACGTAATATAAAAAGTTGATTTCAAACCTAGTAAATCAAATTAATCTCAATAGAATCTTGAGCTCGATCCCAAAAATTCAAATTTTGAATTCGTCCCTTGCTATTCCTTTCAGCCTTCTACTCCAAACACATCCGTCTACCGTCATCACGTGAAAATCAAGACCAAATCAACTCACTGCTAATAATGACTATTTCATAAAATTAAAATGATTATATGTTTTGACATATGCTTGGGATTTCACTAATTATAATATTTGGCATTAGAGCTGACAAAAAGGTTGGCTCACCCCACCCGGCCCAAACCTCATGGGTTAAGGAATTTAATGGGCTAGGGTGGGCCGGCCCTTCATTGATGAAAATGCTTAATCCAATCCAACCCTAGAAGGGCTGAGGAATAGGGTGGGCTAGCTCTTCATTTTTTTCATTTTTTTTCCTTTTCAAACTTATAATTCTTTAACATCAAGAAAATGAGAAGATTTTCAAATCAAATATGGCAAACAATGGTGTTGTTTCAATAACACTAGAAAAAAAAATCTAGTGTAATTAGCATGTATCTCGCTTACCAGATACGAGAGTGAGATAAGAGAGTGAAAAGCAAAATGGGAGGGAGGAGAAGGCGCGAGATTTGTCTATGTATCGTAGATACATGCGAATCTACTTGAATAAAGTGTATCTAGAACAAATTAACCTAATTTTGAGTCCATCTATTCTGAGATACATGCATCTGGACGTACCAAAATCTTGTAAGATTCATAATATTACAACATAACGTGTATTTAAGTAATTAGATGATATACTAGTGAGATTATTGTAAGTTACCCTTAAGTAAAAAGTTTTGGCCCATGGGCCGACCTCGGTCCTGCCCCAATCAAGCCTCAAAGGTCAAGGGCTTATATGGACCGGGCTTATAAGCCCTAGTTTTAAATGTGCTTGAAAAATTCTATTTCAACCCTACCCTAATAACGGATTGAATTGGGCCGGTCCCATGAAATAAGCCCGTTTTGACGGCTCTATTTGGCCTCATAAGATCCCGTTAAGTAAGCTTAATGTGTATAGATCTAAAATACCATATTTAGTTACATAATGCGCATGCAAAAGGAAATGTATTTGGTACTTATAGATTGGGACGTGTATAAGATCTAAAATATCAAATAAATGGGACAAAACATGAGTGAAATATTCATTGTGTCATTAAATATTTATCAAGTAAGAAAATGTATAATTCTTTTTCGAACAAATTAAAAAAGATATAATTAAATTGGGATAGAAGGAATAGGAAATATCAGTTATAAAAACATACCTTTTTCATTTCATATTAACTGGATTTTAATTTTTTTTTTTATTGTTCAAAATAATTGACTAGTTCAAAGTTTAAGATAAATATTTGAATTTATATTTTATATTTGACTTTTCTTTTAACAAAATTTAAATTTTTCTAAAAGATAAATTATAATATTTACAAAATTATATTTATGATTTGGAAGTACACTATTTCATAAATTCAATTAATATAGAATACATCGAGTAGAATATAAAGGGACATAGGACATGAAAAGCTAGCTGGATTGCATTATAACTTTTGAGTTGTGAATTGTGACACACATGACATGAATCAACTGAGCAAATTTGTCACTTATAGTGCAAAGTCGACAAGGACAAAACCTGAGAAAGCACTCAAATAATTTATCCTACCTACTTTCTAAAATAACACATTCTGTTCGATAAGTTCTCACTTATGGAGTACTAGATGTAAGTGCCCGTGCTAGCACGGGCCCAATATGTTATTTATTTTGTTTCACTTTATGTGATATAGATAAAATTTAAAGAGTGAATTAAATTTTGATATGATTTTTAAATATTTTAAGTTGTTAATTATTGTAATTTTTAAATAATATATATTACTTTTCTTCTCCCAATATATGTAGCACAAATAGAATTTCAAGAGTCAATATGTTGTTAATTATTGAGATTTACAATATTTTTTACGTAGTTTTCAAATTAAATAATACATGTTACTTCTCTTGTCCCATTTTATGTGACACAAATATATTAATTTTAGTTGTCAATTATCAAGATTTATAGTATTTTTTATGCAATTTTTAAATATATAAAAATTAAAAAAAATAAAACAAACAAATTAAAACGGAGAAAAAGGTAGGCAAATATATATGTAAGTGTGGAACCACACAGGTGAAGCAGGCAGACCACCACATGTGTGGTTATCCACACTTATATATAAGCAGTACATTTTTTTGTCTCACTTTATGTGACATGGATAAAATTTAGAGAGTCAATTAAATTTTGATATGATTTATAAATATTTTAAGTTGTTAATTATTGTAATTTTTATGTAATTTTTAAATAATATATGTTACCTTCCTTGTCCCAATATATATATATATATATATAGCGCAAATAGAATTTCAAGAGTAAATATGTTGTTAATTATTGAGATTTACAATACTTTTTATGTAGTTTTCAAATTAAATAATACATGTTACTTTTTTTTGTCCCATTTTATGTGACACGGATATATTAATTTTAGTTGTCAATTATCATGATTTATAGTATTTTTTATGCGATTTTTAAATATATTAAAAATTAAAAAAATAAAACAAACAAATTAAAACGGAGAAAAAAAATAGGCAAATATATATGCAAGTGAGGAACCACACAGGTGAAGTAGGCATGTTGATCTCCACCTGTGTGGTTATCCACACTTATATATAAGTAGTAGATATGAATTACGACCCGTTTGGCCGCAAAAATATTTGGGAAAAATTTGGGGGGGAAATTTGAGAAGTAGTGTTTGGTCATATTATAGCTTGACAAATATAGTTCCCAAGTATCCCAAGTTCTCAAATACTAAAAAAAATTAGTATTTGGGTCAAGTTATAATATTTGAGAATTTTAAAAAATTAAAAAATTACTCCAAACTTCTATATTTTATAAAAAATATTCATTATTTATTAAATCCAATTAATATTTGTTACTACCTCCTCCGAAAAAGATTGTGTTCTAATTTGAGTGACAAAATTGAGAAAAAAAAAAACAATTTGTTAATATATTGTATTGCCTATATTGTTATTTTGTTATTGTTGATTGTTATCAGTTATATTAGAGAAAATGGTCTAAAACCCCCCCAACCTATACCCAAAATCCCAACTACACACTCCAATTTCACGGGTGTCCTATTACCCCCCTAAACTTCATATTTCCTTATTTTATACGCACTTAAACGCTGACTTGTCATAGGAGGTGTTAGGTGAGAACACCTCCTCTAGGCGCGTCAGAGGGTAATTTTGACGAAAAATTACTCCTTCTCCATTGGTCATCTTCCCCACCTTTAAATAAACCATTATTTCTTCTCCCCACCATTAACCCTTGTTTTTTTTTTTATAAAAAAATCACAATTTTCTCTCAATATTAAGTAAGGTTTAGTTGTTAATGTTCATTTCTACTTCAAATTTTGAATTTAGGGTTTGAAAACTACTCTAATTTCTTATTTAGGTCTCTAATTTGAATTTTGAATTTTCTCGAAATTCATCAAAAATGGCAAATGAAAACTTGAATAAGCTTTCTAATGGAGAAGGATTGAATGGAAAATCGCAATCACCAAAAATGCATTGCTAATGGAGAAGGATTGAAAATGAGAAAGGAGGATTTTTTTTTTTTTGGTTCTTTTACGTTTTAGGAAATGGGAGAAAAAAGAAGAAATTGGAGTTGAATAAGCTTTCTAATGGAGAAGGATTGAATGGCAAATGGCAAATTCAACAAAAATATATTGCTAATGGAGAAGGATTGAAAATGAGAAAGGAGGATTTTTTTTTTTTTTGGTTCTTTTATGTTTTAGGAAATGGGAGAAAAAAGAAGATATTGGAGTTGAAGAGGTGAGACCCAGCGCGTGGAATCATGCGTGCCTAATTATTTGGTTTTGTGTTCAGGTCAGAGTTTAAGTGTGTAGAAAATAGGGAAATATTAAGTTTAGGGGGGTAATAGGACACCCGTGAAGTTGGAGTGTGTAGTTGGGAAACCATTGGGGGGGTTTTAGACCATTTTCTCGTTATATTATAAGGTTATTTTTAACAGAACATATTCATTATAAAATAATAATATAAATTTATGGATATTTTTAATATTTTTTAGAACTTATGAGTATAAATCATGTTTTTTGAAATAGATAAATATTTTTGAAAAAAATTGAGGCCAAACACATGGTGAAACTTCATTAAAAACTTCAGGTCAAACATTAGCTTAATTTGAGCTAGCTATCAAAGCAAATTTTGATGGATTAAAATAAGCTGAGTTATGAACAAGTCAACAATCAGCCTAAACTTAAAAAGATTAAATGAATTATGATTTCACGAATCAATATAATTTTATCATCATGTTACTCAACTCATAAGTTAAAAGAACCACCTTTTTCAAAGTTAATTTCGAAATTATTGAGCATGTGAATAAATAATTAATCAAGAATATGAATGGCTCATTTTTAAAGGTTACCATCAGTTCCAGATCTTTAAATATATGGAATATAATGCTAAACACAAAATAAAGACAAGAAAGCTCATGTATTTGTCCATGAATGCGCTATAAAACAATCTTAACCTATTTTCTACTTTAAACAATCCAATCTTTCTTAGTCAGAAATGTCTTAATAGTATTTACATTTGTTTGGTCGGTTTTTTTTAGTTAGTGAATTGGGCAAACTATGTTTTCATGACGTTGACATCAAACTTTCCTAGTACATGTTACTTCTACTATTTTGCTTTCTCAACGAATTGAATATAAATGGTTTTGTATATTTTTTTTAAAAATATTTTAATCTATGATAGAAGATAATTATAAATATATTGAATATTTTCATGGTGTATAAAGCTATTTATTACACTTATAATGAATTAAATTTTACTTTATTATACTAAGATATGTGATTCAAAATACAAAATTGAATGATCTTTTTAGTTATCAATCAACAACTCGTGGACATATTAGTCTCTCCGAAAGTACTTCCGATGATATTGATATATGTAAATTAAGGTTCAATTATAGATATCGAGGGGTTGAATTTGAATAAAACACGTGAAATTTAGGATGACCAAGAACAAAAAGTTTGGGGAATTAGGGGGGAAGCTGGGCCGGTGCCATCCTGTTCCACTAACTAGAGAAGGGTAAGACTAACAGTTAACCCCCTTCAGATGATAATGTCATAAATATCTAAAAATGGAAGGACATAGATGACAATTAAAACTAAATTGAAGAACATATTTATGTATTATGTCAAAAGAAAATTAGGGTGCAGGATTATATGGTGAAAAATAAAAAATTCTCATGTGTATAATAAAAGTTTAAATAGTCAAGAAATTTTTAAAAGAAAATACATTGTGGACGAACAAATAAAAGTATAATGTTAAAGTACTATAAAGTTACACTTTTTTTAAAATACATGGTATAATATTAGTCAAAGTTATAATCGTTTGACTTTGACTCTAAAAAAGAAATTATAACAATTAAAAGTGGACCTTAAAAAATGTCAATCAAACTTCTTATAGTTTGACTTTAAATTTTTTTCTTTCTTGATTTGTCAAAATAGATAAATAAAAAAGGAAAATTAGACAAATAATTAAAGATAGAGGGAATATTCTCTCCATCCACTTTTGACTATCATAATTTCATTTTCTAGAGTCAAATTATAAGAACTTTGATTAACATTTTACGGTGTATTTTTCATTAAATTAATATGAAAAAAAATACAATTTATAGTATTATTCGTATAGTTTTTGAATATTTAACATTTTTTTTGTTTAAAACATCGAATTAATGTAATCTAATTTAACTTTGAAAATCAGTCAAATTGACTTTTGAAAAGCGCAACATGACAATTAAAAGTAGACAGAGACAATACTTATTATACTCTCAATTAATTACTTTGAAAAAAGTAAAACTTCTTCAAAATCTTAAATTTTTAATTCATCCACTTCATAATTAATAGGGATAAAATAGTAAACTCACTATGTCAATCATTATTTTCTTTACAGGTGTGTCAATTCAAAAGTGAAAAAATAATTAGACATATTAATATAGTTTAAATAAATATAATTTATGTCAAATATTATTTTTATCTATATTTTTGTGGACTAAAAAGGTCATTCCATCGCCACATCATTTAGTCTTTGTTAACTATATTAGAAGAAAAACTCAACTAGGAAAAAATATGAAAGCGTACTTCGTTTTCTTCGTTCTCCCGTATATCCAAATGGAAATAATTTTTCCATATTTATCGCCTGTTCGGTGGACACTACATGAATATGCAGCGACACGGTTGAGTATATCTATCCTTTAATAGCTTAAAAATCACTCCCTAAGACTTTTCAAGAAAATAAGATGAGAAAATAGTGAGAATTGCCGGGTCAAATACACAGAAATCGTCCGAATTACTATATTTACGTAAAATAATGGAGCAAGAAAACGAAACAGTTTACGTGCAAGAAGCCAAAAAAAGTAACTTCATAAAGTCGTCCACGTCAGCAACTTGTACCTACGTGTCAATCAGATCCATAGTGGGCCAGAGGTATCACAGCTGTCAAACTAAAACAGAGCCAACCTTTTCTATAAATAAGCCTCCTTAATTCATCTTTTTCATCATTACCATTTCCGTGACCTAACCTACTCCTAATTTCTACTTCAATATTCATAATCCTCTTTTAGATCTCTAATCCATTTGCTAATTCTTCGATTTGTTCGTTGTTTTGAGAAGAAAAAAACGAAAGATGAAGGGGAATACTGGAAATCCACTTGCTTTGACATCCCTGAATCATATCTCCCTTGTTTGCAGATCAGTTGAAAAATCAATTGAATTTTACAAGAATGTTCTTGGTTTTGTGCCTGTAAGGAGGCCTGGATCATTCAATTTCAATGGCGCTTGGTAATTTCATGTTTATTTTTTCATCTGTTATTAATAAATTACGAAGAAAAAGATGCATACACCAAAATTTTACTATATGATTTGATTGATTAAGATCCTTTCTGAATCTTTAGTTTATCAGATTTTTGCATTGAGATTCCATGTATTTCTTGGTGTTTCAGGCTGTTTAGCTACGGAATTGGGATTCATCTTCTTCAATCGGAAGATCCTGAGGAAATGCCAAAGAAAACTGAAATCAATCCCAAAGATAACCATATCTCTTTCCAGGTAATTTGTTCTGTTTCCCTAACAAAGGCCGATTTTAGCGTATCTGCATTGGATTTAACTAAATTCAGTACTTATGACATGAAGCCATGGATATATACGTAAGAAATTTAGTGAATATGGTATAATGCCTTTTATATATCTTTATATAGACATAAACTAAAGTTTAGGTGAATTAGAATCCTAATAACTGGAATCTTTATATAGGCATAAACGAGATATTAGGTCAAGTAGAATCTTAACTGAAATCGAATACATCTCGTAGATCAACTACAACTGAGCAGTCTCGTAGAGTTCTACCAAATTTCAATGTCTACAACAATTCATTTTGAAAATTAGTTTTAATTGAATTTTTTGTTGGTTGATGAGCAGTGTGAGAGCATAGATGCAGTGGAGAAGAAGCTGACAGAAATGGGGATAAAATACGCGAGGCATCTGGTTGAAGAAGGAGGAATATATGTTGATCAATTGTTTTTCCATGATCCAGATGGATTCATGGTTGAGATTTGTAACTGCGACAACTTGCCAGTGATTCCCCTGGCTGGCGAAATGGCTCGGTCATGCTCAAGGGCTAATATTCAATTGTTTCAACCTCAGCAAACACAGAAACAATCCGCTGTAGTACAAGTCCCAGTGATCAAACCTTAGAAAGGAGTATAATGTATGTTTCAGTGTTCAAATAATTTTTTATCTTGTTCATGTTTAGGAGAATCAAGAATGATTGATTGATTACCTGAAAGATGTTTGTTACTAGTACTATTTGTTATTTAGTGAGTGTTCTATGTATTTGGGTCTCTTCTTTTCTTAGGTTGTTGGTAATAAGACAAATTGCCAATTGTCCAGCTTTGAAGTTGCGTATGAGCTTGTTTGAATCCTTAATTGGTCATGTTTTCTTCTGAGATTCAAAATCTTTACTGAGTTATCTTCTTCTTTAGTGTTTTGAGTTATTGGCATGGAACTTAATGGATTATAAAAAGACTTCGATATAATATATAAACATTTTCTTTAGCTTGTGCTCGACTTGGCTCAAATGATATTTATGATTTTTTAAATTTTTTTTTGGTTTCGCTCTTGGTGTCTGTACCTATATTATTTCTACTAAATTTGGATTCGTGTAGGGAAATTTGTTCCAACTAAATTTGAATTCGTGTGGGAGAGTCTCATATCGGGGGTAAAATGCTTCTTAACAAATGCTACTCCAGGGAATGCAAATTTGAAACCTGTCTAGTTAAGGATGAAGAACCTCTCTAATTAAGGATCTCTAATTAAGGATGATGGAGTACTTAGAGCTTGTTTGGATTGGCTTGAAAGTTGGTCAAACTTGCAAAGCCATTTTTAGCTTTTAGAAGTGTTTGACAATGGTAAAAATAATTTAAAATAAATTTAAAATGACTTACAAAATGTTAAAATTCAAAAGTAGGTCTCCTCCTACTTTTTATTTTTTAATTTAAAAGTCATTTTAGTTTAACTTTTATTTTTTTACTTAAGAGTTACTCCCACCGTCTAATTTTATGTGAAGTAGTTTGACTCAACATGGAGTTTAAGAAAGAAAGAAAAGACTTTTAAAACTTATGGTTCAAAATAAATGATAGAAATTTGCGTGGCTTAAATTATTTCATTAAGGGTAAAATAGATATTTTATAATTAAATTATTACTTAATATAGAAATGTGTCATTTTTTTAACTGACTAAAAAGGAAAGTAAGTCGCATAAATTGGGATAGAGTGAGTACTAAACCAATTCTTATAGGGAAAATTGTATGAAATAGCAAACTATTCAAATTAAATGTTATAGCCATAGTTTCTTTTATTTGTAATTCGCAGGAAACATTTCATGTTTTTTGCCATTCCATTTGTATACCGAAATATACAAATGCAGGACCCATTTGTATATCGAAATATACAAATAGACTGAAATATACAAACACAAGACCCATTTGTATATCGAAATATACAAATGCAGGGCCCATTTGTATATCGAAATATACAAATAGACCCAAATACATATTTTTTATGTATATGTATATCGAAATATATGAATTAATTGCCATAACAAACATAAAGTTTGTAATGAAGCGCAATTATACAAACTATAGTTATAGGATATAAATATGATTTTTATGTTTGCTAAACCTAAAATTTAATGACTTCTTTTTTAAAACTTTGGAGTGTGTACGATTTCAACTTTGGTTGTGGTAAATTTAAACTGCAAATAGATATAGCAAATTGTATTCCATGCAATGCCTTATGTGTATTATGGGGTATCAACTAGATATGGTATGAAAGCTTGTTTTATTATTAAAATAAAAGGAAAAAGAATTAAGTTAAAATTTTTAAATAGAATTAACTAAAAAGGACAACGTTTCAGATTGAAAGAAGGAGTGTCAAATAAAGAATTGGTTACTACTTATATGAAACTGAATCCTTGGTGTTAAGTGTCATCAAATGTACGACAACAACGGCAAAAACCTAATCAGAGACAAAAGAGCTTTGAGCAAATAAAAAAATGAAGAGAAATACTGGCTGTCATGTTCAAGTTTAAGTATGTGAGGACGGCAATCTCATGTTGCATACTACTAATTAGTAATTTGATTAATCAAATAAGACAAAACAAGCAGGTTAATCATGTCCCCTTTATCACCATGTCTAGTCATCACTCGAAAAAAGACAAATCATCAATACCAACTAATTACTGATTATTTAGATTTAAGCACTTCCTGTTTACCTAATCATGCAAACAATAAAGCAGAGCCACAAAGATACTTTTAATTTATATCGATTCGCTAATTAGTTTGAGTTTTAATTGTCTTGAGTTTCTTATCATAAATAGGTTTTTCCTTTTAGGATAAAGTCTAGGATTGACTAGTCATTTTCTCGTAGGAAAAAGTTTAGAACTCTATAAATAGAAGTTTGTTTCTTCTAATTTAATTAACATTCACAATGTAGTTTTAGGGACTTTAAGAGTTTTGGTTAGGGGGAGAATTTGTGGGACAGTACAAGTGATACATTATTACTTGTGTGAACCTCCTTGTATTCTGAGTGAATTGGTTGGAGTTATTTCTATCGATATTTTATATTCTCATATTTATATAGTAGTAAATTGTCCATCTTCTTTGTGGTTGTAGATCGGTTGACTGAACCACATTAAATCTTTGTATCTTTTGGTATATTTCTCATTTATTTTCTTATTCATAATCTTTTAAGGTTTGCCTTTGTTAGCTCCGCATGACACCTAATTTATTCAAACCGAACCATTAGAGTAGGTCCACTTCCTAATTCTGTATGAGTTCAAATAATTTGTAGTAGTACGTATCAACTCATATTAGGTAAAATAGTGATAGTGGTGGAAAATACAATGTTTCTGTTGATTCGGCCAACTCATGAATGACATGTAGGAGTGACAGAATAGATAATTAATATGGGTATCCGTTTATATTTATTTATTTTAAATGGATTAGGTTTCCAACTAATTTAAAAGTGGATAAAAACAAATAATATTCATATTACCCATTTAAAAGTGGATAGTTAAATGAATAAAATGGGTAAAAGATATGCATTCACACACAAAAAAGAAAAAGTGATAAAGGGTGGGATAGTAAGATTATTTTTTTTAAAAAAAAAAAAATCTATAAAAAAAATGAAACTTTTTTTTTACATATTTTTTTGGGAAAGGGGGGGGGGGGGGGGCTGGTAGGGGGTAGGTTGGTAAATTTTTAAAATTTTTCTTTTTTCAAAAAAATTTTATTGTAAAAAATTTAAATTTTGTTAATTTTTTTTTTGGATGGGTGTGGCGGGGGGGGGGGGGGGGGAATGGTAATTTAAAATTTTGTTAATTTTTTTTTTGGGATGGGGTTGTTGGGGGGGGGCTGGTGGGGGGTGGGTGGTAATTTTTTTTTTATTATGGGGTGTGGGGGAGGGGGGCTCGTAGGGGGTGTGGGGGTGGTAATTTTTTTTATTTTTTTGGGATAGGGGGGCTGGTAGGGGTCGAGTGAAGTGATAAAAAAAACTTCAATTTTTTTTTTGTTTTTAAAGTTTTTAACAAAATTTCTATTATAATATGGGTAAATATGATTATCCATCTTATCCATTGGGTAACTCGTTTTTATTCATTTTAAATGTGAGTCGAGTCGAGTAACTTATCAATTTTTATTTAATTTGTTTTTTGATCAACTCATAATCGACTCAACTCACTCGTTTGGCACTCCTAATCACATGATAAGATTGGAAGCGTACGTACGAATATGCGTATCAAAATTCACATCAAGATGATCTCTTTGCTTAAATTGAACTTGCCACAACTGATTCCAAATCCATCAATCAATTTTAAGATCAATATCTTTGTAAAATAATTGATGGATCCACTCAATTTAACGGGGCCGGCTCTTGCCTATGAATTTTTAGGCCAATGCCTTAGGCCCCCAATTTTTTGGGGCCTCAAATTTTTATAAAAAAAAATCATGTTTAATTTTTTTCATGAAAAAAATCAATTATTTATCCTTTTTAACTCTTTCTACACTCTATTTCTTCAAATTTTTGATAGTTAGAGTAATATTCCGCCAAAAATATAAATCAATAGCCGAAAAGTGTTGAACAAAGTATATTACAAATATTCTTTTATTTCTTCGTAACTTTTCATATTAAAGTAAGATATACCAAGTTATCAAATTTTTGAATCAAATTCTATGACTCTAACTCTTACCTTTATTTAAAATTTATCAACTTATTACTTATAGAACTATATTATTGATTCATATAGTAATTGTTTGAATAAAATGATGTTTTTCAATGTTGAATTGATAAAGTCTTGCTTAAAAATAATAATTAAAAAAAGTATTTGAAAAAAAATCATTTATAAAAAAAGACATTAAGGAATAATTTACATCTAAAAATTTAGAAAAATAAATAAATATAGATAAAATTTATTTAAATTTTAGGCCTCTAATTAAAATTTCGCTTTAGGTCACGAATTATGTTGAGCCGCCCCTGAATTTATTTTAACCACGCTTGAGAATATATACAAATGGATTTTTTGTATAAATATCTCCATTTCGGGGTGATCTTTAATTCCTGTTCTTAAATATTAGTGTTTTAAGGCATTCCGAGGTGGGTGTACCAAAACGCTCCAGAGGGCGTATATAGGGCGTACATCTCTGTCATCTCACATTGATACCAAATACTTTTTGTCTAAAACAGATAAAGAATATATGCCTCAAAAAGCATAACTCTACTTTCTGAACACTACAACAAAATTTTGAATATACTAAACAACTTATGATCCATAACTTAATCTTTACGCCGAACTTATGTCGAGCGAGATCAATGCTGTTCAATTTTAAAAGATAAAAGAAATTCTTAGATCGAATTATGTCAAGATAGATAACGATATTTTGGCTCACAATTTTTCATTAAATGAATAGGAGAGGCAAAATTAAGTACTTGAAATATGAGAAGTAAAAATTAAACACCAATCCATTTGAGGTGTAATTCAAGCTAGAACTTGTTTTGAAATGCGTCACACTTAAATAGACTAAATTTTGATCCAATTTTAAATATTTTTGAGCCCAATCCGTAAAAGTTAGTATAAATTGAGTGAATCAATTGTTTATGGGCTCATTTTCAACTCAATGTATCATCACTGCAACACGGCCCTTCAGCGAGATTCAAAGTCCAAAGAGATTCCACTTCTTTATAGCCTCACATGCGAGTCTGATTTTTTTTCAACAAAGTTCCACACATGCGAATTTTATTTTTTGTATGAGTCAAGGACGTGAAAATCACCTCAACATGCTTTAATTAATTGGTATTCCCTCCGTCCCAAATTTTCTACCAAGGCTGCCTGGCCAAAAGCCAGAACTGTGAAATGGTTAGTAGTTGGTACAGTATTCATCTTAAGAACATCTTCTGGGACAATTTAACACTTTTCCAAAAAGCTTTTAAGAAATTTGTTAACAAATTACAACTTAAACAACCACCAATTAGGGTAATGGCTAGCTTTTGATACAACCTCAAAAAGTTTGTTCAAAGTTACAGAATTACCTCTTTTATTCCTTGATTTCCAATATCACATTTTCAAAAAGGACTAGAAAAGATAAACATACCTTGTTCTCCTTTAATATTCATAAAAGGGATAATCTTTTTTGCCAACAGGATCATTAAAGAAAGATATATCCTTTCTTTTGATCAATACTCGTATTGAAGTCCGACTAACTTTGAATTCATACAAAAAAAAAAAATCCCAAATTGGGGTTAAAGTAACAAACGTGACTCCATATCCCAAGCGTAAACCCGAAAAGTCTCGTTAACAATGAAGAAATACTTACCACTTAACCGCAACTCTAACTTTGAAGAAGACATATAAGAAATACTTCTTGTATATATATGTTAAGATGTATGCGTCCGCTATCAATCAATGGACCAGGTTCCTTGACACAACAAGAACAATAAATCAAGTACAAGCAGTTTACGTGGAAACCTCCTTGCTCAAGGGCGGTGAAAATCACAATCTGTCCTCACAGGATTTCAACCCAACTCCATTTCACTCAAATGGAGCAACGATTCAGATTACAATTTCTTGCAACATAGGAATTTACATCTAAATCCCTTCCCCCTCAATATAGCAACTCTACTACAAAGAAAGTATCTAAGCAATAACTCTATTGCCCACTAAGCCACCTAACTCTAGATGACTTAGACTTCAACTAAACAACAACAATGTTGCCCACTAAATCACCTAACTCTAGATGATTTAGACTTTAACTAAGCAACTACAATGCTGCCCACTAAACCAGTTAACCCTAACTGACTTAGACTTTTGTTTGAACCGAACAAAGATCTAATTCCTTTATAGCACAAGAATAGATTTACAAGATAAGCACTAAAGTATAAATCCTAAGACAACTAAGAAACATGCAGCTTTATCAGGTCCCTGTTGCTCTTGAGGAAAATACTTCTCAAAGGAGTGGTTTTTGCTTGAGTTCTTGAGTATTTCAGGAATGCAAAAACTGATGTTATGTCTATTGAGAAAAGCCTTTTTATCTTAATAGACACAAGCTTAGGAGCCATGCTATTGGCCGAGGATTTTGTCACGCTCGGGAACCGTGCACCAACCTCACCAACTTCTGTATTTTTTCCCATTGTCATTTGTTCACCGTTTGGCACAAAGGATCTGGTCCCCGACAAGATCCCTTTATTTGTCAAATCATCAAAATTATGAATAACAACATATAAATTCTACTTCATTTGCTTCAATTTATATGATGTAATTTAACTGGAAATAAAATTTAAGAAATAAGACTTGAAATGATTCAAAATTATACTAACTAACAGAGTAAGTGAATTAATAAATCAGAGAATACACCTTATGGACTTTTGAAATGTGTTCTTGATGGTTCGAGAAAGAAAAATGTGTCGCATAACTCAGGAGTACCTCTTTTAGAAAGACCTTTCACTTTTAGTACCAAACTGGCAATGCAAGTAAATTAAGGTGAAAAATATGCATGTCTGAAGCAGCACAACAAAAATTAAACATGCAGTAAAGCACAGCGACAAGAAGGCAAATTTCAAAAAACCCAATAATAATTTTCCATTTATTTATAATTATGACTTACTGATTGACATAGATGACATGAGACACCTATACCAATACAATGAAACAATTCATTTACTTAACACACGCGAAAAATTTAGGAAAAAAAAAACAGAGCCCTTATGTTCCCCTCTTAAGCATTTGCTCATAGTTCTCCATGGACTCAAGCCTCTGGAGAAGCAACTGTTGCTTAAACTTCTTTATGAAATTCTCCGCACATCCATTGATATCTTCCGATGGCTTACTCTCCAACTTCTTTGGCGCCGCCGCCGGCTTCCACACATTCGTAGAATTAGGCCTCTGTATCTCTCTGGTGAAATATTCCATCTGCCTTTCTATTTTTTTCTCAATTTCTTCGACTTTGGTTGTGCGGTAGTAAAGGGAATTCAAGGAACTACTCATTTTTAAGCTTAATTTCTGCTCTGTTCTAAAAAAAAACACACTTAAGTTGATAATGCTCTGCTCCTATCGGCTTTTTGGATAGCCATATTTATAGGTAGACGCAAATATAAGAGATCCAACTTTTCCTGTTCTATGATTCGTAATTAATAATTTTGATTGTGTAAGTGGGGAATATGATTCCCACCTACTTAATTTTTAAGGAAAATTCATAGTTAAATTAGGATCGTTTGTTGCATGTGAAAATTATGCGAATATGCGTAGTAATATATAAATTAGTTATGAGAAAGTTTATATTTTTATTCTGTCATTTTGTGTATGAATTAGTTATGTAGAAGTCATTTTATCTCTTTTTTTGGTATAAAATAGTACATAAATTTATTCTCATAACATGTGAATTCTAATTTATAAATCAAACATATATATTATTGATCTTATGACCAGTTACCAATCATAATATTACTTAGGCAGTAGGCACAATATAATATTCTCATAACTCAAACCTTAGTCAGATACCAAGTGACCCTGAGTATTTTCGGGGGGGGGGGGTGGGGTGTCATGAAATTAGGTAAGCTCTATAATTAAGCGTTTGATTATCATTTATCACGTGATAGGAACAAACTCCCCACTTTGTTAATAGTAGATGATAAAATGTCCAACTAGATGTATAGTGTCAAATTGTCACTAATGATATGTTTGATGTTATCAATCTATATAGGACAAAATGAATTTTTAATCACGTAATGACGTGGGAAAAATAATTATCAGATTTTTTTCTTTAAAAAGATAAAGAACATACTATGCCTCAAAAAGTTTAATTCCAATTTCTAAATATTAATATAAATTTTAAAAAATACTACACAATTTATGTTGTATAACTTAATTCTTATAGTACTTACATTGAGCGATGTAAAAATTTAGTTTCAAAAAAATTTAAAAAAAAATAAACTTGTGCCGAACAAATTAGGTCCGGATAGATAATAGTATGGTAATTCGTATAAAAACTTAGTTTAGAAGGTATCATGCTTATAAAAACTTAGTTTAAAATGTATCATGCGTATAAAAACTTAGTTTAGAATGTGTCATGCTTAATGAAATGAAATTTAGCTTTTATTAAAGTTTAGCCCAATTCCTCCATTAAAATATAAACGGGTTAGATGAATCATTTTTTTTTTGGCTCATTTTAACAGCCTAGTTTCAACTCAATACATCATCCCTGCAACAGGCCCTCCCGGAAGGTTTGAGTCCAAACTCCAAAGAGATTTTATTATTGTGTTCTTATATGATACTCTCTTATTTGTCTACCTTAAATGGGAGGCAGAGCAATCTCCGTAAAAGCCCAATGGGGTCTATGCCATCATCAAGATCTTCTATCAATAAGTAAACGTTAGGAATGTATGATCATTTCATCTAAAAGTTTAAGTTGTATAAATAAAAATAGATTTTTTTATATTTAATTATATCTTCAACAAGTCTCTCACATATGATATTTTTTAATGAGTCAAGCACATGAAAATGTGCTCGACCTGCTTTAAATATCTTTTTTTTTTTATTGCTACTCCATCCGTCCCAAATTTGCTACCAAGGCTGCCAGCCGAAAGCCAAAATTGGAAATGGTTAGAAGGTAGTACAGTACCCTTCATAGATAAAATCTTCTGGGACAATTTAACATCTTTCCAAAAAGCTTTTAAAGAATTTTGTTAACAATTTACGACTTAAATAAACACCAATTAGGGTACTGGCTAGCTTTTGATATGACCTTAAAAAGTTGTTCAAAGTTGCAGAATAACCTCTTTTATTCCTTTGATTTCCAACACCACATTTTCAAAAAGGAGAAGACAAGATAAAGATACCCTAATCTCCTTTAATATGCATAAAAGGGATCATCTTTTTTGCACAACAGGATCATTCAAGGACATATCCTATATTTTTTGCTTTTAAGCCCGACTAAATTTGAATTTACAAAAAAAAAAATATCCCAAATTGGGGTTAAAATAACAAATGTTACTCCATATCGTGGGCTTAAACTCAAACCTCTCATTAACAAAGAAGAAATACAAACCGCTCAACCTCGATCCTGTTTGAGAAAAAGGATATATCTACCATATGCATATAGTTTGATTGGATATGAAGTTTATGTTGGATATGTAGCAAGAGTTAATAGAAATAGAGGGAAGATAAAAAGAGAGGAACTTGGAAAGTTGGAAACTTGGAGAGTTGGGAACTTGAAAAGTCTCTTATGCTTTAGTGAAAAGGCATTTCTCCCTCATCGGTGGTGGAAAAAAAAATAGAAGAGTTTAAATATAGAAACACTCCTATTAATTGTTAAAAGAGTTGGAAAGAGGGACTCCCCTCGCGTTGTCGTCATCGCTCGTTCGGCTTTGGAAAATGATTGATCGAGAGATTATTTTTGGACAAAGTTTGTTTTAATTATTTAGTTATTTATTTAATTAATTAAATTAAATGGCCAAAACATTTTAATTAATTAGTTAATTAACCGAAACATTTCGATTCTTCAGTTAATTGATCGATTAACTGAATTTCCCGTTTATTTGAATTCTTTCCCGTTTTATTTGAATTTCCCGCCGTTGAAAGTGACTGTTCTGAAAGGTTGCAACTTTCAGGAACAGCCATGACCGTTTGAAAGGTCGCAAACTTTTATGAATGATCGTGTGGATTTTGAAAGGGTTGCAACCTTTCGGAACCAGTTCCTCTTGCCTATAAATACATTGATTCTTCAGATATTTTCCTTACGAATTTTTCTGATTTCTTTTTCTTTTTCTGCACAAAGTTTCTTTGTGTACTTTACTGCTGTTGAGTGGTTCGCTGACACTAGAGTTTTGGGTATCAATACACTAGTGATTGAGATCATTCTATCCTAGAAGGACATATTCCAAATCAAACCTCAGATACTAGAGGGGAATAATTTCCTTAAGGTGACACTGTGCATTCAGTGGGCTTGATCTTTTCCGTTCTGTTTTTTTTTTTTTTAGATTCTGGTATGTTTTACAAATTTTAGTTGTTCTGAATTAATTTATGTTCTTTTATTCTTACTGATTCATTAAAACTTTGATTACTTTGTGTTTCTACAACAGTTTAAGAAATGTGAAAATAGTTTGATCTAATTCATATTACCTTTTTAAAATAAATAAATTTTCAAACAGAAGAATACACTTTTATGGACTTTTTGAAATGAGTCATTTTATGTATGAATAAATCCAACAAATGCACTGAGGGGATACCTCTTTCAGAAAGATCTTTCACTTTTATTACCAAAAAAACTACCAATGCAAGTAAATTATGTTGAAAAATATGCATCTTTGAAGCAGCACAACAAAAATTAAACACGCAGTAAAGCACGGCAGCAAGAAGGCAAAATCTCAACAGACCGAGTAATAATTTTTTTTATATATTACTACAAGTTATTTATAATTATGACTTACTAATTGACCACACACACAATTCACATATAGCAATACAATGAAACAATTCATACATAACACACGCGAAAAATTGAAAAAAAAATAAAATGAAACAGAGGTCGTTAAGTTCCCCTCTTAAGCATTTGCTCATAGTTCTCCATGGACTCAAGCCTCTGCAGAAGCAGCTGTTGCTTAAACTTCTTTATGAAATTCTCCGCACTTTCATTGATATCTTCCGATGGCTTGCTCTCCAGCTTCTTTGGTGCTGCCGCCGGCTTCCTCACATTCGTAGAATTAGGCCTCTGTATCTCTCTGGTGAAACACTCCATCGGCCTTTCTGTTTTTTTCTCAATTTCTTCCACTTTGGCTGTGCGGTAGTAACGGGGATTCAAGGAACTACTCATTTTTTTTAGCTTAATTTTTTCTCTGCTCTGAAAGAAAAACACTTGAGTTGATAATGCTCTGCTTTTATCTGCTCTATTTGGATACCCATATTTATAGGTAGACGCCAATATAGGAGATACGACTTTTCCTCTTCTATGATTCGTAATTACTCCAATAATTATGAGTGATAAAGTGGGGAATATGATTCCCATCTACTTTTTTTTACCCTTTATCTACGCCGGAAAGCTACCTAATTATTTTTGTTTTGAAGGAAAAAATCATAGTTAAATCAGGGTGTTTGTAATCTGTATGAATTAGTTAGGTGGGATCAAGTTATTGATATATTAGTATAAAGTAAAAGTAGATTGAATTGTCTTATGATTTATGTATGTATTAGTTGGGTGAATATTTAAACTATAAATCAAATATAATATTAATTTATATATTAATAATGTACCTACTAACCAACTATCATAGTATTACACTATTACTATTACTCGGGAAGAATTTAGTATTTACATAATTCACCTCTAAACTAGATACTAAATGACCCCATGGTGTTTTAGGAAAAAGAAAATGTGTCATGGAATTAAGTGAAGCTCTGTACTTATGCGCTTGATAATCATTTATCACGTGATAGAAACAAGCAAAAAAAATAAAGTAATTATAAAATAAAAAAAAAAATAAAAAGGATCCTTTTTCTTCCCCCACTTGGTTAACAGTAGATGATAAAATGTCCAACTAGATGTATAGTGTCAAATTGTCACTAATGATATGTTTAATGTTATCAAACTAATTAATAGGACAAAAATGAAATTTTAATCAGATAACTACGTGAGAAAAATAGTAATAATAATAAAAGTAGGCAAAGATATAACAGATAGACATAAAATTGGTAAATACTTAGATGGAGTCTGAAGGAGAGCACCCTATTAAAATGGTTGTAACTTGTAAGTAGTTGAAATTCCCCACACGAATGCGTTTCTTAAGCCGCGAAGTTTGAATAAATTGCGACATAAGCGATGGACTAAAACTGAAAGGTCCCATGTTTGGTCGCCATTTCTGGCGATTCAAGGTTGTCACTTTCATGTGCGATGCTAATTATTCTGATTTTTATTCTATTTCAAATTCATATATTATCATTGAAAATGCAATTAAATAATGAAAGTGTGCTCTAACAATTTAAGCTTTTAAATGACATGATTAGGAGTGTACATGATCGATTTGGTTCGGGTTTTTCCAATATCAAACCAAACCATTTGTGTAAAATTTTTAAATTTATAAACCAAACCAAACTAATAAAATTCAGATTTTTTCAGATTTTTCAACCTCGGGTTGGTTAGGATTTTTCAAATACCAAACCAAACCATTGTGTCAAATTTTTAAATTTATAAATCAAACCAAACTAATAAACCTCATATTTTTTGGATTTTTTGGGTAAAGTTTGCATACAAACATAAAATTAACTTGTGCTCCAAATATTTCTTTAGTCCAACCAAAATACAATTATCTAAGGTGTTTCTTGAAAAAATAACACAAAATATGAGATTAGGACTGATGACACAAAAATATTCAATAAAAAATAATAATGAAATCATCATATAAAATAAATATTGCAAAGTCATAATGAAAATGATCATAATTTAAAAGTACTAAATCATGCTAAAATAAGTTTAATAAGTATTAGTTACATTACTAAATATTTAAAATTAAAATTAGATTATGTATTTTAATTGTCTAAACCAATGTAAAACTAAAGAACAAATATTCAATATTATTGAACAAATATTCAATATTATTGTCATTCTTAGTGTTGAATTGATTTTCTTTTTGCATTGGTATTTAATTTGATTTGATTTAAGTTTTATTATAATTATCAACAACTATGGATTATAATCTTTACTAGACCATTCCAAATTCTAATTTTTAAACTTGAAATAATATATTAAAAGATAAAAACTATGAAATAGTATAAGAAATATTTTAAAATTATATCAAAGTAAATATTTTTATGTATAAAATAAAATTTTAAAATTATATATATAATGTCGGGTTGGTTTGATCTCGGGTTGATTTTTTTTTAGTTAAAACCAAACCAACCCAAATATAGTCGGGTTTTTTTCCCAAGTCAAACCAAACCACTAGTCTGGTTTTTTTTGGGGGTTGACTCGATTTGCGGTTTGATTTGATTTTCGATTCGATTTTGTACACCCCTAGACATGATTATACACTTCAACATAATATCATAGCAGATATAATTTCCACGTGCTGTTGTGACCATTAACTGATTTGAAGGAATCTAAGAAGAAAGAAAGGGGATAGACGTGTATTGAATATCGGTATGGCGTCTTTTTAGTTTATTACTATACCTAAATAAATGCCTGACTGTTGCTTTTGTAGGTAGCAAATTATAACTCAAATCATGTGGCATGGGCAAGTTTCTAGCAAGTAACGTGTCAGCACATGTGATTTTGACTTTGACATTCAATAGAGCCTGCATGGGCAGGCTCTATGCCGGTGCCCCTCTCGTTTTTCAACTTTCAACTTAAATCTGCCTAATTTTGGGATTCCATTTTATCACTTGCGGTGTTCTACCAATTTTCTTTCAGCAACCTTCATGTTTTTCAAACTCTAAAAAGGGTAGGTTTGGCCATATTCCAAATGAAGTTTCTAGAGCCCAATTTGAGATTCAATTTTTTTTCTCCATAAAGTCGTGATTCTAATATTTTGTGGTAATTCTTAAACAATGATATGTAGCATTACTGAAAGGAACGCATAGTAACATAGCCAAGATTTTAGGTATAGTGATTCAAAATATAAAGAAGTGAACACATGAAGAAACACGAAATTCATAGAGTATATTACATTGTAATATAATTTTCCAGCAGAGATGTTTAAGATAAAAACCCGAAACAAGAATCTAAACGGATGTAATTTTTCTGCAGGCAGGCCATAGCTATACTTCATAAGTCTCACAGCGTTTATCGTTTCAAGGATATTTACTAATAACATCACTTATGTGATCTAGCAATATCAGTAAATCGAGATGCAATAGAAGATTCAACTTCACAGCATACATATATATATATGAAAGCATTTCCTGTTTTGTCATCCGATTTGTTAGATATCATACTCTTTTTTCATGAAGATTCATGAAAAGGAATAAGCACTTTATTTACAGATGAATGAAGTAATAAAGATCCATTAATCAACACTCAATTTCTTCCATAAACATCAGTACTTGGCCAAGCTATTCTTCAGTACGTCGTGTACCAAACTGTTCCACTTGCTTGATAAGTTAACTAGCTTTGCTCAGGATAATGAATATCAATGCCAATTAATTTAGCAGCTTTCAACTGATATATGGTCCAGGCATTTGTACAATTAGAATAGAAGACATCAAATCGATTGACTCCAGTTAGATAAAAATTTTGGCTGAAGAGTGCCGTCATTACAGGGAAAGCAAGGAGGGGGATAATTTAAACCTGAGGTTGTGCCATATGCCTGCCAGCAAAAAAATGTTGCAGAAACCCCAGAAGATGAAGTAAGTTGAATATCTTCCAAGTACAACTGTCTGCAGGGGCAGCTATCGCTGCAGGCAAGTGTTACTGCCCTTTCTGTAGCTGAAGTTCCTTTAATACCCATAAAGGATATGCTGTCAATGCGAATATTTGAAGTCTGCGCAAGTCCACAGTTACACTTAGTTTTAGCCCACACAAACATGGAATACTGTTGATGGTCTATTTCTTCTACCTAGATGCTGAGCAGTGAATTACTAATTTCATTTAGTCCAGAAGTAACAAGTAATTATCAAAGAAGAGATTAATACAGAGCTAATCAGATCCATTCCAATTTCTTTGTCTGGTTTTTGCTTGGTACATAGTTTAAGAAAACAAATAGGACTTTTGAAACTTGTTATCTTCAAACTTAAGATATGTAGAATGTACCAACATGTTCTTTAATCTGGTGGTCCATGTCATGCAGAAAGCTCAATTTAAAACAGACAAATTGAAACGGAGGGGTATTATATATTCACTTAGTTCTCAAGCAATAACTCCATCATGGATGCAGCTACCTTCACTAATTCACTAGTAGGCCAACAATTTACTATGTCAACACTCAACAGACCTTTGTCATAAGCTCAATACAGAAATGGCCTTGGCTAAGAAAGGCTCACCTAAATACCTAGCTAAAATGCAGAACGGACATGCAAGAACAAACTATTTTTCCACGCAACCAATTTATAGAACAGCCAAAGAAGCTGAATTTGAACTGAGAATCAAGAAATGGAGTAGAAAACATACCTTGTTTGAACAGGGTTTTGTAGAATCACAATAATATTGGTCGATTATGATAGGATTTGAGACGTTTTCCATCCAAACATTCTCGAAAGAAACCTTTTTGACAAACCCAGAACCACCCTGAAGAAGCATTAAGGGGAAACCAACAACACGATTAGGATATGCAACTGTAGGTCAGCAAATTTATATTTTAGAGATGAAACATAGTGCAGCATGATCACCAAAAATGGTGTCGAGGTTTTGAAGATTCATCTGATGCGCATATGGAAACAAGATTACCTGCCAAGTCTTTATTCTAACCCCGTTCTCAGTGTTGGAAATAGATGCTCCGTTAACATGAACATTGTAAACCTGAGAAAATGAATTTGACTTTCCCAAGCTTCCAATGCTAAAAGAACAGGGAACTAATTAGAAACTTCATCTTATACATAACTTCAACAAAATAGAAAAGTGTTCTACCTTATACCATGGCCTGGCCCACACACAATGTTTTTGACTTTGATCCGTGATGAATTGCCGACAATAGATATGCAGTCATCTCCTGTATTCAGTTTTTTCGTTAGTCAAAAGATAATGAAATATACGATAGGGGCTCGAATGTGAATACGATATCCTTGATCATACAAAATCAATGCATTGTTGATGATGAAATTGCCTCAACTGGAGTCTCTGGCAATAGCGAGAAAAACTTAAAAAGAAGAAACTGAGTATCAATCGATCTGGCGTAAAGAAAAGTTGGCTTTATATATTTTACCTGCTCATTGTATCCAAAGACTTCACATTTTACTAACCATAATTGAACGACAACTACTGGTCCACTATTGCAGATCCCCTAGACAATGCCTTATGTTTGACCTCCGCAAACACATAGCTATGTCCCATAAAATGCATTATTCGAACCATAAATCCAAATTTTATCATCTAAAACATTCATTGTATTCGTTAGACTGTAATCCAAGCCATGTTGAGCAAAGTTACAACTAGAAACAACGATAATGCCAAATAGTGATCAGGTGATCTGTCTCTCCAATTGCAATGACTAAAGATCAACTAACCTGTGCCAATAGTGCAATCCTTGACATTGACCTGTGTAGATGAACTTATGTGGATTGCATCGGTGTTGGGGCTATCACCTGGGGCTTTGACTACGAGTTGTGATACTGTAACATGTTTGCAACCAGTAAATGCTAAATGCATTTGTTGACTATTAAAGATCTTTATGTTCTTGACTTTCAGGTTGTTGCATTTGTGGAAAGTTAAAGCCTGCACTCCCATTAATTAATGAACCACAACGAAAATAAGCATCAGATATAATTCTTTTTCCTAAAAGAAAGTCGATATCTAATGTATAAGTCAAAATTAAAATCACATAGAGGGAAAGGCAGAACTGACCGTTGGAGCATGATGACAAGGCTAGCAAAATAAAAGAAACATCAAATTCATTATGTGAAAGAGAACCATAAAGCACGATGTAAACAATGGCGAAGAGAATTACATTTGTTCTGTTGACCTTGCATGACCGAGCCCACCACTCCTGGCCCATACCATTTATAATTCCTCCTCCTTCTACTGTCAGGTGTTTTACTTTAAAGAAATAGAGCCATTTTTGTGGATTCAAGCCATCCCAGACTTCAGGATCCTTTGGTGCTAAAATAGTACCTGCAATCTTGTGTATATCGAAAAAGACACCTGAATACCATTTAGTGAAATAAAGAGTTAGACAAGATGCAATATCTCAATTAGGCACTCACCCGTATAGACACCTTTGACCAGCAAGGACCAGCAAAATTAATATGTCGAACTAAGAAAGAATAACCAGCAGGGATGACAATCTTTGCATGTGATGGTGAAGAGCAGGCCATATCCCAAATATCTTTAAAAGACTGAAAGCACAAAATGAACTTCTTAACTGAAGCTAAGTATTTCTCATTCTGGTGATCCATCTTCATAAAAAAGTCTCAAAAACTTTTCGCTCACCAAACAATAAGGACCTAAAATTTTCAATACCTACACGAGGTAATGGTAAGGTTTGCATACACTCTACCCTCCCCAGACCCCAACTAGTGGGATTTCACTGGGTATGTTGTTGTTGTACTAAGACAAGCAAATCAAGCAGTTTTTTGCTTAGTTTTTTAATTACAATAAAAAAATATATGCTCTATTCTTCTTCAAAACCTTTTCTAAATTTTTTTAATTTAATGTATCAATCTTACTATAGTACAAAAGGAATGAGTAAATCATCCTTTCAATAACAACTTTATTGTTACGTTTGTGGGCCTGACTGCAGGGGTTGCACGTCCTTAACATTCTAAGATTAGTTTTTTTTACCAACTTATATAAACAGGATTTATTCGTGTATCTGTATCTATCTTTCATTGAGAAATAATAACAGTTGGTGATTGGCCATGGGTTCTCTTCCCTTTGAAGGTTTCACATGAAAAATAGTGTGTTGCTTTCATTAGTCATTGTCTTGTTAACACCTAATATCCATGGAAAATACAATTATTTTGACCAATTAATAATCCACAATGAACAACAACACCGACAACATACCCAGCATAATCCCACAAGTAGAGAGTTTATTTCTGATAGACCCTCGGCTCGAGAATGATCCACAATGAACAAATAAGAAAATAAAATATTTTTCACCGGCTCTTAGATGAAGCACATAATCATAGTGAATGCAGATAAAATTAAGGGACCAGCGGAATGAAGGGGATTTACCCTAGTGTCATCGGTAATGCCATCTCCGGCAGCTCCAAAATCGTTGACTTGAAAAAGAGATTCCGATTTGGTCCTCAAAGAAGCAGATGATGGCAGGAGCTGTAAGAGTGATTCAAATCCACTCACATTTGCAGAAATCAAGAGGAAATAAAGACTGTAGAGTGATGCAAACAGAGCAACAGATTTGGAATAGGAAGAGAAATTAAATGAAGAAATGAAGGAAGACGCCATCTTTTCCATTTTCCATTAGTGGGAAGCACTTCGTAACTTAACAGAGTAGTACTTCACAGGGTCAAAATCACTGTCGGCAAGATTTTTTCCCAAAAAAATGACCTTACAAGTCACAAGCCTCTTAATGTGAGAAAATTAATAGATACATGTGTGAATGGATTTTTTGGCTTTAAGTTTTAGCTCATTAATGTTCACACTTTTTCTTAAATTTATTTATTGACTTTTGACTTTTAAGGTTTTAGCTTAAAGTTATATATTTACACATTTTTGGGTTTATATAAATATTTATAAAAATTATTTTAATTTAAAAATATTTAAAATAAGATTATGCAAACACGGAAAGCGTATAATCAGATGTCATTTTTTTCAGGTGGGAGTCAATATAAAACTATACAAAGTTTAATGTTTGATTGGCCCTTGATAATGGGCGGGTTGAGTTAAAATTAAAGATATTAAAATGGGTTGAAATATAAATTGGATTGGGTCTTGACCCGCCTAAATTTACTTTGGACTCAAATGAGTTGGGTTCAAATGGGCTATAAATGGGTTGGGTCTTGACCCGTCCAATTTGAACCCGATTAATTTCAATAATTTTAATATAGTGATATTTAACTTTTATAATTACAATTTGAATTTTCGCTCAAGATTTTTTTTTTTTAAAGTAACAAATGGATAGATAAAATCCTAAAGATGTTAAATAGATAATAATTCATACCTTTAATATAGGAACATATCTTAGTTAAGAGTTTTAAAACGGATTGAAATTGGAGATTAGATTGGGCTCAATTGAGGATTCTCTTTAAATGGGTTAGGTTTGAATGAGTTGAGATTGAACCCAATTCAAATTATTTTGAGCCCAACCCATAAAATTCTGGACGGATTGGACGGGTTACCCATGTTTGGGTTCATTTTTGACACCCCTAGCCCTTGGGTATTAGTAGTAACTTTTTACTTTGATCCCTATAATATAAGATTGAGCGCATTAAATTTTTAAAGGTGGTTACATAATTAGTTAGAATTATGTAAATATTAGTAATACAACATTATTTATGAGAATTTATGTATTATTTTTATTCAAAGATATTGATATATACTCTAGAAAGTAGAATCTAGATTATTTTATGCGGGAATTATTCTATCATGATTTATGCATAAAATAATATATGAATTTCCTCAAAACTTATGCATATATTAAATATTTTGATTTTTTTGATTATGAATCAAAACTAGTATTAATATTTATGCATTAGTAACTTAACTTCTAATCAAATACCAAAAATGGTATTACTTGTGCAAAATTTAATATATGCATAATTCAACTCTAAATCAGCAACAAAACGACCCCTTAATCAATCAAGTTTTGCTTTTTTAGTCTCTCTAATATCCATAAATTTACCATATTTATAAATTATTATACTATTTAATTATTCATTTGATATGTTAAAATCTACCTTGTTAATTCATATTTGATGATAATATAATTCAATAAAAAAATAAAATACAATAAATTTTTTCTAGCTAAAGGAATAGAAAAACTTATATTTTGATTTATTAAAAACTGAAATATGTTAGAGTCATGTATTATAAGGACCAAAAAGAAGTTACTTAATACTTTAGGGATCAGAAGTATATATGTTATCCCTTTAATTATAAATAAGCCGTTTCGCATTATTGGCAAATGGACCAAAAAAATTGATCATTATATCGGGGCCATCTCATAATTACTCAGTCCCCGTGAACTTGCTTAAGAAAGAATCAGCTCTGATTGTCCTAGCTCTTCGTGATTTTTGAAGCTAATATGTTTTTTAATTGGAAGGGAGGGTTAACCTAATTAGTAAAGTTACTCTCACATGACGATGTGACAATTCATTTTATTCATATATAGAGAGAGATATGCATTCTTATTTGATTCAATATGTTTAGATTCAATTTTACTGAACTTTGAATTTTGATTTTTAACAATATCAATTCGTGTATGAATAGGAAACTTGATGTATTACACTCCCATGGATCTACGATACAAGGATTTTATCGAGAAGCTCGCGTTAAGATAATTGAGATTCATAAGTTTGTACAACCTTATTTTTATGTCATTCCTCATCACTATTTGTTAAAGAAAAAAGTTTCACATTGATTATTAATGAGATGGATAGACTCCTTATAAGACTTAGACAATCGCTCTCCTTTTGTACTAACTGTTGGAATGTGAGTTAGGCCCAAAACCTAATTTAACATGGTATCATAACAGGACTCATCTCAGTCGATGTTGGGGCCCAAAAAATGCCCATGCACAAGACGCTATTGGTACTACAAAGTCAAAATGTTGCTTGATCTCCAATCTCCTTAACCTCTGATAAAATCTCACCCATACAGAAAATATTTCTATTGTAAATTGAAAAAAGTGATCACTGTGCTATGTTTTCCTTAATTTTCATCAAGTCAATGTGTTAATTTAATCATTTGATAACAGCTTAGCTAAATTCTTATATTATATCCCAGTTTCTGTCATGGATTTCTCTATGTATTTGGATGTTGTGCAATTCATGCATGTGTTGTCCAGAATTCAGAGACACGCCCTAGCCTTCTAGCAGCACTTAAATCTCAGCTGCTTGAAGAGCAGCTGAAAACATTCAATCACACAGTTCAAATGCAACAATGGTGATTAATTAAGATGACCAAGTTAACTGGTGAGTATGCAAACCAGATATGGATGTCAAACAAATGAAGGACAGTGAATAACGATCGACATGAAGAGATCAGGTAAGGTCTTCAATGCGGGAACATACTGCATGATCTGGAAATGTCTTTGTGGCCCCAATATATATGCATGTCAGCCATCAGTCCTACATGTTAGATCTTGGAGGGAATATGTGAAGTTGAGGTATTCACAGCACTTTCACGTTCACGAATTGTCAATGAATAACAAGAGCTCCATTCCATGTTTGTATGTTTTTATATAGAAGGTACACATGAGGAAAAAAAATTTATTAAAGAGGTACGCATTCCCATGCTTGAGATTGAAACATGCTCTCTACTTAGCAAACAGGATGTTTCTTTGCTATGAAATGTTCTCAGCACCAGTGGCACTTCTCAGAATATAGATAATAAATATATAGGAAACGAGAGGACTGCGTGCATGGTGCAGCAATTTTGTTTGTGTAGCACGTGATGACACGGATTGGGTACAGGAATTTAATGTTTCATAATTGCAGCACTCTTTGGTCTCCCCCGTCTTTTACAAACAAATATAGGCCATAAAATTCTCTCTTTACCCCACACACCACAGGTACATACCTAGTGTAATCGCATAAATGGAGTCTAGGGGTAGTATGTATCCAAACTCACCCTTAATTACTTTTGTAAGATAGAGAGGTTTGTTCTGAATTTTGATACACCCTCGACTCAAAAAAAGAATTCAAAGCAGGGCTGCGAGAATAATAGAGCAGTGATTGTATACTATATATTGATAAAGTCTCCCTTTCTTAGTGATCTTGACTTCTTCTTTTTTATGCTAACTTCACTTCTTGAGATTGATCCTGTCAACTGCCAGCCTCGAGAGGAATGTACTTATAGGTTTGGTGAAATATAATTCACCTAAGGATGCACCCAAAAGTATTCTTTCTGGTGTCTAAATTTGGTCTCAACTTCTTGTAGTCACACATTCATGATTCAGAGGTCCTTGGTCACCTTATATGGTTTAGGGCAATCTTTCCCTCATAAGGTAACTTTTGAAGTTTAGTTAGACACAATATTCACTTCATTATCATGGTATCACAGTCAGGCCCACCCAATTCTTTATTGTTTTTTATGTTGGACCCCGTCTTATATTGCTCAAGTTCTAGATGTCTGGTCCATGGCGTGTAGTGTTGGGTTCCATCAATTGATTCAAAGGTTCTTGGTCTACTTATATGGTTTTGACAATCCTTCTCTCACGAGCTAACTAATTCAATTTTCAACAAGCCACTTAAATGAAAATCAAACCAAAAATGTACCCACGAAATGGAAAAGTGTGCAAATTGGGTTGGGGGAAACAAATTAAACATAACATATATAATAAGATAAAGTAAAAATATTCTAAAATTCAGATTCGATCTTCGCACATTGAAAATTGATTCTATAGCTCAAAAAGACGTCCTATTTGACCATTCATCTTTTCACCAATTTATTGACCACAGAAATTAAAAGAATTGTTAATTATTTTTCATTAAAATTGTGATATCCAATTAGTATCCGTCAATGGAATTTTCCTAGTAGTTGTAAAGGTCGGATGACTGCCGACTTGCCAATACACGTAAAAAAAATTGCATGCCAAACAGATGGAAAATAATTATGATGAGACCAGAGTAGGACTTCAACTGCAGGACCAATAGGCCCACTAAAAAACAATAATGTGTGGGTCAAATTCATGAATGCTAGCCATCTATTTTGTGGCAGCTATATTTAAAATCCCAATGATGAGGATGTTTTGAGACTTTCTCTGCAGTTTCATGTTCGTGAATTGGTCAGGTCCGTCCACCTCCATTCCGAGTTATCGGCTGAAGGAAATGTTTCTCTCAACGCATATGCAATGATTTATTAATTAAAGAGAAAATGGTCTAAAATCCTTCCAATCTATATTCGAAATTTCAACTACACACTCCAACTTTACGGGTGTCCTATTACCCACTTGAACTTTATATTTCTCTATTTTATACACACCTAAGTGCTGACCTGTCATGGGAGGTGTTCTCACCTCCTCTAGGCGCGTTAGAAGGTTAATTTTGACCTCCATTAATGGCATTGCTAGCCTCCCAACCATCAGCCACCACTGTCGCCGCCTCCGGCAAAACCCAAACCACCAACAAAACCCCGTTCTCCTTTTCCCCTCTCCTCTTATCTCTCTCCCGTTCCGAGACAACCACCATGAAGACCTACCTCTGTTCTCACAACAAGGTTGACTACAACAACAATAACAAAACCTTGCGGTTGCATTGCTCCAACCAGCGAGCTCTGGCGAAGCAAGCAAAACTTCGACGTAGCAGCGATATGCACAAATCAATATTCATCTTTGTTCCTCACAATTTCATAGGAATTTGAAAGAATTGGGGGAAGAAGTTACTTTAGAGATTTGAAGAAAATGGGAGAGTATAGGAAAAAGTGGAAAGGAATTATAAAAAAATTGAAAAAAATTAATAAATTAATTGAATTTTCACCTCTAAAACGCGTGAAGTTCACGGGCCAACACAAATCTGGTTGTGGCTTTTAAGGGGTGTAATTATTACAATTTTAAACAATTCAGGTGGATGATAGGACTTTCGTAAAGTTGGAGTGTGTAGTTGGGATTTCGGCTATAGGTTGGGGGGGTTTTAGACCATTTTTTCTTAATTAAATAAAGATAAGGTGTCCCATGCGTGAGTTCGCCACATGCTCCTGTTTTTTTTATCAAGCAGGGATATCTTAGATACTCTTTAAAGAAAACGAAAAAAGAGTTCTAAAATTATTACTAGTATTTTTTAATAAAATTATTCTCCTATGTTCATTCGTATATCTCTTTATTTATTACTCCTTCTCTCCTATTTTATGCGCATTGTTTGGCTTGACATAAATTTTAAGAAAAAATTTTGTTTTGAAATATGTGGTCTAATATAATATTTAGATATTTGTGCGGTTGTCATTTCATTTAGAGTAAAAGTAAAATTTTAAAATTAATTATTTCTGATTATTATAAGATAATATTTTTTATGAGACAGATCAAAAGAAAAAGAAAGTCATAAAAAATGAGACGGAGGAAGAACTTGTTCGAGGTAGGAATTGTTATAATCATTATTCACGGTTCTGTTGGAACAGTCTGTCGGGCTACGTGTCCGACGCAACATGTGAGAAATGTTGAGCTTAACATAGGAGGACGTAATAATAGATTGATTAGTGAATCATCATCAATGAATCATACATTAACACGACGAGGTTAACAAGAGGACAGCATAGAGTAGTACTTAATTTCTCAAATCCGTAACGTGGACCAAATCATGCTAATTAGCAAGAATTAAGTTATAAATTGATGTAAACATACAAATTAAATTAAAATATATTATGATTAAGAAAGTATAAACTTATATAACAGACACACATTGGTGTATTGTTTTCATGCAATCAAGTTTTTTTTTTTGTTCTTTTTTAGTTGGTGTAGCATCAGCATGTGGCATGTGATTTTGCCGCAAAGGGGTAGGAAAACGTCTTTCACAATTGCGGCATCTTAGGGAAAAAGCTCTAGTGTTTTTATGACAGTAAAATTCTAGTTAGCTTGAGCATATTTTAATTAATTGTATAGGATAATTGCTACCTAACCATCCACTTCAATACAGAGGAAGAAATTATTTAGTTTTTTCTTAGCCTTTGAAAAAAATATTGAAGACCTCCTGATTTTCAATTTCCGTTACTAATGGTTCTGTTACCTTTCTTCTCCCCAATATAGATGCACTAACAAGAAGTCAACAACAATAATAACAGAGTCAGAAATTAGTGATTATATGCTAATAATGACAACTTCCCCTTTAATTACTTACCAGTTTTCGACTATTTTCTTCACCTCACGGAATTGATCATATTAGGAATGTGTATTGATATGGTAAAATTTGGACTACCTAATGAGGAATTCCAAACTAATATTCAAACCAAATGAATTAGCTTCATCGAAATTCGGTTTCAACTTTTCAAAAACAAATACAGTAATTTTTTTATTCAATTTTCAGGAAGACGTAATCAACAAGCTCCCAAAAATGAAAATCAAAACTCAATGAAAGAGGACGAGCGTATCCATAGTATAGTAGAATATGAGGAGAGAGAAATTGTGTATAAAATAAGCTTACTCATATACGGAAGATAAAACATGAGACATAATCCAATTTACATAACCAGAAGATAAAGCAAGAGATGGCCCCAATTTCAGATTCAACTTTGTACAACGAGAAATGATTCATTGCGGCTTAACGAAAAAGGAAAAAGCTAAAGCTTATGCACATCGATTATCCAGGCAATCAGGAAAAGTAAGACACTGGAAGAAATTGTCCCCTGCAGAACCTAAAGAAGAACAAATCTGGCAGAGAAAAAGCCAAAAATGCATAAAACAAGTAGTACAGTTGTCTTCTAGCACCAAAATTATCACACCTCATCCTTAATTCCTTATTGAGATGAACGTTACTTGCGCCATCCAATTCTGACCTAATCCCTTTTTCACCGGAATAATAATATTACATCTTACGCTTACCGGATTTAGGTCGACGGTTAGATTTATCATTCTTCCCAAAAGCGCTACAGAATCCACATGCAGACACTTTAGGAGACGGCGGTTCAATTGCCGGCGACACCTTACCGGTTCGGAAACCTCGATTGGATCGGCTCCTCTCCATGGATCCAGCCGTTTTTGATGAAGCCTTATCAGTCACCGACACTTCCAATTTAGGCTTTTCTTCTCCTTCTCTATCAGTTTTTATAGTAGTTTCTCCTCGTGGATTTCCAAGCTGAATCAATTCACCTGATGCTGTCACTAATTTGTCATCCCATACTAATCCTGATGAGCCTTGTCGCCGGAACGACGTCGCAGATCTCTGTAATCCAGCCATCATATACAGAGAATGATCAAAATTGAAGAGGCACCAGAATTTTGCTTGTTGTTGTATATTGGTGCAGTGTAGATCTTTCTTGGGATGAGGAGTGTGAGAACAAGTATGGAGGCCCTGGCTATTGTGGATGGACTTTTCCTCACATGTTTGTGTACCAGTGCCGTATTTATAGAATGGACGAGATGGGAATGGGACCAATGTTATAAAAGTAGTAAATGGTTAGCTAATTTAGATTTTTCATTCACTATATATAATTTGGTTTATGGAATATCAGATAACATAAGAATAAATTTATACATTCCATCACAAATAAAGTATAAATATATTTTTGGAATAACTTCAATCGCGAATTAAATTATTTCTATAGATAAGTTAAGTACACGATTAGTATAGATATATTTACTTTTAACAAAATGATTTATAGTTATACAAATATTTATTATCATAAATTTCAAAAGTCTTTATTATTTTTTTAAAATTTCATGTCAAATTAAATTATCTCATATAAATTGAAATTTAAAACAAATGAAGTATAAGATTAGTGTACTTTTTTCTTAATCAAATACTCTTTAAGTTTTATTTGTTTCAGACTCGCAATAAGGTAACCTTTTTTATTTGCAAGATTCATAAATACTTCCAGGTGATATAATATAATACTAATTTTTTTTTATAGATATTGGAATTTATGTATAGTCCGAGGCGAAGCCATTATTAGAATTTTAGAGGTTCTAAATTTCCTTTTCCTTCCTTAACATTGAGTTTTCAATAAATTTTGTTAGGAGTTCACGAGTTATTACTTAAGTTTCAAGTAAAAATATAGAATCTACGAAAAAGTTAGACAAACCCACGAACTCACCTAGCTTCATCCTTCTGTATAGCTAGAATTTTTTATAATAGTCATTCATCCATCGTAACAATATTTTACAATAATGGCCAAGTTATCTTTGAAATAATTTGCATAATATGTTATATTACAAATAATAAAATTTTGCCATGATACAAAAATGTATCTAAATAATTGTCTTTACCATTAGAATTAATATATTTTTATTTGTTGTTACTCACTTTATTTTATTTTTTTTGTTTTTTATCCATACTTACTAGTATAAGATAATTTTTTAAAAGTGATTTACGAAGTGTAAATTTTTTATTTTTTTTTTCAGATGTAAATTATTTATTCATGTTTCAAAATTAAACTTTATGATTAGCTCACGGGCGGTTGAAGGTAGTCGGCCGTTCGGCAACTCCCCGCGTAATGAATTTATTAGATGTAATTTTTTATTGAGCATTATTTCTTTTACCTAATTAATTATTTCTTTTACCTAATTAATGATACTTAATAAGGCATGTGTTGATCAATTTTTTATTTATTTTTTTACATTAAATTATGAATTCAAGCTTTGTTTAATACTTCAATTTACAAATTTTATTTGTGACTCACTGGTTTCGTTTTGACCGTAACTCTGTGACTATTTGATATCAATAAATTAATAAATGAAAATAAAAGTCTGTGACTATAGGAATCTGAAAAATAATATACCTCTGCGCTTCTGCCAAATTGTCTGTTTCTTCGTTTGTTTAATGATTTTTTTTGTTGTCCTTATTTATTTTTCTTCATGGCCTAAATGATTTTGGTCAAATTGTAATTCCTTCGATTGTTTCCATTATCGACATGGTTGTTGTTTTCTATTGGTTACATTTGTGGCTAATAATTTGTAAAATCAGCCTATTCTTAAATGTACTCAAGAAATAAATTTCAATCTATTTGATTATATTCCAAATATGTTTTATGGGTGTGCTGAAAATAATAACTTTTATAATATAGGAATAAGATTTCGTATTCACTATCATTTTCTATCCTAATAAGAACCTATTTATGGGAAGCTATGCTATTGTTGTTGATTATAATCTGGAGTCATTATCGAAAATATCTAATCTTTAGCAATTCAATTATAGAGTGTCATTTATTTATTACTAATTTTTCAATTCGGTCAATATTTATCTGAAATAGTTTAATTATTTCAAGAAAAAAATTGAGGATTGAAGAAAAAAATTACACAATGAAAAATCAAACTCACAGTTAAAATAAAATAAAAGTTTAAATGATCTACAGCAAAGAGCAAAAAAAATATTGGAAAAGTCAACACACACTTAATTGTACTAAAAACAGAATGACTATGAGACCATAGGCTATAGGGTTTGGTAAATTAGCTATGTAAGGTTCAACATATTAATTGCCCGTCTATCCAATTTGTGGGTTCTAGCTACTTCACCATTTATTAGTGTTATTGAAATAAAATTCTTAGAATCCAACTATATTAATTGGTATAATATAAAAAAAAACATATGTCCTTTAACTTGGTGTCGACTTAGCCTGGTCAATAAGAGGGAGTCATACTTTGGACTGCTTTTTTCAAAAGAAACTATCTGAAAGCCCCTATGGTTTGCTGCTTCCAAACCTGGTTGTCAGGTTTTAAGGGCTAAAAATGGCGGATTGGAAATGGAGCTAGCACTGATTTCTGATTATGTTCTTTAATTTTTTATATATATAAATAGATATTTAAACTTATATAAAATTAAACAAACAAACACATACTTTCTATTTGATTGCTAGATTGCTAAATTTTAATTAAGCAGAAAACTCTGTTAATTTGGTTTCAATTTTACAAGATAATGATTCTATCTTTTGTATTTATAATCCTTTCCGATTATTCACATGTCCACATCACAAGATTAAAAAAAATGCCAATTAAGAGGTGGCCTACAACATTTGTTGGGAGGAGTATTCAAGTGGATGTGGACTTTTCCATTAATCAAAAGTCACTAAAGCCATAGCCAATTGGGCCTCGTCACCATCAACGTTACGTAGAAATTTGCGTGTTCCTTTCAAACATGGCAACTTAATTTATTTTCATCTTTCTAATGTTTATTTATGTCAAAGTATAGAAGAAGTCAATAGGTGAAAAATTCAAGCCCATCCTCTCTCTCAGCTCAATTATTACTTTTTTCGTGTCAAAGTATTTGTTATACTTGTCATGTTTTGCTTCATATGATAAGTATTCCGAAATGAAAAAAAATAGTAAACTAAAAGAGCTTTATTTTTCTCATTTGTTAATTGATGTATGATTAGGCTTATGAATTCGGTGAGAGAGATTCAAAATCTATAAACACTCATAGCACCCCACGCCACGCATCAATGTCAAAGCATTTAATCATCACATCATCAACATTAGCCATTTGTTGTGAAGATTCAAGTTTTTTTTTTTTTTTCTTTTGCTTTTTGCCTCATTTAATTGATAGCCAAATGTTGTTGCATTGTCCTTATCAAGTACCTAGTACAAGCCAAACCCCTCAAAGATACCCATGGGAAGGAAGTAGGAATTCAATTTGGATTGAAGTACTGAACCTGATAATAAACGATTGTTGTGTTTAGTATAAAATATTAATAAGCTATTTCCTATCAAAATTACTTATATATTGTTAAAGCTATTCACAAAATAATATATGTCTATGAGGAGAATAACGTGTTAGTATCGAAATAATTAGGTGTCATATGAAAGTTAACAACACAAATCACAAAAGACTATGAGTAAGAAGACAAACGAGAGAGTTACCAACTTAACGAAAGATGAAAATGGAATAAACATGGAGTTATCATAATCATGAGGGTTACCAACTTGTGCTATTTATAACTTATACATCACCCGGTTCTTAAAAAAATTGTTATGTTTAGCTTTTTAAGAATCAATTTGATTAATTTAGAATTATATTGAATTAAATTAATTTAGTAATTTAAAATTAAAATTTAGATATTTGAAAATTATAATATATATATATATATATACGATATGCATTTTTTTCATATTTATATGGTTATAAAAAATATAATTTTTTTGATTTAAAACTTATCTAATTTGACTCAAAAAGAAAAAAAAATTGTGACAAATAAGTTGAGGTAATTTGCATGTTTACCATTATCATTATTCTTTAAACATTATTCCCCTCTCAATTTGCTTGAAAACCCACGCTCTATTCCCTTTATAACATGGCTAGTAAGGATGGTAAGCACCTCACTTTCAATTCTAAGATTGTGAGTGATCAAATAAAAAAGCAAATAATAAAAAGTAAGGTTTAGGTCTTTCCATGTATCATTATTCGCCTTTCACCTTCTATTTACGCTTTTTATAACAATAACGTTTATTGATCACTTTTCAACTTCATCTAAAAAAAAACCATTGTCAAGATCAAATTTGAGGGGTGAAACCCTGGGACATTAGTTGGCTAGCTGTTGGATGAATAACAGATAGTGGGTTATTCCCGTGTGGGCATTTGGGGTAAGGCCTGGTGGGCTTTGAATTTCTTAACAAGGTGGTTATTACAAGAAGGAAATATTACGTTAAATTGCGTAATTACATGATTTAAGATAACATAATCTTTAAAATTTACTATCATTTGAATTAATTATAAAAATCTCATTTTTCCTTCTCTCTCTTAACACTCAGATACATTACTCCACCTCTTCCAAATACATTATAAATTTGTTTGTGTACAAATGTATCTGATACAAATGATATTGTTGATACATAACCCTAACTATTTCAAACCTAAATCAGTATGAATCTGATTTTTAGTTATGTATTTGATGCATAACTCATGTATCGTTTGCTATGTATCGGGCGAAAGAGCAATATATACACGAGTTCTAAAAAATTCAAAATTAGTATAATTTGAAAAACTTTCAGAATGAAATATAATTAACACCCAAATGGTTGGAATTTCTGTACTTTATACAAATAAATATCTTTAGTATAACTACTCAATCACTTGATAGTAAAATTTCCACTTAAAAGAACTAGGTTTGGCCTTTATTATCTTTCTTTTTCTTTTGCCCATTTTTTTTTAAAGATAAAGCGTTACAAATACAATGAACTCGCGGAAAGATGTTAAACTGTACGAGTGAGATATACAATGATGAAAAGTAAATTAAATTTCATAAAACGAGAAACAGGAGGTGCAATTTAAGATGCTCGCAACAAAACATCTATATTTTAATCTTTGGTTATTCTAGGAAGAATAAAACAAGATCGAGGATATTAAATATTTTATTTAGTATAAGATTAAATCAGTAAAATGTCCAAGCATCAAATGCAAGACATTTAAGAAATTCCATTTAGTATATATTGGAGTAAATATTTATTTCCATTTAGTATTTACGCCAAGTTAACAAATTAATGTTATAAAAACACTAGCTGAAAAAGTCAGTATTTTTCTTTTGACATTGTGGTAAACAACTCTCTATCACGAATTCACGATAAGATAATGATAATATCTGCGTACAATTTATCTTTTACAGATAATCAGATCTCACTTAATGGGATTTCATTGTCGTTGTTGTAGTATATATGTTTTTGGAACTGGAAAGAGAGAAGAATTTGGAGCTCATTCATTCAGCAAGAAACTGGAAGATGCAAGATAGGGATGTAGCAACAGTCCTTTAATGGGGAAATTCTGCAACTTCACTCCTTTAATTGTACCACACCCTTCAATCCAATGCCATTCCCATTTAGTACCATTTTCTGCACATTTTCTCCATACCAACATTCCTGATCCAAGATCTCTGTACAAGCTCATTGCCCCACCAATGCACGCACATCTTGTGTTAATACTACCCCATCTTCCTTTACCTCCAAACAATCTTGCCCACAACTCTTGTGGCACCTTCTCAATCATTCTCCAATTATTTGATTCCTCAATCTGCCATATACATGCCCCTGCATCACTAGTTCCACCAACAAGACATAAATTCCCATTTCTTTGTACCAGTGCTGCAAATTCAAGCCTGTCAGCCATCGGCACTCCTAATTCTCTCCAATTTTTGTTCCTAATTTCGAATCCCATTACGGTATAAGCCCGGGCTGAGGTGATCCAATACAGGATGCCGTTGCAGTAAACACTCTCGTTTGGGGTCCAAACTGTTAGCCTTACTGCAAATTCCATCGGCATTGATCCGATTGTTTTCCAGTTTTCTTGAACAGAGTCATACACTTCTAAGCTGGGCTCGTACGAAGCACCTCCTCCGACGCTGCTTGCCTCTGACATTCCTCCGGCAACATAGACCTGGAAGTTTGCTGAATCCAGTGATATTACCCCAACAGCTGGATTAGTCCTTGGGACATTTAGCTTTGGGAGGTGCCTGAACTGGCGAGTGAAAGGGTTGCATATGGCTAATTGAAGAGCAGTAGTTGTGGTTTCTCTCAGTAGTATTATGCCATTAACTGCAGCAATTGGGCGAATTGGGTTGGGAATGAAGTCAAGAGGCAATAGATGCCAAGAATCATTAATTGGGTTGTGAGCACAAATAAAATGCCCATGGTTGCGTGTGGGCAATGCTAGAAACCACGGCGGATATTGCCGCCATGGCAGCGTTGCCCATGAAAGTGAATTGTTAGCACATGTGTGCCAACTCTTGCAGGTGGATTTAGCCCTGGCTAATGAATCAGGAGAAAGATAAGAGAAAATGTTGGCAAGGAGTTCAAAAGGAAGGTTGCTCCACATATCGTCAGACGTCCTAAATGCTTTTGCTACATGGAGATATGGAAGACTATATATGTGGCACAAACTGCAAGTGATTGTGGCTCAGCAATGATTGAAGGAGAAATAAATTATTCCCTCCGTTTCAATTTATTTGTTTTACTTTTTTTTTTCATCTGTTCGGACTTTACACAAACCCCAAGATTAAAACCATACTTCTCAAAAAATTATTTATTTTATAAACTTCATATCAAATCAAAATCAGATAAATAAATTAAAACGAAAGGAGTAGCCGAAGGCTTTTGATTTAGGATAGAGATGCGTGACCATCATGTGAATGTCAAAGTTCTGTTTTTTTGGGTACTGTTTTTGTTGTTTACTGGATATTTTAATGCTTAGACGTAGTTCTTGGAAGTGCCCAAGAGCCATCAAAGTTCAAATAGAAAGATAGAAAAAAGAAGTGCAATTTGTAGCCATCTTTTTAATTCTGGATAATGAAAGTAGCAGATGCTAAAGTGTTTTCATCATAACGTATCTAAAAAGATTGGGGGAACCCATCAGTGGCCCCCTAAACTTGGCACCAATTTTCACTTAGACATCTCAAGTAGGCTTTGTTCATTTTAAACACCTCAAGTAGGGGTCTGGTGTATAATTTTGACACTTTTTGTATTTTCAAAATCACATATTAAGTGCGTTCATCCAAATGCTCTTATGTGGAAAAATAAACTAATTGATATGTGACACGTGAAAAGTTTAATTATTTTTTAAAGACTCAATTTTACTTTCTTTTTTCCTTTATTCTAGATCCCAAACCCCATGACTTCACCTCTTTTCTTCTTCTTCTTGCGTCTGGATGTACGCACTTAATATGCGATTTTAAAATATAAAAAGTGTCAAAATTATACAATGGACCCCTACTTGAGGTGTTTAAAATGAACAAAGCCTACTTAAGGTGTTTAAGTAAAAATTGGTGCCAAGTTTAGGGGGCCACCAATGGTTCTCCCAAAAAGATATGAGTAACCACCCTGCCCTCAGCCCTTGCAGCAGTACGGGCAGCCATCAACTTGGCATTAGTTACTGTCCTAATATATAAAACATATTTTTTAATTTGTCCTCAAATAAATAAATAGATATTTAAATACGTATATATTCAAAATTTTAAAATATATATAACTTACTTTAGAAATCCCTTATGGAATCACTTACTATTTCTGAATTTCAAAAAATAGATCAAAACAACTGGGGATATTATGTGATTTATTAGTATTCTAAATCTTAGTTGATATTCAAAATATCCGATTCAAGTAGACAAAGAAATGGTTGAATCAAAAAGTTTTGTTTAAAGTTCGATTTTTTCAGAGGGCAAGGCAATATGAATGTTCTATCATGTTCCATCAATACTTTTTGCTGAGGTTAAATTAAATATATATTAATATATTATGCCTCACTTATATGACCAAACTTATTGATTGATGATGATTATCTACCTCATATGTTTGACACGATCATACATGAGTGAGTTTCCCGTCTTTGACTTGTTAAATTATAATGATAATGAGCTCAATCCTTTACACTTTTCCAGGGACATTATTAGTATTAACTTACAAGTTGATAATACGGAGAAGTTTAGAACACTTATTTATCATATGGTCACTCAACTAATAATTATTATTTTACAAAGTTGATTGAAGAAAAATTGAAATCCAACAAAAATGTGATTTTTTTAGATGATATTAGATTAATTGAGTCATCATCTTAAAAATCAACCTATAATATAAGACATTAATTAAGTATTGAATATTTCGAACTATGATTATTTTTTAGAGAGAATCTTTAAGTTTTAAGACTTATCCTTTTGTAAGAAATTAAGAAAACGTCTTAGTCCCTTGTAATTTACGTAATTTGCTAGAAAAAAATTTCCGTGCACGCCTAGTTCTTCTGAGAATTTGGTTGTCATTATAACCTTAAATTCCTCTTTTCCAGTTAAATCATAGTATTATTATTGGTTTAATATACCATAAATCCAAGTTAAACTTGAAATGGGACTGCAACTGGACTCTAAATTAATCCGTATAAAATGTACTATTTATAGGATTTTCTATGTAAACCCCTTTACTATGATATTGTGAAAAGAGGGCCAACAGGAGGTATAATTACGTTTAGGGGTATGATATAAAAAAAAATTAGGTAATTTTGATTTTCAAATATTATCTTATTATCGGATCAAATCGGTATGGTTTGGATCGGCATTTATGGTACATTAATTTTGTAATCATAATTTGATCTTTAATTTACAAATACTTATATGATTTCAAGTTTTCAAGAAACGTTTTAACTATATCATACTAACACCTTACACACATACACATATTCAATATAAAGTACAAATAATTTTCTTTGTTAATCAATTACCAAAAAGAATATTTCAATCAAGATAGAGTAGTCAAAGATCAAGCATCTAAATAATTAATTTTGTACTAATATTATCATATATATTTGCTAGTATTTATAATATATATATATAAATTTTATATAAAGAAAATGCTCAAATATGCCATTAAATTTTGAGATAAGACTCATCTGTGTCATTCATTAAAAGATTGCTCATCTATGCCATTTTCGTTTGAGAAAAGGTTCATTCATGCCATTATTTGTTAACTAAAAATATTTTTGATTTTGCAAAATCATTTTTTATACGTGGTAAATTATGATTCGGCCACGTCATTGATTATATCATCTTTTAAATGGAAAAATATTCAAATATGCCATCAAATTTTGAGAAAATACTCATCTATGTCATCCGTTAAAAGTTTGACTCATTATGTCATTTTAGTTAGCAAATAATGGCATGAATGAACATTTTCTCAAACAAAAATAGCATAATATGAGCCAAACTTTTGCGAATGACATAGATGAATATTTTTCAAAGTTTGATGATATATTTAAGCTTTTTCCCTTTTACATATAACTATATACTATAATATATGAAATCAAAATTTAAAAAATGCATACCAAATATCATAATATCAGAAGTGTGATATCAAAATTTTTAGTTTTGATATGATATTCAATATCAGCCGTAATTAAGATTTTTTTCCTTTTTGGAAAGTAAACTTCCTTTTGGATGTCGATTTCTATGCTTTTTTCTAAGGCTACAATGACAAAATAAAATTTGTATACATTTGTGTTATTTTTGCCAAATTAAAAAAAAAACCCGGAAAATGATGGAAGCAAGTGATGGGTACAGTTGAGGGTCTCCGTGGCCCAACAAAAAAGTGGTCTCAATTTTCTTTCCTTATTGGAAAAAAGGTTTATGGCCCTTTTCAGCAACACTTTGGAGCTTTTGACAATTGGCATGGCGTCTACATCAAAGAAATGGGCACGGGACCTCTATTTCGTCTCGTCCAGGCTATACTTTCTTCTAATACTTTTCCAACTCCCACTTTTCAGGTTCTAATTTACTTCTCAATCAATTCTCCATTCCAACAAATGTTAGGTTTTGTTAATGGAATATTGAACGCCCTTACAAAAGTGACCTTGATTGGGAATACTTATTAATACTCGCAATGCAATGCAGTGTATTCACATTGATTGGTTATTGGTTTAATTAATGTTGTTAATGGCACGAATCAAGCCAGTAGACTATCATTGTGCCTTTTGCATTTTTGAAAATTCAGAGTTTATGGCTTTGATTGCAGATTCCCTTGTAGAATTGGTACATGTACCACACCAATTGAAGTGTCACTGTCTCTATTGTATGCAAATGGAGTTGTTCCAGGAGGTATGGTAAAAGCCCTGATTTACCCAGGAGCAGTAGCAAAAGCCATTTATAAGAACAACGTCATCCCAAGCTATGGGAAGCTTCTAGAAGCTTACAAATTCACCAATATGAAGGAATCTCATGTAGCACATGATCTCCAGAACTTAGAGGTTAATATCAATTTATAATTCTGCTTGAATTTGGGGGGTTCTTCTTTTTCAGTACATCTGTTTAATTTTTGAAATTTTTGGTTTTGTGTGACACAGGTCATAATAGGAAGTTACTTGTCGGTGGCAGGAGCACTATTGGGTCTAATGAAATCAGGGAGACTTAGTCTTATTGGGATTCTTCTCATCACATGGGGTCTTGACAAGCAAGTACTTTTTAGGAATTCCGCAAGTGTAGTCGTATACCCAACTATGTTAATTGCTTTGCTTTCTGCCTTCTTTTCTATCAGAGCAGATGTCACAAAGATGATACGTTTCTCCAAACAACAGACCTCTCTTAGAAATGAACAAAAGCAAAAGATAACTAGAGTTAGATATGCTAGCTGATTGATTGCCACTTTCTTATTATTTTTTGTCATACATTTAGGTTGCAACACTTTTTTATCAACATTTTCTTCATAAAGTGATCACTATATTGCAGTAATTTTGATGCTGACAAGTACCAAGCACTGAGTCACAGTGGCAAACAGCCATTGGTGCATTTATTTTCATACCTCAATCATGGTGACAAAATGCTATGTTTCCTATAGAAGTCTTTTCTCTGGTGTGGTGTCATTAGTCATAACTCAAAGAGAAAATTAAGTAAATATAGTAGGTCCCGCCTTGTTTGTGCAATTAGAAGTTTGTTTTCTTTGAAAATTATAAACATCTGCAATTTATATACAGAAGAAAAATTGATATCAACAAGGATTGTGGTTGAGTGATGATTACTCCTTTTTATCTTTTAACAAGATGTAACTTGATCGAATTCATGGTATAAAGTAAAGCAGATGATATGTTAGAAACCAAAGACCCAAAAAGCAGATGATATTTTCATTTTCCAATAGAGAATCTAATGTGGGCCTAGCCCTCACTTTGATGAATCATATGGTGGGACCCAGCAGCAGCAAGACAAAGCACCATCCTACACTAGGTAACAAGGATTTCTGTCTTCTTGTTTTTTGGTTCAATGGGTTAATTATTTGTTTAGCAAATAGGAAAATGTGATGGAGAAAGATAAAACATAAAAGAGATTCCTTCTATAATGAGCAGTAGAAATCAGTGGAGTAACTGATTGGAGAATAGTGGAGCTGTCCCACTGCAATTAACAATAAGATCTCCTTCCTACTAGGGATTCTTCTCAATTACAAAGAAAAATATTTGAGTTTTCGCTTCATACAAGGTTTTGCTTTTCTCAAATTCTTTTTGGGAAAATCTTGTTGGTGACTTGGAAAAGTTACTACCTTTAGCTTCAGATTCTTTTCTAGTACAAAGAATCTTGTTCTGAGAGTTCAGTGACCCACAACTAGAGAGTCGGCTGCATCATGGAAGCTGAGAATATTCTCAGAATCATAAAAAAATTTGCACTTGCAGAGGTGTTTTTATGCTTCTAATGGCTAGCTTCTGTTGGAGGGTTTTCACATTTGCTGCAAATTTCTTGGTACTCCTCTGTTTTCCATCTCTAGGATAAAGCAAGAGAAGTTCAAGAATTCTGTTTCAGGTAAAAATGGGTACTGTTTTTTATTGAATCAGATCTAAGAGGACTACCCCTGCTGCACTTTTGTAATTTTGACATCTTTTTGACCCAAAAAGAGATTCTTTCTCTCAGGTTTAGAAAAGTTGGCCTGAACTTTGTAGAGAAGAATGATGATGTCTTTCAGTTCATTGAACTATTCAACATGTACATTAGCTCGTATGAACAGCCACCATAGCCATAACAGAACAAGAAAAAGTTCAGCTTTTGCGACACCTCCTTCATCCATCATCTCACAAACTGAAGAAAGCAGAAATCTAGCCAACTCAATGGATAATTCTCCTTTAGATGCGGCTTCAAAGCGCCCAGATTCTTCTGTTTTGCTCACCCATAAAAATGCAATAGGGATCATTGGGGGGTTATCCATTGGAACCACTCTTAATTTTGTGAGCAAGCTTGTCACATGGAGTTCCAAAGATGGTGGAAATGACATTCCCTTTGTTCTTTGTTCCGATCCTGTTCTTAACAAAGAGCTTTCATTCCATGAAAGAGGTTCTAGTTCTTACCTCACTGGTAAAAATAAAAACATACTAAAAGATCATGCTCCAGTTGTTGAAAATCTTAGGCACAAAAGGATCTTTCTTGAGAAATCTGGAGCTAGATGCATTGTCATGCCTTGTTACATATCACATTCTTGGCATGATGAGGTTGCACTAGGGTCTTCAGTTCCCGTCCTTCATATGGGCGAGTGTGTGGCCAAGGAGCTCAAAGAAGCGAATTTGCGACCACTAGAAGCTGGGAGTACTCTGCGCATTGGAGTTGTAGCTTCAGATGCAACTTTGTCTGCTGGATTTTATCAGGAGAAACTTCAAAATGAGGTATCCACAGTTGTTCTTGTAACTTTTTATGTCATACCTTTATGTGATTGTTTCAACCATCTATTTATGTGTATCAGTTTCAGTATATGACTAGTTCAAGAAACAACCATCTTTCCTTTATTTATCCTGTTCTAACAACCTTGTAACTTGTGAATTCATAATGGTTCAAGAACTTATATTGGATAATATTGATCATGGGAGGATGGTATGCTAATAGGATAAGCTGTATGTCCAGTCTTGTGCTTTGAGTGCCACGAGATAGGAAATATCTAAATAGCACTTATATATCTGGCTGTTCAATGATATAGTAATCCCACTTGTAAGATGATCTACATGTGATCATTCCCTCTGTGACGAAAAAAACAGTTTATAATGAAACTAGTCAGTTACCCTTCTGACATGAGTCTTGGGCTCCTCTTCATGCGATAATCAGTTGGAAACTAACTGCTCTGCAGTCCTTTAATTTATTTCATTCAGTGCTATATTGAGCATTGATTTTGCAACTTTATATGATGCATATACTGATAATTTTCTAGTCCCACAGTTTGTATTCTCATAGGTTGCAAATCTTGTAGATTGCCGGCCCTGCATGATTCCAAGTATGTTTAGTGCCACTCTCAAAGGAGAATTGTGTAAAGTTAGTTTTCAATGATCAGCCGGCTCCCTCTTTTCCCCCTTGAAGTAATTGCAGCAAAAAAACTGCCCATGTCTTCTCATATTCTTTCTTTGTGCCACAACATCTTTGCCTTTTTACTTTTGAACCTCTCCGAGCTGTTGCATAGAAGGACCTAGCCAGTTTGCAGTTTAGACGTACCGAAGTAACTTGAAATTTTTTCTTCAGAAGCAACTTAAGAACAAACAGAGCAGGGATATTTCATCTTTGCCCAGTAAAGCTTCGATATGATGGTGAAGGGAAGACATGTTTTTTCTTCAGCCGGATTTGATATGCATTGTTAGGCAATTCAATTAGAAGTAGCAATAAATAGGGAGTTGAGCATTAAAGTCATGGAAACCTTCAATGATAAAGATCTGTCTTATGTCGACATGTAGGTTAATCAATTTTGAGTATTGTGACTATTCACGGAATGCTATCAAAGGCATATCCAGAGAGAAACAAGATAGCCCCCTGTTCTAAGCGTCACAGTGATAGATGCTGTAGGTATTTGGACGACAGTGCTTCAATCTTCTTATCATTTCCATTTCTTAAAAAAAGTTCTTATCATTTCCCTAATTCGAGATGCTTGTCAATTTTCTTGTCTCAAAGGAAGATATATATATATATTCTTTGTGTGTGTGTAAGCCTCTAAGTACTACTACCAACTAGCAGGCATGTGAAACATCAAGTTTTGGATATGTTCAATGGCACAGTAATACTATAGTTAGGTGATTTATTCATCAACAGTTGGAGTTATCACTGATCGTCATTTTTTATTCGGCTTTTACTGAGTGTAGGGTTTTGAAGTTGTGCTGCCAGATAAGGCAACTATGGAACACACAGTAATCCCTTCTCTAGAAGCCTTGAACAGGAAGGACATTGAAGGGGCACAAAATTTGTTCAGAATTGCGCTACAAGTTCTTGTTGTAAGGGCAGTTAACATTATCATAATTGCCTCAGATGACATGCGTAATCTGTTACCTCCAGACGATCCTCTTCTGAAGAAATGTGTCGACCCAATGGATGCGTTGGCCAGGTCAACTGTGAAATTTCTTCAATCAGTTGAAGGGAATGCATAGTACACCCACAAACAGGCGGAGCTACAAGTCTGTTTACGAGTTCAGTAGAACCCAATCCCAAACCGCATTTTTCTGTTTAAAAGTTCCTTCAGTTTGAATTGATAACTTATTCAGTACAGTCAGAACCCAATAAGCTGCCTTTTCTAAATCCAAAACCCATAAATTCAAAATCGTGCCTCTGCACCACAAATATATATACATATATTTTGTCGAATCTTGGTAGCGTTTGTAATTCTTTAGAAGTCATTGATTTTTATTGTGAATGAATATGGGATCTATCGCCCCTCAAATATGTAATAGACCAAGGGGAGGTGTATCTTTATGGAATGTCAAATGAAAAAGAACTGCTTAATCATGCAAGTGAAATTGTGAACTGGCTTCTTTTATAATGAATCATGTACTTTAAGATTACTGTCAGATTCCCAAATGGCTATGAATACCAGTAGAAAGTGTGGAAAAAAAAGCCTCTATTTCAGTAGAAAGTGCAAACCCAGCAGCACTTCTCACCTTCTCCCGTCTCTCCACTTAAATCACGTAAATTATAACTTACACCATCCTGTGCCGACCTCTGTCTAAACAAGAATCACCTGAAGTATTAAACCCTTGTAAGAAAAACATGATGAAGTCAGCAACTTTTTACATTCTTGCATGAAAATAACCATATCCCCTTCAACTATTTAATACTCCATCAAAATAACCAATATCCAAACGAAGAAGCTAACCATCTCTCTGCTTCACTAATGCAACTTTGCAAGTTCTTTTCTCTTCTTTGCTAGGAATGCATTTCTAAGATACTTGATTTTACATAATGCAGCTAATTGTTCGGTTGATCTCATTTTTGCTACTTTTACAAGTAGAAATAGTTGGAGGGTTTCAAGAAAATGTCACTAATGGCTCGTCCAAATCTTCTTCATTATGGCTTAAAAGAGTGGTGAAGAATCCACGAGCCATTGGGTGCGGGAATAGGCCCTGGATTTGCGATGAAGGGGACTTTCCTCCAAGAATAAAGAAGCGTTGTTGCAGGAATCGCTGTATTGATGTCACATCTGATGTGAATAACTGTGGATTTTGTGGAATTAGATGTCCCTTCACATGGCAATGCTGCCGAGGAATTTGCATCAATACTAACATGAGCCCTTTTCATTGTGGAAGCTGTGTGCATAGATGCCAGCCTCCAAGCCTTTGTTTTAATGGAATGTGTGGCTATGCTCAACCAATGCCCCCCTGGCCGTTCCCACCTCGGCCACCATTTCCGTTCCCACCAAAGCCGCCTCTGCCACCATATCCGTTCCCACCAAAACCGCCCTTTCCTTGGCCACCACATCCATACCCGCCAAGCATGCCTCGGCCACCGTGCTCACCCCCTCCATGGTTTTAATGTTGACAATGAAGCCTTTTCTATAAATGGAAAACATCAGTTGAACTCTCAAACGTCATCGCCATTTCTTAAGTTCATTCTTGACTTCTTCTCCAGAGTGATTCTTTGTTCTATTATTCGTAGAAGAAGATTACACTATGGTATCTCTGTGAATTCTTCATCTAAATGTATAACTTTCCTCGATCATTGTAATTGTGATTTCATTTGCAAGTTTTTCGATCATTTATCCATCAGAACTAACTTCTATGATGTATGGAACTATGAAAATTATGCTACAAGTTGAAGGATAAATTAAAGTAGTCAACACCATGGGCACTGCTGAATAACTAAGGCACCCACATTGAACTGTTGTAAGAGAGTACTTATAACTTGCATCTCATCAAATACAAGCCTTTTATGATTAGTGAAGCTATACATTCATTCCAGTCAGCATAAATCATGAATATGCAGAGCAATTTATATTCTTGATAAATCTATACTACAACTAGATTTGATAAATTCAGATTGTACTACTTAATATCTTATCAAATTAAAAATTTCTGCAGCTCTCACACAAAAAAATTTCTGGTATCACCTCGTCTTCATGATCATCAATGCCAGTGCACATTGTGTGGAACCACACTTGGCAAGCATCACAATTTACCATTCTCTCCCCATCATCATCCCTGGCCCCACAAATACAATCTACCTTTAACTTTATGGGCCCACCTTCATACCTCAGTTCAGTATCCAAGTCAAGCTCACAACCTCTCACCCAAACGTGTGCATCTCTGCCCACTGCGCATGATAGCATCCTCTCATCCTCTATTCCCCTCAAACCACCAATTTGTGTTACTACAAAGTTTTGCATTATGCAATAAGTGTCTCTTAGTGCAAATTGTGTCACTCCTTTAAGTTCACCTATTGTAATCCAAGGTGGAACAAACACAACCACACCAGGTGACAATGGACGAGTCAATTCACTCTCTAACTCGTTGAAACTCGGCAAGACTTTACATGTTAATGCCATTATTTGATGTTCTTGATCCTCAAGCTTCCACTCTTTAACAAATCTCTTGCTGTCCAAGACAACCCCAGTAGCCAAACTCACTGAGTCTGACCCTGGGTAGCTTAAAAGCACTGTTTCATACAAGTACACAAGATCTTGATCTATATTCATGTGTAACTCAATGTTCTCAACTCTGTTTGCATCAACAATATCTTCAAAGGCAAATTCAATCCTTTTAGTAGAGGGGTTCTTCGATCGAAAAATGATCTTGTTTCCCATTATCAATTTGTTAATGGAATTCAGCACATAATCAATCAGGCCAGTGTCGCGGATGGTTGTCCTAGCCTTGTCACGTAACTCCTGCCTGGACATGGCACCATCCCCATTATGTGCTCTCAAGATTTTCACAATGAACTCAGCAGCTTGTTTCACCTTTCTCTCAGTCCACCTGCAATCAGAATCCATGTCCAAAAATGGAAACCTTATTGATTCTTCTTCCTTAGCAAATTCATGAATAGTGAATTCCAATAACTTAGTAGTTGGGTTGATGGATCGACGAACAATTTGGCTTCCCAATGCAAAACATCTGATGGATTTCAGCACAAAATCAATCAAACCAGTGTCACCAATGAATTTTCTTGCCTCATTTCTCAAGTCCTGCCTGGTCATCCTACAATTTCTGCCTACATTTGCTTGATTTTCTTTCAGAAAATTCACAATCACTATTACCACAAATTCTAGCCGTCTAGCAGGCCATCTACAATCACTGTTAGCCATCATATTCACAAATGTCTCCATACTAATTGGCCTGTTTTTCTCTTCTATATGAGGATCACACCAATAATCATCACCATTTGCAAGCTTCATCTTGCTATGAAACGGAGCTTTAGACTTAAAAGCAAGCATGAATTGCAATAACTCGCTGATTGTGATCAATGGAATTTCACTCAATTCCCTGTAGGTACCAATAATCTGCTTGATTTTCCGTCTTTCCGTAAAATCTTTCCTGAAATCATTCAAAATTTTGTCAAGTCCCAATGAGCTTAGAAATTGAACAGCAATTTCATATTTCTTCTCTGTCGCTCCATAGCTTCCACGGCAAAATCTGTAACCCCATTTCCCAAACCAAGATTGTCCATATGCAACACCATGAAGCAACCTCAAATGCACACCTCCCTTCTTCGACACATCATTCAATGAAATTTTCCTGGCCAAATAACAATAATAAGATAAATAATTCTTCAATTGGAGCTTAAAAATTCCATACAACAATACTACTTCGTTTATTCACCTAATCAAACAATAATACAACTTACTCAGATCACGAAACTTTAAAATAACTTTTACTAAGTTAGGACTGCAATTTCTCACACAAAAACTTAATCACCATGATCTTCAGTACCTGGTTTTGAAAATTGTACAAAGACGATCCCAGAGATCCATGAAATCACTTCCAGAGAGCAAATTTGAATCCTCATTAACGCTATTAATGGACAGCAAATGACCATAACCATTGCAATGAATCAAACCATGCAAAATATGAGTACCAATTTCAAACGAATCGCTTCCCAATGGCTTTTCCCAGTTCTCATTTGCCGGTATTAGCAAATGATACCTTCGTTTCGACACATAATGATGACCCCATCCTTCAACAACACAAAAATAACACTCCATAACAATAAACAAACAAAATTACCCACGAAAATTCATAACTAATTTGCAGAAGAAAAGAAAAAATTGAGTGTTCATTTATTTTACCAGATAATTTACAGTGATCGCAGAAAGGATGAAGAGAAAGTTGAGTGGTTTCTTCAATGGTGTAGAGTGGGAAAACGGAACCGGTAGAGTTGGAAATCAACCAAGTAGACCAAATTGGAAAACCACAGAGCGTGTAATCTTCAATGGTAGCAAATTCTTGAAGAAACGTTCGAATGTTGTCTCTAAAGGGTCCTGAAAAACCGTCAATGGAGTCTCCAATTGCGAATGTTTCGAAGATAAATGGCTTTCGGTTTCTCTTTCTACTGTTACAGGCTTCAATAATGGTGGAAGAAGCCATGGCAAAAACTACACTGAATTGTTTTTTTTCTGGCCAAATTGTTCAGAAAATCAGTTTGAATTTTCGTGAGTGTTTCAGACTATGGTTATGTTTTCTTTTACGTTTTGGCGCTCTATAATGATGATGACACTTGCTGATTTTACATATTTAGCCCCGTGTAAATGCAGAATGAGTGAATTTTGAATGTGGATTTTTGAAGTTTTTAACAAGGGTATTCTGGTAAATGATGTTCTACAAGTTTAAAGTTTCTGATTTGGTTTTAACTTTTTTGGTTCACGTGGTTCAAGAGCAATGCTTGTTGAGTTGTTTTGTTAGGATCTTCCCACCAAAGAAGGGGGTGGGGATGCAAAGGTGAAATTGTAAAATGCCCAAGTTTTTTGAATTGAAAAAAAAAGAGAGTAGTAATTTGAGATTGAATTGAAAACAAGTTGGTGGTCGATTATATTTGAAATGGGATAAATTTGTTTACATAATTTACAACAATAATATATTCATCACAATTCTACAAGTGCGGGGATTGGGTGATGATACACAATATTATTTTTGCCTTGAAAAAATTAAAAAATTATTTGCGATAGACAATCGGCTCAAATAAAGCATCACCAAAGTTAAATATATAAAGCAAAGTTCAATACACTTAATAAAGAATCCTTGGGTTAAAATTATGAAATTTAATGATATAAAATATCAAATTCTCACCGAAAATTATAACCAACGAATTTAGCTACTAAATTTACCATAATAAACACTTGTAATCCAAATAAATAAAATAGTCATGCAGGTAAAATTTGAAAGGATACATTCCCCAATCTATCTGAGGGTCTATTAAGTATTGACTCCTTTGAATGCAATTGAAATAGCTTTGTAATTGCAATCTTGGACAGCTCTTTCCAGAGGAAAAAGAAAGAAATTAGGGGTACGTTCGGTAGTAGGGAGGAAAACATTTTTCTTTTAAATTTTTCAATATTCGATTGGTCGATTTTTTGAAAAATATTTTTTCTGAAAAAAAAAAGTATTTTATAAATTGGAAAATAATATTTTTGGTGAAAATGAGAAAAGCAAGTTCCATTGGTGGTATTCCATATGTCTTAGGACCCAACACACCTCAACTTTAACCCCCAGTAGCTCCATCCCGCACCTCACACTTCTAACCTCTATCTTCGTCTCTCATAATATTTGTCTAGATTATATACAAATGTACGAAACATTAAACAAAAAATATATTTTTCAAGAAAACATTTTTCCATCATACCACCGGACACACCCATAGTCTTACCACCAACTGTATAGCTTTCAAAATCCAAAAAAAAGACCAGTAGGATTGGAAAAATTGGAAAACATAGAAGGATAAAAACATAGAGCTCCATAGACATGGCAAAATAACAAAAAGTCTTCTTCTATAAGATGTGTATAAATGGTGAAACTAGTGTTGTATAGACTGTAGTTTTTACTTGCATCATCAGATATGAAGCTATTCTAATTTGTAAAACTATGTAGTATGAGTAGTCACTTCACAATGACAAGGCAGCATTTTAAACTACAGAGATACCATAATATCTCCCTGCATATGTAAAAAATAACCAAATTAACCACTTCAAAAATTGATCAAAAAGTCAATGCGATAAAGTTCAGGCTCTTCAGTTCTCCTTAGCGTCTGGTGATTCCGGTGAAGGCTGTGCCGATTCAATCCAGTCAGCATAGATCCGGCTGTTCCTTTTTATATCATTCAACTTGGATCTACACTTAGCCTGAGCAATGGTTCGTATTTCATTGGATTCTGCATTCTTGGCGGGTACGTTCCTGGCTAGAGAAGAAATGTCAGCACTGCTCCGCGATTCCGGTGGATTGGAGGAATCAAGACTCTTCATTTCTGCCATTATTGAGAAGTATAACAAATCAGAAATGGTATTGAATCTTACCCTTAATAAGAAATCAAGTATCAGCAGCTGAGGCCAAAATTATAGACAACTTAATGTGGTGATCTTTTCAGATCAATAGATAGCAGCGCCAAACCATATAAGACAGGACTGTCCATGACATGTATGAATAGATTTGTTATGTATTTCCATCTTTATAGTTAAAATTCAATTGAAAAGTATATTTATCGAAGTTAGAAAACAGAAAATTGCACATTAACCATGTTTGTTAAGCTTCTTGTTATCAACAAAGTCTTGAACAATAATCTTCATACGAGTTCAAGATGTGCAACAGGCCACATGACACTCAATCAGCTAATGCACATTGACTACGATTTGGATGGTCTCCCTGGCTCAATGAAAAGACAACTCCATTCTACTTTTTCTCAAGACGAAAATCATGATTTGTCTCCCTGGCTCAATGAAAAGACAACTCCATTCTACATTTCCTCAAGACGAAAATCATGATTAGTCTCCAAATATGAAAGACTCACATAATATGCTTTAAACATCTCATTTTGTACAGTGCCAAATGGTTCAAACAAAAAATCCAACACCTTATCTAATAGACATGATAAAGAAGTATCACAGGTTTGCGCATATAAAATATTTTCACATGAGCTTATGAAAGAAGACAAAAACTATTAAGTTTAACTCAACAAATTAATCAAGAAGTGAACAATATAACTGAAGTAATAATGGTTGTGGAAATACCTGCTTCCACATGAGCAAATTTACAGTTTGCACCATAAAAACATGTATTCTTCCTTTCCCACTGGTAGCAAAGCTTGGTCTTCAGCTTTGTACAATCGACAGGCGTCTTGGGTTGCCCAATGCCCTGCGAATCATGCACAATTATTGTTGCAGAGCTCTCCCTGGGTTCACCTTCGTCTCTAGAATGAAGGTGACAACACTTTTCACCATAAGGGCAGGTACCCCACCTTTTGAATTGTCCGCATATTTCTTGACGATCATGAATCGTAGGCACAATTGGAATGTTACCTTCTTGGGCCATTCTTGAATTTTCCTCCTGGGTTTCTTCAAAGATTCACATTCAGCATTAGCAGAATACTCATTACGTTTACCAGAAATTTCAAGATTATTATCAGGCCTACTCATTTTCCTACTGTTTGGGGTTTTGTAAAAAAACAGTAAGAAAAACTGCACATATCATATGGGAGTTTATAATCAAGATTGAGTGACGCAGATTATCAATATCATTTATTAAAAAGGCACAAAAAGTTGAAACTTCATCAATGACTGTTAAAGTGGACGAAATAAGGAAATTCGGTTTTAGAAATCAGAGAGTATTTGCAAGAAACTCAAGAAACTAAGTCGACTCGACAGGGGATGATTTTCTTTTCTTATTAGATGACAAAACAACGTTGAAGAGGGCTGGGTAATCATTATTTAAGAATAAATTCTTGGAATTTAAAATTAAAAATTACTCTATATATGTGTGCGCAATTGTGATTTTTAAATATGTTTTTGTATAGTTGGTTGTTTTAATTTTATTCTATTTTTCTTAAAATCAAAATGAAATGAAATTTTATCGGTTAAAAAATAAATCAAAATTTAACGATCTTTTGAAATTAAAAACTAATCAAATCAAATCGAAATTAAGAACTTATCTAGCCCACGCTCCAGTCTTTTATTGATCTTTCATGCTCCTCATGCATGAATTATTGACTAAAGTCATCTTCCTATTAAGATTAAAGAGTTTGAGCATTTCAACAATAGGATTAGATATTCAAATCGAACCAATGTTCACACCGTCAAAGGTGTCGATTTTTCTCTAGCGTAGTTCAGTTTGGTTTTTTTGATGAAAATTCTTAGTTGACAGGATAAAAGAAAGTATAAAACGCTACACACAATATACAATTGTATTAGATTGTGCATTTTTAAATTTAGATCTAAATGTTGACGATATATTTGAAAAAGGGGATACATTTGTTTACCTAATTTACTATAATATAGCGGTGTAATTTTACGAGGGGTATAGGGAAGATAATATGTAGATAGTTTCTGTGTTGAGAAAGTAAAGGTTGTTTATGATAAACCTCGGCTCAAGTGAGCATCACAAAAATCAAATATATAAAACAAATATAATAATAAAAAATTATAAATTTAATGATATAGTATTTATCGAAAAAGAATTTGATTAATCACACAAGTGAAATACGATCACCGCTGGCTTCTTTTGGGATTGAAATAGCTTGTGATTGCTATCTTGGGCAACTTTATCAAGAGGAAAAGGAAAGAATATAGGGGTCACAAATTTTTTGAAAAATATTTTATTTTAAAAAATAAGTGTATTAAAAATGAGAGAAATGATTCCACTAGTAAAAGCATGGAGAAAACAAAATCTACAAGTGACATTACTTATATTGTTTATTTTTGATTACTAACTCGATGTTCGGCATTCGAATTGAAGTCCAACTAAATTCAAATTTGCGCCAAGATGTCCCATGGGTGAAGCGCTCCTAACAAAGGTGAGTCCATACCTAAGAGGACTCAAATCAAAATCTCTGATTAAAAATGAATAAGAATTTACCACTTCAGAACAATCTTAATTGATAGTGACATTACATATTGATTGTGTCTTCCTACCCTCCAACACACCTCATCTTTATCCCATCCTGGTAGCCACCATCCCCACTACCCAATACTTCTATCCACCTCCTATATATTAGTCTTTATTATATACAAATGCATTTAAGTTAAATGAAAAACAATTTACTCACCTTCCAAATCCAAGAAAATAAGTAAAAGATCAATTTCATTTCCCAGAAAACATTTTCTTCGTTCCGAACACACCCTAGGAGTAATACAACTAACTGTTTAGCTTTTGGAATCCGAAGAGGAGCAGTAGGACTTTGAAAATTCTGGAAAATATGGTAGGATAAAAACAGAGTTCCATGGCCATGTCTAAATAACAAGAAACCCAATATTAAACAAAAAGTCTTCTTCCATAAGATGTGTTTAAATGCTGAAACTGTTGTTGCATAGACTGTAGTTTTTACTTGCATCATCAGATATAAACCTGTCTGATTTGTAAAACTATGTAATCACTTCACAGAATCATGACAAGGCAGTTTTTGTCAAACTAAATCCGAAATGATAGAACTAAGCAAGCAGCATTTTAAACTTAAACTACAGAGATACCAAATGTCTCCCTGCATATGTAAAAGGTCACCCAATAAACCACTTCAAAAGTTGACCAAATGCGATAAGGTTCAGGCTCTTTAGTTCTCCACAGTGCCTGATGATTATGGGGAAGGCAGCTACTCAATCCAGTCACCATAGACCTGGCTGATCTTGCGTACGTCATTCCACTTGAACCTACGCTCAGCTAGAGCACTGGACCCTATTTCATTGGGTGCAACATTCTTGGCAGGAGCAGAAATGCCAGCATTGCTCGACGATACCAGAGGATTGGAGGAACCATAACCCTGCAGTTCTGTCAATATTGAGAATATCATAAATTAGAAATGGTACAAGGAAAAACAAAGAATATAATCAAGAAAAAAGAACATAAATATATATATATATATATATATATATATATAGAAGAAAAAATCAAATGTTGCATAGCTCTACAATAGCATCTTCGAGAAATCTGAGATATAGGTTTTTTTTACCAAGGTCTAAACACAGGGCCTTGCATAATCAACTAACATAAAAACTAGTATCACAAACACCATTCTGATTCTCTACACTGAAGACTAAAATTTAAGACTCCCACCTCCAAATCATACATAGCAATTTACAATGTCAGTGACCCCGTAAATTTAGACAGGAAAAGTCGCCATTTTCTTATAGAAACATCCAAGAAAAAACTTCAACCATGAGTTAATAACTAAGATCATGAAAAAGAGAAGATTCATTAGCCATTAAATGAAATAATTGAATCTTACCCTCTATAAGAAATCAAGTAGCAGCAGAATGTCAACAGCTGAGGCCAAAAACTATAGACAACACTGTGATGAACTTTTCAGATCAATTGATAGCAGGGCAAAACCATATATGACAGGACTGTCCATGACATGTATGAAATAGATTTGGAATATATTTCCATCTTTATACTTGAAATCCAATAGAAAGTATATCTACCAACATATAGACATGCAAGTACTTTGGTAATAGCATTGATGCCTGGCACAAAAACATGCCTAACACAAGCGGGAAGGGGAAAATGGTCTGGAAGAAACAGAGAATTACAAGCTGAGAGCAGAAAGTATGTAAAATTTTGTATGATCTGATCAATAGATAGCAGGTAAAGTGATTGTGTAATATAGACAGGAGCGTCCATGACCTGTTTGGACATAGATTCGTAAAACATGCCCATCCTATAGTTGACATACAATGAAAAGTACATCTACTAACATATAAACATGTAGATACTTGGGTAGTAGCATGTTTGTCGATAAAATGACAAAAACCAACCTAACAGAAAGAAGAAAAGAAAAAAGAGTGGTTGAAATCAGAGAATAGAAGTTAGAGAACAGGAACTTGCACATTAACCATGTTCACTAAGCTTCTTGTTTTCAACTAGGAGTGCAACAAGCCACCACGGCGTTCATTCAAACAATGGACATTTACTTCAATTTGGATTGTCTTGCTAACTCAACGAAAAGACAACCTCAATTTTTACATTTCATCGTGATGAAAATCATGTCATTCTATTCCTCCAAATATCAAGACTCGGACAAATATGCTTTATGCATGCTTGACAGTGCCAAAAAAGGTTTAAACCAAAAGAATCCAACACCTTATCTAATACGAGTAGACATAATAAAGAACTGTCACAAGTTGAGCATAATTAACAATATTTCACAATCAGCTTAGGAAAGAGAACAAAAAATAGCAAGTAATCAACATGAACTAATATAACAGGGGAGTAACATAACGATTCAATATTGAACTAATCAATGAAGGCGAAAATACCTGCTCTCCCATGAGCAAATTGACATCTTGCACCAAAAAAACAGCTCCCGTCCCTTTCCCAGCGGTTGCAAAGCCTGGTCTTCATCCTTGTACGAAAATCCACAAACCTCTTGGGTTCCACACTATCAGAATAGCTCTTATTTTTCACTTCATCCCCACCAGTCACAATGGTTATCGCAGCACTCTCCCTGTATTCACTTTTCCCTTCCTCAACATAACTTTGGTCATACCCACCCCCCTGCAAAGGCCCATATGTAGACCCACCAGTAGTATGAACGTAACGACACCTTTCACCATAACTGCAGTAACCCCACCTATGGAATCGTGTGCATATTGACCTTTTACCTTCCTGGGCCATTCTTGAATCCTTCGTTATGGGTTTCTTCAATACACATTCAACATTAAAATTAGACCCACATTTTTTATCACTATACTCATCACATTTACTAGAAATCTCACTATTATTAACAAGACTACTCATCTTCCTACTGCTTGGGGTTTCAAGGGTTTTGTAAAAATCAGTAAAAAAAAACTTTATTTTATGAAGAAAACTCAGATGATCATCCCGTATTAACAACTGTACTGCTAAATTCAATCTGAATTACTTTTGGAGAATGTTCATAATATCTTTTCAAGTGGAATGTTAAAAAATTAAAAAACCACAAAAGATTAAAAGTTTCAATTTTTCAAAATGAGGCGATTCAGTTTTTAGAAATCAATAGAGTGTACTGAAGAGTCATTTGCCAGAAACTCAGAATTCAGAAAGCAAATGACTGAACAAGTGAGAATTTTCTGTTTCTTTAGATGACTAAAACGACGTCGATTTGGTTAATCATTATTTAAAACAATTAATCAACACTAATATAATAGATTGGAATTCTTTTGAAATAAATAAACCTAATTTTGAGTAATGTTTTACAAGGTATTTTACTCAAAAAATCTAATAAGCAAAAGTTAATGTATGATGGTAAGATGTTCGGTTAGATGTTCCTTGTTTGATTTGGATCAATTTTCTTTCAATATTTAATGAAATCAACTAAATAATTTTTTAAATGTTGAAACTAATTAATTTTTTTTTTTTATCAATTTTGTTAAATAAAAATATATGAAAAAATGATTTAATTACATCAATCACTCAATAACATTATATGTTTTGTCCAAAAAACTATCCATTTCCAAAGAACACAATGAAACTTCTTACCATTAATTTTTTTAGTGCAAAAAAAGCAAGATCTAGTAATAATACATCAAGATATCTTGATAGTAATTGAATTAAACAATAATGAGTGATTGAGTACTCAGAAAATCAAATTATTTTGAACATAAAATAAATTCATGACATTTTAAAAATAAAACTTACAAATCAAATCAAACAAGAAAATAAAGGCAAAAAGTTACATGTGCAGTGTATGTGCAATTATTATTTTTAAATAGGTATATATATAGTCGATTTGGTTCAACTTTTTAAGGTTTTTTTTCCCCTTAAAATAAAACCAAATCCAATTTATCAATTTTTTAAATTTAAAAACAAAACAAAATAAAAGTATTTCTTGTTTTAAAATTGAAAACAAACCAAAAAAAATGTTGACTTTTTTATTTGGTTCGATTTGATTTTTTAATTTTTTATGAACATCTTAGATGGCCGGATAAATGAAAAAAAATAATACTAATAGATATAGATAGTTGTCCAATCTGACCGAAACAAGTAGAGTGAAGTCCATTCAGGAACAAATATTTCGAGTCGATAAACACATCTACCGATTAATCAAATTTCTAAAGGTTGGAGTAGATCATAAAGAGCCGAACGCTTTCTCATAAATTAATCTTGAATTGAGATTTTTCGATGTTTTCTAAAATAACGTTTCTGATAAAATAGAATCCGCATGCAAGCATAATTAAAATGACAGTAATGATAACAGAAAAAATGGTAAAAGAATGATATAAAGAGCAAAATAAGAATTGCTTCAACTAGATCTTTAATGTACTTCATAAGTTGTCATAACTAAATCTCAGCTTCAATTGGAAAAAAATAATAAAAGGAATTAATTTCCCATCACATACCTGATTTTGCCAAGAAATAAGAATTGTTGCTCTCTACTTTTCTGCTAAGTTACACTAGTTCTCCCCATATATATATAGTGCAAGAGCATAGATTATCATAATACTTGTTAATGAAAATTTGTGTGGTGTTCGGGTCAAATATTTGTTCACAAATTTATTTTTAAAGCGGCGCTAATTAAATATTATTAAATGATTTCATTAAATGTTAAGTAAGTACATGATTAAATAGTTTTAATTTTTTCTCTAAAATAAATTATAATATATATTTATGTGGATTTTGACGCATGTGCGTTGCACGTGAAATCAACCATGTATCGCACTATTTTAAAAAATAATATGAATATTGCTAAATAAAAAAGGCATAATACATAAATGTGCCCTTTAACTTTGCTTTATTTTACATTTATGCCATCAAGTTTTGGGTATGCACAAGTTAGGGGGGTATTATAGTAATTTAACATTCAAGTTAATTTGGGAGTTCATTCTTTTAAGGTAGTATAGATATAAATAGATATAGATTATTTTTATTTTTTTCTTGCAAATCTAGCGTGAAGAGTCTCATTGGGATGTTCATAATTAAACTATTGTTTTCATCAACCGTTGATTTTTACTCAAAATAGTTACAAAATTTACATAAATACTACCGTTATTCAAATAATAAAATTATAACTAAAGGTCAAAGGATATGAATTAAAAAATAAAGGGCATAGCTAAAATGAGCTCATAATTTTGAAAAAAAATGTACACTAATTAAATTAAAGCAAAACAAAATTTTTTTTTTTAAAAAAAATCCAAAATATTCTTGCTTAAGCAGGAACATCAACAAAGAGAGGCCTCTCTCTTATATAATAAGAGAATTTCAAAATGCCTTTGTTGAAGCAAACACATCGATGAATAGGTGTCTGGTACAACCTCAAACTCTCTTTTATATAATAAATAAGAGAAAATACATTATTATAAAATAATTATCAAGAAACTAAATGGACGAAAATCAGATCATATTGACCATGAATATATCACTTGAAAATCAATGTTATAATTTATTATATTTTATTTATTTATAGTACATTGTAAAGTAATATCTAACACGTTTGATTTCATTATAAATATTAAATCGAGTTAAAGTAATTTATAGATGATTGAAGAGATAGTTTATGAATTTTCTGAAAGAACATGAACCTCACATGCGCGTTTAGTTGATTAACTTTTCTAAGTCTTTAATTTTACTTTTCAAATGAAACTCAAAAAAGACAAAATAAACAAGAAAAAGGGAATGGAGATTGGTATTCACTGTATTAATTAGAATATTTGTTATCGTGCTTATTATTCTTTTCAACTACTAAATGTAAATTGAAATTTTATAGTCACTCTTATGTTAAATGTTTTGATTAAGAGATCAACCTTTTAGATGTCACATTATTTAATATCATAATTATTATACATGTAATTTAATTATGAATCAGCGTTTTATTGATAATTGAGGAAGGAGATGCTAATAACAAAAGTATTTTTAGACGTGTTGTATAATAGAGGGTAAATAAATTTTTTTTGAATAGTATAAAGGAAGAAATTTGACCTCTTTCCCCGTGGTATAATAGAATTTCAATTTGCTCTAGAAGAATAAAATTTTTTTGACCACATTATCATCAAGATTGATAAAAATTTTAATTTTTATAATTAATAAGAGATCTATAGACACATTATCTAAAAATATAAATTCGTCAAAAATAAAATCGAACACAAAATTGAAATGATCTATGTTTGTTGCTATTATTTTCTGACAAGTGTTGCGCCGTAATTTTCCTATCTGTAGAAAAAATTACTTTTTGAAATGTTCTAAGTATAAAACATTTTAAGAAAAATACTTGGAAAAGAGTCGCCACTTAATTTTTTAAAGAAATTAAGAAAACTTATAATTTTCAAAGATTTAAACAGAAAAAATCATTTGAAAATACCAAAGAGGGTTCGGGGTTCAATTTACACTTCGAGAAGGGTTTAGGCATTCGAAGTGTCCGCTAACACGCGGTTGACCTGCGACTTGACTGAAAATATTTGACTAGTTATAATCTAGAAAAAAGAATAATAATTTACAATATAATTAACTTTAGAAAATAATTAAATAAATGACATATTATTATTTTTATATTTTTTAAGAAAGAGGAACCTAAATATGAAAAGAAAAAAAGAAAAAAAAAAAAAAAAAAAAACAATTGAATTAAGTTGTAAGTGACTAGAATGTTAGTAAAACCAAATTAATTAAAATTCAAATAATTCATTTTGGAATAGTAAGTTAAATCAATTTAATAAGTTGAGCATGAAAATCAATTTTAATTAATTAACTAATTTTTTGCAAAAAAATGATCAAGTAGGTATATATGTATATATATATTATTATTGAAAAGGTTTTTTTTTTTTTATTAATATATGTATACGTGTATATATATATATATATATATATATATATATATATATTTTATTTTTTATTTTTTTTCTTTTAAAGTTTATTTGAGAGAAAAATACTTTAACTCAAAACAAATTTGAAATAAATAAAATTTAATTAAGTGAGAAGCTTAAAAATATTATTCTTTAAGAACAAAAGGTTTAACTTAATTAAAATGCATAATTTAACGACATATGTGACTAATTAAAAAAAAATCAACCAACGCGAAGAAAATAGCTCGTCTTTTAGGGGATCTAATTAAGCAAATTAATAATTATAAAGTTAGAGTTAACAAACAATAAATAATCACAAATAAATAATTAATAGAGAAATTAAATTTGGGCCTTTTGGGCCTATTTCGTTGGGATTTTTGGAACTTTTGTCCAATCCCGTTTTTGGTATACACTGGCTGTATAACAGTGTATATCGGCATGTATATCAGCTCTTTTTACGCATTTCTTGCTCCCGAACACCTGTATACTGCCCCAGCCCTGTTTTTCCACGTTTTGGACCTGTATTTTTGTATTTTCAGTGTATACTGCTGTATACAACATGTATACAGCCCCTGTTCGACTTTCCGAGACCTGTAATTTGCTTCCCCTATGCCCTCGGACACCTATGGCTGACTCGATACTCGAAATTGGAAAAGGGAGTCCAGAGTAGACTCGGATGGAGTGAGTTCATGCAAATAAAAAAAAAGATGATAAAGATTAGGATATGAAAGAAAGTCACAACAACTCAAATTTTGAAAGTGCAAACATATGAGGGCAGAAGCATGAATTGCCGATTATGTATATGCTTTGGCTAAGACGACAAAACCTTTTGTTGCGAACTTGGTACAAAATTCTAATCATAATTAGATAAAATTTTAAATGAAATATCAACAAAGACACACCAATATTGTATTGAAGGGATATTCATCATAACAAGACTTACTTAAAATCTACTAGTGCAAATTATTTTCCGGAAAAGGCAACAACTCAAATGAAAGATTCAATCATGTGTCCATAAAAATCTTAACTCTTTCCTAACCCAAACTATCATGACAGAATCCTAAGTATCAAAACATATTACTACATAACTTTGCTAATTAAAATGAACTCAACAAAACATTCTTTACAATATTTTCCACCCAAAATCTTCAATTAACGAAATTAAGGCGAACCGAAAAAGTGAAATAAACAAATCTTATACCTAAGACTAACAGCGGTTTAATCAGTGCATATTGTAAACTTAATTACTACAAAGAAAATATACTCTTGAAAACTAAAGCACTCACCATGAGAAATTTACTAGTACATGCAAAGAAATGCTGATATGAGATGCTTAGAAGGTTGAACCAGATCATTACGGATTCGTAATTTAAAACAAAAACGAAAGTAACACTACAGAATCTTAAACACATTCAAAGAATTTAGACGTGGAGTACGAGTAAACTTCACTAAATACCAAGAAATTATATGTCATTGAGGTCTTAATCAAACACACTTCATGAAGAAAGCAATTAGATTGGAAACAAAAAAAAAAAAAAAAAAAAAATGCTCATCAAACTTAGGCCAAATGTACCTTGGAACCGAACATGTAGGAACTCAAACGAGACTAAAATTGTAAGAAATTCAACACAAAAATTAGGATAAGATTTAGACATAGAAAATAATTTGAATATAAATTTAGGAACACACTAATTAATCATGTAAGCTCATTCAAAATACCACAATGACAATTAAATACAATAACCATTTTGACATGAAGATACCTTATACAGAGACTAGAATGGATTACTACCCAAAAAAAAAAATAAAAAAAAATAAAAAAAAATTATAAGGCGAGCATATTACCTCTTGTAGAGCAGCGAATTCGAGACGACGAGCAAGAGAGCAGGAAACTTCCACTTCTCCGACGGATCTACAAAGGATTCCGGCAAAGCTTCCAAAAGTGGATCTAAAAATAAATCGAATGGTTCACTACTATGCTATTCTTGCCTTTATTTTATTTCTTTTTTTTTTTTTTCGTTCCTCTCCCTCCAAACTAAAGAAAAATGGGTGTATAGGGGAAAACTTGGGGTTAATTGGAAAGGAAAAGGATAGAACCCGGATTCGATTTTTGACCCTAAATTCAAATTTCTTCCCCAAAGGATGGGGAAAAGCTGTCAATGGAGATTTTCAACTAAAATCCCCCAAAATCCGCATGAAAGGATCGAGGGTGGGTGGTTGTGGCAGGCGGGCCGTTTTGGAGTCGTTGTTGACGCGATTTCCGTGATTTCTTGCAGAGGAAGAGCGCATGTGAGGAAGATGAATGTAGGTATGGGCAGTGGGGTCGCTTCTGCTTGCTGCTTATTGGAATTGGAGGCGGTGGGTTGTTGTTTTGGGGCTGCTGTGCGTGTGTTTGGAGAAGAAGAAGTAAAGGGGCTGTTTGGAATTGTATGTTGTTGTAGGTGTTTTGTTTGGGCTGGGAATTGGGAGTGGACTGGGTCGTGGGGTTAAGGGAATTGGTGGGCTGGGAATTTGGAGAATGGGATTGAGGGAATATTAAATTGGGCCAGCTGGAAGTTGGCCCAAAATAGAAAAGGGTTGGTTTTTTTTTTTTTTATTTAAGAAATAAGAATTGAGTTTAATTTAGATGAATTAACATTAATTAATTACCGAGCTTCTTAATCTTAACAAGATATAATAATTAATTATATTATAATAGTTAATTTAATTAGCTCTAAATTCTAACAATAATTTAAAGTAATGAAACGCTTAACAAAAAATGTAAAATCTTTTGTGATGATTTTCAAATGTTTATAAAATAATGTGATTGTAAATATATATATATTTATATTATTAAAATTATTTAAAATGCTAAGCTTACTCTAAAATAACTTGAGAGTATTTTTGAATTTCATAAAATTCATTAATTTAATATTACGACTCTTACTACTAATAACGTATTTAAAATATAAAATATTTCGGGATGATTTTGAATATTCATAAAATTCATTAATTATATAAATAACTAAACAAAACATACATATTATTAAAAGTGACAAAACTATTTAAAAATAACTTGCAAACTATGTTTATTTTATTTTATTGTTGAAATTTTTATAAAACTAATTATTTTAAATTGTTAGAAATCGAAGAAGCTTGATGATTAATTTATACTGTGGAGGGTCGAAATTGGGTGTCAACAACAAGGTTTTCCTCAACAAACTATGATTGAGTAGTAATAGCAGTTGATGTTATGGTAATTGTATTCGATTAAAGTCCCTCCATCACTGAGTGACACATATTCCAAAGAAAATAATTTCTCCAATCATCAAAGATTTTGAGTTCGTGCTATATGAACAAAAAATTTCATATAATGAGATTTTCACCATCAAGGTATATAATGAGAACAAAAATGTATCAATAGAGTCGGTCCATCTATTGAACCTTATTTTATATAGCAGGGAAAGGAGGGAGATGACACCTACTCTACAAATTCCCCAACAAAAAAAGAGAAATATGGAATAAAAAAAAATAATGAAAAGGTATGAATTCTGGAAACAGAATTTAAATGCCGGTATTAGGATTGTGTGGGTTGATTGGATAATTGGTATTGCCTGGGAGGGTTGTGGTGCTGGTTGGGAAGTCATCATCGAAGTTGATAGTGCCTGGCTGGTTAAGATAAATGCCACTAGAAGTGTTGTGTGGAGGATTCATTCCGAGAGTATTTTTGACCGCATCAGCTGCGCCTTGTGCCATGTTTGCTGCACCAGTTGCTGCTCCTCGAGCTATGTTCACTGCACTTCCTGCTGCTCCTTGAGCCATGTTCTTCACTTGTGTCCCCGTCTGAAACAAAATAATAACATTCACAATGTATTCGATTTTTCCATTTAATTAATTGAAATGGTGGTTACCTCTTGAAGCAAGTTTGTTGCTTGGCTTTGGCTTTGGTTATGGATGTCAGATGGTTGGTTCAATAAGTCTTCCCTTCTCATCTGCAATTGATTAGAAACATATAAAAATAAGAGAATTCTGACGAATTAGCTCAAATGAACTCAACTTTTATATGACTTGAATTGAAGAGGTTGATACGGGGTGAAACTAATTAAATCAACAAGTCATTTAACTCGTTCAAATTAAATATGTTAGATAAATTATATTTTTATGATTGAATTTTGACATTCCGAAAGTAGTATAAAAAGAAAGAAGAGTGTAATGAAACCTGAGCTTGGCCGGGGACTTGGATACTGCTATGAAAGTTGTCGCTTCCTTGGTTTGCCATGTTAATTGGTTTTTGTTGCTTAGTTTTGTTTATTATGTTTAAATGTATTGTAGATCAAAATGCAAAATATGGAATCGATTTTGAAATTGTTGGATTAGTGAATTTATAAGCACAATTTGTGATCTCAATTCATGCATATTCTAACACATGGCACAGTGCTGGCGGATGATTTTGATCGGACAACAACTTCTCTAAGGAATTACACATCCGTTTATTTTGAGCAAAATTATTAGTAATTTAATAGTAAGAAATATTTACTAGCCAATGTCTAATTCTCGTAATTAGGAACTGATTAGCCAATAATTTCTCATAGCTTACTTTTAATTCGTCCTTTCTCTAATTCTCTGATTTATGTTTTGTTGGGTAACACTTATGTACAGTTAAAAAAAGTCAGTGCTGAGTCGCAGAGAAGTAATAATAATCTCTAGTATATGGTAGCAGCAGGAAGTTTATTGATCCTTGCGAAATGTGGCAAATATAAGTTTGACTTCAGAACGGAAGCTAACAACAGCACGGCACGTATCCTCTACACGCGTCAGATAACAGAATACGTGTCAACAATGTATCGCACTACCAATTCTTTATAAACCATGCACAACCTCTTTGCTTCTCATCACTACTACATTCTGCTTATAACAATCTTCCCATATATACTATTGCTCTTCTGTTTTTTGCTTAATTTTGTGCACATCTATTTCAGTTTGTGACTTCAACACTGCAACAATGTCCCACGAGCAGAGCTACAGAGCTGGTGAAACCAAGGGCCAAACCCAGGTACATCTACTTTTTTTTTTTTTTTTTTTTGTCTTAATTTATGTGTATTTTTTTGTTTTAATTTACATGACATCGTTTGAGTATAGGCGAATATTGGTCAAACACTGGAAAGCATGAAAGACAAGGCCCAAGCAGCGAAGGACAAAACTTCGGAGACGGCCCATTCTGCTAAAGGAACGGCACATGATAAGATAAGTGGAGCGGCTCAGGCAACGCATGATAAGACGAGCGGAGCAACTCAAGCTACTAAGGATAAGGCAGCTGGAGCGGCTCAGGCAACCAAAGATAAGACAAGTGGAACAACTCAGGCTACGAAGGAGAAGGCTAGTGGAGCAGCTCAGGCTACAAAAGAGAAGGCTTCAGAAATGATGGAGTCGGCTAAAGAAACAGCTCAAGCTGGTGAAGAGAAAGCTGGGGGAATCCTCCAGCAGACTGGACAACAAGTGAAGAGCATGGCTCAAGGTGCTGCTGATGCTGTGAAGCACACTTTTGGTATGGCTGATACTGATGAAGATCCTGATGTCACAAAAGACAAAACTTTGAATCACTAAACTAGGCCAGTCTAGTGGGTTTTTTTACTTGGATCTCTTTAATTTCTTTCTTGATGGATTCAAGTAGTCGTGTATCTTGTGTGTTTAGCAGCTGCTTGTTTGTCTTTTTGAAGTTTCCCCCCTTTTGAGGGGATATAATAAAACATTTGCATTTCTTTGTATGTAATCTGAGCTGTGTACCTTCAATATAATATCAAGCTCTGCGGGGTTTTGATTTTTAAAGAATGCTTGGGATAGCAGTACTGTTCAAACGGGATTTTGATTTTTAAAGCCAATTGGAGGGGTATGCAAATGAAATTCTATTCAAAATTTCAACCCTTTTGTAACTAAAAATTTCATGCAACTATCTTCTTAAAACCAACCAATTCATGACTTAACTGTAATAGTTTAATTCTCTAATGTTTTTTTGTTAATCAACTCAACTTTGTAAAGAGTTCCTTCCGTAAAAGGGGTAGTTGTCATAATTCCCAACTAATTCCTAGCTTAACCTCACTTGGGCTCCAGTTGAACTGAGAATGTAATAAAACATGATTGAATCTTAGTACAAGCTCGACACAGTAGTTAGATTGTAACAAAACCCCATCTAAAGTTAAGTTAGATATTTTAGCAGTTCAATACCCGAATTCTTCTCTCTTTCGGATATTGCAAGATTTAATCGGAACTTCAACTATACTCGAATCATTTGCCTTGATAACAAATTTTGTTGCTATTGCCCACATCTCTTAAAGTAGTTTACAGAAGGAAACAAAAAATTTGCAACTCTAATTTTATCTTTGATGCACACTCATGTCAATACATGGCAGGCAGAAAAATAATTATAGCCCTCTGGAGACTCAAAAAATCAGATGATATTTTGATACTTCTTATAACAAAGTCATCACGTCACAAAGCTTCTCTCGTTTGTATCTTCTATCGAGTCGGTATGTGTTGATATCTGAGTCATGGCGTCCATTTGGATCCATTGCCCATATCCAAGATTGTGCATTTGTCTGACATACGTATTGCATTCCCACAAAACTGGCTGAATTCTTGTTTGGAACTCACTCGCTCATGCCATCACTTCCTTCGTGATCACTAATGTCGCTGAAAGCCTCGGGTTCCTCAACATCTGGGATGCTTTCTGTTTCCATAGTAACTTCAGAACCCTCCTCGTCACTGTCATCATTATCTTCATATATGATGGGCTGTATGGCACCATCTTCTTCATCATCACCATCATCAACAGTCTGCGAAAACATAAAGACAAATTTTGTCAAGATTCGGTCTGGAAGAGGTTGAGAGGGAGGACGTCATTGAGGGATTCATATTCCGCATTGTCCTTACCCCTGCGTAAAGCAATTCTAAGGAGCTTGATAGCTGAAGAGCTTGGTGGAGAGTTGAAAGTCTGGCATCAATAAGCTGCACAAAGACCAACAAAGTACTTTTAAATACATTCTACCAGTTGATATAGGTACCCTATGAACATGCTGAAGAGTTACTACCCTAACCTGATATAAAGAGTTGAGTGCAAGCAAAGAGGATTCTTGAGACATTATCCCACTAGCATGTTGGAGAAGCAAACTTCGCAGCCAAGGAAGGGCACAAGCCAATACAGCACCCCTGTCAAGAAAAAGTACCATAATGAACATTAACTCGACCAATCTATGACAACAGGAACTTGCGAGAAGGCAACTGCACATTGCAAATGTGGATGGCAGAAAAGTTCACACTATATTGATAGCATTGGACAATATGTTAACAGCAAATGACAATTTGAGCCACGTAATGAGTCTCATAGTTAGCATTCACCCCTTTGGTGCAATCTAACTTGATAAGGTGGTCAAATGCAAACTTTAGACAAAATACCTAAAAAGGAACATCCAGATTATGAAATTCACACATCTCCTTTACCTTGAATGGATAATTGACAAGAGTGACTGTAAAAGCTTGAGAACATCTGAAGGATTTAAAAGAGAGACTGAATTTGCAATGACCTGGAGAGTAAAGATACATCCCACTGATTAGGAAATTAAACATCAATCAGATGCTAGAACCCTGAAAATAATTCAGTTGAAATATTACCTTCTCATCTTGTCTGTATAAGCAATCTATCAGAAGTGCACGATCATCAGCATGAAGTGCTTGCTTCAACAGAACATGAACTGAATCAGCGCTTGGAGGTTTCGTTTGAAGAGCAGATTCAAGATCCTTGTTGCTTTTATCTTCATTATTGTCTTCCAAATGGAGCATTGCGAGTTTCTCACCCATGGTTGGCTCGCTAAGATCATCAATCTGAACTCCGTCAATAGGTTCACCATTACCTACACATCACAAAAAGGTAATTCTCTGTAACGCAGTGAATGCTTTTCAAGTCTCTAATATCAAATGACCCCTTGTTGTAATGCTCAATACACAGAAACATCAGAAAGATGACACATAAAGGCCCACCCGCTAAAGGACAAAAATAAATGACCCCTTTCAAAGGAGATGAACAGATTCTCTACTGAACACCAACAGACTGATCAGGTACCAAACAACTCGTGAGGTCTACCTACTGGAAGCAGTCTGCTTGTAAATAATAGCCCTAATAATACAATGTCCATCTAGGAAGCCCTAAAATGTCAAGACACCCAAGATAATAATTATATTCAATTGCAAGTTTGAAGAACAGAAATTAATACAACGGTTATCAATTTAAAAAAAGAACAGAAATTAATGTGTTTAATTTTTGACAGGGTCATTACTTGACATTTTAACGTTTTCCAAATTCAATAAATATCAGGGCCAAATACATTCACTTTTAGTTGTCATTTTTTAACATATCAAGGAGGCAATTATTTTTTTCCCTGTTTTACCCTCATCACTAATTACTTATCCTCCAAATCATTTCGCAAGAACTAAGACCATACATCAATTATTATGAGTATTGTGCTAAAATGCTCATATTAATCATTGTTTCTCCAAGGGGTGCAAAGTCCAAAGTGGACAAGTAAAAGTGAACAGAAGGAATATGCTAGTTCCCCTAAGTTGCTCGAACTCGGGTGCGGGTGTCCGATACGGGTGCGGATCTAGAGGTCGGATCCTTCATGATCTAATTTTTAAGATTCGGGGATATGGATCCATGTACGGATACGGGTGCGGGTATTCGCCTAAAAATAATTAAAATATCTAAAAATAGAGTTATAAAATCTAAATTATAAGATATTATATGGAGAACCTAAGGAGAAACATGGAAGGAGATTAAAGGAAAAGGAGTGACATAGAAATTTATATATAAAAGGTATTCCATTTTCTTCAATGACACTGATCCCACACCCACACCTATGTCGTGTCGACACGGGTGCGGCACCAAAAGTGAAGAGTCCGAGCAACTTAGTTATTCCCAAACTTAACTCTCCCTTTTGCTAGTTAACACTAGGCTTGATGATTAAGTTTTTTGTAAAGGGATATCAAGTAAATGGACCAGTACAGATTCTCTACATACTGAATTTTACTTTATTCTTAGTCATTCTCCAATACATAAAGATTAGTCATCTGCGGTGGAGATCACTAAAAAGCAAATTGCCTTGAAGAGCAATAGGTCTGGGGAGCCACCTAAAATACATATGTTGAAACTCAATATGAGCAAAGAAAAAAATCATGTAACATATCATACCATTATCTGTAATAGTCGCTTCACCAGTGTCATCCAGATCAGATGCTGGTCGTTTGTTTGTCACTTTGCTTCTCTGGATTAAGTTAGCACCTTTAACTTCCATATCTCCACCTGAAACAGAGGGAGGAGCCATTAGAAAGATTATAAGGACAACTCTATTCTTGAAACTGTTCACATCATAAATTAAAAAATGTCAATTTATCATTCACATGATGCATCAGTGCGCATGATACATGAGATTCTCAAAAATCTTTTTTTGATAAAAATTCTCAAAAAATATTTGTTAAAACTAATAGAGTGATGGCCTCATTTGCAAAAAAGTTTGCAACTTAACAAATGCTTTAAATCTCTCACAGTGACTATTAGACCATCTAAAACATCAAGACAAGAATTCAAGTTTAAGAAAATGTAGCTCAGCGCTGCTTGGCCAGTCAGGAGTACAAATGGAAGAGGGGTAGGGGGGTGACAGTGATACAGACTTCTGCAAAGGAGTTCTGATTTTCCCACAAGGAAACAGCAACACATAAACTGCTATTAAAAACACCTTTTTTGGCATGGCCGTTTTCTTGAAATGAAGCAACCGCTTTCTCGGTCTGGTCTCCTGCTGCTATGATGATATCCTCCCCTGGACTTGAAATGTCTACTGATGTAAACTCTGGGGTATCAACAGAGCCATAAGCAATCAATGCTCTCAAATGTGCATCTCTATCTAAAGCATGCAATCTTGCAGCGATTACGGGCACAAGATTCTTTCTAGCTCTTCCAGCTCTCTCATCTGTTTCACCTTTGCTGGCTTTTACTGTGATCTTAATTGGCTTTGCAGCTTCATCGGTGTCGGACTCAAAGTTCCAAACATAACAAACACCCTTCTCTGATGTTGCAAGGACAACCATACCATCTTCTCCCTTGCAATTATTCCTGCATTCAACCATTACAGGAGGATGTTTCATGGAAACAACATGCCCATAACCTGCAGACCTTTTCCCAAAATCAAGTTTCCACACTTGAAGTTGTTTCTCGCCAAATCCCGCGGTAACAGCACATTGGGCATCATTAGATAGCCAAATATGTTGTGCAGCAGCCTGTTATAGCAGCTTTTTATATTTATGGATCTTTGTAGAATTCAAATAACATTACATAATGAAGACAAAACTTAAGACAGCTTACTGAATCAGGAGAAAACTTCAGTAACTCTTTCCCGCTTTCGGGACTTAGAAATCGCAACTTATCACTGGCCACAGCTATAATTTTCTCGTCTTCACAGTGAGAATAAGGAAGTCAGATAAGTACTTAAAGTAAAAAAGCAATTTAAGACACAAGTTGGATACAAACCAGTTGAATGAGCTACTGAAGAAATGGACTTCTTTGACACTTTGAACTCTTTGTTGACTTCTCCAGTTTCAGAGTCCATCTCAAGTACTAAACCATTCGCAGCAACACCATTAATCCTACGACCTTTGCCCACAAAAAACAGACCAATAGCTCCGCTGCATTCAAAAGCAAGATATTTCTTATTTACACTTTTTAATGTTTTTGGTGAGAACAAAGGCATCCATCATTCAAGGAGCGTTCATTACAGTCAACGTGTTTCTTGGCAAGTACTTCTTCATCCAACATAAGAACACAAGTACCTTCTGTCAAAAAAATAACATACCTAGGAAGGGCTCCATCTTTTCTCCACCTTACCAATTTAGCAGAAATGTCAACTGCTAAAACACTTCCGTCATCTGAGGCCAGAGCTACTAATAAACTTTGTTCTTTTCTGCGCTAAAAATTCAAAACAAAAAGATACCACATAGTCGTGAGATTAAAAATAGCCAAACAACATTGACACTATTATCAAAAGTGTTACAGTGAAACAAATGAATCAATTGACTAAATATTCCAATTCACACATAGAGGTGGAGAGATCAGATCTTGTACAAAAAACTTTGGCTGATTTTTTTTATGATGAAGAAAAACTTTGGCTGATTTTTTACCACTACATCATTACAACAATCAAAGCTGCTTTTTTCAATATTCTCTGACATACCTTCTTTCCAATAATACAGCACGCCATGTAAGAGAAACTGTCTCCAGAATTCTCCGGTCTCCACTGACCAAATAAGCTTCCACTACTTGTGTTCCAAACCTGAATCATGCAACAATTAGTCGCCAAGTATATAATAAGTAAAGCAAAAGAATACAAACACAATGTAAGAGCAATGCAGAGTGGTAACAATTATGGAAAACACAATTTCTGGCATAGCAACAAGCAACTAACCAGTAATTCTTCTCACTAACTTGACTCCGTAACTCTTGAATAGGAGTATGACATAAATGCAAACCAAAAAGCATACAGAAAATTGAATGGAATCACACGTGCACCTGATCTAATCTTGATAATGGTTGAACTTCTTTACTTTTTTTTCGTACAAGGATGGTTGAACTTCTTTATTTCATACTTTTCAAAACTAATTCACACTTTAAGACCATTTCACTTCAAGAAGAACTTGCAATACACAGTAGCTTTCAAAATAAAAAGTCAGGTTTTGAGAACTCCAATGATAGGATACAGTATTTTTTTAAAAATGGAAATATATTTCTTCTTAATTTCTTTTCTTTACATATGATGGGAGAAAACAGTGTTGGTGTGGCAGAAGAAGCTGATTTTGACCTGCTGACACGATATGTGACACTCTCTCTCTCTCTCTCTCTCTCTCTGTTCCAGAATGACCTCTTCCCTGAGTTTGGAAACAATTTAACTAAAACATTCCAATTACCTCTAACCAGTGTTTTGGACGGCGAAAGGCGACAAGGACCTGCCTCGCCGCTCGCCTTTTTGAATTGAGGCGCCAATTAATACCAAAAATTAAAATTTTAATTGCATATATAAATATCCAAAATCTCAATAGCAATAACATATATTAGCAAAAATTTCAATTCAAAAACTAATAGTAGATACTAAAAATCTACAACTTGAATGACTCAATAATTCATAAGACAATTGACAAGCAATACTAGAACACTAAAAGTCCATTGAATTCACTATTTATGGACAAATAAATACTACATTAATTAGTATAAAACTAAATTAAGTAGGGAAGAAATAAATATAGAAGGATTAATTTTTTTAAAAAAATATATATATATACAGTGAGCACTGTTCAATATTCAGTACTTCAGAGTTCAGTAGCTCCAAGTCTCCAACATAAAAAGTAAAACAGAGCACTCACTACCAGTGAAAACAGAGCTCTTAGCCACTCACTACAACTGAAAAACAGAGTAAAGAAGAAGAGAAGAACTGAATAAGAAGAAAAAAAAGAAGAACAAAGGTCTCGTCCTCACTCTCGAAGGGGTCACGACTCGCGAGGAAGAGGAGAAGAGTAGCGATTCGCAAAGGTTTGCAAAAATACCCCCAAAAAACCCTAATTTTTGGCTTTTACTTATTAAATCAGACCTTTTAAAAAAAAAAAAATTAAAAAGGCGACGCCTTTCACTTTGCCATGTCGCCATAGTTCTCCATTCTGAATCGCCTCGCCTTGCCGGAAATAGGCAATGCTGCCTCGCCTCACCTTTCGCCTTTGGCGAGAAGGTGAGCGTCTTCAAAAAAACTGCCTCTAACGACAAGTTTTTATAGCACACAAATATTATGACATGTTTAAGACCACAAGGTTCAAATTAATGACATGTTTAGTATCACAAATTTCAAAAATATTTCTTTCCTTCTTAAACATTGATCCCAATCAAATAGGTTTCCATAAATAAAAAGGGGCAAAGTACATTGAATGCTTTACAAACATACTATATTTGTAGAGATTTTCCTACTTCGTATTCCTGTCTATCTATGTTTTAATAGAGAGCATGCAATGCCCTGCGTAAGTGGTGTTCTGAGATAAGAACTATTTACATGAAGACTAAAACACATTTTTTATAAGGTTCCATGAAGAATAACACACTTCAGTCACTTAAATGTCTAGGGAGAATTGTATTATCTTGTCGTGTACTTGCATAATAACCTACGTAGAGATTTTGGAGCACTGGCTTGCAACTAACATTTGGAAAATGGTTGTTTTCTCTCCCTTCATTAGAAGATAAGTTATTTGTTCTACTATTTCTTCACTGTTAACTATCTTTCCTGCTTCCGGGCTTCTTATTACATTCTGCTGAGTATAGTACTTTTTGCATCAGATAAAGAATGAGTACATGGTAGATGTGAGCCAGCAAAATCTTGTTTGAGTGAGCCATCAACTCTCACCATCCTTTGTCCATTGTTGTCTTTGACAATATGAAATGTTCAAATATGTATGTTCAAGTCATGTAAAATATCTGCTTATTGCTTTCTACATAACTTAGTCAACCAATCATAAGAAAGTCATTCACACTACTATTTCCAGCCAAGAAAGCAAATATTCTTCTTGTGTTAACAAAATCTCCTCAGATAGTATGCCAATTGAGGTCTGGTACAGCTAGATATTATAATATTTTTTGGTGATATATAGATAGTGAAGACATTGAAGTTGCAAAAAAGAGGACTGATACTAGGCAACTGTTGCTAGAAACAATATGACAGAATTGCTATAATGTCATCAAATGATATGAATAAGTATGAAGCTGTTACAGAGTACCAAAGTTCATATACTGGAATTTTGTAAATATGGTTACATAGTTGTCTAGAGGGAACCCTCCATAATGTGGTACTATCGGTACATATATACTCTGAAATATTCAACTAATCAGTTTCTTAATCTATAAGAATAAACCAGCTCTCCAACCCAAAGATATTCTAAAAACACAAATATCAGCATAGTAAAGCAAAAAGTCACTACTAAAAAACTTTTATTTTTCACTCAAGCTACTTAATTATCAAGCCAATTAAGTCAATATGAAAAAACAATAAAAAAGCGCCGTAACTAAATGGAAACGAAGGGGAAGTAAACAATATTGGTATAATAATTCCCGCAAGTAGAACAAACTCAACTGACTCGTTCAAATGCAAAGTAAGAGAACTTACTCTAACAGTTCCATCGGGAGACAATACGGCGAGATATTCACCGCCGGCAGTGAATGATGTAACTAGGGATTTTAGCTTCTCCCTCGCCATGACAAAAATGGCCGCACAAAGATAACAACAGAATCTGAGTAAAAGTGGAACGAAGTGGCGAGTCTGCGTTAACGGAGAGATAAGAAGCACGCAAAGAAATAGAGAGACAATTTGATTTTGTCGGAGAAGAGAACGCTGCAGAAAGAAGTGAAAGGGAGGAGAAATCTCGGCAGAGAGGGTTTTGGCAAGATTTAAACGCAATAAAAGTGATTCATAATTGGGCTCCAAATTTTGTTTCACATTTGGGCCGTTACAGCGAATATGGTCTTGGGCCGGTCAAGTGCAAGGATAGCCCTCTTTTCGCTGAATTATGCAAATGTTTCATTTTTAGGCCATTATTAAACTTTTGTCCCACTTTTTAAATTATAGTCATAGAAAACTTACCTTTTGAATAATATTAGATTTATTAAGTAACATCTACTCAAATTTGCTCAATTTTATAGATAAAAATATTAGAATATCTCTAACTTTTGTAGCAACTTACAAATTTTAAGATTGTGATTTAATATTTTTCTCATTGGTTTTTCAATTTGCTCAAAAGGAATATTTAGAAGATGGTCTAATTGGTCCGTAAATTAAAAGGGTCATTTACAAATAGGAGTACTTCTTTAAAATAGTAAAAGATAGTAAAAAAACTCAAAATTGTAATTTGAGATTTTAATCAACATATGTTCATATGAACACACCTTAGAAGGATGAACATCACGAAAACTCTGAATTATAACACTAATATATATATATGAGTTAAAAACACGAACTCAACAATTTGATTGTTAACTAGCCAAAATCATCAGCAGAAAGTAAATTACATCATCACAAATTAGCTCACACCTAACATCAAGAGTGGATAATGGATTAAGCAATTCATGTAGACCAGCATCACAAATGCTTTGTGCTAATTAACCCTCAATAATTAAAAAAAAAAGAAATATTAACATGTTTATAGATTGTATGAGCTCTCTCATCCAACAGACTAACAAGATCGTTGATCTTCGAACAAGGCAAATATCAATTATGTGTCATTTATTCATTATCGATTTAAAAAAAAAGGAAAGTTACACATTTAACCACTCAACCAAAAATATTTACCTAGAGAATATACATGTATTATACATTGACTATATACCTATTTTGAATGGACTCTCTCACCTAATGGATTACCTTTTTGATTTGGGCTCTCATATTCAGTGTACAAACAACAACTTCTGTTTTATTTTATATATATATATATATACGGAGAGACAAAAGTAGACAAGTTATATATTTCATATTAATTCCCACCTAACTGAATTTATTTTGGTTTGTCAACTAGACAAGGCCCTTGAGCTTCATATATGTTTTCTCACTAGAAAATGAAATCTTAACATTACAGTGAGCATGCAGAAGTTAGTAGCTAGTAGCTAGTGTTGTTTCCAATAATAGAAGATGATGGTGATTCAATTGGGACCCCAAACTTCAGAAAAATGGACAATTGGCAACTGCTCAAAATCAAACACGAAAGTGACAAAAAGCTTACTTCTTGCAGTCCTCTCTCACGCTCTTCCTATAAAATAACTATAAAAAAAGGCAAACGATTCTTTTCCCCCAAAACCATTATACAAGCAAGAACCCTCCTTTTCTTTTACACCTTCTTTGGATGGTTGTTACTTATTATTTCCTCAATATTATATTTTTTTTTTATGTACTTCTTATGAAATTATAAATAATATTTTATCACCGATTTAAATTTTGAGAATCATTTTGGAACTTTATGATTTTTTTTTACACATTCAAAAAATAATTAATTGAAAGAGTATAATGGAAAAATAACAATAAATTCTCTCTTTATTTTGTGAATTGATCAATAATCTGGGACAACTACTTTTTCAGTAGAATGAATAACTAATATGGGATAGAGGGGAACACCGTATACCTATAGCTTTATAATTTATTGTATTATAGTGTATTGTTTTTATGAATATAATGTTAGAATAAATTGTGCAATTTTACAATAGCAATTTGAAAGATAAACCTACTAGAAAAATATGATACAAGTTGAAGTTATTATAAAAAAAAATTAAAAATAAATGATAAAATAAGATTATTAGACAAACAAACTAAGATTTTGAAAAAAAAATTATTGTTCCAATAGAGAAAAAAACTTTTGATTAGCTTTTCGAGAATTTTCCAAATAATGTGATCACCACACATGGATCGTTACCTTATGAGATTAGAGTTGAATTCAACGCTTGCTTGCATCTTAATTTCATGAAGATTTTAATGGAATAAAATAGTAATTAATTAGGCACTTACCACTGTGGGCTATGGGTTAGGCAAACAAAATCCAAATAAATAAAACGGAACGGCTATATTAAAAACTCTGTAATTTGAAATACAAAATGCCTTTCTTTACGCACTCTCTCTTCAATGTAAATATTACTTATAAATAGTACTATCTCTCTTCTTCTCATTCCATATATGTGAGTTTTTTTTTTTCTTCCTTTTTTCTCATTCCACCTGCTTTCGCAGAATTGAAACCAGAAGAAAAATGGCGAATATAGGGATAATGGATAGTGCCTATTTTGTTGGAAGGAATGAGCTATTGACATGGATCAATGCCAGGTTACAGCTTAATCTTACCCGCATTGAAGAGGTATCATACCCCATTTTCTTGATTTTCTTTTTCTTGTTTTGCGTTTTCTTGAATGGCTTTGGCTTTGTATAGCTAGAGTTTTTTTGGGGGGTGAATTTCAAGGGTTTTCTGATGTGGAATTTCTTAATCTGTTCCGGTTTGTGAGTTGTTTGATTTTTCAAATAGTTTTTTCTGTCGGTTTACGGGTAATGTAATAAATGCTTCAATTATCATGTTCGCATCTCAAGAAATTGTGCCTTTCCTTGAATTTTCCTTCTGTTTTTCCCCTTGTTATTGTGCTATTAGACATTGAGATTCATACAGCGAATTCAGCTAGTTTCGTTGAGGCATTGTTATTGCTGTTGTTGTTTCTTTGCGAAATTTTTCTCAATTGTTTTTTAGAGTTTGGATCCTCTACATTTTGTTTGGCTGTGGCCTATGAGTTCATTGAGATTAGATTCATTGATTTGGGATTTTGGTACCCGAGTTGGGCGTGACTGTAGAATTCTTTGTGTACTGGCTGTCGTTGATTTGATAATTCAATATTTATATCAGGAAGATGTTTCTATAAGTCCTCACGCTGGTCTATGACAATGATACTAAATTCTGAAGCCTTTGTGGGTATTTCTATAGATTTTTTGTGACCTAGATATCTTAGTTCTCAATGTAGCATATCTTCAAGATAAATGCCTGTTAACATTACTGGTATAACAGTTATAACCCTGGAAACTTGGTGATGCAAATGATCTCCCAAGTATTACATTTATGTTCAACCTAAATTGATTTAATTTTCCGTTTGATCATTGTAAAGATCAAGTTCTTGAGGAAAGGAACAAAAATAACATGCTGATGAATGGGGTAGAATTGTATTACTTCTAGTATGATTAATAAACAGTTGAATACAGAATGTGAATGGACCATATTATATTGCTGCTGTTTTATCATGTAAAACAATTATTTATTTTTCGTTTCTGGTGCGGAGATTAGCTTTTGGTATGTTCATATGAAATCATGGAGTGTCCAATCAAAATGAGATGGACAAGGAAATTTCAATGAGAAGCCAGACATTGAGCAATGTATGACCGACGAGGTCCAGTCATACAAAAGATAGATCAAAATTTTCTAGTAGGAAGATATGGATCTTAAAACAGATTAAATTTGGTGTTCACATTCTCCTTTCAAATTTATGTTACTAGATAAGCAAATGCCTATGTGATTTATCTATGAAGGAGGGTTGGGGTCGTATCACAGTTTGCTTTAAAGGTTCTAGTTGCATCTTTTTTGTAATGAGTGAAAAAGACTAGCCAACATGTTAGCAACCTTAATATGTTCAGTTATTTAACTTAGTAAGTACTACATGTTATACAGTATAGTAGTAAGCATAGATGATAATTACATTTTGAAATGTTGATTTTATTTCTCTTCTAATGTTCTATAACATATTTGAATTACAATTTTATTATGTTAGGTTGCATCTGGGGCTGTGCAGTGTCAGATGATGGACATGACCTATCCCGGAGCTGTTCCAATGCACAAGGTGATTACTGCATGTGATGTTCTGGTGGTCCTATCGTAACATGTTTGATTTGTTGTGGCATCTTTTATCGATCATATTTGGTTACAGGTTAACTTTGATGCAAAGACTGAATATGACATGATCCAAAACTACAAAGTGCTGCAAGATGTTTTTAGCAAGCTAAAAATTGACAAGGTAATTTCTTACGAAACACATTTCAAGTTTTATGTAGATCTTTTTACTGAGAAAGTTTGGCTCCCTTCTTTCTTCCAAATGCAACCCTCTCAGGGCATGCCATATTAAGTGGGGCTTAAATCTTTCAACATACTTGTTTCACCTAGTTTTTACTTTTCTGTATTTAGCACTTTGGATCTGTGATGGTGCTTATCTTATATGATAAATAATAATAACAATAAAAATGAAACAAAGATTTTTTTTTTTGGTTGGTGGGTTATAGCAAGTACCCGGCGGAATAGTCGAGGTTCAAGCAAGTTGGTCTGGACACCACCATTATGAAAAACAAATAGTAGATTCTTTTTAGAAGATATTCAGACATACTAATCTAATGCTGATTTTGAGGAATGGATCCTTTGAGATTTTCCCTTCTGTATTACCTGCACAACTACCTTCTTCACAAAGTTTTCAGCCATCAACGTTTACCCTTGATGAAACGAAATAGCCTGCTGTGGAGAGGAACTAGATGATTCTTTTTGATAAAATTTACAGTTGGTTTCCACTCTGCTTGCAGCATATTGAAGTTAACAGGCTTGTTAAGGGCCGTCCTTTGGATAATTTGGAGTTTCTGCAATGGCTGAAGCGTTATTGTGAGTCTGTAAATGGTGGTATTATGAATGAGTATGTGCTTCTTCTAACATTCTTGAGTGTTTAGTTTCTTCTAAAATTTGGATGCCAGATACTCACTAGTTGTCTCTCCTTTGTTGTAATTGTGCAGGAACTATAATCCTCTGGAGCGTAGAAGTAAGGTTGGGAGGGAACGAAATGTGAAAGGTTCTCAGAGATCTGCAAAGTCACTCCTAACTAACAACAGTCATAACCCTGGATTAGGGGAAGGCATGACTAAGAATACAGGTGAGCAACAGTGATATATTCCTTATCTATTCTCAGTTAGTATTACTTTTCTTAAACTATGTTTTTGACTAGGAATAAAACAAGGAAGGTCAAGTCCAGTAATGGGTGGGGTTGACTCTTCAACGGAGATTCAGGCTTTGTCAAAGGAGGTAACAGTCTTATATTTGTGTGAAGTTGGATCTTTCAAAACCTATTGCTTAGCTTTTAGCAGATTGATTGAGTGAATGAATAATTGTCTCTTCTAATTTTCAAGCACTACTAAGCTCAATTTAAGCTGGCTTAGTCAATCACAGTACTTGTTTCTGTATGGTCAAAAGATACTCCTATTCTGACATGATCTTGCAGAACTTTTTTGGACTGCCAAACCACACCAAAATGTAGAACATTCGAGGCTTAAGATATGGTTCACTTAGCATTAATGGATCACATCTGCTGCTGTTGGTTCTATTTTTTTTCTTTCTTTTCGACATTAGGTTCGGTTTTTGACAGGAGCCTTAAGTTCAGTTATAGATGTTATGACAGCATAAGGATATGTCAAGATTTGATTCATCTTAACAGATGAATTGTTGAGTAGTGGAGTGAAAAAGCCCGAAATGGATATTCCGGATTCTCATAACAGATCCCCCAACTAACAGGGATTGTGGTATAGTTGTTATGGAGTATTATTATTTTTATTTCCTTTCGTGATAAGTATCTCCTGTTTTGGTTGCCTAGTAGTACTTTGAATGCTTATTGGCCCTCATATCTTAACCATCCAGGTTACAGATCTCAAGCTCTCTGTTGACCACTTGGAGAAAGAAAGAGATTTTTATTTTGCAAAGTTACGAGATATTGAGATTCTCTGTCAGACTCCAGATTTAGAAGATGTCCCGGTAAGTTCTTCTCTCCCATCTCTACCAAAAGAGAATTGATTGTGATGTAGTTTTTTTTTTTTTTGGTTCCCACCCGATGTCCGGTACCCACATTGGAGCCCGATTAAATCCGGATTAGTGCCGGGAAGTCCCACGTTGGGGGGTAAAATGCTCCCTAACAAAGGCAACTCCATACCTAAGGGGGCTCGAACCTGAGACCTTCTGGTTAAGGATGAAGGATTACTTACCACTCCACCCCAACCCTTCTTGGTGATTGTGATGTAGTTGCCTAGCTACCAAAAGCTCCTCTAAAGTGTGACTTTCTTGTGCATGTCTAACTGATAATAAACAAACATCTCTGAGAAGGATCAGCATATAAGTGATTGTACTTTGTGCGCTTATTGGGCTAAAGGAACTTTGTACCTCCCTTCTATTACATAACCACTGATAGTGTCAAACCCCTAAACTCAGCCCCTCCATAGCTTACAAATACTACACCAGTTGCTTGTGTCATGGATTTCCTTCATTAATGTTTTCTAATTGTAACATGTATTACATGGAAGGAGAGTATTTATATGTAGTAGTTCATTTTACTTTGCTTTCTTCTGAATTATGCTGGCTATGAGAAATTATTTGACCTTCTTTCTGCTATTTTTCCCATTATTTAAACATTTACACTGGCATCATGTCTGATACTTTAGAGATTTCCACTTACGTGATTGTACGTTGATTGGTAATTGTGTATAAGCATAATATTGAACACACTGCTCCTTCTGTATCTCACAGTTAGAGCATAGTTTCTTCATTATATCATTAATGTGTGTTACGAGTCATCTAATCAATGGTGTTGTGGTATTATTATTGCATTCCACAGATGGCTATGGCAGTTAAAAAGATATTATATGCTGCTGATGCAAGAGAATCAGCTTTGGCCGAAGCTCAAGAAGTTCTAAGTCACTCCGTGGATGGAAGTAAAAGCTGAACTGGAATTGGAATATGATAAGAAAGAATTGCGTGCAGTAGTTTCTTAATTGTAGAGGTTACTGTTTCATCTTTGGTGAAATGTTGCTAAGCTTCTGCTGTGTACATCCATGTGTTCTTTTTTTGGCTTTGAAAAAAGTCTTCTCTAATGTGTACTTGATGGAGATATCTCCAGTGAAGCGGAATTTGTATTTCAAATTTCGATGTTGAGAGACCATATTAGTCAACTTTAATTGAAAGAGTACCATGAAGGTACATATCTTCCACAAATCAAAAGCTTCTTCTATTTTTCCTCTTGTTATATTTCTAATTTTCTCTTCCCTTTTTCTTTGTTACTTTCAAATTTCAAGAACGAGGCTTTTCTATCCAGAGATAGATTACACCATCTTCTGACCTTTACACCAAAACTAGAAGTATTGCTAGTTGAATTGTTATATGTTCAGCATGAAAAAGAATTTTCAATGTAAAGAACTTAGGAATGGGCATAAAGCTGAAAACAAAAAGGCACTCATTGCCATTACACTGATGCTAGTTATAATGTGTTTCCACATGATATTCTGACAGCCCCGCATGCACGATACAAAGTGGAAAAGTAGACATATTAGCAAGATTAATAAAATATTACTAATTGAACAAGACTCTCCTCACCATTATGCTAATGTTCATTGAAAAGATCTAATGTTTTGGCACAAAGATACAAGCATCTTTGCTTGATGTACCAGAGACCGATGCATTATGAATATGTATTTTTACTATCGTCGTCCATGGCCAGGCCGGTTAAGGAACAAGTTTAAAAGGCGCAGGTAGTGATTTGAAAGAAGCAAATGAGTGGATGCGTTTGGAAAGTGAGTTTTGAAAAAGAATACAGGTAACAAAATAAGAAAAAGACTAATGTGAATCGAATTCACTTCTTTTGCATATAACAGAATTCACTTCTTTTGCATATAACAGAACTCAAGTATGCCGTCTACATATATTCCTAGTTGATTCAAGTACACCTAAGTACTTAAGGGTCGTTTGATAGAGTGTATAAGAATAATATTAGTAACACTTGCATTAATTATACATAGATTAAGGTGCTATTTGTATTTGTATACTCGTAGTGTTAAAACATTTTTTCTACAGTAACATTATCAACATTGACAAGATTTGGATCCTCGGATCAATGTCAAACAAACAAAAAGAAGTCCCCATACTTCTTTACACAGTTAGGAAAAAGAGAACCGCATGAAGTGGGTAAGCACAGGTGCTTCAACAGCTCAATGAATTCAAACGAGGAAGAACATATCACAGCCTGTTGATTATTATCATGAATTTCATTTCCTTTCACCTACTCATCATAGAAACAGCAGCCTTCAGTTCATCCTAATGTGTACTACGGATATTAGCTCCACTCTATATGCAAAATTGAATGTACACTTTCCGATAGAGAGACAGCTTCATTAGTATCAAACCTTTGTATAGGTAATAAGACTTTTTCCCTTGAACCAGTTGGTGTGCATCTCATCGTTCTCATATTTTCATGAGTGATAAACTTTCAGACATCGATGACACCCAACTGCACATGCACAGAGATGCAGATAACTTCCATTAAAATGTATTTGGAATAACAAAATCTTCATCAAATAGTTACCCACTACTTGTGGTTTCACATGATGCAATTGAGTACCGATGTGATCCTTTTATTTATGATGGGAACATAAAAAAAAAACTTAGGGTCACTTCTGCATCATAGCAAGCCAGAGAATCCTCCTATTGATGCAAATAGGGCATAGGCCCTTCATCCACTTCAAAATGCAGAAAACTTTGATTTAGACAACAGATGACTGGAACTATGAATAATAGCAATATTCGTGAACAGACAAATAAACAAGCAACAAGCTACAAATTAGATGTGGGCCAGTGGAAAGATGATTTTTTGGGATGGACATAATTAACTTAAGTAAATATACTGAGTTAAGTATATGTAGAGTCAGATTATGGTCTAATATTGCGAGTTTGTCAACCAAATAACAGGATGGACATGTATCAACCGTATGATAGGATCACTATGTCACTTGGTATACAATTCTAACAAGAGTTTTATCAAAAATAGCTTCTCTCGGAAACTTCATGCACGGGGAGGGGTTTATCTTTAACAGATTTCTCATTCTTGATTAGAGAAGATGGTGCGAGTTTGCTTTTTGTCAAAGAAGTAATTTGTTAGAGAAGATTGTAACTGACAATTTTTTTTTCCCCAAAGCATAATTAACCACACTGAAAAAAAAGTTAAATGGAATAAATAAGTAATCTCGACACCTACCATAAATCTTCAGTGATCAGCAGAAAAGTGCAAAAGGAATAGGAGTATTACGAAATCCTAGCTGGATGGTTTACTCTTTCTTGAAACAAGGATCAAGGCACTGTCATCGTCGAATGGATCAGATTTTGTGCAGAACCATCCTGATCTTGCAGTGTTGCCCTTTACCTAGGTAAAAATCCAGAAGAAAAAACACAAGAATAAGAACACTTCAATGAAAAGTAGATACAGCCGGGAATAAGGATAGAGTTCTATAAGGGGATGAAAGTTGTCCCAAGTGCAAACTAAGTCCTATCTGGATTGAATAACAGCAGAAGCTAAGAACTGCTCCTGAATTCTGGAAAGAAAAATTCCAGATGCAGGGCTTAAGAGGGTGTCTTCCAAAGTCAACGAGCACTCAAGCATGTTACACATACATGCTAGTATATCTTATGTTCCTCTAACATATCTCTAATTATCTGCAATTGGTAATCACAACCTATTTTGTTGAAGTACCTTGACATAAAACAATTATGGGGCTAAGCTACAGCTATTTCCATTCTCCACTCAGAGAAAATAATATTATAAAAAAGAAAAAATTAGCTTCGACAGAGTACTGAACTGGATATAATCTAGTACCCCTTGTTACTAGTTCTAATAGTTGTGATTATTATTTCTGTTAGGCACTCTTTTTCACATTTATTGGTTCTACATTCTCTTACATAGATCTTTTTGTTTCTCCTTTCTTCTTTCTCCATGCTAAGTCAAATGCTAAAATTATTTATCAGGTACTTAATTTGACTTAATTTCTATCAAAGTTTTTGGGCTAGACCTGGACACGTAAAAGAAGCAGCTGGATGTAACGATAAACAATTAACCACTGAATTATGATTTATTTGTAAACAAGGGAATTTCCAAATCTAATTTATAATTAGTATACACACATTTTCAATTATCTGCAGAATATATTTAAAGATGTGATGAATATATTAAGCAAAAGGGTCTACCTGCGTCATTAGAGATTTGATGACTTCCTTAGCAGCATTATTTTTGTCTGTTTCTATTCTAGCTTCTTCAGTTTTCTCTTGTAGTTGAGTTGATTTTTTCTCAAGCTCAGCCTCTAAGAATAGGGATCTCTGGGTAAGAATCTCTACCTGCATGGGGTATATCTCAGGTGCAATAGAGCACATACAAATCAACTTATACCACAAATTTGTTTGTTTGAAAGGATAAGTAAAACTGCATACAAATAAATTAGTTTACTGTGACTTTTAACCTGGCTTCAATTTCTAATTAGTTGGTTCTTGGACTATTTCAAGAAAAACCTTTGCAAGACAGGTACCAGTATTTAGTGCAATAAGTAGCTATGCTATATTAAAATACAATCTTTCTCAATGGACAGTAAGATATTGTGCATGAAAAAACTATTTTGGACCAATCAGGATAAACTAAAACAAAGTTTTTTCTTGATATTATTATCATCCGTTAGCCTGTTGTTCCATCCACTGTAAATATGTTTCCACGAATAGAAGGATTCTATGAAAAAAGAGGTCATTTATCCGAATAGCTATTGACATTCTCTAAGGAATAAATGATGTATACCTGCAGTGTGAGAATTGAAGTACAAGAACAGTTGGATTATAGTTAAGTGGTGTAGAACTTTTAAGAGTAACTACTTGATTTCAATTAGTGGAATTCAAAAATAATTTCAACTAAATTGGAATAAAGGATTAAGTTGTTGATCTAATTAGTGACTTTTATCTAATGTGACTCTTTTGAAACAATTTAAGAACAGCTCAAATTATGATATTATGGGTGAAAACAGTACCAGCTAAAGAAAAATATCTAATACAAAAGACGTCTTAAAATAAGATGGGATAGCAGAGCAGTAAATTGGAGAAAGAATGTTAACAGAAGGCCAGGTCTCTTAAATAATAGATGCAATATAGAGGAGACAGGAAAAGTTGGTGCAAGATAAATGTTCTAAAAATCTCGCGTCTTTTGGTTATACTAACAATATAAGACGTCTAGTGAAGGAGAATAATAAAATAAGAACATCAATATGAACTGAATCCAAGTATTAATTGGAAATTGAACTGTCTAGCAGCATAGTTTTCAGAAGTCGTAACCATATGTGCAAGGAGATACTATCTAAAAGGGAAACTGTATCCATGACAAGTTGGTCTTATGAGGAAGTTGATATTTAAGTTAAATGGTACTTCAGAAAAACAAATCTAAATGTAATTACAATCAATACTTTTGAATGATATACAATTAGTTAACAAGTAACAGCAACTTTGTGAACCAAACCAGGATATCCTAAGTGTGAATAACTTACTGTCAACCACATGCAGCCCGGCCATTATATATACTTCTTTTATTCTTTTTTCCTTCATTGGGCTAGTGAGTGATGGTTCCACTAAGTTATATAACAAGTTCAAAGTCATTCCATATGTTCCCAAATGTGATTTTAATTCTCAAATATAGAAAAATAAAAACTGATAAGTAATTTTGATATTTAACATTAAACATGTGTCTTCTACTTCAATGATTCTTCTAGGTATGACAGAATGCAGCAACAGTGGCCCTGAAAGATTTGGGCACCATTCTGGTGTGTTTTTGGGGTACAGTGAGTGGTGCCAAAGGATGATAGAAGCTTAATGTCATGCTGACCGGAACACAGGAATAGCAGCAAACTGAAACAGATTTGGAAAACCATCCCACAGCCCACTGGGCATTATGTGGCTTATATGCCTACAGATAAATAAGAGATGCTTTGAGTAGAATCTACAACATCTATCTTTTGTAAAATACAAATGCATACAGAGCTTTTATGTCTGGTGCAAGGAAAACAGATTAGAAGATCTCTTTGCGAGTTTTTGGACTGAAGCATACAGAGATTTTATGTCTTGTAATGAAGTCTTTGTAATACTTCTTTGTACTTTTATTGCAGTACCTTCTTGGTACTAGCTTTAATAAAATTACCCTTACTTTATCTGGGAAAATAAATGCAGCAACAAAGAGGGTTGGCAAAAGTTCTTGGCAATTTTTACCTGCTCCTTCAATATGGAAATTTCCTTTTTCAGACTTTCACTTGTTTGCTTTGAATCATCAAGATCCACTTCGTGATTTGCTTGTGCAGCAAAAGCAGATCTCAGTAACACAGAATTAGATGAACTTGATTCAAAAGAAGCAGGAGAACCAGCTTGAGAACGACTTGTTGATCCAACAAAAGAAATAGACAATTTCTCAGGGCAACTAGAAAAAGACAACAATGGGCTTGATGTTTGAGATACTTCACTCTGAGTATTGCCATTAGGAATTGGAGAGACATTGTCAGAGTTTGAATCTTGCTTCTGGTTCTTTCTAAAACGTTGATCGTCAGACCTGAATGAATTGAATGAGGACAGCCTAGAGAGAAGGCCTTTTTGTTTGGAAGGCGAGGTCTCTTTCCTCCTCTCTCCAGTATTCTTCTGTAAGCTTCCAATAGTGGCCTTCGGTGGTAGACAAGTCAATCCAATATCCAAGCCCCTGTTCAATTTAGTAAAACAATCTTCACACACACGATAAGGTTTGTTCATTTTTGGAGCCAAAGAAGCTCTTACAGATCTTCTACTGGTGCATACTGTGCAAAAGACAAGCCCACAGTTGTAGCAGTTATGACGTTTTCGTCTGAGATTAAATGGACTCTGGCATCCAGCACAATTGGAATTATCAGCAACAGACACTTCTCTGTGTAGACAAATGGCTGCAGAAAAATTATTTCCACAGACCACATCCTTTACTTTTTTTGCTTTCAGCGCTTCGACCAGTGTAGGAGTGTTCCTATCATGATTGTCCCCATGTCCTAGCTGTCCATTTCCTCCCTTTCCCCACGTGTAAATCTCAGAGTTTGAGCTCAGGGACACTACATGGAAAGAGCCACAAGCTATTTCTTCAATGAAACAATCCGTAATTTTTCCTTGAACACGAGAAGGAAACTTCCCAGTACTTCCAGGAATTCCTAGTTGCCCATAATCAGCTTTCCCCATTGTATATACTTGCCCTAATGTTGTCAGAGCAACTGTAATACTATGGCCACAGGCTACTCTACTGAAGTTAATGCCATCCAACTGTACAACTTTGCATGGAGTGAGTCTAGAAGCATTATCTTCGTGTCCAAGTTGTCCGTCATCCCCATTTCCCCAGGTGAAAAGCTTCCAAGGTGGGGAATTACAAGAACTGGAATCGTCAAAAGAGAGCTCTACCACAGCTGCAGTGTGCCAATGCCCACATGCCACTCTAACTGTTCTTAGTCCTTGTACAGTTTCAACTTCCCTAGGAATACCAATGCTACTACGATCCCCATGACCTAGAGCACCAAATGTTCCATCACCAAAAGTAAAAAGCTGGCCAACAGATGTTATAACAGCTGAATGCCAAGGACCACAAGAGACATATGAGACATGCTTACCAACTAAAGGACCCCTTACTTTTTTGGGGATCCAGTGACTGATTCCAGTATCATGCCCAAGGAGGCCAAAGTTAAAGGTACCCTCACCCCATGTAAAGAGATCTCCACTGATTGTTGTGGCACAAGTATGATAATCTCCGCATGCTGCTGATGTAACATTCAACCCACAGAGAGTGTCAATAAGTTTTGGGCTAGAAACGTCAGATTCTACTCCATGCCCTAGTCTGCCATTTAAGCCCTCTCCCCAACTAAAAATCTCTCCTTGCTTTGTGATTAGTACGGCATGTCTGCTCCCACAAGCAACATATTGAGCATCAAGTAGTAATGCTGATTCCAAGGTCCTCGGCAAAGGTGCATCTCTTCTTGCAGTTTCAAATTTTCCAAGTCCACACATCCCACCACCAAGCAGGCCATCACCAATTCCTTCTCCCCATATTAAAATGTCGCAGAGGGTATCAGTATTTGCGAAAGATCCCTGGCTAGATGAACTAATGGCACTGGAGAAACTAGATTGGATAGTATCTGCAGAGCTCTGCCCAATTTCATCATCTAAGTTTCCATATGATCTTGAGTTGAGCGAACTAGCAGCAAACTCTCTATGGGAAGAACACTTTGCCGCTGAATTATAAAGTAAATAGTCAGAGAACGCTCTTTCTAATCTCTTTTTTGGAGGACTCTGAGATGGAACTGAACCCAATAGATTTTTCTTTGGGTCCTGTCATGAGAACAAAAAGGGAGTCAAGACCATAAATCAATCAACTTAATGATAAATTCATCATTGTAGGTACCTCATAGGGTGTACTGCTGCTTCCACTACTACTTGACAAAGCAGAGTGAGAACTTCGTTGTGTCATAGAAGGTGAACCATCAGAATATGCTATATCATGTCTTATATCGCTTGTCCACTTTTGACAGTCAACCCGAGATGTCAAGGTCCTGAGAGCAACAAACCAGACTTCTGCCTCTTCCTTATCTTTGCAGATCTGTCAAAGGGTTCAGTTTGTTGATTCTATAATCTAAAGATGTAAAATTCTTCTAGAATTCTCCATTTTTCTATTAATAGCAATGGTCTACTACAATCACCGTACTCTGTATCATCCAATTATCTTAACTCTGACAGTTCTAGTCCATATACTTTGTAAATACATAACACATGCTATAATGATGACCTTTGTGGCAACCATATCTAACCAGTAATGAAAATTAACTTTTTGCGAGGACAGAGGTTCATATTATCCTGCTTCATTAACCCACTTAATCTCTGGAATTTAAAGAATGGGAATTCTCACTCAATAGGAAGGACACAAGCATTTGCATCTCTATAATATCAGTGAAGTGATGGCATGCAAGTACAAAGATATACACTTTCTTAAATGTTGTATTTTTACCAACGAAATGAGCAGTTACTAAAAATCTACAATATATTATTCCTGAAGCAAGCATATTACTCAAAGTGCATATATCATGAAAATACAGATGAACTGTGTTCATGATCGGCATAGTAATAGCAAAGATACCATTCCTTTGAAGCATGAAGACTGGCTAATGTTGACCAATACAGAAAGTGTCTCCCATCTGCAATTAAGCATAAAGATACAATTTCCAAAGTTCTGCCATCTCCTCATACTACTTGCATAAGTTATTTCATAGATTTACATTTTACTAAAACAAAAAGGCAACTAAGGTATGAAATAAAAATGCATGGCTAGAATTTTTAACCTCAAAAGAGAGTCAATCTATTAACTTTGGAAGGCATTCAAAGAGCTATCTGTTAATGAATCAATTAACAGCGGTTCAAACCTCAGGTCCATATATATCATCCCAATAATAAAAAATTTCTCTTAAGAAAAAAAAGATTGGGGATTATTTAAATCTCACACTTCCCCATACATAGGTAATTAGCCATATCTAACTGTTTGATGATTATTTCTACTCAAAAAGAAATATATAAATGAAGGAATTCCATTTTATGCAAGTACCGAAACTTAGAAGGGAATGTGACGTGCTCTAAAATGGTAAGTATTACTTACCAAATCCAAGGAACTTTTTCCATATAGAAGTGAAAATGACTGATATTCCTTCTCAGGTCTAGGAAACCGCTGAAAATTTGCCTACAATTTCATTTGAGACAAAACTATCAGTCGCACAATACCACTTAGGATGAAGTTTGGTGCGCATAATATTGAAAACGTAAGATCTTACAGTTCGTTGACCGGGAATAATCCTTGAAACCTGACTCAATTGAAGCTGTTTCTCCTCCTTTTCAACATACCATATCAGTCTTGTTTCATCCTGAAATTAGTCCATCAGAAGCAGTTGATGGATGATAATTTCAGAATGGATTACAAACCTCAGAGGAATACCCCTTATTTGAAGCAGAGAAATAGGACCCTTGTGTGTAAAAGAGTGTGTGTCGGGGGGGGGGGGGGGGTGTGAGGCGTGACTTGTGAGAGGGAGGGAGGGAGGGGAGAAGCAGCAGAACAAAGAAAGAAGCATAGAGCTGGCCTGGTTCCTAGGATGCTCTACACGTTTTTCTTACCAAGTTCTAACACTTTAACTTCAACTCAATCCTCTCTTTTGGCATGAGAAAGATATCACAGTATAGGAAAAGCAATTACACCAAGAAACCATGTAGCTTGAACAAAAGATATATCAAATTGAAAGTGTTGAGCTTTCCCTAACCTACGCTTTAAGGATTGGAAACCCAACCACATTTATTTCACCCCATCAGTTTAATATATGTTGATGAAAAAAATATGCAAAAAGATTGGGAAATAATGAACAATCTAATGCAAAGTTCATACAGTAGAAAGACGAAAAGGGCAGAACTTTGGCTTTCCGTTGCGTCCATACTTCAGTAGGTATGATCCTCTTTTTAAGGCTGTAATGGCCTGCAAGTAGCAAAAATAAGGATCTGTAGGTTGAAGATAACAAGCAAATCATGTATAAAAATTTAACCTTATCAGCAACAGATACTCCCTTATTCCTCAAATTAATAATCTTGATTTGTATGGTTATTACGAGAAGTTGAGACTATAAATTTTCCACTATTTAACAAGGGAAATCTAAAGGTCCAAATCTTAGTTTCTAGAGTTCTAAAGTGAAACAGGGAAAGAAGTCTGTTCAAAAGAGTGAACATGGAATCCATGTAACTATTTGTGGAGTATAATATAACTGACAATTTTCTGCTAAAATCATTTTGGAATTGAACTGAAAAGGAAAGTTCTATATACAGCATGGACCAAAGGGATTATTATTTTGCTAATGCGGGAGTGGAAGACAGACTACAACAAAAATAGTGCAAATTTATAAGCTCTTTTTATCTGACATTCCACGCCAAGAAAATATGTGCTAAAATATGGCACACAAAATGGATCTAATTGTGACAGCAATGCTAGCTTTTATCTCCTTTTTAACAGAGAATAACTTTTTTAGATATCTATAGAAGATAATCACATTACATGTTCTCCTGGAAAAAAAGAAGCAAACTGGTCGTTTTACAAGTAAAATCAATTAATAACATGCAGTAAAGTAAATAGGTATCGGTGGTGGAGGAACCAGAAAAAGAAATAGCTAAGGATCCTTTATGTTATCTAAAGTTTGACTTCTAATTTTAAATTTATGGTCATAATGGATATATTGCTGCTTATTGCAGGTATTGGGAGCAGTTGTTAATATATGAATTTGCAAGGAACCTTCTCTCTTTTTGCATCATCGGTCTTGATAAACAAATATAATGTAAAGGTCTGAAAAGCAAAAACATAGGTGTTGATGTAATTATTGTCATGGTTCTATTCATTGCATGATTAGGTGAGCCAGAAGGATTACTGTACTTCTATTACCTGCAGTTTGTATTCTTTTCCTTTATTGAATAAATGATACAAACATTTATAGTATTATTTCGCAATAAGAAGCCAACTTTCTCATAATGGTGTGAGAGTTTTTTTGTTCTCAAAAAAGACCTATTCCTGGAGGAAAAGGAGTTTTACGAAAGCACAATGTGGAGCTGTTACAGTGAAACTAATTGTTTACCCTTCCTCAATATCTGCTCTGTTCAAAAGCAGCAATAAACAGAAAAAGTTAGCAATAAACATCACCTGTTCTACATTCCTCTCTCCAAGACTGTTCTTCTGTACGTTGTTCATTAAGCTGTTATATGAACGCTAGCACTTTGATCATGACAGTACCAAACATCTGGTAGCTGGCAAAAGAGCTCCCATAGTTCCTCCATAGGATGACTTCTACGTACAAGAGAGTAAGGATACTAATATCGTACAAACTATTTCAGAAGAACCAATAAACATGAATAAGCATAAAATAAGGAAAATGGTTTTTGGAAGCATCTCAGCACGAACTATTAAGAAATGACATTTTTTTCCCAAAAAAAATGATTTAAGATTACTTTCCCCTAGTAGTATCACCTTATCAAACAAATTAGTTGCATCAACTACATTTAAATAAAATATCCTAGCATGTAGCAATTACATCTAAAATCTAAGAAAAACCTCCTTGAATATCCCGAATTACTACTGTTCATGACAACATCGGCGTCCTATTTAATAGTAATCAACAGCACAACTCCCCAACTATAATCGCGAATACATATCAATATCACGTAAAAACATTATACCAAAAAAAAAAAATCATACACCTATATTCTCCGTTCAAAATTCAGCAGAAAAACAGCATCAGAACCAACAAGGAGCTAGGGTTTATGTCAATGCGAACCAATTTACACACGTTTGAACAGTATATTTAACAGAAACACAGCGTTAATTTAGTAAAAAAAATTCAAGGAAAATGATAACGAAACTCATAGTTTGTGCTTCCACTGAGATCAATACAGGTAATTAAAGAGCACACTCACTGTCAACCGAGGTCGATTCTGGAAAAAATCATAAGCATTAGAGGAACTCCTCTTCTTTAGGCTCCGCAATCGAACGAACAGAGGAAATACGAACGGAACTCAGAAGCGTAGATTTTCGATTTGCTAGCAAACCCGAAGCCTCAGTAGATTTCTCTATAAGCAAAATTTGTCGGATCGGAAGGTGCGGAAGAGAAATGAGAATTTGGCAGAGAGTTTTGTGAGGAAATTAGTGTGGTTTTTGCTCTCTCCTTCAACTGTGAGCAGTACGTAAGTTATTGCGTGTGATCGAAATGAAATATATACGTAGCAGGGAATTCTTTTCTTATTTGGTGGTTCAATGGTGAAATTATACCTTTGTTGATGCCACGTAGTCAACGAAATATGAATCTGTTGCGGAAGATAGTGGGGTACTACTGTTACCAGTGACCTTTTCTGTTTTTCTCAGTTTTTTCTCCAATCAACTAACTTCCCGCCTATTTATTCCCACCTGGGTTTGTTATCTACCTTCCTAATCTTGCATTACTTTTTCTTGCATATTTCTAACATTTAAACAACTATATCTTTTAGTGTAATTTTTTTTTATATATATCTTTAAATATTTTGAATTATAATATTTTTTTACGTAATTTTTAAAAATGTAATTTTATTTTTAAAAATTAATTTTTTTCATGCCCAAATTTACGATCAAATTTAAATTATGCCACATAAATTGAGATAGTAAAAATATATTACCTTTCAAAAAGATTCATGACATAAATATTTGTAGTCATAGAAATATTATTACTGTACGCACATGTTTTAAGATCTCAAATCCATTTTTTCTTTTATTTCTTTATAAATTGTATATTGATTCAAATTGTATTTCATAAACTAAAACAGGGGAAATAGTAACTGCGGAGTCGCATTTTTTTTTTCAATCGATTTCAATATTGTTTTCTTCTCTTCTCTTAGCATTTATTAAGCTAAAGGATTATTACCTCTTTAACAATTTATTACGCTAAAGGATCTTTTGTGAAAAGAAACAGAATGTTCTCCTCTCTTTTGCTTATAGAGAGAGGCGGGCCTTTAGATCCTTCTTTGGTGTAATAATTTCCACAGTGTAATAGTACTAACATATTTCATACTAAATTCTAAGGTTGGAATAATTAGATGTAGAATTTGTAAAAGGATGTTGAATAACAACTACTCCGTTCATTCCATAATGATGTATGATTGTATTTAGCCAAACATAGAGTCAAACATATATATTTTATTGACTAGTATAATATAGTGATGAATTTATGATAATGGAATAAGATATAAAGCACTGATTGAAAAGTTTGTTTGATAGAGAAAATTTTTTATCAATTATCAATTAATATTTAGAATTTGAAGGTTTTAATGGATTTAAATTATTTAATTTGTACAAAATTAAAAATTGTCAATTTTGGGTCACCCCACATCGAATGGTTTGTTGTATCACATGATACAAGGTAATGCATGTTTAATGAGTGATTCTCTTTTATAAAAATAAAAATGAACTATCAAGACAAATTTAAAAACATTGGGTAAACTGAACTTCAATATTAAACCAATTGGGATTTACTGTATATCTTCTTTCAACGCTCTACAATAATCAAATAATTATTTAAAACAGCATCAAGAAATTGGGCATTTGGTCTAGTGGTATGATTCTCGCTTAGGGTGCGAGAGGTCCCGAGTTCAATTCTCGGAATGCCCCCATAATTATTCTTTTTTTTTTTTTGTCTTTTTCTCAGTATGTTTAAACTTTAAACCAACTTCAACGTCTACCAAAAAGTTTATCAAAACTTTAAACCAACTTCAACGTCTACCAAAAAGTTTATCAACTTGTTCACCTTTTGTTTGGTATAGTTATTTTATTTTTTTGAATCACTTGGTACTTAATTTGCAAGATATTCTATTTTGTTGATACTTAATTTGCAAGATATTCTAAATTTTGTGTCTTTTTCTACCACTAAGTTTAAACCAACTTCAACGTCTACCAAAAAGTTTATCAACTTATCTTACCAAAGGTCCCAAGACCTCTCTAGATTGACAAACAAAAGGATCATCGAGTAACAAAGAAAAGTTGAAGACCATTATTGAAAAGTTTAAGTGCCTAATACACTTTCAGGCTGCTCCAGTTTCCTGTGTCAAGCGGGAGTACAACGCAGCACTCGCTTGCGTATTTTAAAAGTTGCGTTAAGTCAGGCAAACAATCACAGCGACTCCACTCAGACTTCGCTAGTGATCAGAGTAATAGAAAGCCAAAGTTTTGATTGTGATTTGTGATGAAATCTCCTAATCCAGCTGGAAGATAAATAGAGGACGATTCTCATTATCACTAACAAACTTCTTGAAATTATCAGTTACAGACAAAAGTATCTAGGAGAAAAGACTCGGTAACAAGGATGAGTAGTATTAATTTATATAACATTCATAGGTTAGACGATTGTGAAAAACTCTATAAAACAAAAGATAGAAGTCCACATGGAGAAAGACCAAACATCAGTTTCAAAGCGCCTCTTTACAACAGCAGATAGATCTCTGCCTTTCCTAAAGTACTGGAGCAGTAGAAACCAAACAAAAAGAACTGTAGTGATCAAGGCTCAGTATCTGTAGTCGTCGTCATAAAACACATAATTGCTGGTATGGGTATTTCGTTCTCTGTCAGCCTGCAGGGAAATAAACTGAAATGAGCCAGTCCTTGAAAACATGAATTTTGCAGTTTCAGAATACCTCAAGTCACTTGGTTTCCATGAGTCCGACATTTCCTCAAAATATAAATAACACAGCGAACTGATTATCATACCTTGTGGATCATCTCCTCAAATGCTTGGGTTCCATGTTCTTTTATGTATTTCTCTGCAGCAGTCAGGATGTCATCTGGCTTACTAAAGACATCCTTCTTTCGTGGCACATACCAGATGTTAACTGCTTTTCGTTGGACAATATAAGTCCTAATATAATGCTCATACACATACGCAGCACCATTGAAGTAAGGTATGACCAACCAGCAGGTCGCTATCAGTTTTGCATATGACCAGAAAGGAAGCCTGACATAGAAAGTGAATAAAATATATAATGAAAAAAATCCAGATCTGGCATTCGGAAAAGATTTAGCGATCATCTAAACTCACTAGAAGCAAACTGATATAAGAAAAAACTCATGTACCATGCCAGACAAATGTGTTTCTATCAATCCGTTTTACTCACTTTTTCCTTTCAGTGGTCAATGGGCTTCTTCAGAAAATATGATGAGTTCGAAAGAAAGGGACAACTATGACAAGAAACATGACCCATAGTTAGAAGGAAGAGTGGGTGACGGGGAGAAAGTGTTCCTAACCTTACCTCAATATGAAAGTACCTTGTGCTCAAACATATCATTTCAACCAAGGTAAGGTCAACTAGCTCATTTTTGCATTTATCTTGACAATCCAGTTTCTTATACAACCATATTCACAAGAAATTGTCAAACAGATAGTTATTAAAATCACTGCTCTTGCTTCAAATACACTAGTGAAGACTCCACTATATGAGTACTAACCCACTTGGTAATCATTCAAAACTTTTGTCAATCATGACAGCTGCTCCAAGATGTCACTGTACATGATTTCAAAGGAACATTTACTTAACCATCAAAATCATTTTCACCTGGCCTAACAATGTTTCAAGCATCATTACTTTGTGACCCCATTTTTTCTATGAGTATGGTTTGTTGAAGGACTGTTGACTTACAATTCCTATTCCTTCTGATAGCAAACTGCAATCAGCAGATAATCTTTCTCTTTCTTAGGTAGTGCATCATCACTCACCACTTGTTCGACAATCTACAACACCAAACTTTTTTTTGTTTTTAATAACCATTGCGTCACAGTCAACTTGTGCGCACCTTGACAAAATTCCACGGATAACTGCTACCTTTCACCAACACTTGTACCAAATAACTGTGTCCATCAAGGCTTGGATAGATGGGAAGAAATCACTTAGTGTTAAGCCTCTATCTACCAAGTTAGTAAAACTTAAAATCATTGTCACATCATCACATAAAAGTGTGTAGTAATTCAAAGTCTCCGCATTCTTCTATAACAACTAATTAGAGACTAGGATGGAACAGAATTAGATTTGGCAAATGAAACCAATCCTCAAAGGCTTGTAAAAAAAGGTTATTCACAGTCATCATCCGTTTATTATTTCCATTCCATCCCGACCTAAGGAAAAGCAAATTTAATAATTGAAATAACCATGGAGAACATAAATCCCCAAAAGGAGAATAATCGTAGTGCTCCATCTACAAGTGATAAACAGAAAATAAATTCTCCTTCTCACAGAATTTGAAAAACACCAACCGAAAAGAATACACAAATCTCAACCGAGCAAAAATTACCATTCAATAAGCTTGGCAAACGTCAGCTCAAAGAGTGTAATCATAGAATACAAAATCCAATATGTAAGCCATTGCTGATCATCCACAGGGGATTTGGTCTCAATAGCCCTAATTGAGGCGTACCTGTCAAATAACCCAAAACCCAGTACCAAAACATCACATATGAAGCCATAAGGGGAAAAAAAAGTAAAATCAGCAAGTGTGAACCCACTTACAGAGGATACACCAAACTAACCACCGGCCTGCAATTTCAAACGCACAAGAGAAAATATAAATTAGGTTCACAAGAATAAATTGCTCCTAAATTCGTCCATCATCTATGAATTAACTAGGGAAAAAAACACAAATACTAAGAAAAAGGAGTAGGTATCGAAGATTGAGGAAGAAGAGATACCCAGCAAGAACATCAAAGTTGCTGATTATGACCTTGAGTAAGCTTACTATACCTCCTCCAGATCCTCCCATTTTGCTGAACTAAAAAATTACTAAAATTATGAGTTGTAAGTCTGAGATTTGCAGTGGTAGTTGCAGCAGCAGAAGATGGGTGTAGATTTGGGAGATGAGAATGAGAGTTATTGCTTTGTGTGTTCAGAGAAGAGTAAAGTTACAGAGACTTCTCTCCTGTCGTTTATATTCCAAAAGAAACAAAATAATGCAGCTAGTGTGTTTCTATTTTTCAATTATAACTACTTCCTTGTGCTTGTGTGCTCCGATTAATTTCTAGATAAATTTTGAATTCATTATATTGTGTTAATTTTATTTACTTTATTAAATAGAAATTAATCAAACAAATTAAATATTATTCCTTAAATTTAGATTTTTAATATTATATTATTACTTCTTTCATTTCAATTTATGTGATATCATTTAATTATCTATGAAATATAAGAAAAATAAATAGACTTTTGAAATTGGTGAAATAAGTTTTAACTATTTATATGATCGTAAATTATTTTATTAAGAATAAATAAATTATTTTAAAATATAAAAATATGACGTTTTTTTTTTGACAGACTAAATTCATTATAGTGAATCTGCTTTACTAATTATCATTTTCAGTTAAAGCCATGATTGGTACATTATAATGTCCATATCAGGAGAAAAATTATTTCCACTAGCAAAAGAGAAGGAAGAAATTAAGAAGGGAAAAAACTATTTCCACAATAACATAAAGTTGAAAGCTAAAAAGTATGAATATAACTTTGGCTCCATCTGTTGTGCAATTATTTTACTTTATACTTGCTTCTCACGTTTCCCTTCTCACTTTTGATCTCTTATTGTAAATTAAAAACTTCTCCACGAAAAAAAATTAAGGTCAAATTAACAACATAATAATATAATGAAAAAGGAAAAGAAGAGAAAAGGTAACTAGAGTCTATAATTAAATTCACTGTTTGTGGGGGTAACAAAAAAGCAAAGTTCGTTAGAATTAGGTAGTCTAGTTTGATTGTTACCTTTTAATCTTCAGTTTCACAAGAATTATAAAATGACCATGATTTTTTTCTGCAAAAATATAAAAAGAAATGTTTCTTGCAGTAAACACCTCAGGTTCAAGTGGAGAAAAATCATGTTGGGAGCGTTATTTTCAAATAGATCATGTACGTGATTTAAATTTAATTAGAGCTTCAATACGAACTTCGAACACTGAGAAAAAAAACACCTTCACGTAAAAGATGAGTTGGCTGAATAAAAAATTGACAATATACGTACGACCATCCAACAATTCAACCAAACTTTGCGGACTTGTATATTTGTCCCTTCGTACCCATTCTTATTTTACACAAAAGACCATTTTTGGTAGGTTCTAGTGAAATCCAACTTAAAACAAGGGAGTGCAAGATCTCAAATGAGAAAACCTACTTCTTATTTTTGGATGGTTTATTAAAATAGTCCTTTAAATATATTTTTAAAAAATTTAAAACATTTTTTCTATCTTTAAAACACGGATCAACTTTGTATATACTTTAACCTTTCCAAACATCACTTTTGTAATTATAGTGTGTTGTTATTTTTAATAGTTTATACTATCAAAAGTGGGCATATTTTAAGTTATCAAAATTGTCAACATTGTAAAACAACTGTTGATTCCCCTCAATTTCTATTTAATTTAATAGCAAACATCTGTTAAATATTTGACGAAAACTGAAATCGCGTTTCATAAATTTAATGGAAGGACAAAACTACTGTAAAAAAATATATCCAAGTGCCTATTTCAAACCAACTCCCAAACACGAGACCAATTCTGTCATTTTCTTAAGATTTCTACAATAATAATGGTACTTAAAGTCACTTCTCTGTCTCCTACCTTGTCAAAATAGAAGGGACTAGGACTAATTTTGGCCACCTTAGAGAAACCCAGAGCTTGAAAATGACCTCAACAGTTAGAACATTGTTAGAGTTCAACATCAAAATCCATAGACGTCACGTCAAGCGCCTATTTACAGGTTTTGTTTACCAACATATTTCTGTATATCTAACACTGCTATGTTATGGCTGATCTCAACTGATACTACCTCGATGCTCGACAGACAAACTAGGTTATTGCTGATCAAAATACAACAAAAAGGTTATATACAATGGAGAGCTGCAAGTCCAAAGTATTGCTGAATCTGCTGCTGCTGCTTATCGCCTAAATCTACATTATCTAACTAATTATACATGCCATTCCCTATGAACGAATGTCTCGTTTCTACTAGACTACTATTATTATGCACCATCTTGAACCTCCTGTCGCAACAACTGAGGCCTCTTTTCAAGGATTTGGGATGGCCATACATCATTTGGAGTGGGGTATCTGGGCTGTGGTTTCTTCACAGTAGATGTGGGCATAGCCATGGAATCTGCAGCATCAGGCGCTGGATAAGCCTGGGCCTGGGGATTAGAACTCAAGGGAAAGACGTACACAGGGTTCATCATCTGTGACTGCTGAAATGCATGCTCCGAAGCAGGCAATCTCATATAGTTAGTTTGTGAGGCAAACTCTGTGTGATGAATTTCAGGAGGAGCTAGATTTAGGTCAAGACTAGTCTCAGCTTCCCTTGCTTTGACCTCATTCTGCAGTTTGCTAATTTCAGCCTCTAGAGCTGTATTTTCATCCTCAAGCTCCTTTTTCTCCATGCTAAGCTGTCAATAAGACAGGTTTAGTGACTGCAGAAACAGAAAAGAATAACAGCAGAATATATGTGAAGCTGTAATGTATAGATTGCAACTGAGTGGATCAGACATCCTGGATGAGGAATGAAGGGCAAAATCAATCATTCATAAAAAAATGAATCCCACCGTCTTATTATTACATCATTTTTTGGTATCTTCCTTGAGTTACTGGAGAGCTCACATTAGATAATTAGACCGCCTGCTCATTTCAAAGGGGTGCAACTCTTCTCAGTTTGGACCTCATATTTATCCTATTTAGTGTATATACCATGTCCGTATAGTGGCACAATGTTCTATGTGTGAATCCAGGTTCAAACTTCAAAGGACATTAAAAAGAGAAAATGGGCAGCATCTCCAAGCTGGCAAAACTCCCAGAAATTAGGACACTTACATATTGAGATTCAGACAGCAAAGCTGTATTTTCTGTCCTCATATGCTTGATCTGAGAAAGCATGTCCTTTACAAATCGAGCAGCCTCACTCAATACAGAGGCTTTTCCATTCATCTGCTCAGATAGTTCTGCACCAATAAGGCACCCATGTCTAATAAATTAGCCAATCTATTTACTGAAAATGTACACTAGAGGAACCACTTCCAGGGATTTGTCAGAGGTGGACATGGGAAAGTTATAAGCAACCAAGAAATTACCAAGAGCATCAGCCAAACCAAGAAAAAGCTCATTCAGATGCTCTCTCTTCATTTTCTCTCTCTCAGCTTTGTGAATTCTTTTTGGAACTTTCTTCTGAATCTTCTTCCCGAGATGAGAGCTGTAACAAGAGAGCTTTACAATCAGTACTCATATAGATATGCCACTGATAATGATGCAGAGAGCAGTCAAAATAAATATGTCTACAAACGAACAAGGTATGGTTCTGGGCTTTTTATAATGTGTTAAACTTGTGAAAAAAAAATAGTTGCTGCCTAGCTGGTATCATCAACCACAAAAAGATCCCTACCGAGCTGACCAGTATGCCAGCTAACTCACATGAGATTTCTCTAGTATCAAAAGAAAAAAGGAAAAAGGATCCCAGAAATACAGAATAATTTTTTCTCCGTCCATGGAGGCATAAATCTGTTCTCTATCTACATAAGGGGTCAATGCCCTTGCAAATTTAACAAAATCAGAAGCTAAGCTTTGAATAAGAAGCAATTTTGGCATCAAACTTGCATGAAAAATCACATCCCCAGGAAGTTGACAAGCTCAAATGGGGATAGCAAAAAGAAGGAATTTATACAATCAAGGCAGAGTACCAGCAATTATGCTCTAGAAACCCCATGATAGACAACTGGTCTTGGAAACTCATTTGGAGGACCAAGCTGCCAACTAAGGCTGTTTGTTTTACTTGGAGTCTTGGACAGCTCTATATGAGGCATCTTAGCCAAGACAATCTAAAGAAAAGGAAAATACAGCTCCCAAACAGATGCTATAGGTGCAAAAAAGAGGCTGAAACCACCCGACATCTTCTTCATTGTGAGGTGGCCTCAAAAATATGGAACATGTTTTTTGTCTCTTTGGTCTTAATTGGCCACACCCCTCTCAGTTAAGGATGCTTATGAGAACTGCCTATGGAGAGTTGACAAAGTCATCAAGAAGATCTGGATTTTGATACCTGCTTGTATTTTTTTGGTGTATTTGGTTAGAGAGGAATGAGATGTTTTGATGGGTAGTCAACTTCGTATCTTCAAGGCAAGGTGTATTGCCAATTTGTATAGGTCCAATTTGTAGCGTGTTGTCAATGCACAACTTCAGGACTTTATTAACTCATTAGGCTTAGATGGTTTGTATAGTCGCCTAGAGATTTTTTATAAGCTCAAATGTCACATCTTGTAATTCTCGCATCTTCTTGATGCCTTTTATTAATACCACTTACTTTATCAAAAAAATCACATTATAAGTTCAAAAACAAAAGAGACCACAGGTTTATTGAAGATTCCCATACTTAAGAGAGAAAAAATGATAAGACATTCAGGCTACAAAAAGTGGAAGATCTAAAAGAACTGACCTATCTAATGATGTCTCGGCATCTGTGGTATCCTTTTCAACTATTGGAGCAGCATTTTCTGTATCCATCTCTTATTCGAGTCCACTGTGTAGACTTTGGTGAGAAACTCTATTGGTTGTCCTGAGAAAAGGAGAAAAGGGAACAAAAGGTAAGTTGCTATTGTTCAAAATTAGATACCAGTTGGTAAAGATGAACAAGCAACCTGATCAAAGTGTTACAATCAAGCTAAATTCATTTGAAGTAACAAATTTTCAGTGTTAACGCGGTATACTTCATTTAATCAGTCGATTTGCTGATCATTACTTCACCATCTATTTCCTATGATTTGCTATTAAACAGCGGAACACAAGCCACACCCTTAAATTGAGGTAAGTAAAACTCAAGCGAAGCAGAAACCTAAAAGAAAAATACTCTTTAATCCCCATTTTCTATAATTAATTATTTATTGATAAGAAAACATTTAGTTCCCAATTCCTCACCAAAGCAAGAACAAAAATTTTGTAAAAGAAGCCCTGTGAATTCTGAGCCTCTGCCTCTCTCGACGTAAAAAAACCTAATAAAATTTTGTAAAACCGAAACCCCAAAGAATTAGCATCCTAAATGAAGTAAATCATTTCAAACACACCACAAATAGGGCTTAAAGATAAGAATGATTAAAACTATAGAGCAATACATTTGATCTGAAATCGGAAAGAGGTAGAAAGAAAAATTATACCTGGATGGAATGGTGAGAGGAGAGTCGGAAAATGAAATTAGGGGAAGAAGGAATCAGGATTGGATGTTTTTTAATATGTTGTGGGCGGGGAGGGGCGTGTGGCGAGCAGCTGGTGGTGGGAAGAATCAAGTGGGGAACGCATGAGATGCGTGCCACGCGAGCTTTGTTTCTTTGTCAAATAGCAAAGCCGTACACGTTTATGCTTGCATTTTCCACTCGCTTCGCTTTTTCGCCCATGTCATGTCATCTTTATTTACCTTTCACACACGCCTCAAGGATTATTAAACCACCTCTCTTTATCCTCCAATTTTTATTTATTTTTTATTTTTAATTTACCCTTCATTTTATTTAGGTCAAAAGGTCCAAATTTTACCCATGAACTTTACAAAGAAGGTTATTTTTGGTTAATTGTTAGAGTAAGATCTCTTTTTTGTCATTTATTGATTAACGATATAAAATTTTCAACATATAGGTCAATTTTTATAAGGAAAACAGAAGATTTAATTCCATACTTTCTCATTGTCTTCAACACGCATATGCCTCAATGACTAGGTTTCTATTCCTTAATCTCAAAAGTAAATACCCTCAATAGTGATGTCAGAGCTTCACCTAAACCTTCTAATGCTAAACCCATACATAATATTCAATTCCTAAATCATTTACAACATCTAACAATATTATGGCCACCGAGATAGGTTTAATATATCGACAGAGGAAAATGGTAATGATGAAGGCGTGAAAGAGATCGTCTGATTTGGGGGAGATTTTTATGTCTTTTTTTTTTTTGTGTGTGTGTGTGGGTGGGTGTAGTTGGTGGCGAATTTGTTGTGGAGTAACAATAGTCTTAAGGTGGCATCTCTGAGGGTAAAGAGCGACAATGATCAACTTAAGAGGAAAGCATATGACATTAGTCAATAAGATAAAATTCAGCTCATTTCCCAACTTAACTTCTACACCAAAGACTTGACACTTCTGAAAATGTTCACCACATACTTTTAACAAACTTATATTATAAATTTTAAGTATCATGCAGAAAATGTTCAAATAGCAAACTATACATTGTAATATCCCAACTTTTAGCGCTCCTTTGTATAGATAGTGGAAGTGAATATAGCTGTACATCAGAATTCGTATGATCAATGTCTTTGACTCTGCCATACAGGGGCCGGTGGTGAAAGGTTCAATACTCTATTCTCATAGATTGATTCACACTTTCGAACAGCCAAGCTGGAACTTGCGGACTTTCATTCTCCCATCCAACGCAAGAGCTAATATGTCATATTCCTCAACGTACCAAAGCTCACCGACAGTTGCCTGCAACATTTGAAATAAATGTAATGAAGATCAGAAAGACATTAACAAAGCAAGACTGCTTTTTTAAAAATTTGAGCAATACATTAGGGTCCAACTAGGCATTTTATAATGACATGCTATATCTTCCGATGAGAGATATAGCTTCTCAAGCTAGCGTGATAGCATGACCACCCTTCAAAATGAATGATTTCTACTATAAAAAAGGAATCCTGACTTCACTAGGTGATCTCTATAACCTGGATGAGGTCCAAGTTTTAGCATCTTTCTCAAGCCCAGGAACAGTTCTATGGTATGAACGACCCACAACAAATTCCTATGCTCTAGAGCTCTAGAAGCTCTGTATACACACTATCTGATTAGAGTAAATCCTATTTGCAGGATGTTTAGACCACATGTTCCACATTTACTTGCAATCAGCTACAATCCATGTTACAAGGTCATATAATCCCAAGCCACTGCTTCATCAAGGTTTACAAAGAACGTTCCAACTTGTTTTACACCCAAACTGTTCACCTCCATCACTTCCCCAAAAATGCTCCAAGGAGCTGTGTTGCCTCTTTTGGAAGTTTTTTTAGGTAAAATAACGGAGAGTAAAATTGGCTTCTCTATGAAAGTGGGGAGACAACAAGACCACACATACTCAAAATTGGCATCAAGTCTTGCAAAATGGCATCCCATTTTGAGATTTAAGCTTCAAATTGTTTCCTCTCTTAAAACACATGTTGAAGTGTATGAAAGTGCCTCATAATCCTTCCAAACGCAGAATCATGAGTTCCAGACATGGCCAACACGAGCACATCATATGAGGGAGGGGGTCAATGCATTCACTATTAGGCGATGAAGGTTAATTTAGATAAAAACCAAAAATTACCTTAGTGCCACGGATTTTGTTGTTTAATCTACTCACGAGCTCATGGAGAAATTGGAGTTCTGAAACCTTATTTGCTTCCTGTGCAAGATAAAGGAAAGTTGAAAGAACAAGAAAAACATTCAATTAACCAAGTGACTATTTTTTGGGATGAAAATTAAGGGAAAACTCATCATAAAACTTTTCAAGGGAAAAAAGCGCTCTGGTTGAAATGATGTCTAGTCTTATTGTAGTTTATTTGGAGCCCAGACTGTGAGGGCGATTTTCCAACAAATTGTTACAGTCTCTTCAATTGAATCACCCCTTTTAAGATTTCAACTGAACTTCCTTCAAACAAGCATTATTATCTTTACCTTATTTGAAGTTCAAGTTGATAGTTTTGGTTTTCCTTCATCTTCCCGCGTTAAAAAAAAATTGTTCTTCCCTCTCAATAGTAAGATGCCCAAGACTAGGAAGCAAACTGGTAGCGTGGGAGTGATCTCCATCAAGATTTTACTGTTTGCCCCCATCCCCTTATGTTTTAACTCTTCTTGAACTATGACGAAGGTGTTTAACATCCTGACTTTTTGTAACTGCTAGTAGTTAATTAGTGCTATTTCCTTCTAGTACCAAAAACAACGTATCTCAGGGGACTAGGCAGTGATTTCCAGATTAAACATCAATAAAACAATAGATGATTAAAAATGCAGGCAACAGATCAAAGAAGCTCGTAATAAACTACCTCAGGCAAACTGCTAGGGTGTCCAAGAAGTCGGGCAAATGAGGTATGAAGCATTACAGCATCATACTGCAGCACCAAGGAAGTGTGGTCAGCAAATGTTAGAAATATTGATGTATTATTTTAACAGTACTATCTTGAGAAGACAAGAGTTTAAAGAAAATAGTCCTAAAACCTAAAGGGGGTGGACCATGAGTGGAAGAATCATGCAATAGCAATGGCTGATTTATCATTAAAGTTCATAATGGTTTTACTGCCAACGCTATATTTACAGCTTTCTGAATATATGTGAGTTAATTAGCACCAAGTGGTTGAAGTGCAAAGACATTAAGCATCTTCACTAAGATGTAAAGCAGAAAAGATTTGTTTAGCTCTCACAAGTTGCTTTGCAGGTGCATGTGGGAGAGCATTTCTCAATTTTTGTCTGATAGTTACTGGATCACTTCCAGAGTCCACCTACAAATGAAAACATAAAATGTAAGTGTAAAAAGGAAGAAAATACAATTTCACCAACTTATATCTCCATTATATTTTTAAGCCTAATGATTGCAACATGTGATGACCATTGCAAAGTGGTGCACCACTTGTAGAGTAGTAATTTGAGTCAATCATAAGCCATTCTTAGAGGAGAGAAACAACATAAATAAATTAAAAAGATAACTCATTGCTTTGGTCATTGAGATACGATGTTCATGATTCATGAACAAGGAAAAAGTCTTTGCCTCATTTATGTCATCAGATACACTCGAGGAATTCACATCCTTTATATTGAACATCGTTAAAGCGAGGCATGACTTGCTGATGTAGATCAAAGTGACACTACTTTAAGGAGGCCTTTCACAAGGAGTCAAGCTAAGGACCTTCAAGCATTGCAAGCTTTATGGATGAAGATGGAACCTTTGGAAGGCACCAACATGGAAGACTTGAAGATATTTAATATATTAAGTGCTCTACCATTTTAATTACCTTGTAATTTTAATGAGGGTAATTGAGTGTTTCTTCACTATTTTAGTTTTTAGTATAAATAGTAGATATTAGGGTTTCATAAGGGAATTTTGGACATGTTATGCCTATTGTGAGAGTTTGGAAGCCCTTTGTTGTCCTAGAATTTGCAAGTAAGGTTATTACTTTCTTGAGGATTCTAATAGATTAGGTGCTTTTATTGCTCAATTAAGTGGTGTTTTTGGTTAGTTTCACCATTACATCTCTTAGTTGCTTGAATTTAGTTGTGTCTATCTCCTTTATCTATCTTTTTTTATTTCTATTTTATTTTTATCTTCTTGTTTCACATCACTTGCAAACATAACCATGCATCTCTTGATAATGAAATAATAGGTACAATACTGCTTTTACATACAAGACTTAACAACCAGTTGGAAAAGTAGACCTGAAGTTCAGCAAATACATTGATATTCTGAAGTCCCTAATTATGTTAAATGGATGCATACATGGTGGACCAATAAGGATGTGGATGTTAGCCGGGATGGGACCCCGCAAATTTTCATGCTAACTTTTAGCGTATTTTGAAAAATAAAGACAGCATAGCCAGGGCATACCAACACAGATATTGATGCAGATGAGCAATCAATGTAATGTAGGTTCCAAATCATCTATTTGCGAGCACAAGTAATATTATATACAGCGCAAGATTATATCCAAAAGCAAAGATCAGTTTCCCACAACTGCCTAAGAAAGCTTGAAACATCAATATGTCTAGAATGGCCTACATTCAGAATATAAGAAAAAACAAAAACTGTAGAGTTGAGCTCTGGCAGTATTCTTATCTCAAACATTTACTTTTTAGAGATGTGCTAAAATACTCCAGAGAGATAAATTAAGATGAAGAGGGGGAGAGATTGAAGTTTATTTAAATACCTGCCAACAACCTACTAACACCCCAGTTGATGTCAGAACCACTCTGTCTAGGGTAATTTTTGGTGGGCAGATTGACTCAGAAACAGCTCTAACAGCATTTGCTTCAGCTTCAATCTGAGGAAACACAAAACACTCTCAGCATCATCAACATAACAATTCAATGAGAAGAATGGACATAAATTAAGATATTTTTTCATCTAAAAGTTTTTTTACCTCTGATTCAGAAGCAGGGACAGCAGTAATGTGATGGGAACCGTGGAACATGCTAAAGTGATATAAACTAGAGTTCTGAAACCAAATTGCTAAGCAACACGTGTATAAGCATCCAAATTAATAGAATGAGAGATGTTTAAAAAAGGGTTAATTCATCCCTCCAAATATTAATCAATAAGAAAGACACCATACCTTTATCAAAATGTGGCGAGAATATAGATCTCACAGCATCCCTTTACAAAAAACAGGTGAGAACAAGTGTGAATATAGCAATTCCAAGTTCAATATGAAAAGTAGAATTCACATAGCTGAACAAAATTGTAAGAGTAGCCAATATTCCCCTTCAAAATAGGCAAATTTGGCTTTCTTAATATTAACTAAACGTAAATGCTTTTGCTTCAGTGCTAGACAGGAAATTTTGTGGCTGATTTTTGTCCAGATAAATCAGAAGGCAAAACTTACGCAATAGGGACAGAATACTCTGGATTGAGATACAAAACATTCGCTCGCACAGGGGGATTTGCCGCCTATACACAGAAGGAAATTAACCACCTTCAGTTTAGACACAACAAATAAGAACATGAATGAATGTTGATTAATAAGTGAAATTAACCTTGAGTACAGGAGCAACTGCTCCATCTTTGAGAATAAACAGATCTGACAGGGAAAGTGATTGAGTAGTTTCTCCCTGTTTGAGGAAAGCAGCTCCGTGATCCTCCAAGTCTTTCTCCATCTTTTCATACAATCTAGACCTCTGCTCTGCATTTGAGATAGACCACTCTGTTCCAACCATTTAATTACTTATCAATTCAAGTAACAGAATAGGGTTTTTGTTGTGCATGTTTAACACATAGCAAGCTATCCTATTCAAAATGGTTTCTCCATATATTAGTTCCCAAGATGTTTTATTGTCTTCTGGATTACATGCAAAGAAAACCAGAATTCGATGCTGCAAACATAATCGTTTTAAAAAGGGAGACAAAACCTTTTCTTCTGGAGTCCGATTCAGTAAAGGAGATTCCAAATGGCACTACATTTAAATGTAACATCACTGATATATGGAAAGGAATGCTCCTCCATCAGAGCCACGTATCAAAATTAACAACAATAAAGACAACACGCCTAACAAGAAATTAAGAGAAACATCACAGCCTCAACTTTCATCTAGATTAACAGTTTTACCGAGATTAAAGCCTCAACCTATGTTGCTTGGACTCTTCAAAAATGTCAATGGGTGTATGTTGGATTTCCCCAAAAGTAGTGTATTTTTGGAGAATCCGACACGGGTGAGGTAACTTAGGCCTCAACTTTCACAAAAATTAACTGTTTAAACATAACTAGCAGAGTAAACTTAACACAAGTGACTTCGTTTTCATGCAACTGAAAGAAAAACAAAAGCAAGCAAAAAGCCTCCCAATTACAAGTCAGAATCTACCATTTTATTATTAAGAAAAAAATTAAGAATAAAAAACCTTTCACGCTTTACACAGAGAGAATTACCAAAATCCTGCATTTGAGATCTCGATGTATCAATATCTCTGTCTGGTTGTTTTTCGATTACAGCTATGTCTCACTCAGCTATCACAATATACTATATACAAATCCCTGAGTAGAATTAAGTGCATTTATACACAAAAAAAAAAATTATGGAAAGTCAATCTGAGCTAATTAATTAAGGATAACAACAAGCTAAATTGTCGGCGAAGCAGCAGATAAAGAAATAAAGTAATACAAAAACACACTTAAGAATCAATTTAAATAATCTAGAGAATTAATTACTTACTTCAACAATTATGAGGAAATCTGATTTCACAACAACCAAAGCAAAATATGGAAAAAAAAAAAAAAAAAGAAAAGGAAACAACTTAATGAATGAATATATATAGAATCAACATTACTATCACCTGTAGAATTGCGAGTAACCATAAGGAAGAGGAGATAAAAGGTAAGTGCAGAGATTAACCAGATCCAAATCGCCGGTTTCGAAATGGAACAATAATTCCTAACCCTAGCCATTACTTCAAAATTTCAGTCCAAAAGATCATTATGTTCGTTCATAATGAAACTTTACTCGCTCCCTCACTGTTCATTCATTTCACCATAGTCTATGACTCTAGAACTGGATAATCCAACACATGTCAACTTACCATAATTTGAAACTGTGGTAGCAAAAAAAGCATTTTAATATCACAATATTAAAGCGCATGACGGTGGACATAAAGGGAGAAAGTGGTTGTAGTTATAACGTTACTGGTTCCCTTCATTATGTCTTACTACTAATTAACCAATTACATCTCAAATTATTGTTTATTATCTTGATACTTCCTTCGTCTCATATTATAAGTCACCCTTTTTTAAAAATAGTTGGATCATAATATATGTTATTTTATAAAATTTATGCATAAATTATCATATTTTACCCATTATACCCTTAATTAATTAATTAATTAAACTTGAAAATGTATTTAATTTGACTAACTTAGGAAATCTACAAGTAATTAATTTCATTGGGAGAGTAGTTCATTCATTAATTAACTACTTTCTTATTCACTACTTATTCTATAAAATTTGATTTTTAAAAAAATATCAACAAACAAATTAAAAATAAAATATGAAAAAAATTTAAAAATAATTTTGAAAGTTGAAGCTTCAACAAATTTTATCAAGGAAGATGACATTTCAAAAAATTCAAAGACGTAAAAATAGAAGACTCAACCAAAACATGTGAAGCCCAAATTGAGAAAAATCAAGATCCAATTAAAGGAGTTATGCACCATTTAAATCAAAAAACAAATGATTTGTCGAACTAGAACTAAAATTCATTTGTCATCTAATTTCATTATCAATAACATCAGATTCAGCAGAAAAATTTAGATCAATTTGAAGTGATGGAATTTAAATATTTTGTGATGTTGTCATGTTTGCTATAAGAATTTATATATAAAAATATATTTTACACAAAATATATAGGAAAATTGAGGTGGGGAAAACTTGATTTTTAAAATTTTTTGGATCAATTGGTGAAAAAATTTGGCTCCAAAAAGTAAAATTTAAATAGTCATACAAAAGCATTTATATTTTTGAAATCTAACATTTCATCATTTATTACAAAGTTATTATAAGCAAACATTAAACAAGGGCATAAGGGTAAAATTACCTTATATCTTAATGCAAGTGCAAATAAAAAAGGTGACTTATAATATGAGACGGAGGGAGTATTTATTAGTATATGAAAAAATCTAATAATTATATAAACGTTGTAAAACTTAAGAACAAAAGAACAATATAAAGATGAAGACAAGAAGAATATAAGACAAGAGGAACAATATGAGATAACTTTATTTATTTCAAGTGTTTACCAAATCTTCAAGTGTCTACAATATGAACTCTTATGCCTCTATTTATAGTGTAACATAGAGACATACAAAATGTTAGTCATAAATATGACATTAGCATGAATAGAATGGAAGAGGTTATGAAAGTGAAGGTTCAAGAATAATGATTATAAAATTGGAGGTTATGGAGGTTATGGAATTTATGGTTATATTCATAATGGAGGAAAGTAATGGACAATATGGGTGAGAGAAACTTCTTGGTGTAATGGACATCCACACTATAATTTTTTATAACACTCCCCCTTGGATGTCCATAGATAATATGTCTCGTTAAAACCTTGCTAGGAAAAAATCTTGTGGGAAAAAATCCTAGTGAAGGAAAAATAGTACACATATCTTTTAATATGCTTTGAATGTTGTCTCGTTAAAAACCTTACCAGGAAAACCCAATTGGGATAAAACCATGGTTAAGGAAAAGAGTACAACGCGTATTATTCTCCCCCGATAAAAACTTTACTTGATATCTCGAAGACGATGCATTCCAATTTTATATCACAACTTCTCAAATATTGATGTTGGCAATCCTTAGTGAATAAGTTTACAAGATTATCACTTGAATGGGTCTTTGAACGTCAATCTCACCATTTTGTTGAAGATCATATGTGAAAAAAGACTTTTAGTGAAATATGTTTTATCTGATCTCCTTTGATTGTATACTTATTTCAATTGAACTATATATTATTTTCGTAAATCATGGCTGGAATATCCTTTTCAAAAGAAAATCACATATTTTCCGAATATAATAGATCATGATTCCAATTAAACACAGTCCCAACTTAATTTATAGATCAATATTATTTTTGCATGATTTGAAGAAGTGGTTATTAATGTGATTCTTTGAATTTCCAAGACATTGTTGTGTCTCCATATGTAAATAATAGTCCATTTGCGATCGAGCTTTATGCAGATCAAATAAATATCTTACATCTACATAATCAAATTATTTCTAACTCGAGGATTTATCATTTCAATTTGATTGAAGCTCGACTTTTTTTCTGAAAGAAAATTACACATCTTTTATGTGTTAAGTCACTTGCTTTGTTAGTTTCTTGTCATAACTTGAAAGATAATATGACAATCCTTTCACATAACTTTCGTTATGTATATCAAATAATCTTCTAACATTTGCATAACCATCAATCTGTAAGTGCACCAATTGCACTAATACATGACATTTTAAATCATTTTCATGAGATAAAAAAGATTATTTCTCTGTGTCTCAGTCTCAAAATCATTGGGTACTCAATGAAATTGCTTTAAGACCTTTTAAATCCTTTAAGAATTTTCATATAACATTCATCGTCTAGTTAGACATGATAATCAGTCATTATACATATTCAAGTATTTCATCTATTGTCAGACTGAAATAAATTTCATTGCATCCACCATTGGAGAACACATCTCCATTTAATAATGTCAGGACTTCTACGAAAACCCTTTATGCCCCGAGGCACAAACCGTACTTTATATCTTACAGCTATACTGTCGCACAGTGATTCATTTGTGGCCACTGACATATATTTTGATCTATGAACTATAAGTTCAAAAACATCACTTTTCTAAGTGAAACAAAATATACTTGAATAGTGCATTTTATTTGGCCAATCATTTATCTGTCCATATTATATGACAGATTCGCATTTAAGATCCTCGCAACCATTTATAGCATTGAGTTATACTTCATATCAAAGATACCATCGACAGTCATTTTGACTCGATTTCAATACGACATAACTTATCGAGATCTCTTCATTTTTCATCATTTTTAGGTACCTGAATCTTTGTCAAGGTTTTATGAAGTATTATGTCATAGTGTTCTTTCAAAGCACTTACCTCATTATCATGATCATTTTGATAATTTGCTCCTCTCCTTCTTCAAGGAGTTTTACGTTTGGAATCGATTGGTCTATCACACTTCTGGCGTACCATAGACTCTGTCCTTCAAGGACTATTTATTGGAGCATTTGCAGCTTAATTAAAATATTGGATCAGCAATTACATCTGGCAAATTATTTGCAACATATTGCAAATGAATTATCTCTTGAACTTCAAGTTCAGATTTTTTTTAACGAGGATCTAGATAATTCACCCCACACATAATTTCAGCTGCTAAGCATATCTCCCCTTAATGTTAGAAAATCTAACATTCACCCTAACCTCATTTGGGGATCCATCTTTGTGCGTAGTGAAGCAATAAAATCATATGTACACACATCAAATTTTTAGATGAAAATTATTTGGTTTCTGACCCTGGACTAATTGTGATGGGAAAACTTTGTTGGCTTGATGCATACACATTAAATAAACTCATCTCATATCAAATTTTATTTGAAAGATTTGTTCTCATAATCATTGGTCTAGCTATAATTGGAGGCATACAATTTCTGCTAAACCAACTAACATTATCAACATAATTTTATAGTTTGGAATTGTGCCCTTAATTTTACAATTCGAGCAAACAATCTTACAAAAACCAATTTGTAAGTTGATACAAATGCACATGTGACCATACCATAGATGCATCTATTAAATCATAATAGTAAGTGGTCCACATGGCAGGTTAATGGGCCCATATTCATCTTTTTATATGTTCCAAATAATTTCAACAGATACAATTCCAACTGTAGCTGATACAATGATCATTTTATCATGAGAACAAACAACACATGAGAATTTTTGAAGAATCTTTTATTTATTCATCATATAACCACATGAATTCTCAATTCTTTTGCATCACATTTCAATCGAAATGGTCAACCGGTTATGCCAACTGATATTTATTCTAGTAAACTTCTAGTTTACTTTTGCATGTGATTCCATCATCATGTCTATATTTGTATACAACAAACAAGAGAAAGGCGAGTAACCTTTTATGTAAATATTCATAACCCGCTTTGATTATAGTAATCATAAGATATTTAATCTTTCAATAATTTACAGTCTCAATATAATAATTTTTCTTTTCAATTCCTCCGAAACTTAAAAAGTTTCTTTTGAGACTTACTACTGCCTTAATATTATGAACTATTTCATTTTCTGGATAGTAACAATTTAGTCCTTCCGAAACTTTCAATTAATTTTGTGTACTGCCACAAATTTCACAACACCATTCTTATGGTGACCATCTCCTTCAAGGAGAAGACATGCAAGACTTATTTCTTGACAACCAATGACAAATTTGTGTTGCCAAACAATAATATTTATTTTGGTCATGACCACAACCTTTATAGGAAATAATTATTTATTTCTTTTGTTAGCAATAGTTCGTGATTGAACATACCACAATATTTGTGATGTACTCAAAGTATATGACCAAATAATCATTTATGTCAAAATATTTCTTTTCAATCTCTCAAACCTCCCGTAGAGGTGAGATGTGACATTTATCCAACAATACATGAACATGTTCTTATCCATACGTACACAAGTCACATTTTCTTCAAGAAATGGATCATAACCATTTGTACATGCTCCGTAAGTTTTAATTAGAAACTCGTTGTCATGCTTTGGCATTATCAAATATATCAAATGTACTACCACTTTGTATTCCTTTATTTTGATGGAGGATTTACTAAACTTTTCAAAATTTGGGTTGCACCAACAACAATGTACCCAATAACTTCTCATACCACTTTAATGGATAAATTACCTTCAAAAATTACCTTCACATTTGAAGGAACATCTTAAGAAACAATGTGTCCAATAACCTTTCATGCCACTTTAATAGACAAATTACCTTCACATTTGAAGGATCATCTTAAGAATCCATAAAGTTCTTCCTTTTAATTACCACAATCATATTAACATTTTTACCACACCCATATTCATACATTCAACCACTTGTCATTTTTCCGACATATTATGTACTGCTACCACATTTACATTAGAGAATAGAGCAAATTAATTGGACAAATTTCATGACTTTCAGGTTAAAGTATACAACTTTATGTTAGTCATCATCACTATAGTGCATTAGGACTTAAACCCAATATCTTACCCATATAAAGACGCCTTTGGTCATAAATCGATGGGACTTGAACCCAACTTCTTATTATCATGTATGGTGCACCGAGACTTTACTCAATGTCTTACCCACTTGGTGCGATGAAATTGAATTCACCATCTTACTCTCAATCAATGTCTTAATAAATCAAATGCATTACCAAAATATAAATATTGAATACCATAAATATAATCTAAATTTGACTTAAAATTGAATAAAAATGAACAAAACTAATTAATTAGAATAACATGTTGGAACCATATAAAAGTCCCAAGTTAAAATAAATTAAAACATTTAATAGTCCCTCTCAATATTGTTATGAAGATTATCATAATTTACTAACCATTTTAAAATAACCACAAAACAAACTTTGTTAGTACAAATAATATATTAATAACTCAACAAGTAAATATTTATATAAAGAAAAATCAAGAGGTACAAAAGTAACCAATAATGATGATCCTATCAGTATGTATTTGCCACATAATTCAATAACTTGTCTTTTAATAAAACAAGATCATAAAGAACAATTTCTTTACAAATTATTAACTAACAAAACTAATTTTACTTTTTAAACATACAAATGATCAAACTGTTGGAGTCATATAATTTTGAGATGGTAAGAAAACTAATGATGCATAATCAAAAGTAAAATGTAAAATAGATTATATAGTAATTTACCTTGTTTCTGAGAGAAAAATAAACACAAATATTTTTATCTTTTTTATATTTACTTTGCTTCAATCCTTCAATAGTAGAACAATCGTGCTGATAACATGTTGTAAAACTTAAGAACAATATAAAGATGAAGACAAAAATAATATGAGACAAGAGGAACACTATGAGATAACTTTATTTCTTTCAAGTGTTCACCAAATCTTCAAGTGTCTACAATATGAACCTTTATGCCTCTATTTATAGTGTAACATAGAGGCATATAAAAGGTTGATCATAAACATGACATTAACATGAATATAATGAAGGAAGTTGTGGAAGTGAAATGTTACAAGAATAATGGTTATAAAGTTGGAGGTTATCGTTATCTTCATAATAGAGGAAAGTAATGGACAGTATGGGCGAGAGCAACTTATTGGTGTAATGGACATCCACACTATAATATTTTATAACAATAAAGGATATTTTCGTGTGTTGAGAAAATGAGAAGTGGATGAGGAGTTGTTAGGGTTGCGTATAGGTTTGGTTTTGAAGTTTATCGGTTTGACTTATTGGTTATTGATTTGTAGAGATGTCAAACCTTTATAGAACCATTAAGATATTGGCTTAGCAGTTATTGATCATTAACGATTCGGTTATCGGTTTAATCGTTAAGATTTGACACAAAAAAAATCATTAAAAATCATTTAAAAACAAGGTGACAAACCAAATAAACTATGCACAAGAGTTCACAAATTGCATCTAACTCAAAAGTAAACACTTTTACACGGTAGAATAGCCAAGAGTTTGAGACAGTTATAAATAAAAGTAGGAAATAAACTCTAAATCAAAGACTTTATATACAAAATGGTATAAATATGATTATTTAATTTACTATTGAGCTATCAGTTAACCCGTTAAGAAAAAACTCCAAACCGTTAAGAACCAATAACTCGATAACAAAAAAAAAAATCAAAACCGTTATCAAGACCGCTAAATTAATAACTCATTATTGATAAATCAATAATATTTTTTCAGTTCGGACTATCGATTTTTATTAGATTTTGAACCGCTCTAGTTATTGTAGATAGAAAAAAAGTATTATATTGTGAGGTTAGGATAATGGAGGAAAAATTGAAATAAGAAAAAAATATTAGTCTACAACTTATTTTTTATATATAAAAAAAAAGAGTTATTTTAGGTAGAAAAAAAGATATTCTTATTAGTCTCGAAGCTTTGGTTTTTTTTTTTTTCGATTTTGAAGATAAATTATTATGAACATTGCAATAAAAAGTTTTTTGTTTGCAAGTGGGATCATAATATTTTTTGAAAATGTTTATTAATTGAGATAGGTGGTAGTTAATAGCTAGGAGTGTTTAGTTTGAAGAATCTAATCGTAGTCTTTATTGGATTACCAATAGTACAAAAAGATTTTCTTTCTTTTTTTTGGTTTGTCTTCAATCTTCATGTAGGTCTATTTATTGGTTTTGTCTTTATGTAGGACTTTCTGTTAAATTTTCCTACCTCGGACCGGTACAGTTTACGGCCTGTCCTTTCTGTAACAAATTGGGCCTAAGCCCAGAAGTAAGGCTAGCAGCACACAAATGCCTTTATTGGGGATGGTTATTTACTTTTGACGTCAAAATTACAAATAATTTTCGTTCAACATAACTTCATACTATTGTATCATAATACAAAACAAGTTATGCCGCTTAATTTCATTGAATTTATATTGATAGAGATAAAAATTTAGTTCAGAAACCATAAATTATATTGTAAAAAGACATAACTTTAGTTCCTATCGAATTTATGCCGATGAAGACAAAATTTCAATTTCAGAACCCACAAGTTATCGTAACGGGCATATCATAATTCCTACCAAACTTATGCCAAGTAAGACATAAGTTTAGTAAATTTAGGTAACAGAAATACTACACTACTTATCCACATAATTTAATTCCTACATAACTTATGTTAGACAAGACAAAAAATATCTAAATTTATGCCTAACAAAATTAAATCACAGATTAAGATACTTTAATTCACAAATTTTCATTAAATGAAAAATAAAGATAAAAATTAAAAATTGATATCATATTTAAGAAAAAAAATTGAAAACTATCCGAAATAGGGGCTATGACTTCCAGCAACTTAGTATGAGCCTGGTCAGCAAGTGCGGCCCATACGGAAGAAATCGCAAAACAGTATGTCGTAGACCAGGAACGATCCAACACAACAATTTGAAGATCCAAACATAGTAATTAACCGTATTAGTGTCTTCGGTACGAATTAAAATATTTTATATTTTTCTTATGTTGATTGGTCAAATATTTTCTTTTGAAAAACAAAGTCTTTAAAGATAAAAGTTAATTTTTTTAATGAAAACAGGAAAAGGAAATTTTATTATTAATAATATTCTACAAACTCACCCACAGTGACAAGGAACTAGTGTGGTTTCATAAAACTTTTACTTGTGCACCGTCGAAGTTTCATATGCCAATATGATCGATCCTAGGAGTGTAAAAAATTAATCCAATTATAGGTAATCCATTCATAATTTTAAGAGTTAGGTTCAAGATAATTTAAATTGAGTTTAATCTCAATCCATTCAAGCCTTAACTCATTTTAAGAGAATCGACAATCGAGCTCAATTTAATCTCCAACTTCGAACCGTTTTAAGACTCTTTATTTGCACTGATGTAATGTATGTTCCTTTATTGAAGATATGAATTATTATCTATTTTATATCTTTAAGGATTTATCTATCCATTTGTAACTTCTTTTTTAATTCTTTTTGAGTTGAAATTCAAATTAAAGTTATAAAACTTAAATAACAATATATTAATATTATTGAGATTAAACGAGTCAAATTGAATGGGTCAAGACCCAACCCGTGTTTAAGCACATTTAAACCCAATCTATTTGAGCCAAAAGTAAACTTGAACATGTCAAAACTCAACATAATCTCTATTTCACCACATTTCAATATCTCCAATTTCAACTCAATTTGCTCATTTGATATCGTTAATTGATCCATATAAAATTTTGTTGTACGTCATTGCACTCTCGTGGATGAATATACAAAAAAGTAAGCTAACTTCCAAATCGTACGAGCAATTGAAAGGGAAATAAATGGGGTGAGTATCACCCTCTCTACACGTTATGGAAGAAAAAGGCTCAGAGCCACAACTAATCAGATTTGACATGTTATTTATAGCATGAAAAGATGGAACTCATGTAATCCTCCTTTCTCCACATGGAAAAACTTCAGTTACAATTAAATATATAGTTCCAACTTAGGTAGCAGCTCCAACATAATAATTAGTAGCATTGTATCCATTCGCTTACGACAACCAACCAAAATTTAATTTCTATTTCAATCTATATTTCCTCCGTTAAGTATCCAATATTGACTTGATATATTTTGTAAGGAGCAATAAATAAAAAGAAAAAGGGTAAAAAATGTCTTTAAACTATGTAAAAGGAACAAAAATGTCATCCGTTTATAGTTTGACTAAAAAATATCCTTACCATCAATACTTTGGCTCAAAAATACCCTTGCAGTCAATACTTTGGTTCAGAAATGCCCTTATAGTTACAAAATGGGTCAAATGCCCTTTTCCGAACAAATATATTTAATTTTTTTTTCTTTTTAAACACATCTTCTTCCTAATTAAGATATTATTAAATAACACTATTCTTGATTTCTTTCTTCTAAAATCACTTTAACAAATAAAACTGTAGGAGATATTTTTCTTCTTAATCGCATTCTATCAATTAAAATAGAATAACTTCATGCACCCTTTCAACAGATAATATATGTCATATATATAAGATCATAGTATATCCATCATTAATTTATATTTATATAACGATAAAAAATAATGATAATATAAGAAATATTTTCATTTTTTATCTAAATTTAAGTAAGATAAACATTTGCTAATTTTTTTTTAAAAATATTAATTGAAAAAGAATGTGTCAAAAAGAAAATAATAATATGTTTATTTGGAAAATGAGCATTTTTGACCCATTAAATAACAATAAGGGCACTTTTGGACCAAAGTATCAACTGCAAGGGCATTTTTGGATCAAACTATAACAGAGGACATTTTTGTTCCTTTCGCATAGCTTAAAAGACATTTTGAAGTAAAGTATTGACGATAAGGGCATTTTTTAGCCAAACTATAAATGAATGGCATTTTTATTCCTTTCACATAGTTTAAGAGCATTTTTTTACCCTTTTTTCTAAACAAAATAATATTTTTATTATAACAAAGGTAACTAAGGAATAAAGTGATGAATTATTTTTAAATTTTTAAGTTGAACAAGTAAAAGTTGATGTTTATATTTAATATAATGAACTAGTAAAAGTGGACGGAGGAAATTTATATTATATCATATATGGATCAGTGACTTAACGCGACAAAATCAATAAATAGTTTGACACTCTGGCCATGGTTGATGAGTTTCTTGGTTCTGAACAGTATATATAATTACTGTTTTAAATTAAATGTTTATGACAAGAGTCTGAACGATATAATAATAATTGAAAGAAACATTAATGGAGTGTAAGGTTTGGGAAAATATGCCATTAAGGGTGTGTTAGCCTGTTGGGTATGGAGGAAAATGTTTTTGGTCTTTTCATTTTTGATTGGGTAAATTTTATGAAAAAATACTTTTTCGAGAAAAATAATTTTTTTAGAAATGAGAAAAAATGATTTCTTTTGTAGAAATATGAAATACAAGTCTTTGAAGCGATAATATTTCATATTAACTGTGTCATTTCTATCCTCGAACACACCTTTATCTTTCCTCCACTCACATAACCTCCATCCCCACACCACTACTCCTATCCCCAAGCTCCCTTATTATTTAACTAGCTAGATTATATATAAATTTTTAAAATAATACTTTTTTACTTAGATATAAAAGACACAAAAAATAAAATAATATACCTATCAATTTTCTTAAAAGATATTTTCTTTCCTACCAAACACACTTTGAAGAGTAAGTGGTATGATATTGGCATCTTCTACTGTCTTGTACCTTTTTACAATCATAGAGTTGCAGCTGCCATTCTTACACTCTTCGATCAGTGGGGTATATGTATCACTTTCTACTTAAATGATATATTCTACCCACATCCAATCAAATATTTGAATTAATCAGATCGATCGGTAAGTTTTGAATAGTAAACATAAAATAATTAAAGAAAATATATATGTATAGAACTCATTTGAGCTAGCTGATCCAACAGTAGAATGACTACTACTTTCAATCAGGAAAAAAAATGAGCAAAAAAAAGTATGTTGATAAGTATCTAGAACTGAAAATAATTTATAAATATTGATAAATTAATTTTATAAACAAGCAATTACATGATTGAATAAAAATGTTGAACAAAATATTAGTCAATATACGCGACTAAGATATCCTTAAACCTATCTACAGGAAAGTATTTTTACATAAAAAGAAAATAAGAATAATGAAAATAAAATAGAGAAATAAATTAAAAATATGTTTTAGGAAGACTATTTCAAAGATCATATATAAATCAAAAGTGTTTATAAATTGAGGATAACGAACTTATAATTTTTAGCTGATTTTTTATTTATAAACCCTTCGACTTATAACTTTTATTTTTATTTTTGCGTTTACCAACTACACAAATAAATCATAAAATTACTTAGGCATACACCCTCATGCTCTCCTACATTTTCTTTTCTATTTTTGTGTGTAAGAGAGAGCGGGCAAATCAATAAAAAAAAAACAAAAAAAGCAATCAAAATACCAAAAGTAAGTGAGCTATCAACTTCATTTAATTATATTGGGAAAGTCAGAAATCATATAAGAATAGGAGATCATATGGCCAAATTTAGCAAAATTTATGTGTAATTAGCAAACTTAAAATCAATCCCCCCACCAATTTGGTTTGCCAACTTGCTGGATTATAAGCTGATTAATTCCAAAAAGAAGACGATGGCTGGACGTTTGGTTTAATTTTGGATGGTCTAAATCTATACTATTCAAAGGGGTTACAAGATTTTCTTTAAGGGACCACTTTGTTGTACCTTATGGTTTCAACCCACGTGCTATTATTTTTTGTACAACCATGACCAAATTTTCTATATTGATATAATGGAAGCAGTGACAAACCAAGTTATTACCCCTCACGGCCACAGACACATAATTTCACCTAACTGAAAATTTCCACTTCTTGCCCCCTTTCACAGGCCAGACTACTTGCTATAATGCCAATCTATACTATTGTATTATTGAAAGTTTTAGTTTGTACCTTCTTGTTTCAATTTGGTGGTACATGATAACCAAACTAATTAATTAAAACAAGGGAGTATGTTACAACACGTACGAGTTCAATCGGAGCACTTCAAAGAGAAAAAAACATCAATAAGTGAAGTTTAAGACGATATATACTTGGTTTGAATTTTGAAAAATAAAATAAAATTACAAGTGTATTTGAAGTTGAATTTTAAGAGGGTTTAAATGTTGAAGTTGTGTTCAACGTACATAAAATTCACTTATAAATACTGATGATGGCCAAATCATTGTTTGCATAGTGAACTTTAGTATATTTGTAAAATATTTGTGATCAAATCAACATATATTCTAACTTTTTCAGAGTCGAGTCTGTTGTTTTCGCGGTATATGTTTTTCACGCAGGATCTGTACTTAAAAAAACGAATCATATATAGTTTTGCATGTATTTGGTAAGCAAGAGAGATTGGTAAATATTGACACTTTTAATTTTCTCCAACAATGTCTTCCCAATGACAGATAAGTTTTTTTCCCCTTAAAAGTTAAGGTTGAAGATGCCTACTGTTATAACTCTCTTTAGTGGTTTCAAGGTCCACCACATACTTTTGGATTCATTCAACAGCCAAAAGAAGGGACTTTTGCTTTTATCATTTATTTCACATTTGAAAAGGCAACTGATTAAATAATACACAGACCTTTGTGAAACAATAGAATATGCACGTACGAGAAATACGTAGCTGCAAGGGAAACTTTTTTCCATTTATACTTTTAAAAAACAGTTTTTCTTCTGCCAAAATTACAAAAGTATTGCAATAAAATCCGTATTATTTTTGGATAGAAACTAAAATATCATGAGATTCACACAAAATTATGTTCCATGCAATTTAAACTAGGTGTTTTGGAAATTGTGACCAGATCTAGTTACCGAGATGGTATGAGTCTATGAGATATCATTCAATAATAGATATGAGATATTCAGTGAAATTAATCAAGATAGCTTGTCTGACCATCATTATTCTAAAAAAACTAGTTATTAATTCTACTCCAACTACTAAAATAAGTTAAAATTCATCTTTATTTAACTATTATGTTTTGATAAAAGTAATTGTTGCCTTTAAATTGATTATTAGCGGCAAATATTTTTAGGAAAGTAGATAGGGTAGTTGTCCAACAAAGTCTAGCGCAGTCCAATTTCCTGTATTCATTAGATTCACAATATAATGACTCTGATCATATGATGGAATGGGATGTGATATATTAGTGTTTTATCCCTTTGAACATCAACTTTTTATCCAGACTTTTTTACACAGTTTAACTTTAGTTTCTTTTTGGTACTAACTGAATAGTGAATATTCTTCAACTTAGAACTTGCTTATTGATCAAAACTGTGAAATTATACGATCATCTCATCTAAAATCTCAACTTGTTAGAAATATTACTTCCTCTTTATTTATATAATTATATTTAACAACAATTTGCATTTCTTGATTTGCATGTTCTTACCCAATACGACGTTTACCCAGTGCGCACAAACGTCAAATGTTTAAACTGTATACTGAATACTTTTTGTTAATCTACTTATATTTTTATATATTTTTTGAACAAAAGCTTGAGGGTAAAGTGTTGTGATTTATGATGGGAGACATTGATACAACATGGTGATGCAAGAAACCCATCTTTAATATACTCAATACGCATTTCTCTCAAACTAATCATTCAGCTGAGCCCATTACAGAGGGCCCACTTAAGCATGAACGGTCCAGATCATTGGAGGCGTGGGCAAACTCCAGTGGGGTCATTTAAATCCACCACCGATCTTTATGGTGCCAGGCCAGCAATGTTCACTATTGGCATTATTTATTCACTTACATTTTTTGTCTATAAGATTGAATGATTCTTATTAAAGTATTTTGATACATTTTACCGTATCTTTAATTTAAGATCATAAATTTTAAAAAGTTAATTTATTTTTCAAAGTTTAATGTCAAACAAATTAAAACTGAATGAGTATAAAAAAGAAGAAGAATGATCCACCTGTTTGTCAGTGATACCAATCGTACATTGGTTTAGGAGATGACCAACATGTGGGCCTCACCACCTGAGCCAACATCTGGACCTGATAAGGTATGGGCCCCCACCAATCTCGGTCCATATCTCTCAAACTACTTTTACTTTTATTTTTTTTCTAATTTTAAAACTAGAAAAGAAAAAATCTTTAATCATACTTTTGTTGTTTGTTATGAAAGCAGAGTAATTAATGGGAATACCAAAATTTCTTGCCACATTTACTTCTCCAACATTAAAGGGCTAGCAAGACTATTCTATACCTAGCGACTAGCGTTAATTACAGGCTTCAAGTCATGTCGAGAATTTAAGGGTGATGTTTGAAAAAGAATAATCTAATTTAATTAGATACGAAATTTTTTTAAAAAATAAATAAAAAATTACAATCTTATGATTCTATAATAAAGTTATGTCAAATATATATAAATATTTTTTAATTTTGTGGCCTGAAAAATGTTGCGTAGAAAATTGATATTAAAATGTTACCAAAAAAATAATATGGGTCATTCCTTTTTAAATAGATTAAAAAGGGAAGTATTTCATATTTTGTCTAAACAAAGAGAGAGCAATTCATTTGCAAGTTTAAGTTATATATTGTACTTATAATATAAAAATATTTAATTAATTAAGCTAAGATAGATAATTACAATTAATTTTTAATAGAATAAGCTTAAAGTTTTTGCTCGGATAAAAATAGTAATTAATTAGTTAAGTTACATTAATAATGCAAAAATATAATTTTGTATTTAACTTATCATATCAAGTAAAACCTTATTAATTTCAGTTCTTAAGAGTTTACGTTATACGTTTATACAGATTGTGTTCTTGATTTGTTATAGTAGATTGCTCTCCACTTTTTAAGGTTACCAATTATGTTTATAATATCATCTTTTAATATGACTTGATAATGCAATTTAATATTACACAATCAATGAACATAACTTATTTTCATGACTCAAAATCATAAATTGTGGTAACAACTTATACTCCCTTCTTTCAATTTTAAAAAAATTACTTCTATATATGTCCGATGGTGTGAAAAATATTATTTTGCACTGTCAATAGAAATTAAACTCTTCTTTTTATGATAAGAGCATGGAAAAATTATTTTTTTTTTCCTTGAAAAATAGTACTAATAATTGGGGATAAGGAAAGAAATTACAAAGTAGGGCATCAAATTCTCACCAACATAGTGAAATTTCATATAACAAATCAATCAGCTATCGAGATTTCCCGCGTCAATGGTTAATTGGGACTTGGGAGTTCCATAATTTGAACTCAAACAAGTGAAAAATATTTACGACTGTAGATGTTAATTTGCAAGTCAGCATTGGGTTAAATGCCTATGACATGACATAATCCATATCCAGAACAAATTAACTTACTGTAATAATGTTTGTACATGTAACTTTAGAAGAAAGATTAAAAAGAACAATCAATGATGATGAATAGCAAACTACTCTATAATTGGAAAAACAGTTCAGAGAAATTTTGACAAAATCACTCATCAAATACTCCTTTTGTTAAAACTGTGCCCTCTTCAAACTCGCAAGGCAAATTAATCACACGATAAAAAAGGTGAAGAAAGAAAAATGAATGTTCAGAACAAATTTAACAACAAAAAAGAAAGGAGAAAAATATAAGGAATTTTAGAGCAAATAATCAAACCTCTTTAAACATCCAAACTTACAGGGAAAGAATGGATGAATTTGACGATCAATCAATCAGCAGTCTATAGCTATGAATGATGGCTCGTTGTATCGTGGCGATCATCAGTGCCACCGCCGTGATGCGAATGGGACCCACTCGCCTGAGATTCTGATACACCGCCACCACCTCTATACGGATTTAGTCCCGCAAACATGCCTAATTGACCTTCTCCCAATCCGTTACTACCGCCGCCACCGCTACTGCCGCCACCTAGTTGCTGACTAGGCAAAAGTGCAACTGGAGTGGGAAAATTCATAAATTGCAATCCACTTGGCATTGTGCCTCTATATAAAGCAGCAGCTGCACCAGAATTGGTTATTGATTGAAACGGCCAAATCGGATCGCCTCCCATCACTTGGTTACTAGGAATCGGATTCGTCACCATCCAAAAATTAGCCGGAATTGAAGAATGGCTTGTTGGCATCGTACCAGTACTCGACTGTAACAAATAGCTTCCCATTTGCTGTTGTTGTTGTTGATGCTGCTGCTGCTCCAAATCTAAATCTGACCTTCGTTTCCTACTTAAATTATCCTCCGCTGGACTCGACTCCGTTAAATCGATTGAATTGTCACGCAATTCAGGCTTTGTTTGTAACTGCATATTTGGGCTTAAATTCGCCGACTGAAAATTCAACAACGTAGTAGCTGAAGTATCAGTCGACAATCCAATTCCCGGAGGAAATAGCCCTCGTCGTTGTGAGAGCGAAAAATTCGGATTGAAATATGAAGATCGTAGCTGTGAAGGTACTGACATGCTGGAGCCTGAGCTACGCAGTGAAATATTAAGCGACGTGAAGTTTGCTGGAATTGTACCGGTTCCTGTAGCGGCGATTACTGCTGGTTCCGCTTGTTGAAGTAGCCACTCTATGGTTTCACCATCGGATTTATGACCGAGTTCCCGTGTGAGCTGAAAAACCCTAGCCGCACAAAGCGCAGGCATGCGTATACGTCTGCCACGACCATCAACCTATCGACACGAAATATAAATAAGTAATTAATTTGATATTCTGACTGTTTAAGCTTTTAGATGAGATAGTTGGAAGAAATACAACAAACCTTAGTATGGCGGTCTTTGGTGGAGGTTCTTTTTGGGGGCGGCTTTTTAGATGTATCGGCACCAGAAGCTGAGATTTGAAGAGTTGAAGTTGTTGATCGAGGTGTATTATTAGGGTTTGTATGAGTATTATCTGTGTTTGAAATGGCAAGAGAAGTAGTATAAGCAGCTGCAGCGTTGGATGAACTGGAACAAGCTTCGTCTTCTTTTTTCTCAAGTAATTGGAACGGAAAAGTCACGATAGGGCGGTGATTGTGTTGGTGATGGTGTTGGTGGTGTTGGTGGAGATGATCATCACCTCCTCCATCCATGTTCACAAAGTAGTAATGACTAAAACCTCGCTCTTAAAAAAATAAAATGAGCCCCTTCTTTCTCTTTTTTTTTTTTCCTCACTAGGCCAAGTTCTTTTTATGAGAAAATAGTGACAGACACTATATTTAATTCTTTGTGGGTCTGTTTATGTTTCTTTCTCTCTCTTTGAATGAATGAAATGAAACAAAATGTTCCCTTTTTATCTTAAAAAAAATTAAGTTCCTATTTGTATTAGCTGGGATGAATATGTCTCTTTCGAGTGTAGATAGTTGTATGGGATTTTCTTTAGGCATTTGACGTGTAACATGTGTTGGTTCGGATAAGAGGTGAAAGAGGGAGAGAGAAGCTTTAAGCATCAACGATAATGAGTGGGAATTATAAGCTTTAAACATTCAAGAAAAAAATTGAACAAAAGGAGAAAAAGGAAATTATTTGCTTTTGTTGGAGGCTACTTTTTTAATTTGCCTTTTTGACAAATATGCCTACAAAATAATCAAAGTAATAATTATACATATATTGCTGAATTTGATTTCGATTTTTGGAGAAAATACTTTTAATTGTGGTTGGACAGAGCCTTTGGTTCAGACTCCACGTGAGGTGCCCTTTATATCATTCAATCCATAAAGACAATGGTGGCCAAAGGTGGGGTCCAATCCCAAGAGTCAATTTTTTTGATAGCCGCACAAATTTACTGTTTATTTTTTCTATTTCTAATCAATATTACATGAATTATATATTGATGGGTTATTTTTTAATTTAAAACTTTATACTAATAATTATTTAGATTAATTTTTTGAAAATAAAAATGAAGAGACTTGTAAAGGGAAGATTTTATCAATCAAAGGTACATAGGGTCCATTTACTTCATTCATGTAATCATTTCCATATGCCTTTGGCTCTTTGCCTTTTGTTCTCAACCTTTACCTTCTTTGGGATTCCTCCAATTATTTTCCCTCCTCTTTCATCTAAGTCTATTGCTCTTTGGATCTAATCCTATGCTACCTACCCTACCCCTACAGTATATCCAGGTCTTCATATTATTTCTTCTATTACAAAAGAAAAATATTCAAATATTTCATTGAATTTGAGAAAAAAATTATTTATATCCTTCTTAAAAGTTTAGTTCATATTATTATCGTTTGAGCTAAGACTCATTCATGCTATTATTTATTAAGTGAAAATTCAAATTTGCAAAATCATTTTTTACATATGGTCCAATTACTTTATTAATTAAATTATTTTTTTAAAGAGAAAGGATCAAATATATTATCGAACTTAGAGAAAAGTCTCATTTATATCACATTAAAAGTTTAGCTTATCTATATCATTTCAATTAACATATAAAGACATTAATGAGTTTTTTCTCAAATGAAAGCGGATAGATAAGCCAATTTTTACGGAGAGACAGAAGAATGATAGCTGAAGGTGGGTCGGTTTTGTGTTATATATGTATTGCCGGTGCTTTAATTAGCATGGTGAAACCCTACTTCATATACATACATAATATATAAATATATACGCACCTTTTTGGATGGGCATATATTTTTCTACTATATATATAGGATGGAGATGTTAAAAGATTTTACATCATCAGATCATTTAAAAGTCAATTAGAAGCAATTATTTATACAAACGTTCATGAGTAATTGATAGCTTTTAAAAAATTGAAATGCATTCTTCTACGAGGAAACAAGAAAGTGTGTGTGTATATATATATATATATATATATATATATAAGAAAATAACTTTTAAACTTTATAGTATGAGGAATGGTATTGGTATGGGTGTAAGACTGGCAGCTATGGAGAGATGCACCTTTCAAATGTTTGTTTAACAATACCTAGGTAAACGCCCTCTATATTATATTTAGGAGCAAAGCTAGGTGGGGTTCATGAGTTCAAATGAACTCAGTAGCTTTTCTATAGATTTTATATTTATAGTAGAAGATTATATATATATATATATAAACACGTGAATCCCTAACAAAACTAATTGATGGTTCGGTAGTGAGAAAGAGGTCGTAAAAATGCTTTCCACGCTAGAGTCATGGATTGTGAACCTCACTATCAACAAAAGTTAAAAAAAACACGTTTTGCAATATTTTTCTCTTCTATCCTAAATTTTAAAAACCCCAAACTTTTAATCCTGACTCCTTTGAATTTATAATTATAATTATAATATATACGTAAAGCATTTTTTTAATAATTAGGAAATAAATTCAGTCTGTACGTTGTTGACATATTTGGTAAGTATTATATTATATATATATTTTTCATTCTACTTTTTTCTCCCAAGTCCCAGCAGGCAGCAGGAGACCTCTACAAGTCAATTTTTGCGCAATAACGTCAAAATAAAATCGATCTTTCTTTATTTTGATCTAACCTTAGTTTAGTAGAGTGCTACTAATTGATGTATATGCTATATATTCTTAAAATATATATTAATTAAGGTAAATGAGGTATGAGTTATGACTCCATATGTCATTGTTGTATAAAGTCTCCCTCCATTTTATTTATGTGAATGTGTTTGATTTGGCACAAAATTTAAAAATAGTTTTTGTTTTTTGAAATTTATGGTATTAAAGAAAGGAGAAATTATGCGGTTAAGCAAGCATATAGTACTAGTTAATTAAGTAACATAATTATAATTTGCATTAATTATAATTCAGAGCTTACTTCTATGCCCTCTCTCGCTCGCCTCTCCTCCTTCTTCCAATCTCACTCTCCACTCTCTTCCCTATAACATGTAGCTACGAATCGTAATTATCAAACTATAGCTATAGAGCATAATTAAGCTATTTTTGAGTGACTATATGTAAAATTCCCCTTATTAATTCACATAAATTTGGATAAAGTAAGCATATGACATTTCTCATTAGTTATTAATTCCTTGTAGTGTATTTCAGTCTAATTTCCTAACTGTATACATTTAAATAAGGTGATTTTTATTTGAAGAAAAAGACCTAAAATCCAACAGAAGTCGTAAGTCTGAAAAGTTTTGCTGTTTGTTGAGTCAATAATTAACGCTATCAATTAGCAATAGTTAAACCATATTAACATATGATAAATATGTTATTCAAATTATTGAATAGCATGAAGTACGGCATCGTACATTGATATATGGTGACTCTAGGGTGGTGCTTAGTGTTAGAAAAAATCAACAAAACTAGAGAAGAAAAATAAAGAGAGAGTGAAGAAAAACTTAAGGGTCGCTTGGTAGCTGGATAATGCCAAAGCTAATACATGGATAACTTGGTTATTCATGAGTATTAATTTTATACTATGTTTGATTTGCAAATAGGATAAAAGTTATCCATGTAGTATTAATTTTGTACAATGTTTTGTTGGCAGATTTCAAATGTTGTATAAAAGTTATTCATGTATTATTTTTATACGGTGTTTGATTGCCTTTTTTTGTAGTCCTACATAATTAATACTTATATAATTTATGAGGGAATCCATGTATAATTTATGCGGGATAGAAGGTGGAATGAGTTATGGAATATTAGTTATATATGTATTAAAATGATAAATTACACATTCACCCCTATTAATTTACTCTTATATATATATATAACTAATCAAATAATTAATACATATAAAAAAGTGTACTACCATTTTTTTCTTTGAGTTTTTTGTCTTGATAATTGCTTAATTTCTTTGCTTAAATTCTTGTTACTGGTTTTTTTAAGTTAAAAATACAAGTTTTAATTGTTTTTGCTTAAAAATACAAGTTTTAATTATTTTGTTGCTTAAAATACAAGTTTCAATTTTTTAGTTATCTATTATTTAGTTTAATTTAAATTACATACTACTTAATTACTTAATCATATCAAATACAAATTACTTAATTACTTTTAATTATTTGCCATTTACTTTGCTATTTTTAGCTATTGGTATTTATTTAATTTTAATGTATTATTTTTAAAGTTGGTTATTTTAATGGTTATAATAAATATTAGCTCACTAATAACTTTTGAAATTAAGAAATAAAAATTGACTCACTAATAAACTAAACCTTGCATAACTAATATCTACATAATTAATACATGTATAGCTAAATCCTGCATAACTAATATATGTATAACTAAATCCGGCATAATTAATATGGGGTCGTTTGGTTTGAGTATGAGTTATGATGGGATAAGTTATGTTGAGATAAGTTATGTTGGGATTAGTTATGATGGGATAAGTTGTCCTGGGATTATTTCTTATTGAGTGTTTGGTTTGTTATATTCAAAATAATATATATTGATAAATTTTAAGAACAAGCTGTTTGTTTACAAAATTATCCTTCACTTTATTTAAACTTTTTAAATTCTTCTTTGTGAGCTTTAGTTATTCATTTTTTAAAATAAAATTTTTATTTTATTTAACTTAAATATTTTTGTTTATGTATTCCCATGACAAGTACCATGTGTATTTAAAAATATAACTTTTTTCTTATTTAGCTTAAAAATAGAACTTCCCTCTTAAGTTTATTAAAGAGAAGAAAATTTATGAGAAATCAAAATAAAATAAACATAAGAATTAGTCAAATAAAGTCATAAATAAAAATTATATTTATATAATATAATTTTTAATAGAAAAATATGTTTAATTATCATAAAAATAAGGAGTAGTAAATATTATTATACATGATATTAAAAAAAATATAAATATACATAGATGTGAAAAATGATGTATAAAAAGGATTTAAAGGGACATATTTGTCATTTACCCATTTTATCCCGAGATAAATTATCCTAGGATTACTATACACTCATGGGGAGGGATAACTTATCCCGGAACTAATTATTAACCCCGGGATAAGTTATCCAGGACTTACCAACCAAACAACATAATTTTTTTTTTTATCCCATCACTATTATTTCTAATCTCTCACACCAAACATATCCTATATGTATAACTAAACCCTGCATAACTAATACATGTAACCTAAAAAAGAAACTATAAAAGAAAATATACTCTCTTTTTTTATGAAAGAAAATATACAAAAATGTTTTAAATAGTTTTGGCGCTTAGAATTAATTGATGTTAAATGCACAATATTATTTAAGCTGCTTTCAAACCGTTAAAACACTTTTTTAACCCCATATTGAAACTCACACTTTTTTGTGAGACTCTAACCCAGTCTAAGCATTTATTTACTACTTGAAATGAAAATAAGAAATTAATGATGAACGAAATTTTGTATCTAAATAACAAAAACCTCATGTCAATTGGATAATCCCTGTTAGCTACGGATTAGCACGAATTATAAAATGAAGGGAAAAAAAAAAAGAAATTGGAAAGCAAAAAAAGAAAAAAGACAAGTAATCGAAGCCAGTCTGTATCAATCAATTTATGTATGTTAAACTGTCAACTCTTGTTTGATGAATGCGTTGGATTGCATTTATTACTTTTAGATCCATTCCAACTTATTATCACATATCCATTCCAACTCTCAACTCTTTTTCCTGTGTTCCCATTGATATGTTACTACAAAACAAATTAATAATGGATTTTTCTATAATTTCTTAATTAGTTCTTTCCAATTATTGAGGAACTCCCCTAAAAAAAGTTTGACTTTGTAAATTTATTTTAAAATTTCAACTTCTAAAGGAGTCAAACTGTCAAAAGTATGAATATTGGGGCTTTACTATTTCCTTTATTTGACCATATTGCTAGTTATGAATTTGGTGCCAAGATTCAAAAAAGGAGACTGCTAATTGAGATATGATAGAGATTTTTTTTCTCTCTATAGTCCATGATGATGACTGTCCATTTTACTTGGAAAAAAATAATGAAACAGGTATATAATGTAGCTAGTTCTAATTATAAAATTATTTCGTACGCTGAATGATTTATAGTTACATATATTTGGTTTATAGTTTATTGTCTGTCACGAAATTTATGTACATAGGATATGTGTACTGATCTAGCTATAGCGGAATGTCAAGTGGTATTATATCTATTACCGGGCAAGGACAATTTTGTCATCTTACGTGTTATTACGGTGGCTAAGTTAGTTCACGAGAATATGATTCGTCTAGTTAACATGTTCAAATTTGATTGAATAACTTTAATCATTTTGATCATCTTGATTAATTTAGCTCAGTGAAAAGTTAAATTGATTTGTGCTCGCACAAATTGACTAATGTGAGATCCAATAAAAAATTAAATAATATTTTTTGTTTGATAGGTTATATAATCATTTATAATGAAGAATAAATTTTTTATTAGGTAATAAAATAAGTTATAAGAAAACAAATCCAAAAATTAAAATTTAATAAAAAGCGTTGTGTGAATTGGGCTGTGAACTCAATGTTTAGCTCATGAATTCAACCTTCACTTCTGGACAGATCAATGATTGTTCCATTTATTAAAAACTCAGGCAATTTATAAATATTGATCCTTCCAGAGTTTGGATATATATATTATATATAAGTTGTCATTTGTCAACATCGATCACTCAGAAATTGGGTGACGTTAACCTTTACAAGTAGAAGTGGCAAATAATAGAGTAACCAAGTTGATCTCATGACATGTTTCACAGGCAGGAGGAAGTGCAACATTAAACATGTAAAGCTTGTGTTTGATCTAAAACCAACAAAACCAGCCCACCAAGTAAAGTTAAGAGAGTAACAATTGTATTTGTAGGGATGGAATTATGTGGGTGGGTGAAGGGACTAAAAGGACGTGTCAAAATATATTATAGGGGTCTATAATATAGAAAAATTTTATTCTGGGCGAGTTACAAGTAGTGTTAGTTGTACGAGGCTTATTTTACGTATATGGGACCCACATTCCACTTCCTTTTATTTTCTTTTGTCATCCATCTGTAACCTTTTTTTCTACTTTTTCTTTCTCCTCGCAACTCTTTCTTCCATTTTTTTTTCTACTTGTTAATTCTTAACATAATTTTATTTTTGTATGATATTTATTATTTGATTTTTTGTTTTGCATCCAATATTTGAAATGAAAGGGAAGTGGAATGTGGGTCCTATGTATATTTGACAGTCAAATAAGCCCTCATACAACTGACACTAGGTGTACCTCGCCCAGGATAAAAAAAAATTTCATAATATATACTTAGGGATCGTTTGGTTGGAAATAAGTTATCTCAGGGTTAGCTATTTTGGGATAACTTATCCCACTATGTGTATGAGATAACTTATCTCACCATGTGTATGGGATAATTTATCCCATCACTATGATATATATAGTGGGATAAGTTATCCCAAATATGACAATCAAATAATATAATTATTTTTATCTCATCACTATTTCTTTATCGCTTCACTATTATTTCTAATCCCTCACATCAAGCTAGCCCTTACTATATACTAATGGAGGTTGAAATGCATGCAGAAAGTGCAGAGAGTACTACTAGCAGTAATTTTTTACAAGATATTATCACGTGAAGCCAATTTGTGGACCTCTTGTCAATGTTGTCTTTTCTCACATGCACCATAACCTTTGTGTTTCCTCCCGAAGAAATAAGCGAAATGTGATAAGTAAAATAATAAAAATGAATGAACATAGAACTCAAAAGTTGTTTTTTCTCATATCATATAAAGTTATGTATCACGTAAAAATATTAGATTTAGATGAGCCTAGTATTATCCCCCGTAACTTGTAATGGCTACAGCTTTCTCACTTCAATTTCACTCACAAATTTCATTTTCATATGTGCATCTGTTTTGGCTATTTGTAGTCTCATCGATCGTGCGATATTTCACCTCGATAGAAACATACGTACAAAATTGTCTTAAGATAATAATTATAACAACTGATGCAGGTACCGGAACTATATACTCATGTTTTCAACATTTTTTTTTTTGTTTTAATTATTCCAAAAAGTGATTTTTGAATCTAGAGGTAATAAATTAAAAATGTGTATAATGTACTATAGTAGTTTCTGAATCTTGTGATTTTAGATTTATCATGCAAAATATTTGGATTGTCAATTTTTTTATTAATATAAAAAAGGAAAATATAAACACTTAAATGAGACAGAAGATATAGTAATATTTACATTATCTGGAAGCAGGATTAGAGGAGGAGGGCTCTCCTCACAATGCTTGTTACCAATCATTGAACTGCTATCTCAACTAAGAGGTGTGTATACTTGAAATAATATTGTTTTGAAACAATATTTAAGAAATAATAAATAAAATAATAATTTTATTATATTTTTTTATAAATTTATTATTTTGGGTACACACGGAAAAAGTAATTATAATTAATAATAAGAATAAATTAGAGATTAAGTGATAAACTATCTCTTAATTTTTTTTAAACTTGATAAGTAAAAATAAACATTAATTTTTAATATAATAGACAAATAAAAATGAATGAAGAGAGTAATATTCTAATCTATATATAAATTTAAGTGCGCCTAAAATTGTTTTTGACTTTTCAGCACAGCTATATGATTCGAATGGTGTTCAATTAAATCTCTTTCCTAAAGAAAATCAAATAAAACGTATATGTATTAAATTTCCCGTGATGTCTTAACAAAGAATAAGCCCATTGTGTTTTAACATTATATTTTTGAAAATTTGACAATAGTTTATGTATGTCTCTTCTTTATTTAAATTGTGGGGTAGGGAGAGAGGGGATTTATATCAGTGTATAGGGTCCATTTAGTGCTGAATTTGGTATGGTGAAAACGGTTAAATTAGTTTGTCCAAACCTATAATCTATTCTTTTGATGCTAAACACCAAAAAAAAAAAAAAAAAAAAAAGTCGCAGGGAAACAAATTAGTGCTTTACAAAATAAAAGGCACAATCTGCATATTCATAGTCCCACTCAGCCCATTTTATTTTGTTTAAAGCAGACCAGCTGATCTTATACATCATCATCGATCCTCTTTTCTTTATGTGGATTTACTTTATTTAATTTTTATCATATACTATTATTATTATATACAATGCGCCAAGCTGTTTAAAGATCTTGCCACTTCTAGCTTCAACTATATCTATAATTAAAGTGTCAGAGATATGATGAACACCATATTAAAACATTAGCCCGTACAAAATTATGTGATTTAATTTATTTCTCTAGCTATTTGTTTTTCAAAGAGAGGAGAATATTTTAAAACTAAGAGTGGTTGATATTCTTTGGTCATATATTTCGACTATTTATAATATAGTTTTGAAACAGAAATTGAATTATCGATCTTTTAGCTAACCCCTTAGAACAGTGGAGGAAAAAGGATATATTCTTACATTATTAAGGCTCATGAATTTGATGGAGTGGGCTAACATACTTTGAAAGAACATTATTTTTACCTGAAAGTGAAAGAATTTGAAGTGATTAACATAGAAAATATTGTAAAATAAAAAATAATCTTAATTTACAGTCAACTAAATAAACTATTAAGAACTTGTATGAAAGTTGATTTGATTGTCCTAACTTTGATGAAATATTTTCAAAATGTACTTTTATTTGTTTCCTTTTTATTCATTCAATTTTGATAAGTTCAATGATCTTACAAGTAAGTGGCACCAAAAAATATTTATCAGGAGGGAATTAACAAGAGCTAAGAACCTCACAGTCTTGGATGTGAATCATGTGATAATAATTAACAAACATAAATCTGTGATAAGATTCCAAAAGGATATAACTATGAAATGATCAATTGACTCAAAGTCATTTTCTTTTATTTTTTGGTCAGTGAAGTCATTTTTCATTGCCTTGTATGCTGTCTTCATCCAAAATTCCAAAAGCCACCACGTAAGAATATCTTATCCAAATGATCTTCACATAAACCAATCAAAATACAACACATAAGAAAACCACGACAAGCAGAAAAGTATGGAGAAAAACACTTTCACGGAATAAGCACGCAGGTCATCATATACTTAAAACAACCAACTTTCACATACAACAAACATAAAAATCATATTTATACGTTATAACTATAGTTTATATAATTACACTTTATAGCAAACTTTATGTCTGCTATGACTATTTAATATATATATTTTGCTAGACATATACAAAAGAAACAATTGTATAATTTGTGTTTGTATAAAACAAGAAAGAGAGAAAGACAAAAAAAAAACTGGGCAGGGAAAAATCGTATTTGTATAATCATAAGTATATAGGACGAAAATATATGCATTTGTATTTGTATATACAATTTTCTCTCGCTTTATACAAACACAAACGCAATGAATACATTTGTGTTTGTATAAAGTGAGAGAGACGAGTTAGAGTGGCGAGCAAGATCTGGAAGAGGGAACAAAAATATATGTATATATACAATTTTCTCTCGCTTTATACAAACGCAAACACATTTTATAATTTGTGTTTGTATAAAAGTGAGAGAGGTGAGGGAGATTGCCAATCGAGAATGAGAGTGGCGAGCGAGATTCACGAAGCTATAATTAAATCAAACTATGATTATAGCATTTAATTTGAATTAATAGTTTGCTATTATATACAATTTTTTCATACTGATTAAATTCGATACTTAACATTTATAAACAGAACCAACTAAGTTTTTTTTTTCTTTAAATATTTTTTGATTTCTTAAGAGAAAGGAATTATCAGTTAGAAAATTGAACTATGATCGTTAAAGTAAAAAAATTAGATAATTAATTAATTAAATTTTTGAATATTTGCATTAAAATTTTGAACCAGGTGATCTTATAATGAATTAAGGAAAAATTCCACGTCGAAGATTTTTTTATTGTCGGTTGCATTATTAAGGAAAGAATGATGGACACTCATGCAGATGATAATCATAAAAGCAAAAGATGATTGACACATTTTATTTTAATTTTAGTTAAAAAAAAAAAAAAAAAAAAAAGAACACGTCCTCAGAATAAGGAAAAGGAGACACAAGGATTGAGAAATCTCCTATCCTGTTTAAAGAAAAGTCAAAGAGAAAATGCAATTTGCCAATTGAGTGCTTACTATTATAATATATGACGCTGACATCAAATTTGTAGAAAACGATATTACCCAAACATATATTAGATTAGACTATAAATAGTAATAATAATAATAATACTCCTTCTTATTTTTGGGCCACCAGAAGAAATCCCAGCTACTCTCTTGACTATTATTCTATTTTGGAACTTTAAAGCGTAAATCTTAATTTTTAATTTATATGCTATTATTTAATTGAATAAAGTATGTAAAAATAAAGTATTTTAAGATTCACTGTGTAATTATCCGTGGATATATATGAGACTTTAAATTTCTCATTCAAAAATAAAAAAAAAAATTATAATTAAAACGAAAAATGTATCGCATAACTCAAGTGTGTATCCAAATGAGTAATAAGCTATTGATATGTGGCCTAGACCATGCATATCTGTTTATCTATCAAATATATATATATATATATATATATATATATATATATATATATATATATATATATATATATAAAAGTAATAGATTTTGAGCTTAGTAAATTTGATAAAGGTAGTTGAGTTACAAATCTGTTAATAGCATAATTTGAGATTTTCGTTTAGTTTCCATTTGATGTTCAGCATTTTCAACAATAAAAAAAGTCATTTCCAAATAATCGCTTCAAAACTCTAATTAAAAGTAGAAAATCCCTGTCATCCTATCAAAACCATATTTATACATAAATTGAGACATTGATATCAATGAATCTCTCATTACTGTCTAAAGAAGGTTATAAATAATGCAAAATTAATTGGTGCTTTATTTATGCAAGTATAAGGGGATAACTTTCACACAAACCATCTTCTTATGATCAGAAATCTAGATGCACATAACTATCTTAAGCATTTTTGTCATTGGACAGTGAATACCTTAGACCAATCTCGTTTACATGTAAAATTTGAAACTCCACGATAATAATGACTTTTTTGAAACAGGATTGAAAAGTTATTTCTACTCTCGTACATCCATTAGAGTGGACCTGGACGCTTGTCCAATCCAACCCTCTTGGGCTGTACGTTCATATACTCAACTTGAATTTAGTCCATAAAGAGGACGAAAGATGACTTGGCCCAAAAAACATGTCAAAAATGGAAGAAATATGTCTACAAATTAAGAAAGTTTATATTTAAAATGAGGGGGAGCAATGATTGATAAAACATACATTTAATGATTCTCTATTGATTTAGTGAGTGAGAAATGAGATAAACCAAGATCTTCTTCAAGTCCAGCAGCACGTTTGAGCTTATTTTCGTTGCGTTTTTGCAAATAATCACTGTAAATGAATCCCTGATAATTTGGTTTCTCATCAATTTGCTTAGTGAAATAGGGAAGTGGTTCAAGCCATTTTTCCCCTGATACGTTATAGAAGAATGAAAATGAATTTCTTGATCTCCCATTGGGTCTCATCACCCTATGATTTGGACTCTTGTATTTGTCATTCGTCAGCACCTTCATCAAAAATATAAAATAAATAAACATCATACCTAAAAACAATTATATTTTTGGTGTAATCATCTAGTATATGGAACTCCGTGATTAGACTAATTCAAATTCATGACATGTAGGACTCATTTAAGAGTTTTGGAAAAAGCTGTTGGTTCGGGTCCACCAACAAAGGATACTAGTCGCCTGTAACTCCTCAAGTTATACATGACTCGAACTCAAGTTCTCTAGTTAAGGGTAGAGCCATCCCATCACATCCCTTGGCTGTGTAAATACTAATGATACTTATATAATATAGTAAGTATAATTTTTTTACCTGAAGAACAATACCAATGTTAACAACAAGGGCACCTTTATTGGGGGTTACGGGGATCCATTTACCATCTTTTTGAACTTCAAGCCCTCCAACTTCATCCTGTAACACAAATGTTATACATCCAACATCTCTATGTGAATTTATTCCCATTTTCTCATTCTCTGTTGCTGGTAAATAATACAATGCTGTCAACACATCACAGTTTCTCTCATTGTTAAATTCTTGAAGAGTACTTGGAGGCAGACCCAAGGATTCACTAAGGATGCTTTCTAAAATTGCTCCGATCTTCGCGAATTGATTGAATAAATCTCCCATTACTTCTCTGAAACATTGAATAAACAATAATTAATATGTCAACGGCTATTCGTTCAACTTGAAGGACAAGTTTCTTTCTGTTTATTTTAAATTTTAAGTGATCAGCTTTTCATGCCCTACAAAGGTGATGATTTGTGTTCTATACATTAGATTAATAGAGAAATATGCAATCATTCACTCATATAAAATAGTTAAACGGGATTTAAAATTAACTAGCCCTTCATCATTCACTCAAATAAAAATAGTTAAATGTATGGGATTTAAAATTAAACAGCCCTTAATCATTTCTGTTCTGCCCCATATGGCCATATAAATAATACTCCATCCGTTTAAAAAAGAATGACCTCTTTCCTTTTTAGTCTGTTTAAAAAAGAATGACCTCTTTCCTTTTTTGGTAACGTTTTAATTTCAGCTTTCCATGTGGTATGTTTAAAGCCACAAGATTGAAGGGCAATTTAGTACATTTGACATAACTTTAATTCAAGATCACAAGATTAAAAAATCTTCTTTATTTTCTAAAACTCCGTGTCAAGTCAAATCAGGTCACTCTTTTTAAAACGGAGGAAGTATTCATTTTCTGGATAGCTCTGTCATAAATTTTAAAAGATGTAAAGGTTGTCAACAAATAATTTAGTACAAGAATCATTAGCTAGCAGAGAATATGAAAACTTGAATGACTCTGTTAGAAAAGTTCGATAGCTATTTTGGCAAAAATGAGATAACTAGAAGTGTGATTTTAAGTTCAATATTTACACAATCAGATCACTTAGAAAGGTAATGACAAGTAAACTCTATGACGACTATTAATTGATAACTGGTAAATATGGTCAAACAATACTAATCTTGTCAAAACTTTTTATGCATATAACTTAAATCGTTTCATTCTAATATATAACTTACCGGAGCTGTGGATGATTGGCAGGAAAAACATTGAAGGTGGATCCGGGGTGAAGCATAACCAAGTACTCTGCAAATTCATAAGACGGATTTGGTTTTCTGTTATAGCCTGCAGGAAAAGACGCCCCTGGCAACGGAGAGCAGTTCATTTTCTCTTCAACAGGACACTCGAAAAAGGACTTTGATAGTTTAAAGGCGCGGCTCATAAGGTCCAAAGGCACCCCATGATTGACAATTTGAAAGAAGCCATATCGACTACATGCTTCGTGTATCACTTCTCTTGCCTTTCTCTTGCCATCTTCATCTCCTAGAAAGAACGGGGAGAGATCAACTATTGGCATCAGTGAATTAGCCATGTTGATTTACAACATTCAATATGGCTAAGAAAAATCTTATTAGTACAAGATTACAAACAAAATGGTGGCTTTTTAAGTACTTATCTAGATACGTGTGTTTCTGGTTTATGATTAACATTATAAAAAAGGATAAGTATGGTTACAGATTAATTAAATCAAATAATTTAACTCCCCATAGAAAAGGGACATAACCACGTCACATGGATCCTTCAATTTATATAACTTCACGTGATTTCACCACATTTTACTATTATAATTTGCGTTGTTAATCTTAATTAGTACACTTTCTCATTTGTCTGATATTATTTTTAGCATTATCAAAGATTTGTTCAGAGAAAATATCAATACTCTAGATTCCCATATAGCTTTAGTATATGGAGTTAAATTTAATAAAACAGATGCATTGGTGTCTAAAACAAGAGTAAACAATATGAAGGAGTACTTGACGTTATTCTGAAAAGAAAAAAAAGGAAAGCAAGAAAACAGAATCTGCAATTTGATTATTTTGAATTAGTAACAACATACAGCAGCAAGACACTACCTATAAATTGAGGATTCCTCTTCATAGAATCAGGCATGTGCGGTGAAAGAGGTGTTAACGTAACTAAGAAAATAACTGTATGCTCTCTAACAATTTAATTTTTAATTGAGATGGTCACACACTGATGTAATACATCTTTATTTCCATAATATAGATGAAACTTTTCACTACATAGACGTCTTCTCTAATTAGAAATTGAGTAGTGGGTTATATGGATGAGATCTTCAGGTCTATCTGGTGGATTACTCCTGTTTTTGATTCTCAGCTGATGATATTCTTCAAACAGGAATCCCCTGTACTTTGGCGACTCTCCAATTTCCTCTGTAAATTGTGGTAATGGCTCAACCCACTTGGCTCCTTGCACATTATAGAAGAACGCGTACGAGTAACGGTTTGTTTCACTTGGTCTCACCACTTTGTGAGTTGCACTCTTGAATTTATTGTTGCTTAGTACCTTTTTATATGTCAACAACGTCAAAAGAAGTTAAAATTTTGGGATAATGGTAAATGTGAAATTAACGAGCAGTCGAAATATATATACCTGAATGACATCACCAATGTTAACAACTAGTTTGTCTTTGGAAGGCGGTATGGGTGTCCAGTGGTCATCTTTGTGCATCGAAGGCCTCCGATTTCATCCTGGTAGAGAATAGTGACGCAGCCAGGATCTTCATGTGCAGGTTTTCCTGTGTTGTCATCTTCTGTCGCTGGAAAGTAGTGGAGGCCCATCAACGAGTCCCGAGAACGATCATTTCTGTAGTTTGGTAGGAAGTCAGGAGGGAGGTCAAGACACTCACTGATGATTTCTTCCAAGACAACCCCTAATTTTATGAACTGGGAAATCATCTCCTCCAATACTTGCCTAAGAATATCAAACAGAGAACATGCAAATTAAAATGTTAGTTCTTATTGGAAACACCATAACAGAGGATCAGCAGTTAATTTGAGAGAGAATATGTTACTTGGAATGAGGTGTAATGCTGTGGCAGTTACTGAAGCCAGAGAATGGAAAACGAAACCATTATTGAAGCCAAAGAATGGAAAACGAAACCATGTTATTTTGGAGCTGATGTTAAGTTTTGATGATTTAACAAAGTTAGAGATCTAACAAGGAACCAGATCCTTGTTATTGGGACTGATGACAGTGAAATGAATGAATAAATTTAGTGTGAGGAATATTTGTGTGTAATCATCAAAAAGGGGGAAAATGTTATATTCTAGGTGTTTTGATGATCCTCATAAATGCAGGGACCTGGTCCCTGTCAGAGTGCTCTCATCCAGATTCAAATTGGGTACAACTGTAAAGCTGTTATGTTAGGTGGTAAGTGAAAAGCGCAGTGTACTGCACCAACAGGAAGAGCGGACGAGATTGTCTGTTTCAGTGTCTCACAAATGCAGGGACCTGGTCCCTGGCTGAGTTCTCTTATCCAGATCTATAATAGGGTACAACTGTAAAGCTGTTGTGTCAAAGGTTGGTGAGGCGTCAGCGTACTACACCAATCAGAATGGACGAAGTTGTTTGTCCAACGGTCAATAACTCTTATGGTTGACTTAGTCAACATGACAAACAATAAATTAATTCATTCATTCAAAAGGAGAGAGAGCCAACACGTCTTCTCAAAAACTTACTAAGAAAAGTTTGCAAGGGACCTGGTCCCTTCAAGACTGCGTATGTGAAAGGACAACACGACAAATGTCAGAAAAGCTACCACCTCTAATGTGGTAGGTGCACATCTTTCCAGAGAGGCAGACTCTCAGCCAATGGGCTGTCCTAAGGAATTTATGTTCATTTTGATATTGTCTCTTCCAACAAAACATAAGCTTAAGATTTGACAAACAAAACTTGGATTTTCCCTAAAAATTCATAAGCTTAAAAGAGAAGGCCGGAAGAACACTGCTCATATCAACAAGGGACCAGATGGAGTGTTGAAACGTCTTGTTGTATTTAGAGTTGTGTATCTTATGTGCTTAAATATTTTTTGTTCTGTTCATCTAAAAGTCTAAGTCAGTTAAGGGAAATTGATTTAGTGGGCAATGTTGTATTTGCTTAGTCAAATTCTAAGTTATCTAAAGTTAGGTAGCTTAGTGGACAGTGTGGTATCTGCTTAGTTGCTTTCTTTGTGGTAGAGTAACTACATTGAGGGGGAAGGGATTTAGAGGTAAATTTCTAGGTTGCAAGAAGTTGTAATCTGAGTTTGAGTGAAATGGAGTTTGGGTTGAAAAGCCTGTGAGGACAAGTCGTGGTTTTCACCGCCCTTGAGCAAGGGGGTTTCCAAGTAAAACTCTTGTGCCTGTTTTACATTGTGCTATTTATTTTTCGCACTTTTACTTCTGCACTATTATTTTGTCGAGGGACCTGGTCCCGGGATCACTAGTGGGCGCATACATTCCAACAAACCACAAGTGCTCAAAAGTCTCAGCTGAATTCGGTGTGCTTTTTAAATAATTATCAGGTACCGACAGTTTTTCTTCATCCGAACAGGCAAAGAAAGTCTTATACATATCGATGGTTCTGCTCTACAAGTCCGAAGGAATTCCGTGATACACAATCTGAAAGAAACCATAGTTAACACAAGCTTCTCTAATTTGCTCCATAGCCTTCTTTTTCCTCTGATTTAAAAAATGGAGAAACATTAATTGTTCAAACATCAAAACGAGCAATATTGATGTTTTCCTTAACTTTCTCTTCAATGTCGTTCTTCGTCTTATATTTGGATGTTCTTTTGAGTTTATTTTATAAGCATTTTCTGGTGTTGAAGTTAGTTAAATTTGGCATCTCTTCATTTCTCCAAGTTTTTATTTGGACAAGAGATTCAGGTGATTAAATCTCAACCATTAATTTAGATTTATGACATGTGTTCTTTCGTTTTTTTGGTCGCTGAATGTCACTTTCCATTGCCTATTTGCCTGTTCATGTCTTGATCCAAAATTCCAAAAGCCAGTAAAAATTATCTTATCGAATCAAGGTCCACAGAAACCAATTATCAAAATGCAACTGATAGCAAACTCTGTGCCTGCCCACCTGATGAATGATGTCGATCGGCAAATTTATAGCCTTTTGTTTTCTTATTTTTAATGTTATTAGGTAATATGCATTGGTGTCTAAAACTAGAGTAAACAATATGAAAGGAGTACTTGACATTATTCAGAAAAGAAAAAAGGAAAGAAACAAACAAGTTTTGCAGTATCTGCAATTTGATTATTTTAAATCAGTAATAACAAACAGTGCATTGAGGATTCCTCTTCAAAGAATCAGGCTTGTAAGACGTGTTAACATAATTAAGAAAATAATTGTGTCCCCAGCAACAGTTTAAATGAGATAGTCACACACTTTGACATACATATTAATGCTATGTTTCTTTTCATACAGACTTGTCCTCTAATTAGATATTGACTAGTGGGTTATATTGAATTGATCTTCAGGTCTAGCTGGTGGATGAGTCTCGTCTCTCCGTCTCAACTACACCCGCCAAGTTTACACCTGCTTAAACTTGTTTGTTTCTTTCCTTTTATTTGCCATGAATTTCTTACCATAAATAGGTTTTCCTTTTAGGAAAAAATTTTGGATTGGCTAGTCCTTTTCTTGTAGGAAAAGGTTTAGGACTCTATAAATAGAGACTTGTTCCTTCTAACTTAATCAACATTCACAATGTAGTCCTACGGTTTAATTGAGAGTTACGATTATGGAGGTGAATTTTTTGTACCTCCTTGTATTCCGAGTGAATTGGTTGAGGTTGTTTCTCTCTATATTTTGTACTTTCATATTTATAGTGGCTTGCTCATCTCATTTGTGGACGTAGGTCGATTGATCGAACCACGTTAAATCTGTCTCTTTTGGTGTGATTCTCGTTTGTCTTCTTACTCGTGGTCTTTCGAGGTTTGCTTTGCTAGCTTCCACGTTACACCTGCTTATTTTCGATCCTAACAAGCGGTATTAGAGCCATGGTTCAAGGATGGAACCACGTTAGAGATGGGTGTTCATCTTGGTGGGTGTAGTTCCAGCCGCAACCTTTTTGACAGTAATGAAGATTTTTGTTGGAGATATTGTTTTAGAGAGGTTCTCTGTATTGAGACGTAGATTTGATGTAAGAGATTATGGAGAAGAGGTGCAAGATCCTAATGATTATGTGAAAAAGGTGGACAATTATTTTGTTAGAAATTCAGGCCAAGGGGAGATTTATTGGGGTTTATTTGTCCTGATTTCTTACCATAAATAGGTTTTCCTTTTAGGAAAAAAAATTTAATATTTTGACTAGTCCTATTCTTGTAAGAAAGGTTTTAGGACTCTATAAATATAAGTTTGTTCCTTCTAACTTAATCAGCATTCACAATGTAGTCCTAGGGTTTTGAAAGTTGCGGTTATGGAGGAGAATTTTGTGTACCTCCTTGTATTCCGAGTGAATTGGTTGATGTTATTTCTCTCTATATTTTGTATTCTCATATTTATAGTAGATTGCTCATCTCCTTTGTGCACATAAATCAATTGATCGAACCACATTAAATCTGTCTCTTTTGGTGTGTTTCTCATTTGTCTTCTTACTCGTGGTCTTTCGAGGTTTGTTTTGCTAGCTTCCGCATTACACCTGCTTATTTTCGGTCCTAACATGATCACCCTGTGCGTTGCACTCTTAAATTTATTATTGCTTAGCACCTTTTTAATATGTCAACACAAAAAAAAAAATGTTGACTTCTTGAAAATTTTGGGATAATTATAACTGTGTAATAAATCAGGAATAACCAAACTTTAATTACCTGAATGACATCACCAATATTAACTACTAGTTTGTCTTTGGAAGGCGCTATGGGAATCCACTGTTCATCTTTATGCAACTGAAGACCTCCAACTTCAGCCTGATAGAGAATGGTGGTGCAGCCAGGATCTTTGTGTGCGGATTTTCCTACGTTCTCAGCTTCTGTCACTGGACTGTAGTGGATGCCGAGCAAGAAATCCCTAGCCTGATCATTTCTGTAGTTTGTTAGGAAGTTAGGAGGGATGCCTAGACACTCACTTATGATTCTCCCCAATACAAATCCAAAATTTGTGAAATGCGAAGCCATCTCCTCCAATAATTGCCTAAGAATATCAAAACATATTTATTTAACAAACAACATTCTTACCATTTAAGTGAAATCACCATAAATGGGAATCGCTTAAACTAGAAACAGTTTCCAATCAAAAGAGAATAGGGCTATAACGGAAATAAATTAAAATATTACTTGATATGAGGTGGATTTTCGGGGCTGAGATTGAAGCTGGAGGATGAAAGATGAAACAGTAGCTGCTCATAAGTCCCAGCTGATTTCTTTGTGCTTTTGAAATAATTATCAGAAGGTACCGATAGTTTTTCTTCATCTGGACAAGGAAAGAAAGTCTTGTACATAGCCATGATTCTGCTCAACAACTCCAAAGGAATTCCGTGATTCGCAATTTGGAAGAAACCATAGTTAACACAAGCTTCTCTCATTTGTTCAAAAGCCTTCTTTTTCCCTTCTTCATTTTCCTCTGATCTAATAAATGGAGAAACATCAATTGTTGGAATATCAAAACTAGCCATGTTGATTTCCTTAATTCTCTTGACTCTCAATGATGTTCGTAACCTCTTTATAAAGCAAAAATGAAGTCAACTATTGATTTTCTGCCCATATAAATATCGGATAAGGGTCAAAATTGTCTTTGAACTATGCGAATAGACCACTTATACCATCCGTTACGTTTTGAGATAAAAAATATCCCGCTGTTATCCCTAAAGACAACATTTACCCCTCAAAAGTTAACAACTCAAATTTTTAATGATGTGATGAGCCATGTAGGGCTGATGCTGCCAACTAGGATTTCCACTAACCCATTCTTGCTAACCATCAATTCATCCTCCCAAATCTGTAGTATTTGAGATACGAAATTTCCTTTACATTATGGAAACACTATCTCCAGTATTTGCTAAACCAATTTTTCACCCTCCAGTATTTGTTTGAATATTGTACGAACTAAAGCAATTTGAATTTTGAGAGGTTTTAAACATTTCTTTCAATTCTAGAAAGATATCGGAAGTGGAATTGTTACAATTCTTCTAGTGGATGCTACTGAGTCTTAAATATCAATTAAGGAAATACCACATTTTTCAAGCATATGGCTATCAGATTGTACGGTGAAGGACGTGTTTAACATAATTAAGAAAATAATTGTATGCTGTCTAACAATTTAAATTTTTAAATGAGAGGTCACACGCACCTTTCAACATACATACATATTAAGAGTGTTGTAATACATATTATTGCTATATACTGTATGTTTCTTTCCATATAGAGATAAAGCATTCATCACATAGACTTTTTGTCTAATTAGAAATTGAGTAGTGTGTTGTATGGATGAGATCTTCAGATCTATCTGGTGGATGAGTCATGTTTTTGATTCTCAACTGCATATATACTCCGAAGAGGAATCCTCTGTACTTGGGCGACTCTCCAATTTGCTTGGTGAACTGTGGTAATGGCTCAACCCACTTGTCTCCTTGGACGTTATAGAAGAAAGTGCACGAGTAACGGTTTGCTTCTCCTGGTCTGACTACTCTGTGAGTTGCGCTCTTGAATCTATTGTTGCTTAGCGCCTTTGACATAAAAAAATAAAATAAAAAATTGGATGATGATAACTGTGAGCAGCGGAACAAAAACAAAAATTACCTGAATAACATCTCCAATGTTAACAACTAGTTGTCTTTGCAAAGGGCAATGGGAATCCACTGCCCATTTTTGTGCACCTCAAGGCCACCGACTTCATCCTGGTAGAAAACGGTGAAGCAGCCAAGATTTTCGTGTGCCTGTTTCCTGTGTTGTCATTTTCTGTAGCTGGAAAGTAGTGGATGCCGATCAACGTATCTCGACACTGATCATTTTTATAGTTTGTTAGGAAGTTAGGAGGGAGGCCCAGACACTCACTTATCATTCCTTCCAGCACAACTCCTAATTTTTTGAAATGGGAACCCATCTCCTCCAATAATTCCCTAACAATATATATAAATGGGCGAAAATGCAAAATGAAACTTTAAATTCTTGACTAGAAACAGTTAATTTGAGATGCTAATAAATTAAAGTATTAGGAGTACTTGAAATGAGGTGGATTTTTGGGGCAGACATTGACGACAGAGGATGAAAGACGAAACGCAAAGTGCTCATAACTCTCAACTGGATTCTGTGTGCTTTTGAAATAATTATGAGGTACTAACAGTTTTTCTTCATCTGAAGAAGCAAAAAAAGTTCATACATATCCATGCTTCTGCTCAACAACTCCAAAGGAATTTCGTGATTCGCAATCTGGAAGAAACCATAGTTAACACAAACTTCTCTTATTTGTTCAATACCCTTCTTTTTCGCTTCTTCGTTTTCCTCTAATCTATAAAACGGAGAAACATCAATTGTTGGAATATAAAAACTAGCCATCATGTCTTCCTTAATTTTCTCCACTCTCGATAGACAAGTATGCAATCATTCACTCAAATAAAATACTAGCTAAACAGAATTTAATATTAATTTGCCCTTAATCATTTCTGTTCTGCCCCCATATGACCATATAAATAATACTATTCAATTTCTGGATAGCTCTGTCATAAATTTTAAAGACATAATACACAAATGTATTCTTTAACTTGGCTTCAGTTCATAACTTTCAAACTTTGAATATGCACAAGTAACTAATGCAATGCAAGTAACTCGCAACCTTCCAAAATAGTCACTTAATAAACAAATGTTTCTGAAAATTTGCATCCTTTGGATGGAAATTTTAAATAAAATTCGAGAAAGAAACTGAACCGAATAGTGCGGTTTGAAATTGGGTCACGCAGATCCAATTCGGGTTGTACATTTGGTCAATTTAAATAATGATTAAATAAGTAATTAGTTAAATAATAATAAAAGAAATTGTCTAAAAACAATATCTCAATCACTTTTCAAAGCCAAGAGGACAGCGCAAGGGTTCCTCTTTTCAACCCTTTTAACAATAAACAAAAGTGTTTCCTGGTCATTTTCATCTCCTAGAAATAAAGGGCAGAGATCAACTGTTGGTATTACTAAATTAGGCATGTGGACTTGCAATAGTACTCGTGCAACCAAGATGTTGATAAAAAATCAATCAACAATTTGGTTTTGTGAGATGGATAAGATGAATCTTATTAGTACAAGATTACACACAAGGATAAGTATGGCTAAAGATTAATCAGATCAAATAATTTGACTTCCTTTGCAGAACCATAGGAAGAGACAAACTAGAGTAAACAATATGAAGGAGTAATACTTGACGTTATTCAGAAAAAGAAAAAAAAAGGAAGAGAAAGAAACAAGATTGCAGTATCTGCAATTTGAGTATTTTAAATTAGTAACGACAAACGGCTGTAACACACATAGATATAAATTGAAAAGACGTGTTTTAAGAAATAACAACATGTGCTGCCTAACAATTTAAATTTTTAAATGAGATGGTCACGACACATATTCAACATACATATTATTGATATGTTTATTTCCATATAGAGAGAAAACTGTTCATCACACAGACTTGTGCTCTAATTAGAAATTGAGTAGTGAGTTATATGGATGAGATCTTCAGGTCTATCTGGTGGATGACTCCTGTTTTTGATTCTCAACTGATGATATTCTTCAAACACGAATCCTCTGTACTTTGGTGACTCTCCAATTTCCTTTGTAAATTGTGGTAATGGCTCAACCCACTTGTCTCCATGCACATTAAAGAAGAAAGCGTACGAGTAACGGTTTGTTTCACTTGGTCTCACCACTCTGTGAGTTGCACTCTTGAATTTATTGTTGCTTAGCACCTTTTTTATATCAACAAACATAAAAGTTTTTAAATTTTGGAAAATGGCAACTGTGAAATTAACCAACATTCAAATTATAAATACCTGAATCACATCACCGATGTTAACAATAAGTTTGTCTTTGGAAGGCGGTATGGGAAACCATTGGTCATCTTTGTGCACTTCAAGGCCTCTAACTTCATCCTGGTAGAGAATAGTGTAGCAGCCAGGATCTTCATGTGCAGGTTTTCCTGTGTTGTCATCTTCTATCGCTGGAAACTGGAAAGTAGTGGAGACCGAGCAATGAATCCCGAGACCGATCATTTCTATAGTTTGCTAGGAAATCAGGAGGGAGGCCAAGACACTCATTTATGATTCCTTCCAACACAAGTCCTAATTTTGTGAATTGAGAAACAATCGCCTCCAATACTTGCCTAAGAATATCAAACAGAGAACATTCTTACAAATTTTCTAAAGAATTAAAATTCCGTACTACTTCTTATTGGAAACACCATAACAAAGGATCGCCTAAACAAGAAACAGATAATTTGAGATGCAATTGAGAGAGAATAGATTAAAATATTACTTGAAATGAGGTGGAATGTTGGGGAAGACATTGAATGGAAAACGAAACAGCAAATGCTCATAAGTCCCAGATGAATTCTTTGTGCTTTTAAGATAATTATAAAAAGGTACCGCGAGTTTTTCTTCATCTGAAGAAGCAAAGAAAGTCTTATACATATCCATCGTTCCGCTCAATAACTCCAAAGGAATTCCGTGATTCACAATTTGGAAGAAACCATAGTTAACACAAGCTTCTCTAATTTGCACAATAACCTTCTTTTTCGCTTCTTCATTTTCCTCTAGTCTAAAAAATGGAGAAACATCAATCGTTGGAATATCAAAACTAGCCATGGTGTTTTCCTTAATTCTCTTGACTCACAATGTTGTTCTCAACCTCTTTATAAAACAAAACAAAAAAACATAGATTAAGGAGAAGTCAATTGTTGATCTACCCCATATAAATATTCAGTTTCTGGATTGCTAGCTCTATCAAGACTAGTCATATGCTATAGTTTAAGAATTTTATGCTTTTGTAGTAATCCAAAAAAATGATCCAATAACATAACGTCCTAACATTTTATCTTACAAGACAAATATATACTTAATTATTAGTTAAATGGTCTCCACAAATCATTGAGGACAAGAATCATTAGATAAAAACTTGAACAACTCTATTAGAAAAGTTTGATAGGAGTGATCAGTAAACCAACCAGATGATCACAAATTTATATTTTAGATGATGCTGATTGCTACTCCTACTATATAGTAGTGATGATAGATTTGTCATTTCTCAAAATTAAGTAAACCAACTACCACCTACTTATGTAGTTGTTTATTTTCAGCAACTCTCCATGATGTTTGTCTTCTAACTGACTCCAGTATTATTGAATAAATTATTTTGAATAAAATAGAGATGTTGGTTGCGGAAAAAGGAAGCGGGGCTTTCTGTTCATTAAACAAATTATTAGTTGGAACTTTAAGTACACTTTGGATAATAATTAAGGTCTGAATAACAGTGCATTGTCTATTAGGCCAAATGTGAAGTTACATACCTCAACTATATGTTCAAATGTCAGCTCATGTTATGTTACTTGGTAGTTTTCTTTTCATCCTTTAACCTAATAAAAACATTGTGTTTAAAGTGGTTCCACACCAGGCCGATTTACTACAACAAGCTCCAGCTCTTCTACCGTCAGCTTGCCATCCACATCGTCCCTTCATCGACGGGATGGTGGGGGTGGGGGTGGAGGTGGGTGTGGTCTTATTGGACATTGGCTTTGACAATTTACGGAACCACAATCTTCCCATGCATGTGGTTCCACACCAACCAGTGTTATTGCAACACATTCCATAAGGGCATAGTTGACCATCAGCTTGCGTTCCACATCGTTCCCATGGACATTGGCTTTGGCAGTTATTCCAATGTCTCCATGTGGTTCCACACCACTCTCCATTAGGACATAGTCGATTATCAGCTTGCCATCCACATCGTCCTTGTGGATACGTACGGGCCTGAACATTGTCTTTGACAGTTAATAGGATCACAATATTCTGTTGTGGTTCCACACCAATCATCCAAACTACAACACGATCCATTAGGACAACCTTCCCATCCACATCGTTGTTCTGATGAATTATTAATACCTTGAAATACTTCTCCAAGGCCAAATGTTTCATCGACTGAGACCACCTTAAGGAGGAACAATTGCAAAGCCAGTAGAGCTAAAAGGCTAATTCTCATCCTCATCATTTTCTTATAGAATATGTTGATGAAAGGATAGGTTGTAAAAAGCGGTCTCATGCTCAACTATTTATACCAAAATTATGAGGGAACACTCGGTTTCTTTTCTTTTCAATACAAAGGACAATATCATTATCCATAATTGTTGGAGGACTTAACTATACTATTTGAGCACAACAAAAAAGATTTTAGAATAAAAACAACTAAAAAGAAATAGTACCTTTGTGAAAAATGCATAGCGTAAAGAAATTGGCAGCAGTTGTTTTCACATATAATATTAACAGCCATAAGACAAATGTTATGACACCATTACATTGATTGTATTCCATATTTATTACGTTTGTATAATTTATTGTCACATGCTATACCTCTATGCTTGGCTTTAAAAGGGAGAGTGGAAATTTCATATAAGCCTTTTTCTCAATAAATAATCTTTTGCAGTGATATATTGAAATTATGTAGAATGTATTTGAGAGAAGCAATAATAATTTAGAGCTACTATCTCTCATCTACCAACTGGGTATATTAATATTAAACAATTGTCTCGCTAAACCTAGGACCATACCAAAAAACAAATCATAAATCACTCAAATAGATATTATATAATCATCAAAAGAGGAATCAGGATAATTTGTTATGTTTAATTTATTAATTGTGATGTTCTAAGTTTGTCTCCTTAAATAAAATAAAAATTAGATTCTTTTTTGCGGATTTATGAAAATGAAAAACTAGGGTGCTTAATATAAAAAAAAAAATACTAGTAAGATAAGATGCAAATTACAAAAGAGTTCACTCAATCAATAGTGCGGTTAAATCAAAGTTGTGTAACACTCCTGTCAAATCGTACTTGTGGATTATACTGATACTTGTGGATTACACTGAGTATGTTATTGTCGTACACCAAATATGAAATGAAAAAGTTATATATAATATTGAAAACAAAAAAGACATATAGTTTTATAAGATGAAACCTTAAAAAAATCTATGAGATTATAATTCTATCTATCAATAAAGAAAAGTGAGGAAGAGAAAAGATAACCATTTGATAATCTTTCCAATCCATATTATTTCTCTCGTAAGATTTTTCATACCCTTGAAGAAATAAATTCGATAAGCTTAATAAAAGGAAATTAACAATTCAATTTTTTTTTTTTATAAAAAAAAAAAAACTAGAGTAGTAAATATTTATAACAGTTTACTTTTTGCTTTCTTTTTCTTTCTCTTTTTGTTGTTTGTTTTTTCAAAGCAATCAAATACTCCTTTCTTTCTTTAGTGTTTGATTGAAAATAACAAAAAGAATTGTTTTTTTGCAAAAACTATTTTCAACTAAACATTAAGAGGGGAATCTTTTAGTTTTTGCAAATATTGTAGTACTTGTCGTTTTAGCTAGATGTTTGATTAAAAAATCAGTTTTAGTTTTTTAAAACTTTTCTTCGCATTTTTTATACAAAGGATAATCGTAAGCACATCTTTGACATCCCAGCAATATTATATTGACAGAAAAGCACCCGCACAACTAGTTAATAGGATCATATATTACTAAATCCATAAATAGTTTTTGTTATTTATTACTATTACGATAATAAGTTTCATTAGGCCTTAAGTTTGATTTATGATGAACATTTTAGAAAAGTAACAATTGAGGCTTTATCGAAAATAATTTTTATAACTTCACAAGTTAGGTGTAAGTAAGACTGCGAAAACACACCTATACACGATGTGTGTTGTTATTGCGATATATATTTATTTTAGAGAAGTAACAATAGTTTAAATGGAAACAACTATCTCTCATCTACCAACTGCATTAATATAAAGTTTTCCATTTCTAAATTTAGGATCACTACGAAAAATATATCATGAACTTCTAAGATATCTCCAGACGTGTGATTACATATATATGGTATTTTAATATTGTTGTTGTTGTAACATTCTAAGATGTTATTTGATATTTACAAAGTACGATGTGAGAATTAAGCGTAGAGAGGAAGAGAAAACATAACCATATAATAATCCTTCGAATTCATATTATTTGTCTTTTAAATTTTTTTATACCTTTGAAGAAAATAATTTAATTAATAAGCTTAATCACAGGACCTAAAACAACATTTTCAACTATTAACAAGGTTACCACTTAAGTTCAATTACAGGCTAATTAAAAAGGAGAAAACGTAACTAACGACGTGACAAGAAACATTATCCATAACGTGCTAAAAAGGATCATCAGGAGATATTTGATTGATATAATGCATGGACTTGTCTCTCATTTTAAGGTTATTCTATCTACGGCCCACAATAATGTATATTACCACCAGTATAAGGATAAGGAAAAGAATGGTAGCGAGGATTACAAAATGGAAAATTGAACTTTTATTAATAAAGTGCTTGCTTAGAAAATTAGGGGTGTATATGATCGGGTTGGATTGGGTGTTTTAAATATCAAATCAAATCATTTGCGTCGGATTTTTGAATTTATAAACCAAACCAATAAAACTAGGGTTTTTCAACCTCGGATTTTTACGGATTTTTTTGGTAAAGTATTCGTACAAAAGTATAATTTACTTGTACTTCAAATATTTCTTTAGTCCTACCAAAATACAACTATCTAAGTGTTTCTTAAGAAAATAACACAAAATATAATATGATTAATGACACTAAAATATCCAAAAAAATATTAATAATGAAATCGCGTAAAACAAATATTGCAAATTAATAAGTCATAATGAAAATGATCATAATTTAAAAGTATTAAATCATGTTAAAATAAGTTTAATAAGTATTAGTTACATGACTAAATATTAAAGGAAATTAAAATTAGATTATGTATTTTAATTGTCTTAACCTATGTAAAACTAAAGAACAAATATTCAATATTATTGTCATTCTTAGTGTTGAATTGATTTTCTTTTTGCATTAGTATTAATTTGATTTTGATTTAAGCTTTATTATAAGAGTGAGTTACCAATATTTATGAACTATAATCTTTATTGAGTCATTAAGAATTCTAACTTTCAATCATGAAATAATATATTAAAAGATAAAAACTATGAAAAGTATAAGAAATATTTAAAAATTATATCAAAGTAAATATTTTACGTATAAAATAAAATTTTAAAATTATATATAATGTCGGGTTGGTTTGGTCTCGGGTTGATTTTTTTTAGTTGAAACCAAACCAACCCAAATATAATTGGGTTTTTTTTCTCAATACCAAACCAAGTCAAACCAAATCACTAGTCGGATTTTTTTTTCGATTTGACTTGATTTGCGGTTTGGTTCTATTTTCGATTCGATTTTGTAAGAAAAACACAATTAGTTTAAAGAACCTCTTCCTATTGATATTGACTTGTTGTGATGCGCTCTTCTCTCGCCCATAAATTATAAAAAAACATCTTCTAAAAAATTGATTAGAGTTTGAATAGTTTGTCAGAAAATACCTAATTCACTGACGCCTATTACCTTCAACTAATTCAAACGTTAATGTCATGAATTGGAGAGCATCACAATGTACCTCATCGGCAAGAAGTAGGGGGTGAATGACCAATTTTTGTAACAAATAATAATTGAATTATTTTAAATAAAAAAGTTTAACCTAATGAATATTTATCTGATTTTCCCTTTCAACTATACAACTAGAAAAGAAGTAAAAGCCATTTATTTGTTCTTTTCCATCAAAGTTAAAGCAAGATCTAAAATCCTAAATGGGAGGCTACTTTATCTCAAAACTCTCCCAAAAAGAAAACTCTCTCCTTACTACATCAACAGAAGAAAAAAAAAACTCAATTTTTTGGCTGAGATATGTATGAGCTACCTCATGCTTCTTAATTAGTATTCTCTCTAGTCTGTATTAAGTAAATTGTTTGGATTTTTTTCAGAACTCAAAATAAATGGATTTTTCAAAGTTTAAAAGAATTGTTTTGACTCTTTTCCATATTTATCTTTCGTTAGATCTTAACTACTTTATATTTTTTAGGAGAATAGTTTTAAAATAATCAAAAAAATAATAGTAGAAAGTAGCCTTTATTAATTTTTGTCCATAAATATTTTTTCTAAGAGGTGTATCATACCCAACAATTCACTTAATACGGACTAAAAGGAGTAAGAGATAATTTTTAGTGGAAACAAACAGGCCCTTAATTCTCCAAATAAAGTATCCTTGCTCATCCACGTATTAGAATTTGATGGATTAAAATTAAAGTTCTTACAATCGAACTCATTGCCTTTAAAAATTATAGGTTCATTTTAGTTTTTTAACTATTCTGACAATTTTACTTGCATAAAACAAATACTACTATAGAACAAGAAAATCAGTAAAGTTTTGTCACAAAGAAATTAATCCTTCTTATCTTACACCCCTTTTACCAAAATTTATCCCTTCAGTAGGGGATCTACACCTTTAATATTTTGACACGTGTCTTACAAATAATCTAATGGGTCAGATAGCAGAGTTTAACCATAGTTAAAGCTAATTAAGAAATTTTAATCATAACATAAAGAGCGGTATAACTAATAGAGAAAAGTGGTTTATTTATTAGTCCATTAATAATGCATTTCATATGCATGCATTACAATTACAGAGACTAGTTGGAAAAGAGGAGTAAAAGTAGATCCTCTATTCATTTGTTGAAGAAGCTTTGAATGCCTCTCATACGATTGTTGTTGGTTTGAATTAGGCACTGACTTTGACAGAAGTCATGTCCACAATACCTTTCTGTAATTCCACACCAACCCCATATACTACAGCATTCATCTTCAGGACATTCTTTAACACCAGCTTCACATTTTCTCTCTTCCTGCCTTAGTACTCCTTCAACCCTAACCCGGATTTCCGCATCATCGCCTGAAACCTTAAGGAGGAACAAACCCACCACAACTAAAAGGCAAATTGCACTTCCTCTCATTTTCATCATTTTGTTATGAGGTGAGGTCTCTTGCTAGCTGCTGATGAGCTATATATATATAGCTACGTAACTACGTTTGGTAGAATATTTTCTTTTGTTATTACATCTTCCTTTCCTTTCAATACAAAGATTTAAAAAATCACATAAATAATCTTTTTAAACCAACAATATTTTAAGTCCTACATCAGCAAATTAAAACATAAGAGATATGTTGGATATATAAGTAAACATATCTTACCAGCTAGAGACATGTATTAAAATTGCGTGGGGCCAAATCTAAAAGAGACAATATTACTAACAGGTTGGACACTTATCCAATAAGATCCATGTCTTAAGGGATACAACTTAATTTGATTCTATTCAATATGCCGTGACAATTAATCTTTAATTTTGTTTGAAAAATTCTATAAATAGGGGTGTAATTAATTGGTTAACTTCAATGACTATTTATAAACACAAATCAAATATTTTCTATATATACTAGAAAAAGGCTTTTTTGCCAAGATTAAATTAAGGACAAGTATATAATGTTGGTCTAAAGTTGGATATTTGTTCACGGACAAGTTCAAGGAAAACTCAGCCATTAATTATTATCTCCTTGGTTTTATATTACTAATTGGTTCATACTATTTTTTTTTTCATCCAATTGGTTCATACTAACATAATACACTATTTTTTTTATAAAAAAAAATTAATTAGAGGTGTATTTTATTAAATTAATCTTATTATTTATATTTTGAAAATCTAAATTTGACTATTACTAGTATTTTATGTATATATTTATTGGCAAAAATGATAGATTAATTTGTTAAAATGTATAAGTAAATAAACTAGCTATTTTTAATATAAAGACCAAATAAAAAGGTGGTTGAGCTATAGCAAGTGTATCCAATAAGAAAAAAAAAGGAGTATCCAATAAAAAGAACCGGGGATTGAATCCCACCAGATCCTTTCTTAGTCTACCGAGTTTGGTGGATCTGGAGCGAATGCAGACTGCAGTATCCCCAAAAATGGATGTACGGGGTGTTCCCACCCTTATTTGGTCTCTTTCTCAAACGAGTCCGTTACATATGACTTATTTAGTGTTGTTTACATTTTTTATATATGATTTATGAATTATAAAATAAAAATAAATTTACTTGATACACACTCAAATAATAACAACCATGGGTGTTTCCTATGAATAAAAATCAATATTCTCATTTATTTCAAGCATAGTTCAAACCCTCAAACATCAAAAATAAATTTACCGAAATAAAAAGAAGTTTAAAAAGAGAGTTCAATTATTAGCATGTGGAATAGTACAATCATTTCTGAATGTACCCTACGTCCCTACCCAATAAAAGTCACTTTTTTTTATTTATTTTTTTGGCATACCAACAAACCAATATGGACAACTTAAATCTTAATGAAAGCAACTTGTCAATTATCTCAGCTAGAAAAGTAGAAATCGTCCTTTTATATTCAATATCGTGACAAGAAACATTATCCATAACGTGCTAAAAGCCTAAAAGGACCATCTGGTGATATTATGTGGAAAAACTACATAAATAAAATACCTTATTACTCTATATATATTATTAATTATTTATACTTTCTGTTCTTTTAATTAGAAAACAATTTCAATTTTTTAAACAATACTCCAAACTCCTCGACATTTTAAAATAAAGCCAACGTTAAAAGAACATTTTCAATTTAACTTTTACCAAAAAAAAAAATAAAAAATCAATAATATTCTCACTTTCTTCTAGCATAACTCTAACTCAAGGAATATCAAAAGCACATCATTGCAATTTGCACGCCCTTAAATTTACCGAAGAAAAATGAAGTATTAAAAGAGAAATTCAATTACTCCATTAGCATGTGGAATAGTACGATCATTTCTGAATATGTACCCTACCTAATAAAAGTCATGTGATTTTTTGGCATCCCCACTATATATTAATGATGAAAAATAATTAAGCCATTGTAGTACAGTAGACATCGATATTTTGGTGGAAATTTAAAAGATGAATCTGATTTCAGATAGAATTTTTGGACAATACTCTATTCTAAACTCCTAATTCATGCCTATAAGTAAGGGTAATATTTAGAGAAATACAACATTAAGATCCCTCGAATCACAGATATAATTCAAAAAGAATAATTATGACAGAAACAAATTTGTGCCGATATTATTTTATCAATAAAAGTATTTTTTCATATTTATTTTCTATCACTTTATTATTAGCTATAAATAAATATCTTTAATAAACAAAAACAGATCAAAAACATCCTTAACTAATAAAAAATAATTTACAAATATCCTTCGTTTACCTTTGATCTAAAAATACCCTGAATCTACATTTTGGCAAAGAATACCCCGGTCTAACTAGAAAGACATGTGCAAAAAGTTAAAAGATTCCTCCCTTAAATGTTTGGTTGAAAATAGTGTTTGCAAAAGCAATAATAATATTTTTTTTCCTTATTTTCAATCAAACATTAACGAAGCAAAAACGCATTTGATTGTTTTGAAAAAACAAAAAATCAAAAAGAGAAGAAAGAAAATAAAAAAGTTAATGTCGAGTATCTACGAGTGGGTGGGAACTGGCAACCTTATGACTTATTTGTTTAAAATGTTGTGTTTTGGTTCTAATTTTTAACAATTTGAATGGTTAAGAAGGGAAAATTAGGCGAGTTGTCAAAACATTATTAAGTTATTAGTTAATGAGGATATAGTTTAATTTATTTTCTGTTAATAATTATAGTTTCAATTTTTTTGCTATTAATAATGGGATCCACCACCTCTTTGTATATCGAACCAACAAAGTCTTTCATCGGCTTTTATATATGATTTTATACAAAATCAAATTTATTTCTTATATCCTCATTATTTTCCTCCTAAAATTACTCTTCCACCTCTTTGAAATTCGAATTCCACCTTCTCCCTCCAATAGTGTTTTCCCTTTTCATAGTCAACCACCAAAATTGTCGGTGAATCTTTTCTTCTTTTTTTTCATTTAATTGTATATGTATTATGCTTGTTAGTTTTTTGATATTTTTCTAAAAATTCCCTCATTACTTATTAGATTATCAGTTTTTCAAAAATAAAATAGATGATTCGGCTCCATCTAAGAGGATTACGAGAGGTACGTTATTGCATGTCAAAGTTGTTGACAATCCATCTTCATTTTCAATCGGTTTAACTCAAGATTTTGGAGTCAATGCAGGGTTTATAGCAAAATCTAAACAAGTTCTAGATGAAAATTCTATTGAAGAATCGAGATCCAAGAAAAAAAATGACTCAATTGCACTTCAGAAAGTCATCAATAATGTCAAGCCAAGCGATATTAAAATTATTGAAGGAGGAAGTAAGAGAAAAGCCAAAGACAGTGATTCCGAGGAGATTGTGAAGAACATTAGGCTTTTGCTTAAAACACAATTTTATGTAGATATTTGTATATTTTGTTAGTTATTTACAAATTTACATCAAGTGTATGTATATTTTTTGCTTAAATCACATTTGTATATAGATATTTTTATATTATATATATTTCCTACTTAAAAACCATTTGTATATAAATATTTGTATATTGTATATTTCCTACTTAAATCACATTTATACAAAATTTACTTGAAGTCTATGTATAGTTTATACCTAAATAACAATTGTATATTGGTATTTATATATTTTATTGGTTTATACAAATTGCTTGAAGTTTTTGTATATAGTGATTTGTTTATTAAGTTATATTACGTATATACAACGGGACTACAAATACAAATATAGTTTATTTATACAAATATTTTAATTTTTGTATAAAAACATGTAATTGTATATAGCAATTAATCAAAATATTTTTTATCTTCATTTTTTTTATAGGGAGTTAAATTCATGTGCAAACACCAACCAACAAATGTCCCCCCACATGCAATGTTATAGAACTCTTTCTATAGCTATAGAACTCTTTTTTTTTTTGGAGAAATATTTGATTTTGAACGTTTAGCTTGAATCATAGGATTATGTAAATTTACTGTTACCGTAATTAACGCTCATGTTTCCATTTATTTATAAAATAAACAATTTATTTATGAAATAAAATATTGTATACATTTTAAACAAAACAAAAAGAAAACGTTTTATACAAAATTAAAGCTTCCCATCAAACTTAACTATACTCATGGAATGTAATTATGTAAACTATACCTATAGAGCGTTATTTCATTAAATCTATTTGTCATATATGAAATTTTCTCTCGTTAAAAATATATGAATACTCTTGTGATTAAGCTTATTAAATTTAGTGTTTGCAGTTGAGAGGCAAAAAAAACAGACCTTTCAAGGAAATAAAAGTTATAAGGTGTCCTCTGTGTAACAATAGGGATATATATGAGTCAGTTTTATAATAAGGATATATCAACTCTAAGTGACAAAGTTAAGGAATATATAAAATATTTTTCCCTTACATATAAATAATGTATAACAATGTATATATACTATAACTATCTATTAGAGACGTATATACAACTATATACGTTATTTAGACAATAATTATACATTTAAAGCTGATTTTTTTCAATCCCGATCAACTCAATTCTTCTTTGCAAAATTCCAAATTTCATTTGCATCTTCTTAGCGATAATGTTGGTCTAAACTTGGATTTTTTTTTTCCCACCCTTTGTCCGGTACCCACATTGAAGCCCGTCTAAATTCGGATTTGTGCCTGGATCAACTCAGCTGATTTTATTATGAATGTTGGTCTAATTTCAGTCATAATTTTAGGAGACTATTCTATTCTAAATCCCTAATTTATGTCTATATAAAGGGTAGTCTAATCTTCTGAAAAGGCATCTCGAATATCAGGGACATATCTAGAGAGGGTGTCATGGATTCACGTGAACTCATGCTCCCCTCTCTAGATCATATATAGTAGTGTTATATTTTAAAAAAAAATTATATATAGATGTGTGAACCCATGTTCAAAGTATCACATAATAATGCGATAATAATTGAGTGCACCTCTCTAAGTAAGGATAGAAATTTAAATCTTACATATATCTTGTCTTTTTGAGTAACATTTTTCCAAGTGGTTATCGGTTACACTTTTGGTGTTTCAATAACTATGTTTTTTTCCTTTAATCTTTCACAATTTTCAAGTGTGTCACATTGAAAATTCTTAACAAATTTAGCACTGTAAATTTCTTATATAATTAAATGAAATGTGTATATTAAAATTTAAAACCAATAGTATTATATATTTTTGACCTATAATTTTTAAAAATTAATGATTTATATTAAGAACCTAAAAGTCAAATCGATCATATTTAAATTTAAGACACATTTTTTCGTAACCGTGCACCCATCTTGCCGAAATCCTGAATACGCATCTATCGAATATCTCATAAATTCATGAAATATCCATAAAGATACTAAGACGTTAAATACCACCTTCTCAAAGTCTGTTTGATAGTCATCGATATCAAATATATCGCAAGGTACTTTCGAGAAATACACTACTAAGATCCCTCAAATCATAAAGAAAATTCAAAGAGAGGAATTATGGGGAAACAAAATTGTACCTACCCTGTTTTATCAGTAAAATCATGTTTCTTCAATTTTTTTCTTCTATCACTTTAAATTAGCTATAAACAAGTATCTTTAAAAAAACGAAAAAAGGCCAAAAATATCCCTAACTTATGAAATACGGCTTACAAGTATCCTTCACTTACTTTTGATCTAAAAATACCCTCAACTTATATTTTGGCTCAAACTTAACACCCAAAATCTGATGACTTCTTGCAATTTAAAATAGTTTATAGTCACGTGGCTTATTATAATTGACCACATATGATACCTAAGTTTTTTGTGTTGCATCTTAAAGAATTATCATTAGTCCCTAATTTGCAATTAATTACGCAAAAGCTCTGGATTGTTTTTGCTTTTCTCTGGTTCATATATTTTGGAAGGAAATGAGGTCCATGCGTAGTCCTTAATAATAACTACAGTCTACAAGAAACAAAACTTAATTAGTCTCCAATTTTAATCCGGTCGATCGGAGAGAGTGCATTATCCCAAAAAAAAGCACAACGATGTTCCCTGACTCCCTATTTGTTTTTTTTCTCGGTCGAGCACGTTATACATGACTTATAATAATTGACTATTTTGATTTAGACAAAAAGTCGTTTATTTATTAATTAATGCATTTCATATGCATGCTTTACAATTACACACATTATTTAATATGGAATGACTATTTCCAAAAGAGGAGTAAAAGTACATCATCTATAGCTAGCTAGCATTTGAATTTTGATTAGACCAGTTTGAGGAAGAAGCTGTGAATGCCTCTCATACGACTCTTGGTTTGAGTTGTGCACTGACTTTGACAGTATTGTACACAATACTTTTCTGTAGTTCCGCACCAGCCAATAGCCAACAGTTCTGATACCCAACTTAAGATTACAAGTTCCATATCGATTAAACATAAGAGATATGTTGAGTATATAAGTAAACATGTCTTATCAATTAAAGATGTGTTTTAAAGTCATCCGGGCCTTCGCCCAAAACTGACAATATTATCAATGGGGTGGGCCATTACAAATGGTATCAGAGTCAATCATGTGTCAATCTTGTACATGTGAGCAAGAATTCAACTGAGTCTAGATAAATTACTGTAGGAGCAAACCTAACCAAGGACGTTGAGTCCATGAAGTCCTACTGGGTCATTACACAATACTTAATTTGATCTATTTTATATGCCGTGACAATTCTTTACTTTTGTTTGATAAATCTGTATATGGGGATGTAATTAATTAGTTAACTTCAATGACTATTTGTAAACATAAATCAAATATTTTCTATATATACTAGAAAAACCTTTTTTAGCCAAGATTAAATTAAGGAACAACTATATATATATATATAATGTTGGTCTAAAGTTGAATATTTGTTCACGGACAAGGTCAAGGAAAACTCAGCCATTAATTATTATCCCCTTGGTTTTATATTACTAATTGGTTCATACTAACATAATACACCATTTAAAAAAAATAAAATTAATTACTGGTGTATTTTATTAAATTAATCTTATTAATTATATATTTTGAAAATCTAAATTTGACTTTTGGTAGTATTTTATGTAGTTATTTATGAAAAAAATGGGTAAATTTATCATAATTTGTTAAAATGTATAAGTAAATAAAATAGCTATTTTTTTTAAATATAAAGACCAAGTAAAGAAAGGTGGTTGAGTTATAACAAGAGTATTCAATAAGAAAGACCGGGGATTGAATCCCACGTGGTCTTTTCTTAGTCTACCGAGTTTGGTGGATTGGAGTGCACTATCCCAAAAAAAGGGTGCACGTATAGGACTATTCATGGTTATAATTAAAAAATTAAATTGAATCATAATTCAAATCAAATTTTAAAAAATCGATATTTGGTTTGAGGTGGTTAGGTTTAGTTTTAAATTTTGAAAATTTATACTATTTTGGTTGATTTTGGTTTTACTAAAAAATTGCAAAAATTACCAAACCAAATCGAACCGAGAAATTGTATATATAAATTTTATAATATTATATATTATTCATAAATAAAATATGAATAGTTTGTTAAATTTTAATTAAGTTCTTAACTTTATCATTTTGTCAAGCACATGCCCAACCAGTGGCGAATCTAAAGGTAAAAAAATAGGGCATCAGAACCCATGGTCTCTTTGTATAACTAGATATTTTATGTATATATTTTCTAAAATTTGTATATTATTATATTCTGGCACCCGTACTATAAGAAGTCTATCTAGACCACATCGTTACATGTTGAGCTTTTGATTTTGAGGATTAAGAATCAATTCTCACTTAATACATTTTTCTTGGTGCATCCATGTTCAGATCAATTCTCACTTAATACATTTTTTTTGGTGCACCCATGTTCGAAAAATTCTAGATTCGCCTCTAAGCCCAACCAATTTTAGCCCTACTATTACAAGTCTAAGTCAAAGTCCATCAAAATTCATTACTTTAACCTTTACCTACCTTTCCTGATCACATAACTAAATCACTTTGTCGTGTGATAATAACTCTAGTATTGCTTAATTGTTTAATAGATGCCACAGTAACTTTTCTGTGGATTGTTCATGTACCAGGAGTCCGTATCAAGAAACTTTTGTCCGAAAAAAATTTATTACTTTCAACCAAAAGGACCAGAAAAACTGAACCAAACCAAAACAAAATGATAATAACCAAATCGATGGTTATTTTTTTCATTTGGTTTGGTTTGATTTTATAGAAAAGTAAAAACAGACAATTGTTTTAATTTTAATTTTAACCAATAACCAATCCAAATGAACCATGAACACCCCTACACACGGGGATGTTCCCCCACCCATTCTTTGATCTCTTTCTTAGTCGAGTCTGTTACACATAATTTATCTAGTGTTATTTATATTTTCTAATACAGTTTTTAAATTATTATACAAAATAAATGTATTCAGTACACACTCAAAAAATAACAACTGCGAATATTCCCTAAGAATTTCCAAACAAAAAAACGTGAATGTTATAATAAAACAAAAATTTTTATGGTGGTTGAGGCACAATCAACAATAATTATGTGAGGACACCATTTCCCTCTGACAAGTGTATTTGTGTATCCCTTTCCTTATTGTTGCAGATTTTTGAAAAATTTTATTTTGTGTGAGGCACAGTTATTGTCAATTGTGTGAGGGCCTCTTTGGCTGCACTTGTATATTGTGGATCCATAATTTATCTATTTCAATCATACTTTTTCCTCCTCCAATTTTAATCTTTTCTTTTACTTTTTTCCTCTTCACAATGTTTTTTTTCAGTTTCTTAACGTAAATTTTATTTTAAAATCATTGAGAAACTTTAGATTTAAAAGTAAATGGGCATAAAACTATTTAAGAAAAAATTAAAATAATATGTCAGAACTCAGGAAAATTTAAAATTCCTTTTTTTTTTTTGATGAATTCGAAGAAATTGATGATAGTGAAACTACAAAATAAATCAAACTCTGACCAACAAAGTAGAAATTCATGTAGTCAACTAATTGAACTACTAAAATTCAATCGGGCTTATTAATTACACTTAACTAGACAATTTAATTTAATTTGTTTAAATTTTGGTCCTTTATTTATTTTTGGGATTTCAATCTTAATCACTCTATTCTTAATTATTAAATTTGTTTTTGTTTATTCTATAACCACTTAATATATCACCTTTCTTCTTTTTCATATTTGTTAAATTATTTATTTGCTTGGCATCTATCCAATAATATATTGTTGTCAATATTAATTTTGTGTTTCTCATTCGAATTTTTTTTTGAATTTTCTTTATGTTTGATTTCTTAAAATGTGAGATGAAACTTTTAAAAATCTATTTTTTTTTCTTAAGGGTTTACAAAAATTAATAGGAAAAAAGTCAACCAAGTGCATTTGTAAACGCACAAAATAACAGTAGTATCAATACATTTTTTTTTTCACTGAGAGGTAGGACTAAAAAAAAAAAAAAGAGCTATAGGAACGATGGTAAAAAGAGGATGAATAATAAAATTAAAAAAATGTTTTGCAAAGAAAAAAAATGCAAATGAAGAACTAACTAAAATTTGAGAAAATGGAAGAGTGAGAGAAAAAGTAGAAAAAAATTTATCGTGGTTGAGGTACAATTAACAATAGTTGTGTGAGGGTATCATTTTCTTTTGACAAATGTATTTGTGGGTTCCTTTCCTTGTTGTCACACTTTTTCTCACTCTTCTAAATATGACATTATCATTAGAACCCGAAGTCAAAAGGGTAAACAATTTGAGTAAAATTTTTAAAATAAAAATAAAAATTGAGAATCAAACCAAAAGGGCAGCATTTAATGGAAGATGAATGTTGCTAAATCGTAGGTTGAAAGGCTCACAATGAGCCTTAGAAGACTTATGTTTAAAAAGAAAGTAAATTTCCGATTTCGATGCTTCTTGGTGAATTTTAAGTCAAGAAAGACGACTTTCTCTTTAAGTTCAAATTAAAATGGTCAACTTGCAAAATTTTATTTTCTAATTTTTCAATTCTACTTCAAGGACTTTCCCTTTATATTGAATTGATTTAAGAATAAGTAAATGAAATAACCTCATAGATTAAAGCTGTTGTAGAAGCTTTTAGTTTCAAGGACTAATTAATTAACAAGCCTATTTTAGGATTTTTGTCGTTCAACACTTTTAAGTAACAGAAAGATGATTGAAAATATCCCTAACATCCGAAAAATGAAAAAACTTTAATTTGCAAGACAAGAGTATATATTTTCATAATATATTATAACGCTTACAAGGAATAACTGAAGTTGTTCCTCCAGAACTTAATTATATTGATATACAAGATTTGTTTTTTTCAACTTGACTAGCACTACAACAAAAATAACTTTTAGCGGCAATAAATAGACACATTAATAAAGAGTGCTAAAGTCTTTACCGGCATTAGTTAAGTGTTATTAGATCCAATGTCGCTAAAGCCTTTAGAACATATACAAAGAGTGTTAATTGCCACTAAAAATATATATTTATCAGCAATTGTTAATTAATTGCCACTAAAGATCATTTTTGATGTATTGTAGAGGTGTCAAGCAAGGGGATTCTTTGTCCTCTGCTCTCTTTAACTTATGTCTTAACACATAACTTATTCCTACAGAACTTTTACCTTTTGGAAGTAAACGTTCTTTAATTTATGTCGAATAAGACAAAAGTTCTCTAAACTTATGTCATAGTTAAAGAGTACTTTAACCCACATTTTAAAATTAAATTATGAGTAACAAGGAAAAAAAAATTAAGGATCACATTTAATGGATAAAAAATAAAGAATGCAAAAACTTGTTTGTTTTTTTCACCTAGAAACTTGTTGCTCAGTTGAAGAAGATCATGACAACCTAGTAGTAGTAATACATACACCATCTTCATGTGCAGTTTTGAAAGGGCTACTATAACTTGGGCAGATCATTTCTAAATATTCAGCACCATGGACTTACTTCAATTTGGATTAATTTCATGGGCTCAACTAAATGGGCTGCTAGCTCTTCGCAACAGAAAATTAACTAGAGAAGAAGTAGGAGCCACTTATAAAAAATAATTAGAAAATATGATAAAAATAAAAGATCCACTTACAAACCATATTTCACAAGCAAATAATGTCTGGTAAGGCTTAGCCGCCATGAGCCTTGTAAGGCTCAGCCGTCAGAAATCTTGTAATGTTCAACCGCCATGCGCTTTACAAGGCGGATGGAATTCCGCGCTTTCCTCCAAATTAAAAAAAATAAAAAAATCTATTTTATTTCGATTAAATTTTTTAAAAATTACTTCATTTTACTATTTTTGTCGTGGTTAATACTTAAAAGAAGTTAAATGAATCCACATATTTAAGTTTCATTTAAAAATAATAATTCAATTAATAGTCGAAAATTGTTGGAAAAAATAATTAAAAAAAATATAAAAATCACAAACAAATAAAATTTGAAAAAAATATAATAAATTTTTTTTTATAAAAAACAATTAAAAAAATACAAAGGCAACAATTAATTCAAAGCAAGGCGCAGGGCACCTTAGCCTTGTAAGGGGAAGGGCCCACGCGCCTTGTTTAAAATCAGTCATTTTTTTATACAGTGTTAAATCAAATCAGCATTATAAATTTTCACGCGGGAACATACAATGGATAAGTTTCAACAAAAATAATAATAATTCAATTAATAGTAAAAAATTGTTGGTTAAAGTGATTTAAAAAAATATTTTCTTCGTAATTTATTCATACTAAAATGAATAAATATTTACTAAAAAATATATATATAAAAATCACAAACAAATAAAATTTGAACAAAATAAAAAATAAAAAATTATATATATATGTAAAACACAAACTTAAATGATGGCTATTTTTTAAATACGTGAATTCATTTAACTTTTTTTAAGTTTTAATCACGACTAAGATAGTAAAATGAAGTAATTAATTTTTTTAAAAAATTTAATCGGAATGAAATAGAATTTTTTTTTTAATTTGGAGAAAGATGCGGAATTCCATGTGCCTTGTAAGGCGCATGGCGGCTGAACCTTACAAGGTGCATGAAATTCCACGCCTTGTGACGCCCACCTTAATTTTGACGACGTTAATTCAAACAGTTAGAAAGTTGCCCTTTTGGTTCTAAAATTAATTTTGTTACCCTTTTAAAATATTTGACATATTTTTTTTACCCTTTTGACTCCGATTGGATCAAAAGTGGATGAAGAATATTTGGTTGTCTTTTGTTTAATAAATGAATTTATGATATGTACATTGTCAATTTGAACATTCGAGCTTATCATATCGTGCTTATCTAATATTATTACATCTTTTACGTGATTTGTGAGCTATAAATTTACCAGGCACACACCAAAAACAGTGACTACCGGTGTTTGTAGATATTTCTAAAATGAAAAAAAAAGTTAAAAAAAGAAGAAGAAACAGAGGGTCCACTTTAAATCTAGCACTCCACAACGTTAATGGAACGAATACGGTCCACTTAAATGTGTACAACGTTAATGAAAGCAACGAATTGTCAATGATCCCAGCTGGAAATCGTCCTTCTATACTCAATGTGATGTATGAAAATTAAGCTAACTTGTCCAGAGAAAATGACCAAAATGATCCTTAATGTAATATTTTATTTTGGTCCTTCATATATTTCACTTGATTGGAATGGTCCTTAATGTATAATAAATGTGTTTATTTTGATTCTTAATATATTTTACGTGATTGAAATAATCTTTAATATGTACCAAAATGTGTTCGTTTTAAGCATTTATCTTAAACCTAGCATATTTATTCAAAAGAACGTGAAATTTAACGGTGGACTATGGCTAACAAGAACCACCATTATTGTCTTCTTTGTTAGCTCTAAAGAAAAACTTCATAAAATCCAACACAATTATCTTTACTTTCTCTAACAAAATTTATTATTTTTCTCTTTTGCTTAAAATAGAAATGAGTATTAGGGCAGTGAAATAATATTTTAGGAAATTGAAAATAGTAAATTATGTTGGAGAAAGTAGAAGTTATGAAGTTCTTTCTTTGAAGATAACAAAGAAGATAACAATGGTGAATTTTGTTAGCCACGTATAAATTTAACACTTTTTTTTTTGATAAATTTATTAAATTTAGGATAAAGGACTAAAATGGACACCTTTTTATTATACATTAAGAACTATTCAATCAAGTGAAATATATTAAAGATCAAAATGAACACCATTATTATACATTATAGACTATTTCAATCAAATGAAATACATTAACTACTAAACTATAACATTACCATATATCAAGGACCATACTGGTCATTTTCTCTCACATTGAATATCAAAGGACGATTATTTTCTTAGTATCATAATATATTTTCTTGTTTCAGTATCTAAATTATTTTCAACCAAACACTTGGGGCAATTTTTCTTAATTAGAAAACATTTTCAATTGTTTAAACACTTCTCCACATTTGTAAACACAAGACAAATGTCAAAAGAACAGTTTTAATTTATTTCCATTCCAGAAGGATCAATGGATCATATAGTATTCTCAAATACTTTTTAGCATAACTTATTCCCTCAAACATCAAAAGCACATTATTTGTGCCCCTTGTGAATTTACGGAAGAAAAAAAGAGATAAATGTCAAAAACATACTTAAACTATTCATTTTTTTTAGTTTCATACTTAAATTATTGAGAGTGTGAGTTTCATACATAAAATATCATTTATTAGTTTGAGAAACACACCTCTCTCTTTTATAACACTCTCATCATGGTGTGTGTAATAAACTCTTTCTTTTATTTAAAATAATTGTCACATCACACTCTATATGGACAAAATATTCCACCTTGACAAAAATTAAAAGATCGAAAAATTACTATCCCAAAAAAAATATTATTTCTATAAAATAAAATATAAATTTTTTTTCTTACCCACCATGACTTCCTCTCACCGTACACCCCCCTTTTGTTTAATTTTTTTTTTTATAAAAGTATTTAGTTTTTTTTTTTTATTTCATCCGCCCTCCCCCCTTCAAATACTAATTTAGATATTATTTTATTTTTAAAAAAGAATAATTCTACCCACTCCACCTAACTTTTCGCTTCCATTTTTTTTCTCGTTTTGTATTAGATATGTATATATCTAAAATATTTTTTTACTTGCCGCCGCAAGATTTTTTTAAAAATAAATTTTTATTTATGTTATATTCGGTATACAAGTAGAAAAAAAATCCTAAAAATATATGTACATAGCTAACACAACGAGAAAATGTAAAATATATAAATAAATTAGGAGCGGAGGGTTAAATAGGATGGGGTAGAATTTTTATTTTTTAAAATAAAATAATATCAAGTTTTTTTGGGGAATGAATGGATGGTTTGGAAGGGGGGGGGGGGGGGGGGAGATGATGAAGTATGAATTTTTTTAAATTTTTTAAAAAAGGACGGGGAATTATCCAGGGGGGGGGGGGATGAGGGGGGTACGTAGTGGAGGTGGTGGAGTGGGGTAAAGAAAAAAAAAATTTAATTTAAAAAAAATATATTTTTTGGGATTGTAATGCTTTAATCTTTAATTAATATTAATAGTTTATTATTTAATTTTTGTCAATGTAGAATATTTTGTTCATATGGAATGCCATGTGTCAAGGTTTTTTCCAAATTAAAGAGAGAGTAACGACATGTTCCCATCGTTATAGATTTTCCAAAGGGGGAAAATTTGGGGCCGGAAAACTTTTTCGTAGTATTTGGATTTTTCCAACCTAGTCCAAATTTGGACGAAATCGGAGTCGTATGGAAATCTGGTAACAATCGGGTGAGTTAATTATGATTTTGATTACATGAGTAGTTACATAACTCGTTAAGCAATCGGTACGACTTTACGAAATTGAATTCGGGCGAGTAGAAATCTCGAAATCGATCTTAGCGTGATATGTATTTTCTGATCTCTCTGGCGCGGCCGCTACAGCGAGGTGAGGGCCATTGTGGCGGGCTCGACACGACTTAAGGTCGTTAATAAACCCCTAAACGACCTTATTTTACACTTTTTGATTTTTAGAGCTAAGGAACGAACCCAGACGATTCCTAATAGTTTTCCACCATTCTTGAGGCTAAAGGTAAGCTTTTCACTCCCCGAATCCATTTTTCGATCCGTAAAACATAATAAAATGGGTAATTAATGATGGGAGAGGGTTTTGTTATAGATTCTATGGTGGAAACAACCCTATTTTTGAATACTTGGGATTATAGGTTGATCTAGGGTTCATAAAATTGTTAGTAATTCGGGTAATTATTGATTGTTTGTTAATTTCCGTGTTATTATGATTGTTTGTAGACCAAGAACAAGCGAAACGAATCCGAAAAGGGAAGAATCAAGTTTCTTAGGGTTTCAAGCTTGATTCGTGGTAGGTAATGGTTGTGATTCTATGATTGTGTGATATATGCTTGTTTTTGCTTCATTATGATTCTTGCATGTATGCGAATGTTGCATTGTTGATCACACTTGTTGTAAATGAGATAAATGAATAACCATATGCCATGAAGTCATGACTTAAATGTATGATCTTGAGGATATTCTTGTGATTGTGATTGTGATTGTGGTGTGTTGAATGGATCGGTTGCCACGTTTCGGCATAACTAATTGAGATCGATTGCCACGCTCCGGCATAACTATGGGATCGGTTGCCACGTTCTGGCATAATCATTGGATCGAGTACCACATTTCGGTATGTTAACTATTTGGGTTTGGGTTTCATGAGAGGACCAATGACTTGTCATAATTGTGTATATTATTGAGCATGTGATAATCAATATTGTATATGTTCAGTATTTTGCATGTTTATAATGTTGTATTGACTTGCTTATGTCACAGTTAGTGGGATAGCCGCATGATCCTACCAATACACTGTGGTTGTGTACTGATATTGCACTTGCTCTTATTTCTGTTTATTTCTGTTAAGTACAGGGCATCTTTAAGCGGCTACTGATAGACCTCGCTTAGGAGATCAGTGATCGTTGTTCGAATTCAAGGGTGAGCCAATTCTTTCCACTGTTTCGGACTTAGACTTGTTCTAGTTAGTATTAGTTCATTAGATTGGGGTTGTATCCCTTCTTATTTAGACTTGTTGAACTTTAGATGTTTTGGTACATTGACTTTCAGGTTCTAGGTTATTTCTTCCGCATTGTTTAGTTCGTTGTTATATTTTTGTTAGAGTTTATGGGAACTCTCTATTTTTTTCCTTAGTATTTAACTTGCTTCCGTAACTTAAATGCCTTAGTTTTGGTTTAGTTTCTTGGTTTGGGCTGTAGTAGTGGTTCTCCCACCAGAGTGTTAATGTGAGTGCCAATCACGACGGTATCTGGGTCATGACAACACCACTGCGGTATGTTTCTCAAACTAATAAGTTATAGTTTAGGTATAAAACTCACACTCGCAGTAGTTTAAATATGAAACTCAAAAAAAGGGGGATAATTTAAATGCGTTTTTACCACTAATCTAAAAAAAAAGAAGTTTAAAAATGAGAATTTAGTCATTGAATACCATCAAAAGCACATTATTTGCAAACTTTGGATATGTGGCTTATTTTAAATTGCAAAAAGTCATTATATTTTTTGTGTTAAGTTTGAGGGTATTGTTGAGCCAAAATATAAGTTAGAGGTATATATTTTTATACTTGCGAACAGTTTTTCATATGATACGGATATTTTTTTACCCTTTTTCATTTAATAAATAAATTTAAATATTTAATATATATAATGTAACTTATTTTACACTAATAATATATAATTTAAACTCTAAATAAACTCTTCAGTACAACCACTCCTCGTTTTATTGTTGAGTCTTTTTCTTAATAAATAAATATTTAAATTATATAGTACAACATTTAAGAGTAACAATTATAATATAGAAAAGAGAAGTTATTTCTCATCAACCCACTGCAGCTGCATTGATATTAAATTTATACTTTTCTAACTGACTTTAAAAAAAATGAAAATGATGGTATACCACTTGATGAAAGACGACGGGCATTAGGTTGGGTTAACAAATTAATCTTCATTTCTTTTATTTTTTTAAAAATACTTTTAAGGAGCTTTCACACATTTTTACTCTGAATTCACAATATTAATAACTCCCTTTTGTTGGTTGATTGGCAAATTAATTGTTTTGCGTTTTCTTGTTTTAATGTGATATCGACAAATTAATATGTAGTGTTGAAATTATATTATTTTTCTTTTTCTTTTTTGGAAGTAAATCTTTTTGCTTTTTTGTTGACAGACTTAATTTTAAAGTTAAAGATGAATAATATTTATCGTCTAGCAAACCCCTCTTGTAATTGAAAAGTGAAATAATACAGTACAACACTAATAATTCTTACCTGAAGAATCTTCCTGTGTGAATATACATAGGAATAGGGGTGAACAAAACCGAACCGCAAACCGAACCAAACCGCGAATCGAGTCAAATCGAAAAAAAAACCCGACTAGTGGTTTGGTTTGACTTGGTTTGGTATTGAAAAAAAAAACCCGACTATAATTGGTTTGGTTTGGTTTTAACTAAAAAAAGTCAACCCGAGACCAAACCAACCCGACATTATATATATTTATTTTTAATTTTATTTTATACAAAAAAATGTTTATTAATATATAATTTATATATTTTTCTTAATCTTTCTCACAATTTTATGTTTAATATTAGTGGACTTTGGGCTACATAGTTGACTTGAGCCCACTTGTTATTTTTAGAAATAAACAAAAGCCCAAATATTTGTCATGGGCATGCAATGCCAAAAGAAACTACCGAATGCTTTTTTAGGATGAAAAATCATGTTAGTGTTCAACTTTTTTTTTAAATCACTGAAAGAACACAAGCTCTTTAGTCTTTATCAAAAAACCCGAGAAAACCCGAATAACCCAAGAAAATCGAATAACCCGAACCAACCCGAGATTGAAAAAATACGACTATTATTGGTTTGGTTTGGTTTATATATATTTTAACCCGATACAAATGGTTTGATTTGGTTTTTAAAAAACCTGAACCAACCCGGTGATGTACACCCCTACATAGGAAAAAAAGTTTTTTAAAGCAATGATCCAAAATGAGGATTCAAATATTATTAGCATGTAGAAGAGTGCAATGTTTATTGATCTATACCCTAAAAGTTGAACTTTTTTTTGCATCCCCACAAATATATCAAGGAGCAATACAGATATCACTAATTTGAAGCTAATTATTTATTTTTAAATGAATTTTCGATATTACAATTTTTTAAAATATTTTTATATCAAATACATGCTAAACAGATACATCTAATTATGTATATCTAAATATAGTACATAATTGAAATGCCAATTTATGAGCAAATCACGCCTTATCCAAATTTTAAAAAAATGAATCTCTTTTCATTTTTTTCAAGCATCAAAAATCTTTTTACATGAATAAATATATAATCTTAACTTATATACGTGTACACTTTATTAGATACATGGATTTTTAATTAGATACACGTATATATTTTGTCAGATACATATTTTGACTGTCGTCTCTCCTCCTTTCCCCTTCGTCTCTCTCTTATCCGGTCAGAGACCGCCGTCTCCAAAGAGAAGTCCCTAGCGAGGAGGCGTTCTGCTGGCCAAGTCATTGACGGACTAAAACTTTACTCCACCAAATCATCAGTGAGGGGGCTTTTACTGGTCATGGCGTTGACGGACTGAAACTTTAATAAACCTTGTTGCTCAGGCTATTCTACCGGCCGTGACCGCTACTATTAGAGCATAATTAAATTAGCTCAGGCTATTTTTCATTCAGTGTTAGGTATTCGTATTGGAGCATAATTAAATTTAAATTCACATTGGAAAGTTCAATATTAGAGATAAAGTGCTTCCTAACGAAGTGACTTCATACTCAGAGGTACTCAAATCCGAGACCTTTAATTAAAAATGAAGGATTACTCATCACCACCACAATCCTTATTGGTGCATTTAATGGTGAATTTACAAAAGAGAAAAAAAGATTTTTAAAACATTGATCCAGAATAATGGTGCAGTATTTATTAATGTACCCTAAAAGTTGAATTTTTTTGCTTCCCCACGACTAATATTAAGGGAACAATACAAATATCACTAATCTAAGAGGTATTTCCTTCGTTCACTTTTACTTGTCATTTATTTTTAAAATACATTTTCATTTTTACTTGTCACTTTTGACATATTAAAAAAAAAAACAATAATTTTTTCCGTTATTTTCTCTCTTTATTAAATAATTATTTTCCAAGACATCATTTAATAGGGGATAGTTTGGTAAAATACATATCTTATTAATTAGTTTCTTAATAAGTGTGTCAAGTTAAACTGTGTCAAGTAAAAGTGAACGAAAAGAGTAATTAATTATCTATTTTTACATGAGTTTTTGATATTATAATTTCTATTATATTTTTTTGTCCCCAGAAATATCTAATTATTTGTATATAAATATGGAATATAATTGAAACAAAATTTAGGAGCAAATCACGCGTTTTTCAAAAACATGAATTTTTTTCCAACATCCTAAACTTTTCTCATAAATACATATAATTTTAATTTAGATATATATACACTTTATTCGATACATAAACTTTTAATTAGATATATTTATATCAAATACATATTCGAGACTCTCATCACCGACGAAGACTCCATCAAATGAGCAATAATATATAAAGAGAAGTTATTTCTCATCTACCAACTGCTATTGATATTAAAGTTTTCCCCTTCAAAATCTAGGACCACTTGAAAATAATTTTTAAAACTCATTTTCTAATTGACCTAAAAACTAAAAAGTGAAAAATCATGATGTGCTACTTGTTATAAAAGTAGCTAAGACGTCGGGTCGGGCATTACGTTGGCTTGGTAAATTAATCTTCTTTTTTTAATTTAATTTTTTTTCCGCTTTTTTAAGATCTTTTATTTTTTTCGTAACTTACACTTACATTCTTAAATTCTCTCTTATTAGTTGATTGACAAATTAATCATTTTTTGTTTTCTTATTTGAATGTGGCAGCGCAAATTATTGTAGTGTTGAAATTATATAGGTTTTCTTCTTATTGAGAGTAAATCCTTTTTTTTTGAGACGCAACTCAATCTAAAAATTAAAGATGAAAATTCCTCTTATTGTTAAAAATTGAAAGGACAAAAGGCTGATATATCTCTCAACTTTGTTATTTCGAGATGAGATATTACTTGTTATAAAAGCAGCTCACAAATGTACCTCAACCATTATAAAAGTGGCTCGCATATACCATTTTCATCTAGCGGGGTGAAAATTTAATTTTAAATTATTATTTGTTATTTGTTTTTAAAAAATCATGTAGAGGTATATATGATCCTTATATAGCAAAGTTCAGGGGTAGTTGTTCTTTTTCACACATGAATTTTTTTTTGACTTCTTTGATTGTCATTTGAAGCATTTTATTCTTATTTTATTTTTTTCATTCTTTCATTCTTTAGTGTAAAAATAAGAGAAAAAGAAAGAAAGAAGTGTGAATGGAAGAAGAGGAAAAACGTAATAAAAAAATTTAAAACTAATTTTTTTTTGTGGCAATATTGTAATTTAAAATTAATTTTTTTACGCCTATATTGTACTTTTGTTTTTGTATTTATAAAAAAAAATTGGGGCTTCTACAATAAAATTTACAAGAAAATTAGTGAAACAATAAATTTGACAATCAAAATAATAAATCTTAATTAGCTGTTGAATGAAAAAGGTCAAAAATAATAATAATACATGTGAAAAGGATCAAATATACACCTACATGGATTATTTTTTTAATAAAAAATTTTAAAAATAAAAATTTGTCGCACGTATGTTGTTGTAAGGTCTCTTTGCCTTCACGAGGTAGTGGTCTGCATACAGTCTACTCTCCCTAGACCCCACTAATTAAGTATGTTGTTGTTGAAAATTTCAAATAAATACTAAATTGATCTATTATTATATCAATAAAATATTTTAAATTTTGATATGAGAATTGATGTTGGTAATAAGTAATGATGATGATCGTTTGTGTCGATTTAGGTTGGTATTAGCTGATGATGATGGTTGTGGCTAGTTCTTATCGTATAGTGTTTGACAGTAGTGATTAACCGTGGTTGTTAGTGGTGACAACTAATAATTACTATTAGAATGATACTGATAACTAATGGGCGTGGTGAATGAAGATGACATTGAAAGGTTTGAAGCTCACAAATTAAATTTTTTTAGTATGGTGATTAAGTAAAAACAAACGGATGGAAATACTATTCTGATTTCTGAACCTAAATGAACTTTTTTACGGTATAATCAAGTTTCAAGGTAATTAAGAGAGTCAAAACTCGTGTGACTCTTTGATGTCATGTGTTTTAAGCATAAGAGCAATTTATTGTCTTCTCTATTGATTGAATTACAAATGTGTAAATGAATCACAACGAAACTTTATATTAAAGTTTCTCATTTGTTGCTTTTTACTTATATATATATTAGTCGCTATCGATTGTTCCCTCATAATTTTGGTATAAATATGAAACCACATTTCTCCAATTCATTCACCTTCTTCTATTCTACGTTGTCTATAACAAAATGAAAAAGACCCTTTTACCTCTACTGGTTTTGTTCCTCCTTAAGGTGGTCTTAGCCAATGAGTTATCTCTTCCCCTTCAACTCCCAATCTTTGACCTTGAAGCATCAACCGGCGAGTACTCAAACCAGGTACAATGTGGAAAGCAAGGTGATGGCCTAAAATGTCTTGATGGAATGTGTTGTAGTATATGGGGTTGGTGTGGAAACACACAAGAATATTGTGCTCCTGGATATTGTCAAAGTCAATGTTGGTGATGGTACGATGGTTGGTGTCATAGTGTGGGACCACACCAAAATATTGTGCTCATGGAAACTGTCAAAGCCAATGTAAAACATCATCTTCAACCTAATCTCCACTGTTGGAGGGTCTGTTCGTATTTTTAATTGTTGTTGCTATCGTTTTGCAAAATCTCCCATGTTTTCTAGTTATTATGTTTATAGCATTGTGCTACTGTGTGTTAATTTCATCTTCTATGTGGTATTTTATCTCCGTTTGTTTTATTTAGTCAGTTTGTTGCTCTAATATATATATATATATATATATATATATATATATAAAACTTCTCTTAATTTATTCGGATTGATTATATGCACTTTTCTAGAATTTTGAACTAGTTATGTTGTTACTTTGTCATATTTGTTGTAAAATGAGAGCAAAATACAATAATACTAAACAAGAAAGGAAGAATGATAATGAAAAGTATAGAACAGAGAGTATTCTTTTATCTCTTCGAGTGTTTATTTCACAAGGGTAAATACCCTTTTATAGGATTTAGAAAACACTCGTTTACATCTTTTAACCAAATACGCCAGTACAATTTTAATAAATACAATAAATAGATACATTAAGTTAGGGATAAATTAAGAGAAACATCCACAATTAAATGGATTTGTAACACTCCCCCTTGGATGTTTACGAATAATGTGTCTCGTTAAAACTTTACTAGGAAAAATTCAGTGAAAAAAGCCTAGTGAAGAAAAAAGAATACACACATCTTGTTATACGCCTTGAATGCTACCTCATTAAAAATCTTACCAGGAAAATTCAATGGGACAAAACCTTGGTTAAGGGAAAAAGAGTACACGCGTATTTTACTCCCCCTGATGAAAAAATTATTTGATATATTGGAGACGCCGCATTCCAATCTTATATCTTAGCTTCTCAAATGTTGACGTTGACAATGCCTTGGTGAATAAATCTACAAGATTATCACTCGAACGATTTGTTGAAGATCATGCGTGAAAAACAACTTAGGTGAAATATGCTTTGTTCGGGCTCATTTGATATATCCTCCCTTTAATTGAGCTATGCAAGCAACATTATCTTCATACAATATTGTTAGAATCTTTGTTTGCACTGAAAGACCGCATAATTGCAAAATGTGTTGAGTCATTGATCTCAACCATACACACTCTCGAATGGCTTCATGAATGACTATTATCTCTGCATGATTTAAAGAAGTAGCAACAATTGTTTGCTTCATTGAACGTCACGATATTACTGTACCTCCATATGTGAATAAATAGCCTATCTGAGATCGGGCTTTATGTGGGTCAGACAAATATCCCGCATCCGCATAACCTATCAATCCTGACTTGGATGCATTAGAATACAACAATCTCATATCAATTGTTCCTTGAAGATATCTGAATATATGCTTAACACATTTCCAATATCTTCGTTTTGGACATGAGCTAAATCTCGCCAATAAACTTACTGCGAAACAAATATCTGGTTGGGTATTATTGGCAAGGTACATTAGTGCCCCAATAACACTGAGATATGACGTTTCATCACCAAAAATTTCTTCATCCTTTTCTTGAGGTCGGAATGAATCTTTATTTATATCAAGAGATCTCACAATCATCGAGGTACTCAATGGGTGTGATTTATCCATGTATAATTGCTTCAAAGCCTTTTCATCATATGTTGATTGATGGATAAATATTTCATTTGTCAAATGTTCAATCTGAAGGCCAAGACAAAATTTTGTCTTACCAAGATCTTTCATTTCAAATTCTTTCTTCAAACACTCAACAACTTTTGAAAACTCTTTAGGAGTTCCAATGATGTTCAAGTCATCAACATAAATGAATACTATTACAAATTCAAATTTTGACCTTTGTATAAAAATACAAGGACAAATAGGGTCATTCTTATACCCTTCCTTTATTAAGTATTCGCTAAGACGATTATACCACATTCGCCTCGATTGTTTCAATCCATATAAGGATTTATGAAGTTTTATTGAACAATTTTCTTTTGGATTTTTATATGCTTTAGGCACTTTGAGCGTTCAGGGATTTTCATAAAAATATTGTGGTCTAGTAAAATAGCTTGTGAACGTCCATTAGATGTATTTCAAGTTTTTCATGAACTGTCATATTTATTAGATACCAGAAGGTAATTGCATCTACCACAGGAAAATATGTCTCCTCATAATCAATGTCGGGCTTTTGCGAAAATCCTTGTACCACAAGTCGTGCTTTATATCTTACGACTTTATCATTTTCATTGCGTTTTTGCACAAAAACCCATTTGTGCCCCACTGGCTTGACACCTTCTGGTGTTCAAACTATTGGTCCAAAAACTTCACGTTCTTCAAGTGAAGCCAATTATCTTTGAATTGCTTTCTTCCATTTTGATCAATCATTTCTCTGTCTACATTCATAGATCTTGGTTCCAAATCCTCATTTTGTTGCATTATTTCAACTGCAACATTATAGGTAAAAATATTATCCACCACAATATGATTTCGATTCCACCTTTTTCTCGTCAAAAAATAATTTATAGAGATTTTCTCATTCTCATTATTTTCAAGTACATGGATCTCCTCAGTGGTGCATCATTTATTATGTCTCGGAGCTCTTCATGAGCAATTGCCTCCATATTATGATCATCTTGATAATTTATTTCTTTCCTTTTTCGAGGATTTTTATTCTTGGAACCAATTGGTCTACCACTCATTTGTCTTAACATTTTGTCCTATCGGGACATCAACTCGAACTTGAGCATTAGCAGCAGATATATATGATTTAGTAACCCATGGTAGGTTAGTAAATGCATTCGGCAGTTTATTTGCAATATTTTGCAAATAAATTATCTTTTGAACTTCTTGCTCACATTAATTTGTTCAATGATCTAAATGAGACAATGAAAGTGAATTCCAATCTATTTCATTTCTCAATGCGCAGTCCTTAATATAATAATAACTACAACTCTACAATTAGTCTCAAATTTTAATCCGGATTTGTTCAAACGGGTCAGCGGATTTGGGTTTGAAAAGTGGGTGGGTTTAATTTTTAAGTTAAGTATTATACATGGTAAATCATAATAATTTAATAGGTTATGTGTCTATTTTAAATTAGTTTTCAAATTTTGGGTGTGTTAAGTTTGAGTGGTATTTATTCTCAAGTCAAAATGTAGGTTGAGGGTATTTTTAGACCAAAAGGTGGATAATGAATATTTTAATTTTCTTTCGTTTAATAAATGAGTTTAATTTTAAAAGATCAAAATATTTTATTAGTAGAAGCAGACAAAAGATCATTGAGAAAATTTGAAGTGAATAAGATCAACACATATTTAATTATTTATTGTTGAAGAAGCTCAAGATTTTATGTATCGGATAGACAAACATTACACTTAAAATTTAGAAAAGATATTCGTTCACGTGAAAAATTATACGGAAAAAGAAAAAAATTGTAGTTCGCCTCTGGGCGAATCTCATTTTGCAGCGGAAGTAACAGAGTTAATCGTGGTAAAGGCAATTTGCTTATTTGTGGGTAAAATGTCCGTTTTGATTTGTATTTTGAGAAATGATTCGTTTGATATATGGTATAAAAAAGTGTCCGTTTTGAAAGCAAACTCCTTAAAGCACGGTCATAAAACGTAATTTGCAAATTAAGTATGCAAAAGCTCTGGATTGTTTTTCTTCTTTGGCGGAATAGGGAAGGAAATGAGGTCCATGCGTAGTCCTTAATATAATAATAACTACAACTCTACAAGGAAGAAAACTTAATTAGTGTCTAATTTTAATCCGGATTTGTTCAAACGGGTCAGCGGGTTAGGGTTTTTGAAAAGTGGGTTGGTTTAATTTTTAAGTTTAAGTATTATAATTTATACGTGGTTAATCATAATAACTTAATAGGTTATGTGTCTATTTTAAATTTAATTAGTTTTCAAATTTTGGGTGTGTTAAGTTTGAGTGGTATTTATTCTTAGGCCAAAATATATGTTGACAGTATTTTTAGACTAAAAAGTGTATGAAAAATATTTTTATTTTCTTTAATTTAATAAATTAGTTTATGATATGTACATTGTCAATTTAGACATTCGAGCTTATCATATCATGCTTATCTAATGTTATTACATTTTTTATGTGATTTGTGAGCTATACATTCACCAGATGCATACCAAAAACAGTGACTACCAGTGTTTGTAGATATTTCTAAAAAAAAAAAAATAAAATAAAAAAATAAAAAAAGAAAGAAGAAACAAATGGTCCGCTCAAATCTAGTACTCCACAACGTTAATGAAACGAATACAGTCCACTTAAATGTAGTACAACATTAATGAAAGCAATGAATAGTCAATGATCCTAGCTGGAAATCGTCCTTTTATATTCAATGTGATGTATTAAAATTAAGCAACTTGTCGAGAGAAAATGACCAAAATGGTCCTTAATGTATGAGTAATGTTTTATTTTGGTCCTTTATATATTTCATTTGATTAAAATGATTCTTAATGTATAATAAATGAGTTCATTTTGATCCTTAATATATTTCACTTGATTGAAATAGTCCTTAATATATACCAAAATGTGTTCATTTTAGCCATTTATCCTAAACCTAGCAGATTTATTAAAAAAAATGTGAAATTTAATTGTGGACTCCACGTGGCTAACAAGAACCACCATTATTGTCTTCTTTGTTAGCTCTAAAGAAAAACTTCATAAAATCTAACACAATTGTCTTTACTTTCTCTAACAAAATTTATTATTTTCTCTTTTGCTTAAAACAAAAATGAGTATTAATTAGGGCAGTGAAATAATAATTTAGGAAATTGAAAATAGTAAATTATGTTGGAGAAAGTAGAAAAAATGGTATTAGAAGTTATGAAGTTCTTTCTTTGAAGCTAACAAAGAAGATAATGTTGCTGAATTTTGTTAGCCGCATAGGGTTCATAGTTAAATTTAACATTTAATTAAGAACTATTTCAATCATGTGAAATATATTAAGGATTAAAATGAACACCATTATTATACATTAGATACTATTTCAATCTAGTGAAATACATTAAGGACTAAACTAAAACACTATCCAATAGTAGCCACGTAACTTTTTATAACTAACGACGGATAATACTTAAACACTGATCGTGCAGCTAGAAAATTAATCAAGGACGAGCTAACATTTGTTACATCCCATAGCGGTAATTATTTAAGTTTGTTCTATACTCAAGCTTTTGTTTTAATTATATTGCATCTTAAAGCACTGTCATAAGACGTTAATTTGTAAACTTTGGATATGTGGTTTATTTTAAATTGCAAAAAGTCATTATATTTTTTGTGTTAAGTTTGAGGGTATTGTTGAGCCAAAATAAAAATTGAGGTATATATTTTTATACTTGTAAACTGTTTTTCATATGATACGGATATTTTTGATCCTTTTTCCTTTAATAAATGAATTTAAATATTTAATATATATAGTGTAACTTATTTTACACTAATAATATATAATTTAAACTCTAAATAAACTCTTCAGTACAACTACTCCTCGTTTTATTGTTGAGTCTTTTTCTCAATAAATAAATATTTAAATTATATAGTACAACATTTAAGAGTAACAACTATAATATAGAAAAGAGAAGTTATTTCTCATCAACCCACTGCAGCTGCATTGATATTAAAGTTATACTTTTCTAACTGACTTCGAAAAAAATGAAAATCATGGTGTACCACTTGATGAGAAACGATGGGCATTAGGTTGGGTTAACAAATTAATCTTCATTTCTTTTATTTTTTTAAAAATATTTTTAGGAGCTTTCACACATTTTTACTCCCTCCGTAACTCGAACTCACAATATTAATAACTCCCTTTTGTTGGTTGATTGGTAAATTAATCATTTTTTGTTTTCTTGTTTTGATGTGGTATTAACAAATTAATATGTAATGTTTAAACTATATCATTTTTCTTTTTCGTTTTGGAAGTAAATCTTTTTACTTTTTTGTTGACAAATCAACCTTAAAATTGAAAATGTTATAGTCTAGCAAACCCCTCTTCTAATTGAAAAGTGAAATAATATAGTACAACACTAATAATTCTTACCTGAAGAATCTTCCTATGTGAATATACATAAGAAAAAAAGTTTTCTTAAAACAATGATCCAAAATGAGGATTCAAATATTATTAGCATGTAGAAGAGTATTTATTGATGTACCCTAAAAGTTGGAACTTTTTTTTTGCATCCCCACAAATATATCAAGGAACAATACGAATATCACTAATTTGAAGTTAATTATCTATATTTAAATGAATTTTTGATATTACAAATTTTTTTATATTTCTATCCCAAATACAATAGATACATCTAATTATGTGTATTTAAATATGGAACATAATTGAAATGTCAATTTATGAGCAAATCAAGCCTTATCCAAATTTTTAAAAAAATAAATCTCTTTTCATTTTTTTCGAGTATCAAAAGTCTTTTTCCATAAATACATATAAAAGGTTAACTTTATTTTAGACTTTCGTCTTTTTTTTCTCTTAATAAATTCCTTGGGCATGATGATTCACATTTCATGTTTGGGTCTTATGATCTTTATTCGCTTTAGTTCTAATTTCTCTCTTTTGGTTTCACGTATTATCATCTTATACTTATCACTTATTAATTATTCTGTTTTAATTGGTTATCCTACTTCAACATATTGAGGACTAGATACAGAATTTTTCTATACGGTATTGATGAAATTTAAAAACTCAATTAAATTTTTATATGTTTTTTCAATATATTTTAAATTTTAAATTATTGTAATTTATAGTATTTTTATGTAATTTTTAATTAATGTATGTTACTCTTTCGTTCCAATTTATATGGCACAATATAATTTGAAAGTTAACCTGATTTTTTATATTATTTTAAAATATTTTATGTTGTTAACTATTGTTATTTATAATACTTTTTACGTGTATGTGTTACTTTTTCTGTCTTAATATGTGATATTGATAGAATTTGAAGAGTCAAACAATTATTAATTATTGTGATATATAATACTTTTTATGTAATTTTTAAATATATAATCTATTTTTAAAATAATTTAAATTATTAACTATGTTAATATGCAGTACTATATATTTTATATAAATTTTAAATATATAATCAACTATAATGAAAAATGAGATAAATACATTAAAATAAAGTAAGTAGTTATGATGAGCTGAATGAGAATGCAAAAACATATTAGCTTTTCCACTTTGGTCTTGCTCTTCTTCCGACTTCATTCTTTCACTTTATATTTCCATTAAAATTTGAGATTGCAACCTATTTTCATTTGAGAGAAAATAGTGAAAGGCTTGAAACTCACAAATTAAATTAGAATTTTTAGTATGGTGATTAAGTAAAAACAAACACTATTCTCATTTGTTGCTTTTTTACTTATATATATATATTATTAGTCGCTATGATCAATTAAATGGTATTGTTCCCTCATAATTTAGGTATAAATATGAAACCAATTGATTCACCTTCTTCTATTCTATAACAAAATGAAATTAGCTCTACTGGTTTTGTTTCTCCTTAAGTTGGTGTTAGCCAATGAGGATGAGCTACATATTCTTCCCTTTGAACTCCCAATCTTTGGTATTAATGCATCAACCGGCAACCAGGTACGATGTGGAAAGCAAAATCCAGGCGTAAAATGTCTTAATGGAATGTGTTGTAGTGTGTATGGTTGGTGTGGAAACACACAAGAACATTGTGCTTCTGGACATTGTGAGAGTCAATGTTGCGGATGGCAGGCTGATGGTAGATTATGTTCTACCGGAGAGTGTTGCAGTAACGATGGTAAGTGTGGGACCACATCAAAATATTGTGCTCCTTCAAACTGTCAAAGTCAATGTGAAACACCACCCGCATCACATTCAAGCTCATCTCCACTGTTGGTAGGTCTCTTCATATTTTTAATTGTTGTTGCTCTCGTTTTCTATCGTCGTTTTGCAAATTCTCCCATGTTTTCTAGTTTAAGTTAGATTTAATTTTGTTTATTTCATCTTCTATATTGTATTTTAATCTTCGTTTGTTTTATTAATTACTCACTTTGTTGCTCTATATATATATATATATATATGACTTCTCTTAATTTAATAATATGCACTTTTCTAGAATTTTGAATTAGTTATGTTGTTAGTTTGTCATATTTGATTATTTTTATTATTTTGTTATATGTTGATTACTATTTACATGTTGCATATTACTTTTTACTGCTTTTGTTAGTTTTATGTGATTTTGTGTAGGAAAAGTTAAAATTGGTTGATCAAAAATTATTGTCGATTTTTAAGGTCTCTCATATTTATAAAATGGATTTTAAGTTTTAAGTTATTATTTTTTTCATTTATTTTGATTCATATTAATTCATTACTACACTTTTACTTAGATTTGATTTTCATTAAGATTAGACGTCTAAATTTGATTGCACATCTGAATGATTAAGATCTTCTCTCTAGATCTGAACACTGAATTATTAAGATTGTTTGTTTTTCAACATCTGAATGTACATAGTTTACTTATAGCTACATATATATAATAAATATATAATTCAAATGAAATTAATTAAACATTAAAGTTAATAAAATTTAATCATTGTTTGATGAAAAAAAAAAAGAAACACATATACTTACTTTTGATCGATGGTGGAGATAGTTTGTAGTCGAGGTGGTAATGGTAATAGTTGTTAGTGGCTAGTAATGATGGTGGAGATGATTGGTGTTGTAGTAATTGTCATAATGGCAGTGATTGGTAGTGGTGTTGATGGTTGTAATGGTAAAGTTTGTTGATGTTAAAAGTTGGTGGTCTTGCTGATGGTGGCTGAAGAATGTATTGTGGTTGATGATGTGTTTATGGTAATTGGCGTTGTGTTATTTATGATGATGGGGTGGTTGCTAGTAAAGATTGACCACAGTGGTGTTAGTTGCTAATAGTAGTAGTGAAGATGGCAGTGCTAGTGGTGGTGATAGAGGAATGTATGATGGTAGTTGGCGGCGGTGATACTTGTGATGACGGAGTTTGTTGATAGTAGAATTGATTGTATTGGAGGTAGTGGTTGATAGTGGTACTGAAATTAAAGTGGTGACGGCTATAGAGACGAGACTGGTGGTATAATTCATAATGATTGAGGAGGTATGTGTGGTAGCAAGTGACATTAGTGGTTAGCAACGGTGGTGATTATAATGGCAAAGATGATTGATGGTTGACGATGGTAATGCTAGTGGTGGTGGTTATGACGGAGATTGTGAATAGAGTGATGAAGGATATTAGCCATACAAGAATGTCTCTCAATGATATTAAGACTATTCTATATCTTAATGATTAAGACCTATTTAGACCAATTCATTGCTTAAATCTTAATGAAAATAAATGCATTTAATGACCGGTCTAATATTTGAATCATTCTTATTCAAACCTCCATTAAGTGCAAACAAATAAGGCTTAAGTGTTTTATATAGGAACCTAGAGTTGTTTTCCAAGAAAGATATTCGAAAGACATTTGAATACTATTCTTTGACTTGTTATTACGTATATTATTGGCGTTAGGCAAATATTAGTCCGTTTCTCATATTATTGCTTTATTTTATTCTTCGTATATATTTCATGTTTATACTTGTGCAATATTTTTATCTCCTCCTCAATTGATAAAATCAATTAGGTCGAGACACACAGTTATAAATTTTGAAGGGTGCTAATACCTTATTTCATTCGAAATTACTTGAACCCTTACCTAGAATCTACTAATTTTGTAGACATTTTTGTTAAATAAGCGACTCCAAAATTTTTCCTTAAATTCTTTATGTTTAATAATTTTTTTAATGAACTCCACGACATTGAGCCTTATTTGGAAAAATAAGGATGTCAACATCCACCTCCACCTCCATCCCCACGCCACCCCACCTTCACCCTCACCTCCTCCTCCACCTCCATCCTCCACCCCCACTTCCATACCCACGATGTGGAAGGCAAAGTAGAATTGAAAATGTAGTAAAACCGAAGAGTGTTGTAGTAATGATGTTGGTATGGGACCACATCGAATTATTGTGCTTCTGGAAATTGTCAAAGCTATTTAATGTCAAGAATCATCTGAGAGGTATTGAAAATTTCTAGCTCAACGTTGTCTAGATGCTAATTCCTGTATTTCCAAAATCTAGGTCGAGGATGTACTTTTATTGAGTCCGGAGTCAAAAAGATAAAAATAATTGTTAAAAATTCCAAAAGGACACATCAATTATTTTTTAACCAAAAGGGTAAAATCGCTCATGAGGGACCGATATTCTTCAGAGAAAATTAACTTCATCTACTCCATTAAAATAAACAAAAATCGCAGTCTAAGCAGCGATTTTATTGATTTTTTTAATTGTTTTTCTCTTAAAATCGCTGCACCGACAGCGATTTTGTCAAATTTTAATATATTTTTTTAAATGGCTGCGTCAGCAGCCTTTTCTTAAAAAAATAAATTAATATCACTGCAATAGCAGCGATTCTCTTTTATTTTTTTATTTTAATTTTAAATTTTTTCCAAAACTTCTTTTTAAAAAAAAGTTTAAAGACAAAACGCTTTGGAAAAATAAAAGTTTTGGAAGAAAACGCTGATCAGCAGCTATTCAAAAAAATATAAAAAATTTAAAGAATTTTAAAGAAAATCGCTGCAATTGCAGCGACTTTAATTTAATTTTTGTATGTAAAAAAAAGAAAAAACGCTGCTCGACCAGTGATTTGTTTATTTTTTTAAAAAAAAAAATCGACAAAATCGCTTCCGGTGCAGCGATTTCCTTTTTTTAATTTTTTTTTTGGCAAAATTGCTGCTGTGGCAGCAATTTTGATATATTTTAACATAACGGAGTAGACGGAGCTAATTTTCTCCGAAGGATATCACTCCCTCAGGAGCGATTTTACCCTTTTGGTTAAAAAAAATAAATTGATGTGCTATTTTAAAATTTTTGACAATTTTTTTTGCTCTTTTGACTCCAGACTCTACTTTTATTCCTCTTTTGGTACGGGAGAAGTGATCTAACCTATTATTACCGTGTAATGATAATACATATAATACTTAGTAAATAAAGAACTTTTGTCTACTACGCCATATTTTAACTACCACTGTTTACCTTCCATAAATTATGATGATATTGATATATATTATCATTCTTAGCTAGTCTGAATCGCACTTGTCACCTATGATTAAATATTTGAGCATTTTGATAAACATCTCGACACACATATAAGAATTAGTTTTTGTCGATGCTCCAATCAATTGAATAAGTTAAATATTTAACATTATTTACTTGTGAAATATGGTTTGTAAGTGAACCTTTTATTTTTTTTTATCAATTTAAATTCGTGTTTATCCAAAATAATTTAATTATTTTAATAAACTGGCTAGAATGATTTTGTTATTTTAAATTAATGTGATCGATCGATACATGAGACTTGAGAGGAAAGATATCAAACTTTGCAAAGTTCAATAAAGTTGTTTAAGGAGCATGTCCTACTGGTACAGATTGAAGATTGTATCCATCGTCCACCAAGAGTTATTGGAAGCTTGTTAATTGCTCAACGTTGTCTAGATTTTATTGGGACGCGATTGAATGAGTGTAATTATGTTAATGCATATGAAATTAACTATCTCTATATAGATTTAGTGACGTGGTACGCCTAAAATATCAGTATTTATAATTGCCTATACATATTTTTTAAAACTCATTCAAGCCTTAAACAATTTAAAAGGAATCTTTTTTTTTTTAAGTGAAATTTTTTGGCTTAGAGCCTTTTATTGGAAAAAAAAAAAAAACAGAAGTCCATACAAAAAAATGATCCAAAGCCCAATAATAACAAAAAGCTAACTTTCCTAATTTGTTCTCATCTCTATCCGTCCTTGCCTCCTTGGTGAGTACACAGTACTGTTTTCCTCCATCTTCTACACTTTCCAATTGCTTAGGGTTTCCTAATTGCGTCCTTTCCCTACAATTTTTGATCCCGCCCTCTCCATTCTTCTTTCCTTGTTGTCTTATAACTTCTGTATTGCAGGTAATGATTGATTTAAGTGCTTGAAGCTTCAATCGGCCTCCACTTTGTTGTAGTCTTCCCTTCCCCTTTATCTCATTCATGGTGATACTCTCAAATAAGGGATGTTTAATTTGTCGCTGTTAATTATTCTCCTTCCTCTCATATCCATGCTTTGAAAACTTCTGAAAATACAATTACCTTCTTCAATGGCTTTATTTGCTAAGTAGTCCGCGAACTGATTCCCTTTCCTCATTAGATGTTGTACATTATGTTGTTTTCTTGCAAGACAAGCCTTTATTTCTTCAACTGTATCAGCTATGTTCCAGGGTATTTCCCACTCTTCTGTTAGCACTTTGTACATTAGCATCGAGTCCGTCTGTATGATAATTTGATTGTGATTCTGCTCCTTATAGTGTTTGCTAGCTTTTAGGATCGCTTTACCTTCCGCCACTGTACTTGTAGTACTCTCAATAGTTGCTCCTTCTGCATATATGATATCCCCTCTATCATCCCTTAAACAGAACACATAAGAACTTAATCCCGGATTTCCTCTAGATGCCCCATCCGTATTATATTTCACCCAACCTTTTGGAGGATATTCCCATTTTACCATGATGGTCTTCAGCATTGTTCTATTCTCCTCCAATTCATTTGGCATTTCTGCCCAGCTTCCTGATACATTCATGTGAGGCCTTCGTACCTTAATCAGCATATACATGTTTCTGGTAACATTATGGATGATTCTCGATAGTGATAAGCTCCTCCCTTCATGTTTTTTCTTGTTCCTTCTTCTCCATAATTCCCATATAATAAAGCTTGGTAATGCTCTATAATATGATTTTATATCAGCCTTGCATTATGCTTCTCACCATTTCATGATGCTTTCTCTTAGAGATAAACCTTCAATATTAATACCTGCAAAAGAGGAAAAGTAGAACCATGCCCTGTTAGCTATATCTGATCTCAAGAACACATGTGCTAGTGTCTCTTGATCAGGATGAACACAATACCAACACCTGGATGGGCCTGCAATGCCCCATCTCCTTACTCTGTCATCCACTAATATCTTAAACTTCCATAGTCTCCACATTAGAAAAGCCATTTTGAAAGGTAGACCCTTGGTCCATATCCACTTATATATTTGATTAGGTTCATCTTTGTGTCTTATGTAATTCCATGCTGACTTGACTGAAAAAATTCCCTTTGTGTCTAGCATCCAACATGGCTTATCAGTCTCATTTCTCCCTCGAGGTGGTTTGATGTTGCTTATAATATGCTCTGCCAGCTCAGTCGAAAGTATCTCAAGTATAACTTCCTCATTCCACTCTCCCCTACTAGTAATATCTTCAATCTTTTCATATTTGATATTCCACTTGAATTCTTCCCCTATGATTGTGTACAGATCTCCCAGTCCTGTCCAATTATCATGCCATAATGATGATGATCCTTTCCTTATTTGACATAAAATCTGGTGTTCAACTAATTCTCTAGCCTGCAACATTTTCTTCCATACCTGTGATCCGCCCCCTCCTATCTTCCACATTACTACATTAGGATGAATCCTCTTGCAGTATTTATTCATCATATATTCACTCCAAATAGATCTCTTAACTCTAAAATTCCACCATAGTTTACAAAAAAGAGGCTATGGATATATCCTTCATTTGTTTAAAACCTAATCCACCCTTTACCTCGGGTAAACTCAAGTTTCTCCAGCTACTCCAATGCCTCCCTTTTCCCCCAATGCAACTACTCCAAAAGAAACGAGCCATCATTCTTTCTATTTGGGTTAGAACATTAATAGGGGGATTCATTACTGATAAACAGTGAATAGTAGTGCTCTGCAAAACATGTTTTATCAGTATCGCTCTTCCTTCATATGATAACAATCTGCCCTTTCATTCTTGAATTTTTTCCCCTATTCTCTGAATTAGCTGTTGGTAATACGCCTTTTGCTTCCTTTTATAAAAAATAGGACAACCTAGATAATTGAAAGAAAACTCCTTTCTCAAAATTCCAGTTGCAACTTCATCCACAATTGCTTCCCCTCCGGACACTTTATGATGTAAATAGATAACACTTTTGTCTTTATTCACCTTCTGCCCTAATATCGCTTCATACTCTCTAAGAGTATCACTAATCAGCTTCATTGTTCCTACCTCTGCCTTGCACATGATTATCATGTCATCTGCAAATGCCATGTGATTTAACTTTAGACTTCCCCTAGGCATGCCAAATCTTTTAAACTCCTTCTTTTTCTGCATGATAACATTTAGGGATCTAGATATGACCTCTGCTGCCAATATAAACAAAGTGGGAGAAAGTGGATCTCCCTGTTTAAGGCCCATAGAAGATTTAAAAAAGCCTTTTGGTTGCCCATTCAATAAGATCGAGTACCAATTGTAGCTAATCAGTCGATACACCATATCAATGATTCTATCTCCAAATCCCAATCTTCTCATCACTCTGGTAAGATATAACCACTCTACTTTATCATATGCCTTCATCATATCTAGCTTGATTACCATGTTAGGGGTTGTTCCTCTTTTCCCTATCTCAGAAACAATTTTCTGTACCATCAGTACGTTTTCAGCTATACTCCTCCCCTGAAAGAAACCTGCTTGCTCCGGAGATATAATATGAGGGAGTACTACTTTAATTCTTTCATGAATTATTCTTGAGAAAATTTTATTCACAAAATTACTCAAGGATATAGGCCTCAAGTCCGAGAAATTATTTACAGTCAATTTTTTAGGAATGACAACCAAGTTTGTGTGAGCGATATACCTTGGTAGATCAGCACCACATACAAAGGCCTTAACCATTTCGTGGATATCCTCCCCGATTATTTCCCAAGTACTATGGTAAAAGGCTCCCGTCATTCCATCTGGTCCTCCTGTACTATTCTTGTTTAGCCCCATGACTGCCCTTCTTACTTCTTCTAAAGTTGGCATCACTTTCATTTCCTCGTTTATATTACTGGTGATCACCCTTGGCAGTTCTTGCAACATTCCAAATTCTTCCTTAGCGTCATCCTGTCTTGTGAATTACTTCACATAAAATTTCACTGCCGCCTCCGCTATATCTGACTGTTGTTCCAACCAATCTCCTTCTTCATTTTGAATTCTATTCACCCGTAATCTACTTCTTCTGCCCTTGACCATTGTATGAAAGAACCTTGTATTTCTTTCCCCTTCTTCAAACCATTCCATTCCCGCTTTTTGTTTCCAGAACTCCTCCTCCATATTGAGTTGTTTTGTTAGTTCTGCTTGAGCTTTATGCAATCTCTTTCTATTCTCTGTCGTTGGGAACAATTCAAATTGGGCCTCATAGACCTTTATGACTTCCTCGAGTGTGATAATCTCTTGAAATATATTGCCAAAAGTATCCCTACTCTATTGTCTTAAGGCCTTTTTTACTCTCCTAAGCTTATGGTGAAATAAGCTAAAAAGATCTCCTTCAAAATCTGCCTTCCAATTATCCTTAACCAGATCCATGAAAGATCTCTCCTTGATCTAAAAGTTTAAAAATCTAAACGGCTTTATCACCTCCTCCCTGCTGGATTTGAAAGTAACTGATAGGGGAGCATGATTTGATCCACTTCTCACCATATGTTCGACTTCTAGAACTGGAAAAATATCGTGCACTTTATTATTAGTTAGAACTCTATCCAGTTTTTTGAAGATACACTCCTCATCGGTTCTGCCATTCCACCAAGTGAATTTGCTACCTCTGAATCCTCTATCCTCCAGATTACAAACATTCAATGATTAAAATCCCTTACTTCCGCCTCCGTGACTGCCCTACCTCCAAGTTTCTCACTTTCATTAGAGATAACATTGAAATTTCTTCCTATTACCCAAGAAATGTTTACTGTCCTGGATAAATTAGCAATTGATTTCCATAGTCATAACCTCTCCCCTTGACTATATTTGGCATATACCATCGAGATTATTACAGCCTTACTCATTACTGAGTTATGTATTTTGATTGTTAGTATTTTCTCTTCATCACGTAATATCTTATATTTCAAGGACCCGTCTATGAAAATCCATATCTTCCCATTAGAGTTTTCCTCTGCATACTGCATTCCCAATCTCCTCCTAAACTCCTCCAGTCCTTGTTTATCTTCAAATGGTTCCATTAATCCCACAAAGTAATATTATTGTCTCCTATGCATCTGAATCAGCCTAGTAAACGCCTTTTGAGTATTTAACGACCTAATATTCCATATTAGAGCTCTCATTGATACTTAGAGTTTTTGATAATCACTCTTTTTAATTGCCTGGATGAGGCCTGTGGCCCTATAGTATCTTTATTACTGTGATTCTTCTGTCTAGTATTTGTATCTTTTAGTTTGCCTACCTGCTTAGGCAATAAGTCCCCTTCAAACGCTACCTTATTAATGATCGACGTTAAGTCACCCTTATCCAGATTAGTCTTCTGTTCTGGACCATCATTTTGGTCATCATTATGAAAGGCTAGAGATAGTATCCATTCATTATCCACTCCATATACTACTATTGACCCTTTAGATGCAACAACTACTTCCTCATTCAATTATATTTCCTCCTCTTGATTGTCATAATCTTTTTGAATCAGGCTCTGTGTTTGTTCACTCTCCCCTTCTATATCCTGTTGCAATATAGGTTTCCCTACTTTTTCTTCACATTGTTTTGTCATCGTTTGTTGATCTACTGTCTTCTTGCTTTTCTTAAAGGTTTTATTAACCCATTCCTTCGTGCTTTCTTTCGCAATTTTGTCTACTTTGCTTTCTGGACCTATTTCTACCTCCTCTCTTATTGCGTCAAAAGTATTTTCATCATGATAGTCTACTTCACCTTCAACGCGTCCAGTTTTATCTCTGATATACCTATTTTTCTTGCTTACCATCCATTCTTGTTTATTTGATTTGTTTTCGATCACTTTACCACTTGTTAGTATTCGCCTGTGCTCCGCTGCAGTTCCTTGTTTATCCATCTCCTTCTCCATCCCGTCATCCTAGATCCCTACTTCTCTTGCATCATACAATTTCGGGTGTAGTGCCCAATAATTGTGTTCATCATGTCCTTGTAGACAACACTCAGTACAGTACTTTGGTATACAATCGTATTGAACCTTAATCCACTTGCTTTTGATTTTCCCCGTGTTGTCATTTTCCTCATTAATTTTCACACGTTGAGGTAGCGTAGCTATAAGATCCACTTTAATTTTGACTCTTGCGCAGCTTGGTCTGGTTTGATTCTTTGTCGCCATATCCATAGTAAGGGGTTTCCCAACCGCACTAGCTATTGAAAAAATTGCCTCCTTGGCAAAGAAATTTGGTGGTAGATCTGGGAAAGAAATCCATGCTACGCCAATGGTAGTTTCAACCTCCGGTTCAAACCATGGATCCCATTTAAGAGTTCTCATCTGCCAATAGGTTTCCTTCACCTTAACATAGAATGCCGCAGTTGATAATAGATGCACATAGTCCTCCATCATAGTAAGTCTGATTAGAATGTGCCTCTGGTCCAGAACTCCTATTGTACATTCACTTTTGATTCCACATTGTCCTTGTATCGATCTCCTTAAATCATGTATCTCCGATTTACTGTACGAGAATTTGCCAATGATGGCATATTGCAGATTTTCTTGAACTATGAGAGATTTGACTTCTGATGTTTTCCAAGTAATATTGGGTTCTCCATGAATAATTATCACTGGTTTAGGGGGAACTTTAGGGAGCAGGGGAGTATTGGGTTTTGGATTAAGGATCTTTGCATATTAGGTAAGGTTTGGCTCTATATGGGTTAGTTGTATTCCAGGTTTGTCATGCCTGGGGAGAGGTGGAAATTCATTCGGTGGAAAATCCCCACCGATGGTGGTTTTGGCCATGGCGGCCGTCACTGGTGCTAGTCAGAGGTTGACTCCTTTTAGAACTCCTGTTGTGCGAGTTAAAAAAAAAAAATTGTAATGTATTTTAAGACTCTTTATTTGCATTGGTGTAATGTATGTTTCCATATTGAAGGTATGAATTATTATGTATTTTATATCTTCTAGAATTTATCTATCAATTTGTAATTTTTTTATTTTTTTTGAGTTCATGAAATTCAAATTATGGTTATAAAAGTTAAATAACAATATGTTAAAATTATTTAGATTAAGCGGGTCAAATTGGACAGGTCATGATCCAACTAGATATTTAGCCTATTTGAGCCCAACTTATTTGAGTCAAAAGGAAATTTGGATGGGTCATGATCCAGCCCGATATTTTTTTCAACCCATTTTAATGTCTTTAATTTCACTCCAACCCCTAACTATACAATATAGCTTGCTAAAAGTCATAGAAAACATACAAGAACTATATAATATAGCTTACTTGATTATACATGAGCTATATATTGATTATATGAATGATACTCTCAAAAAACTGAATATACTTTATACACCGATTATTCAATCTCAATCAACTCGAAATCACCTCTAAAGTCTAAACAGTCTCAAAGTTTAGATATAAAATCCTCTCAATGTTTCGAATCTTTTAATATATAATCTACTCAAAATAATTAATATTTTCGATACATCAAATTTTAAAGAAGAAAAAGGAGAAGAACATGATGAAGAAGAAGAGATGAGGAAGGACGAAGAAGATGACCATTTCCTTTGGAAAAAAATAGGCGCAATGGCCAATTTAAATAAATTTTATAAATTGATAGAAGGATTACTTATCCCTAGGGATGACAATGGGGCGGGAACGAATGTGGGGAAGAGTGGGTTTAAGGCAATGCAGGATGGGCGGGTTTAATGTTTTGCGGGGCGGGTTAAAGTGGATTTTTTAAAAATTAATGCGGGGCGGGACGGGTTGTCGGTATATGTGATTTTATGTGGGTTCAAACTTAATTTTAATTTTTTACATGTTATAAGAGTGATAGAGCATTATTTATGAAGATAATTTAAAACTACTGAAATGTTCAAGATAGTAAATGAAAATGGTTTAATAAAAAAATACAGTTTCTCACATGTTTCCAATTGACCTCTAAAATAAATTGTCAAGTCATTATCTATTAAATTAATACAACTTGATGAAAACATGAATATATTTTTATGAATTTTATTTTTAGTATCAAACTTAACTAGAAAAAAATATTTAAAAAATTATGTAGGACGAGATAGGACGGATTGAAAATAAAAAATTATGCAAAACGAAGCGAGATGAATTAAGAAGTTTATGGGTTAAGTTAAACACGCCCCGCCCCGCCCACACCCTGTACCGCTCCATTGTCATCAGTACTTACCCCTCACAGCTCTCCTAATATGATGATTCTCCCTTTAGACACAATATATCAAAAAAAGAAAAAAAAAACTCAATTTTATATATATATATGATGCTTCCTAATCATTTGTAAGTGAATTGTTGAACTTTTCTCTTATAGTTTAAAATAAGTAAATTGCTTGAAGATCATGAGAGTTGTTGGAAGTTTTTTCAATTTTTATCCTACATTTATATTTTTTAGGTGATAATTTCAAAAAAGTTAATTGTTTATATTTATGAGTTTACTTTAAGTTATTTATATTTTCAAGAATTATTTGAAAATAACTAAAAGGATAAAAGTGGAAAGTATGTTCTACACTTTTTGTCTTAATCAATATACTACCATTACAATTCACTTACTTTGAAATAAAAGTACCATTACATACTATAAGAATCAAAGTAATGTCTATCAAAGTGATTTATTATTTATTTTTTATAGGATCCTAGGTTTAGAGCGATTATTTTTAAAATTAATATAATTGGTAGATGAGAGAAAGTTTACTCTAAATTATTACTTAATTGGTAGATGAGAGAAAGTTTACCGTAAATTATTACTTAATTGGTAGATGAGAGAAAGTTTACCGTAATTTAAATATATTATTGTAAAAGATGGTTTATTGGGGAAAAAAAACATATCTGGCACCTTCACTTCAATTTTTGAAACCAAACATAGAAATATTACGTGTTATGTGATATTACGTTCTACATAAGCAAGAAATCAGGAGTACAACTAATATAATGGTGCATAATATTTGTCTTATGACTGACGGATCGAACACCTTTCCATTTTTCTTATCTTCATTTTTTTCAAGTTTTAGTCTTGATTAATGACATATGGTATAGATTAAATTTAATGGCTAAGATTTAATTAATTAAAATATATCTATAATCATGGTTTAGATAATAAATATATTATTATTCAATTAAAATAGTCCTATTATTTCTCTCATTTTCTCTTTATTCCCTCCAAGTCCGATTATTTCTCTCTTTTCTCCTTATTTCCTCCAAAATTTTCTTCGCTGTCATTTTGCAACATCAAAAATTATGGATGACTGATAATAATATATGTGTAAACAATGATGATCAATTTCCTTGCTTGCTAACAAAAAAAGGGTCTTTTTCTCAAAGGTATTATTATTTTTGTTTGTTGTTTTTTCTATGATGAGTCATAATCCAACAAAAGTAAAGAAGTGTAACTTAGATATTATACTTATTTCTCTTTGTTTTTCTATATAAAAAAAACCCTCGGGGTAGCACATGATGGTTCACATTTCATGCTTGGTCATAAGTCTATTAATTTTACATCATTTTCTCTCATATATTTGTTTCACTTATTTTCATATTATATTAACGGAAAAAGATTAAAATATTCCTAAATTATGTGAAATTGAATAAAAATATTTTTAATTAATAGTTTATTTAAAAAATGTCCCTAAAGTCGATATTTTAATCCAATAAAGCAAGACATCTGAGATACAATCAATCAATGTAATGGTGAAACAATATTGTATTTTGAGTAAAATTATTATATATGAAAATAACGATAGTTAATTTCTTCACTCGTTAATAAAAAAAATCTCTCCATTTTTCTGAAAGATACTATTTATTAAAATTTTGTTTATGTTTGTCTATAATGAGTCATTATCAAACAAAAGTAAAAAGATGTGTAGCTTGATATTGTTCTCCTTTCTCTTATTTTTCCTTTGTAAATTCTTAGGGTCGCACATGATGGTTCGCATTTCATGCTAGGCCATATATATTTATTAATTTTGCGTCATTTTTTCTCATTTTTTAAAAAATTTATTGTCGTATTAATTATTTTTGTGAAAAAGGTTAAAATCTTCTTACAATTGAACAAAAATATCCTCTATTAATAGTTCAATCTAAAATATCCCTAATATCAATACTTTAATCCAAAAAAGTAAAAAATCAGAGGTATATAATAGTGACACAATATTTGTCTTATAGCTGAAATTATAATATGTGCAAGGCGGTCAATTTCTTCACTCAATTGTTAAGCTAGCAATGGAATCAAATGAACATGAACCCAAAAGATAACACAATATTACCCCCAATCTTTATTTTACTTGTTCAATATTTTAAAAATAGATTTTTACTTTTACTTGTCATTTTTAATTATTTTTTTTATGTTTTATCCTTTTCACTAATTACTTATTTTCTAAATTATTTTTTAAGACCTAATACTAAACATCAATTAATAGGGATAGTGTGATAAAGTAGTCATGTAAATCATTATTTTCTTAATTGATGTGTCAAATCCAAACGTGACAAGTAAAATTGAACGAAGAAAGTATGTGATATATTCAAAATCACAAGTTTCATTTTTTTAAATTTTATAGTTGATTATATGCGATAACATAAAGTAAAATGGGAAAATATTATGCAGGTGAAAAGAACTCACCTTTGAAGCTAGGTGCCATGAGGATGGATAGACTTAACCCTCCTTTAGAATCATAGCTAAGAAGTATTCACGCTATAAAAAACTCTTTATGAGTATATTATTAGTCGCTATCAATCAAAGTGATAATTTTATATTATTTTAACTTTTAAATAGTAAATAAAGAAACAGATGGTAGTACTCTCACGGCATGATAAAATTTTAGATCGTGACAATTAGCAATAAGAAAAACTACTTAATTACTCCCTTGGTGCATCTTACTTGTCCATCATACTAAAAATAGTACAACACTTGTCCAGTTTGAATAATCAAAAGATAATTTATCTTTTTATGTCTATTTTACTCTTACTATTAAATATCTAATAAATTTCTCAAATCATTGTACTTAATATATTCAAAAGATATAATGTAGTAATATTACCCCTATTTTTTATTATTTCTTAAGATGTGTGTCAAGTCTATAGTAGACAACCATTGTTGAAGAGAGGGAGTAATAGATGATCTTATTTAGTAATGAGGATAATATTTTCTGAATATATTGTGGGAATGCTAAAGATAAGCTTCGGTTGATTATCATTTGTTTAAAAAAAAAATGAAGAAGAGTTTTAAAAAATTGAAACTGATTTAAAATCAAACTCTAGCTAGAACGATAAATTTTTGGGGTTTAGCAAAAATTAAAAGATTCCTCTCTTAATGTTTGGTTGAAAATAGTTTTTGCCAAAAATAATTGATTTTTCATTTTCAATCCACCACTAAAGAAGCAAAATCGTATTTGATTTCTAGGAAGAAACAAATAACAATTGCACTCAAATGTCATTATTATTACAATTGCATTCGAGTACTTGTCATGTTTTAAGAAAGTTCAATGATTGAATATTAAAAATAAAATTTTGAAAGCAAAAATAATAAATATAAAATGTCAAAATGTGGATTTGTCTCAAAATTAAATTTTTATATAAATTATTACACATTATATCAACCAAAAAAAATAAGGGGAAGAAAAACAGAGAGGAGAAAGACTAAAAGAGTATTACATACCATGGTGATTTGTTTTGAAAATTTTATACTCTTAACTTCTTTGAAATACTGATTTTGATTTTGTAGCTTTGAGGGTTTTGGAAACCAATAGCCAAATCATTTTTATTTTAGAGTACGTAGATCTGCCTTTATTTTTTTGTTTTACTTATTAATTTACTTTTTTTCTAAATAAAGTTCTAAGAAATATAATATATATATTAGAAGCATGATTATCAAATGGTTAAGTTTGATTTCTCTTCCTCATCTTTTTGATTGCTTCAAAATTCCGACACACTTTCTTGATAGATAAAGATTTCTCTTAATTTTCATATATTTTACTCTATAAGAACCAAAGTATCACAATAAATTATGATTTATGAATATATTTTTTTTATATTATTCTAGAATTAGAACAATTTTAAAAAAAATTAATATAGTTGGTAGATGAGAGAATGATACTCTAAATTATTGTTACTTCTCTCATGTGTTCCGCATAATTTCAATATATTATGATTTAATGAAAAATAATAATTATCTTGCACCTTCACTTTCCTTTTTGAAATCAAACATTGAAATATAACGTGTCATGTGATATTATATTCTACAAAAGCAAGAAATTGGGGGTACAAACAATATAATGGTGACATATTTGTCTTATGAGTGACATTATTATATAAGAAAACAACGGTTACTAGCTAATAAAAAGTTTTTTTCTCAAATGTACTATTTTTTTTATATGAATTGTTTTTCTATGATAAGTCATAATCCAACAAAAGTAAAAAAAGAAATGTAATTTGATATTCTACTTATTTCTCTTGTTTTTCTAAATAAAATCCTTAGAGTAACACAAGAAGGTTCACATTTCATGCTAGATATCTTTATTGATTTTGCATCATTTTCACTCATTTTTTTCCACTTATTGTCATATTATTTTAACAGAAAGGGGTTAATTATCGTTATACAATGGTAAATTGAATAAAAATATTTTCAATTAATAGTCCGTTAAAAAAATGCTTCTAAATACAATATATTGATCCAAAAAGCAAGAAATCAAGGATAAAATCGATGTAATGGTGAAACAATATTGTCTTATGGATAAAATTATTATATGTGAAAATAACGACCGTCAATTTCTACAGTCGTTAATTTAAAGAAATCTCTGTTTTTTTTTTTTCCTCAAAGTTACTATTTTTTGTTATTTTTCTTATGTTTCTCTTTTTTTTCCTTAATGAACTCTTGGGGTATATAGGTTCACATTTCATGCTAGGCCATATATATTTTATTAATTTTTCTTCATTTTTTGTTTCACTTATTGGCTTGTTATATATATTAATGAAAAGGATTAAAATATTCTTTAAACTATGTGAATTGAGAAAAATTTCCTTCATTAATAATTTGTTTTGAAGATGTTCCAAATCATATCAATATTTTGGTCCAGAAAATGCAATGGCAATTTAATATTTGTCTTATGACTGAAATTATTATATGTGAAACAACAACGATCAATTTTTTTAATTACAACGGCAACCAATTTCTTCACTCATTAACCAAAGAATATATTTAAGCCTTTTTCTCAAAGTTACTACTTTTTTATTTTTTATTTTTTTATTTATGATGAGCCATAATTGAACAAAAGTAAAAAGAAGTGTAACTTAATATTATACTTTTTTTTCTCTTGTTTTTCCTTATTAAATTCATAGGTAACACATGTAATTCACATTTCATGCTAGGCCATATATCTTTATTATGCTTTTTCTGTGTAAAATAGAGATTCTCTCTAAAATTGATAGAACATATGTTTTCTTTCTCCGAGAAAATAGGGATCCCGAACAGGAGAAGTTTTAGTGTTATTTTTCCTCTTATTTTTGTTTTATTTATTGTCGTTTTATATTAGAAAGAATCAAAATATCCTTAAATTATGCAAGATTGAAAAAAAAAATATCCTCTATTAATAGTTTGGTCCTAGAATGTTTCTAATGTCAAAACTTTGATCGAAAAATAAATTTGTCGTTAATAATTTGGTCCAAAAATTCCCCTTATTATTTTTGGGGTAAAAGATGTCCCTTTTCCTAATAAAAATATTGTTTTTTTCCTTTCGAAACACATTAATTTTTTAATAAATATTTTTTATGAAGAATCTTTTTCTTATTAAAATTTTCTTTTAAAATCTCTTTAACTAATATAAAAGTGGAAAGTAATTTTTTTTTTCTTAATCTCCTTTGTTAATTAAAATAGAATTATCCCATATATTTTTAATTAATGGCCAAAAAGTATCTATAGATTAAAAAGAATAAAGACTACTTTCTGGTGTGAGTTCATTCATGAAGTTATACTATGACTCCTCTTTAACAACCGAAGCAAATAAATGTTATCTCTGTTAAAAATCTAAGGAGAGTATATAGGTACTAAAATGTTATATTATGTTATAATGAACATAAAATTGCAAGTTTATTAGTTTATCAATACAACATACCAACATAATTTCCTCTTTTTTGTTTATTAAGGTAAAAATTTGGTGATACCTTTATTATATTATTTTTATATCAAAATCATCCTTTGAATATAATAAATTTAATATTTTAAGAATTAGGTTGGAACATGACTATAGTTGATAATAAAGATAAATTAAGAATTAATTGATGAATTCTCTTTATTTTCTAAGTTAATCAAATAAAAATGGACATTTATTTTTAGTATGACGATAAAGTAAAAAATGGACGGAGGGAATAGTATTTTGAGCCTAACAAACTTTTTTAACATATAATCAAGTTCCAAGGTAAGCTGAGGAAAACTCGTATTACTCTTTGATGTTTGCTTCTATGCGTTATAATGTGCTTTTAGCAAAATAAATAAATCATAAGAGCAATTTATTATTGTCCTTTCTATTGAAAGAAACATAAGTACTACTGTAAGTATTAAGTATTGATGTGAATTACAAATACGGTAATGAGTCCAGCTATTAATCGCTATCAAATATAGTGATTGTTCCCTGATAATTTTGCCATAAATACTTGATCATTTAACCAATTAATTCATCTTCATCAAATATCCTACGTTTATAACAAAATGAAAGAGACGGCAATTAGCGTTTTAGCTCTACTGACTTTGTTCCTCCTTGAGGTGGTCTCAGCCAATGAGCTATCTCTTCCCTTTCATCTCCCAATTAATGGAACCTTTGGCCTTGAAGTATTTCAAGGTATTAATAATGCATCAGCCGGCACCTCCTCCTCCTCCACCCCCACCTCCGCAATACCGATGTGGAATGCAAAAGGGTTGCAGGAAATGTAATACAACCGGAGATTGTTGTAGTATATGGGGTTGGTGTGGACCCACATACGAGTATTGTTCTCCTGGATATTGTCAGATGCAATGTCCAGGTCCATACCCAGAGGGACGATGCGGATGGCAAGCTGATGGTAAATCACAGTGGCGGAGCCAGAAATTTTAACAAGGGGGTTCAAAATTTGAGAAGTAAACACATGAACTAGTGTAAGGGGGTTCAACATCTATTATATATACCTAAAAAATAATTTTAACCATATATAAATAGTAATATTTTTCGCCGAGGGGGTCAGATGACTCCCTCGCCTCCGCCACTGGTAAATCATGTCCTACTGGTACTGGACAGTGTTGTAGTAACGATCGATGGTTGGTGTGGGACCACATCAGATTATTGCGCTTCTCAACACTGTCAAAGCCAATGCAACACTACTACTCTGACCTCATCCCTCAAGAGTCTTATTGAAAGTTTCATGCTCAACATTGTCTAGATGCTACTTCCCAAATACTAGCTACAGGATGTACTTTTACTCCTCTTTTGGAACTGCATGCTGAAATAATTCGAATATTAATGCGTGTTATTATAATGCATATGAAAATGCATTAATTAATGTAAATAAATAAATAACTTTTGTCTACTACCCTATTTTAATTACCACTCTATTTTTACGTTCCATAAATTGTGATGATATTATCATTCTTAGCTAGCATATCAACCGCACGTGCCACCTATGATGAATTATAGTAATTAAAACATTTTGATTTACATTTCTCTTTTGAAGTCTCTCGAAGAAGAAGGTTAGAGACTTAAAACATTTGTTTACACAAATAGTAGTACACATGATTTGATTAAAATAGGGGAAAACCTATTTAATTAGATACACATACATATCATATCTACTAATTTAATTTATATATTTAAACTTTATTTATTATCTTACTATTTAATAATTTTGTATTAGACTTGGAATGAAATACATTACTCCTTAAAATTACTTTAAAATAGAGTTTTTAATTATCGAATTTTTGACCAAAATAAGCTATTTTTAAAATCAATTCACCAAACTAATACGCTTTTTAAATTTTTTACAAAAGTAGTATAAACGTACTTCAGAGTAACGTTTTAGGTTATTTTTATTTTTAAAATTAAACGGACAAAAACTGACGGAGTTGACGATGTTTTAAAAAAAAAGTGAATTGTGGTCACATGGACCTTTTATTCATTCATATCCACAAATGTCACCATTCAAACAAAAAGAAAATACAGAAAGGAACTTTCCAAAATGCATTGGTTAGTCCAGATCTACAACTATGGTGGATTTGAGAAACCTTCTTCTTTCACTTCATCTCAGCCCCTTCAGCTTCCTTCCAGGTATATGTTCAAGTCCATTTCCATGATTTTAGAGCGACGAATCGAGCTCCCTGACGTTCTTGTTCCTCTCTTTGCAGTGAGGTAGTCACCCTTGGCGGCGATTGACCGGAATACCAATGACCCAGCATCACTCAGATCCAGCTCACTGGTGACTCGGGAGTTCTCAGTAAGCAATTTAATCTTTGTTGTGTTGTACTCCACCATGTCTTGTATCATGCCTTCTTTTCCTTAACTGCTATTGTTGCAACTAGACGGAGAAATCAGTAATTTTATCTTTGAATCCCTATATGAATGTCATATTTTATCCCTCTGTATGCTCTGTTCACTGATTCTTGATTGGCCTTGTTGGGACCCTTAATGTAGGTATCTGCGCCTTATCTAAATTGAGAATGCATTTTCCTTTAGTAGGTAGACTTGAGAATGTATCGAACTGAACCACTCCTTCTAATCCTATTACTGTGTTTGCTATGAAGTCTGCTAAGTTGTTCCCCTCCCTCAAAGTATGTTGAATCCTTTGGCTATTAAACCCTTTAAACCCTTTTTCTGTAAAAACAGTTGTGCAGCGGGATTGAAAAATTTCTCAGCCCCACAACTCCATTTTCGGCTGATAATTTGTGGATGAAGAGGAGGTGTGAATGAACAAAAACATAAAAAGACAATAAATGGATCAAAACCTAATTTCGTGGATAAACAATAGCTCTTCTACTTCAAAATCAATTTTGGGGATTTCTTGTTATATCGAGTTTCACGATAAATTAAGGCTATAAATCTTCCGAAAAGCTTGGAATCAACTTATTTTTTCTGTGTTAGAGCCTTGAGGTATTTTTTTTTCCTTACAAAATAGTAGAAGGAATGCTTGAATTTTAGAATTTTTATCTTCTCGAATTTATATCGTTTTGGTTATATAGAATAATCACTCAAGAAATTCTGATCTGTACGTTGCTTTTTCATTTTGAATTCATGCATCTTGTTGATGCAAAGAGAAACAATGAAAAAAATGTTCACATGAAAATGGAGGGAAGACTATAACAGGTTGACCTGCAATCGGCCTCTATTAAAATTGAGTTCATTTTCCAATTTTTTAATGAAACATTAGGTGAAAGTACATTTATTTTGATTTGCTTGTTATATTTTGGACTAACATTAATATTTAATTTACTTTCATACGTGTTTTTCATTTTAATAGATACGTATATGGCGGGTTATAGTGCATACCAATTAGATCCCGGTCCACTTGAACCATCAGTATTAACTCAAAAACTTACCCATAGGTCACGAGATATATGGGATGGAAGTGTTAATATGATTTTAAATACGAGGAGGTGTGATGGAAATTTATGGGACCTCATAAAGAAATATCCCATTCATCCACGAGTTTTAGAAGTGATTAAATTATCAGGATTAGATGGTGTTTATAGATCAAATAGACCTATTATTGATTGTAGCTTGATCACTTCACTAGTAGAGAGATGGCATCCTGAGACTCATACGTTTCACTTTAGGACGGGTGAGGCAACAATCACCTTGCAAGATGTAGAAGTGTTGTATGGCTTACTTGTGAATGGTGATCTAATACTTGGTGATGAGTCAATGAGGACCATAGGGGATTGGCAAAATATTTGTCAAAGATTATTAGGTTTTATTCCACGTCCTTAAGACTTCAGCCATAGTAGCCTCAAGTTAACTGCACTTAATGCGCATATGCTCGAGCAACTACAGTTACCTGACTTGGCAACACAAGATATGATCAATCAAATGGCTAGATGTTACATGTTTTGGATGATTGCTGGTATGATGATGACAGATACATCTGGCAACTATTTAAAGCTTATGGACCTTCCTATGCTCGAGGATATCAATGTAGTTAGCTCTTATAGTTGGGGTAGTGCGACCTTAGCGTGCTTGTATCGCTTTCTCTGTAAGGCCTCACAGAGTAACCAAAATGAGATAGCTGGATTTCTACCACTACTCCAGGTATGCTTAATAACTACATCAATTATTTATAAATATTTCTTCTACTTTATAATCTCATAATTATATATTTATATATTATGTTTAGATTTGGGCATGGGAGAGAGTTACTGTCCTCAGACCTCAGGTAATAGCACAAAGGGATATCGAAAATAATTTTCTTGCTGGTTTACTAGGAGTCTACGTGCTATTAGATGGTTTGCACATTTTAATTGGACTGATACCACTAAGCATGTGTTGAAACCCATTTTTTTCTCTTTATGTAGTTTATTTGGGAACCATATTCAGATGACTTAATTGAGAGTCTTTTTGATTATTGTTGAATTGGACGAGACATATGGCGTGTTAGAGCTCCAATTTTTTGTTGGGATGTCGTTGAGGTTCACTTGCCTGATCGAGTTATGAGACAATTTGGATTGAAACAAACGATACCAACTCCATTTCTATTTGACGCCACACATTTTCACCATGATCGTAGGGGCAGATGTTGTACCGTAATTTTCCATCTCTAGAAAAAATCACTTTTTTGAAATATTCTAAGTATAAAACGATTTGATAAAAATACTTAGAAAAGAGTCGCCACTTAATTTTTTAAAGGAATTAAGAAAACTTAATTTAAAAGGGCTTTAACAGATGGGCCATTAAAAATTTAGAGAAAAATGGGTAAGAAGTTCTTATTCACGCTTCAAGAAGGTTTTTAAGGCACTTGAAGCGCCTGCTAACACGCAGTTGACATGCGACTTGACTAAAATTATTTTTTGACTAATTCTTTAGAAAATGATTTAACATAAAATTAATAATTTATAATATCTGATTAATTTTGAGAAAATAATTAAATACATGACACATTTTTATTCTTTTTATTTTAATTTAGTTTCGAAATGAACCTAAAATGAGACATTTGAATTAAATGCAAGTGAATAGAATTTTAACAAAAAAAAAAACTGCACTTTCAAATCTTTCCGACAATTATAGCTTCGATTTCATTAAAAAAAATCTAAATTAATTTGTTAATAAAATTAAATCTAAATTTATTTATTTTCTTCATAAGTAACCCACCCATAGCAGATGGGCATTTACTGCAATCACACTCAAGTTGTGTGTTGTTTCATGATATCATATTTTCGCTTTCGAGCATTTTTTATTATTTTTTTCATGTTGGTTGGTCTTGGGGTAAGTTTTGTAATTTCAATGAATTCCAACCAAACAATGGAGAGAAATAACTATTTCAGAAAGACTGATTGAAGGAGAAGAAGAGAGAAAATTTTATATTGAACTTATGAACAAAATGAATGAATGAGAATAATTACTCTATTACAATTTATATAGCTCTCTATATATTCTAATTTGAAGCAGTTAATTTAACTGACTCTAACAACTAGACTGACAAGTGTACATTTTTTCTGTTAGTGCACTGCAGTGCATTAACTAACTGCTTAACATCCTTCCTCAAGCTAGGAGTATGAAAGATATTCTTCAATCCTAGCTTGGAAACAAGATAAAAATGTTGATTGCTTGTGAGTCCTTTGGTAAGTAGATCTGTTGGCTGCTCTGTTGTGTTGAGATACACTGGTTGAACCAATCCAAGTTGTATTTTTTCTCGAATAAAGTGACAATCAATGTCGATATGCTTGGTACGTTCATGAAAGACTGGATTGGCAGCAATCTGAATAGCTAATTTGCTGTCACAATGTATAGGAACTGGTAACTGAAAAGACATCCCTAACTCCTTGAATAAGCCAACTAACCATACAATTTCAGCTACTGTAGAGGCTAGACTCCTGTATTCAGCCTCTGCTGAGCTGCGCGAGATAGTGTTTTGTTTCTTGGACTTTCACGAAATTAAAGAATTTCCATAAGTCACTAGGTATCCAGTAATGGATTTTCTAGTGTTAGCACAGGAGATCCAATCAGCATCACAATAAGCTGACATTTGATTTGTACTGGAAGAAGACATGAGAATTCCCAAACCTGGAGATTACTTGACATATTTAACCACCTTGACTGCAGCCTCCATATGAGATGTCTTTGGTTCATGCATATATTGACTGAGATTTTGTACATCAAATGCTATATCAGGACTAGTTATGGTTAAGTATAAAAGTCTTCCTACTAACTTCTGATATATACAAGGGTCCTTTAACAGCTTGTCAGTCTTGGATTCTTGAGGAAAATACAGATCAAACTCAGCACTGGTGAGCTTTTGATTTAGCTCAATAGGTAATCTAATAGGCTTTGATCCTGACAACCCTATATCTGAAATCAACTCAAGACAATATTTTCTTTGGTGCATGATAATTCCAGCCTTATTCCTGGCAAATTTAATGCCTAAGAAATACCTCAGGTCACCTAAATCCTTAATCTTAAAGGCATCTTGTAGTACTTTCTTTGTCTCCAAAATCAATTGATGATCATTCCCTGTAATAAGCAGATCATCAACATATACCAATACAACAACCAAACTAGATCCTTGGTGCTTAGTGAATAGTGAATAATCAAAGTGACTCTGATTAAATCCAAAAGCATTCAAAGTTGTAGTTAGTTTTATGTTCCATTGTCTACAAGCTTGCTTGAGACCATACAAAGATTTGGTCAGCTTGCAGACCTTCCCCTTCCCACTTTGATGAGTAAATCCCAGAGGCATTTCCATATACACTTCTTCATCTAAATCACCTTGAAGAAAAGCTTTAAAAACATCCATTTGATGAAGTTCCCATCCTTATGCAGCAGCTAAAGATATCACTACTCTAGCTGTCACCATCTTGACTACAGGGGAGAAAGTTTCTTGATAATCCAAGCCTTCTCTCTGATTGTATCCCTTGGCAACTAGTGGATCTTTGAATCTATCCACTTCACCATTGGCATTATACTTTATCTTGTACACCCACTTACATCCTATAGCTTTCTTATCCATAGGCAGCTGTACAATTTTCCAAGTGTGGTTCTCCTCTAAGGCTTGAATTTCAGTTTGCATGGCTTCAATCCATCTGATATCTTTCACTGCTTCATAATATGTTTTAGGCTCTTGCTCTTGTGAGATTTTTGTCAGAAAACTCTTACAAGGGACTGAAATGCTAGCATAATCCACAACATCACCTATGGAGTATAAATAATTCTTAGTTGCTTTTCCAGGTAAGACATAATCTGTTTGCTAAATGGGAGGTCTGACAGTCCTATATGACTTCCTTAAACCAATATAATCATGTGCATCTGGGACATGGTCCTCCTCCACATGTTCTTCCTCTAGTGTGCATGAAGATGGGGTGACCTCAATAGGACCTGGTTCACTATCAAAAATTCTAGCAACAGAACCACTTTTACCATGATCGGAAGAAATCAATATCTCACTTTTAACATGATTAGGCATAGTGACAATAGGTGCTTGGATTTCATCAAGATCAAGAAAGTGCATGCCCTCTTCAGAATCATCATTATGTGTTCGAAATGGAAATAAGTTTTCATGGAAGATAATATCTCTGCTTACAAATATAGTCTTAGGCTCCATGTCATATAATATGTATCCCTTTAGAGTGACTACATATCCAAACAACACTGCCTTTTTTGCCCTGGGTGCAAATTTATCTCCCTTCAAGAGATTTGTAGCAAAACAAAGACATCTCATTACTCTAAGATGATGCAAAGAAGGTTGTTTATCATAAAGCAATTCATATGGGGTCTTGTTGCCCAATGTAGTAAGAGGAATTCTATTAATGATGTATACTGCAGTCTCCACACACTCCCCCCAAAACTTGCTAGGAAGATTACTTTGTATTTTGATTGCTCTAGCAGTCTCCAAAATATGCCTGTGCTTCCTCTCCACAACACCATTTTGTTGTGGTGTATGAGGACAAGAGCTTTGATGTAATACCCCATTTAATGCAAACAATTCACTACAACTTGTATTAAAGAATTCACCTCCATTATCAGATCTAAACACTTTAACAAGTCTGCCAAACTGTGTTTTTATCATTGATAGAAATTGTTTAAAGACTACAATCACATTAGACTTTAAAGCAAGTAAGAAAACCCATGTACATCTAGAATGATCATCAACTAAAGTGAGAAAATACCTCTTCCCATTGTGAGTAGACATCTTGTAAGGGCCCCAAACATCCATGTGTACCAAATAAAAAACAGCATCTGCTTTACTATTGCTAGTAGGAAAAGAAATTCTAGTTTGTCTAGCCTGTGGACAAATACTACACTGTTTCAAAGTAAAACTACTACAATCAGTGAAAGCCTTTATTCTTCGAAGTACTCGCATAGGAATGTGTCCCAATCTCATATGCCAAAGAGCGGGCTCAATGGTTTTCCCAACAACAGTTATTGTACTGATTGCATTCACATTTCTTTGTTGCATCTCTTGCATTCTCAGTACATAAAGACCATTCTCTATATCACCAATCCCCTTCACCTTCCCAGATGAGAGGTCCTGAAATACATAGCATGTGGGGAAAAAAGAAACATAACAGTTCAATTCTTTTGTCAATTTTGAAACTGACAATAGATTAAACTTGAATGCTGGAACACACAACACATCCCTAATTACTTCACCTTCATTCAACTGAACATTTCCAATATGAGAAATGGAAGCTGAATCACCTGTTGGTAATTGCACTTTTCCTACATTTCTCATAAAAATCTCATCAATGTAAGTGTTGTTTACTGTTTATCATATGATCTGTACACCCTGAGTCGACTATCCAATTCATGAGTTTCATAGGATTACCTGCCATGTGAGCATTCCTATGTGGATGGCTCGTGGTGTTCATGTTTAGTACATTTAGCATCTGTTTTAATTGTTCTAGTGTCGCCTTATTCATCAACAACATAAGTTGATCCTGTGTAACCATCTGATCATCACATGCCTTTCCTCCTATGACAGCATTAACACTCTTCTGTAAATCTTCAAGGCAGCACCCTGAATTATTTTACACATGTCCTCCAAAAACAGCATTGGCCTTCTTCTTTGATTTGAAATCTGCAGGATACCCAATCGATTGATAGCAATTGCTCTTAACATGCCCTATAGCATGACAATGTTCACATTTCATCAATTTGTAATATCCATCCCTTGTATGACCCTTCATGTGACAGAAATCACAATAGAAATTGTTGTATCCTTTCTTTTGAAACTGTTTGGTTCCAATTTGTCTTGAAGTAGACAGAGTTGTTGGTTCTATTCCATCATGAACAACTCCAGCAATTCCTTTTTGACTTTCATCTTGAATCACCATTGCATATGCTTGATTAACGTTAGGCAAACCACTCATCATTAATATATGTCCCCTTGCCTGCGAATAGCTTTCATTCAAACCCATCAAAAATTGTAAAAGACGCTGATATTGCATTTGCTCAACAAACTCCTTAGATTTGTGACAGTCACACCCTGGTGGTGGCAAAATTGAGTCATATTCATCCCATAGACTCTTTAACTTTGTGTAATATGAAGAAACTGTGGATACTTCTTGTGTTAATGTGAATATTCCTCTGTGAAGTTGATACAGTCTCGATCCATTCACTTTGTCGAAACATTCCTTCAAATCAAGCCAAACCTTGTGTGCACTTTATGCGTACATGATTCCACTAAGCAGATCCTTACTCACATTGCATGTAAGCCATGAAATTACGATCGCATTACATCGATCCCAAATCTTCTTCAAGTCGCCTTCATAATCACTCCTGGAAACTGATCCATCTACGAAACCTAATTTGTTTCTTCCTAGCAATGCTATCTCCATTGCTCGACTCCACAAAGTGTAGTTTTCCATGCCGAGCAATTGAATTCCAACATATAATGCTCCTGGAACATCAGAAGAGCTTAAGTAGAGCGGGTGATTGTGATCTAGAATCACCGAACCTCCCCTCGGTACAGCTCCTCCAGTTCTACCACACATTTCATCCATTGATTCCTCTTCAATCGCAATTGTAGAATCTCTCGATCTATGCTCAAAAATCCCGAGATAAATCCCTAGATCTGCTTCATATGCTCTGATACCATGTAATTTCAGTGAATTCCAACCAAAAATTGGAGAGAAATAACTATTTCAGAAAGACTGATTGAAGGAGAAGAAGAGAGAAAATTCTATATTGAACTCATGAACAAAATGAATGAATGAGAAGAATTACTCTATTACAATCTATATAGCTCTATATATATTCTAATCTGAAGCAGTTAATTTAACTGATTCTAACAACTAGACTGACAGGTGTACATTTTTTTGTTAGTGCACTGCAGTGCATTTAACTAACTGCTTAACAAGTTTTATTACATACATAAAATAAACTATATCAAATACACATGTGGTGAGTAAAAACTAGTGAAATTTTTGGTGTTTAGTGATACTGGAGAGCATCAAAATGCACCCCGGTGATAAGAAATACGATAGAATGGCTAATTTTATAACAAATAATAATGTAGTTAATTTGAATAAGAAATTTTGACTCAACAAATAATTTTGTCTAATTTTCTCGTTTAATTACACAACTAGAAAAGAAGTAAAATCCATTTATTCGTTCTTTACGCATCAAAGTCGAGCAAAATGTAAAATCCTAAATGGGCTACATTTCGTACGTACCCCTGCATATAGATTATAAATATAGATAAAAATGGTGGGAATATATGTATATTATAGAATGAACATACATAATCATTCGCTATTTTGATTTAGACAAAAGTCATTTATTTATTATAATATTAATTAATTAATGCATTTCATATATATATATATATATATATATATATGCATTAATTATAATAACACACATTACTTAATATTCAATCACACTTCACTAGTCCCAAAAGAGGAGTAAGAAAAAGTACATCCTCTAGCCAAGCCAAGTTTGAGGAAGAAGCTTTAATTTGGCTTAATACTCACAATAGTCTGGCGTGGTTCCACACCAACCCCATCGACTACAACATTCTCCATTAGGACATTGTTTACCTCCAGCTTGGCTTCCACATTGTCCTGATTGTACTACTGATAGGGCTGATGTGTCGTCGTCTAGCTCTTTGCATTGACTTTGACAAAATGGAGAGTTACAATAGCTTGATGTAGTCCCACACCAACCAGAGATACTACAACACGACCCTTCAGAACACTGTTGATGTCCCCAAGTTTATAATCCGCATCGTCCTGGTTGATGTGCTGACTGCATAACATGTGTTTCATTAAAGGGAAGAGATGCCTCATGATCAGCTGAGACCACCTTAAGAAGGAACAAAACCAACACAACTAAAAGTTTCATTTTAATTTGTGAATTGTTATGGGATAGATGAGGTCTTATGATGCTGAGGTATATATAGGAAAATAAGTTACAAGTGAGTCCCTAAGGTACATAATCCTTTCAATAGAAAGGGTTTTAAAAATAATTGGCCTGATATACCATTTAAGATTATTATTTTTAATTAGAGATATATTTTACTTAGTTAATCTTATTAAGTATATTTTAAAATTTTAAATTTGACTACTACCTAATGATAATGATAATATTAGAAGAAAATGATAAATTTATCTTGATTTGTTAAAATAGACAAATAAAAAAAATATTTTTAGTATAAAGACCAAGTAAAAAGATGGTTGAATTGTAGCAAGAGTATTCAATAAAAAAGGCCGGAGATTGAATCCCACCTGATTCTTTCTTAGTCTGTTGAATTTGGTGCAACGTGCAGTATCTAAAAAAGGGTGCTCGGGGATATTTCCGGGCCCCACCTTCTACTTAAACTCTTTTTAGTTGAGCCTATCACACATGACTTTTCTACTTTTATTTACTTTTCTGGTTTTGTTTACATAGAAAGTCTAGTTATAGATCATTACGATTTTACGCATGCCCAAGACTATGAGGTTCTTAGCTCTTCCTAAGAACCTCGTAAATATATTTTTTTAGTGTCCAACTTCTAAGCTTTTGAAAGGTTATTGAATTATAATAATTTATTTAGCAAAATTATCAAATTTTACTTTATATTAATAAAGTTATTCAATTTAAAAAATTTATCTATAAAGATTCACTTTTTTTAAAAAATAAAAATTCACTTTATTATATTTATCATGAAAATAAATTATTTTTATGTCATATAAACATATACCCCATAAATATGCCTTCGGCACAACACAAAATAAATGATGAAAAATGTAAAGTATACTTACCACTCCACCACAACTCTTACTAGTAAGTTAAATAAACTTTTATATACAATTACTCCTTGTTTCATTGTCGTGACTTTTTCTCGATAAACAGAAAGTATTAAAATTATATAGTACAAGTGTACAACATTAAAGAGTAACAACAATAATATAGAAAGTGAAGTTATTTCCTTATCTACCAACTGCATTGATATTAAAGTTTACCCTTTCTAAATCTAGGACCACTTGAAAATAAATTTTAAACTCGTTTTCTAACTGACCTAAAAATATGAAAAATCATGCTTTGCCACTTGATGAAAGACGTTGTGCAATAGGTTGGGTTGGCAAATTATTTTATTTTATTTTATTGTCCTTTTTCAGGAGCTTTCACCATTTTTACAACTTAAATTTACAATCTTAATCTTTAATTCAAGTAAAAGACAAAATAAATAAACTAATCGAAGACAACTATTTAAATTTTATTTTCAATATGTTCTTGTGATTCTATTCCTTTACAACAAAATGAGAACAAGAAAAAAAGGGCAAAAAATTAAAAGATTTTAAAGAGAGAAAAATAGATTGGAGTTAGTAGGTCAAAGAAAGTTGTCCATATCTATTAGTAGAACATAACATAATTATAATTTACCTGCAAATACAAATTATATGTTCAAGTGTATTGATTTCAAGCACTAGTTTGAAAAATAGAAAACTACTTGCAAATTGTTCATCGGGCTATAAAATAAGCATATCGTATGAGATGAGACACAAATATATATATACTACTAATTTGTAAATAAAAGCTGAGCTTCCGGAGTCTGAAGTAAGGGGACTTAATTATGTTGATATATAAGATTATTTTTTTTTAAAATCAAATCTTATACCCACGATGTGGAAGGCAAAGTGGTGGAAAATGTATTAAAACCAGAGTGTTGTAGTAACGGTGGTTGGTGTGGAAACTGTCAAAGCCAATTATGTCAAGAATCGTATGAGAGGTATTGAAAGTTTCAAGCTCAACGTTGTGTAGATGCTACTTCCTGTTTTCCCAAATACTAGCTAGAAGATGTACTTTTTGTTATCTCCTGTATTCAGATTAACAAACAAGAAATAATAAAAGATGAAAAGAAAAAACAAAAGAACTATCCGAATCCACAGAACCCACTGTGTTTCCTTAAGAAATTTAATACTCTCAAGTACCCGAGGTTGTAGATTAATTTCTCCCAAGATAAAACGGATTAACCATTAAAGAAGTAGTGGTACCTCAAACTTCAATAATTTCAACGAACTCAAAATGACAGCAAAGAATCACACACAGAGACACGATCGATCAATTTTGTTTTGAAAGAAATGTATGCAAGAGAATGGAAGAATTTGATACAGAAAAATGAGAGGAAACCTCTCTATTTATAGTCAACAAAGGGTAAAGGTCACAACCCTTTTGGACAGAAGACAACCTTTCAGAAAGGTCACAATACTTTGGAAAAGGCACAACCTTTCAAACGGTCACAACCCTTTAGAAAGGACACAACCTTTCATAAAGGTCACAACCCTTCGGCATAGTCACAACTCTTCAGGAGAGTCACAACCCTTCATTTCCTGTTCACACCTTTAAAACCTAACAATCCCCCACATGAATAGAGAATAACTATTGTTAAAACATATGCATGAAAAACTGTGTGATTCGTAATTAAGGATTGATTGCCTCTGGATAAGTGGGTTTCCCTTTGAACTTTCCATAGTGAACATATATCGGATATACTTGGTCAATCGGTAGATTTAATATCTTTGAACCGTCGAGCTTTGGTGTATACCTAGACAACATAAGTCACACAATCAACCCTTGAACTGTTTTTAGTTCTCATTGTTTTGTTCGTTTCAGCCATGAACACGTCTTTGTTTATAAGTGCGTAGAGAACTGGCCTTACCGTATTCTCCTTGAAGCGGATTACACTTCACACTTATATAGGTGATTTCTAAATGTGTTATCCCGTAGATACACCATTTGATATACCCTGTATCAAACTTAGAAATCATTAAAAAGTCCTGATGCCTTTATCCTTGTTACTGAACATTGTCTTATCATGAGCATGGACCATAAATATATTTTGACAATGTTGAACCGTCATCAATAACTTTGTTTGATCTCCTTGAACCTAGATCTTGGGATCTCCAGTCTTCTAGGTAGAGTTACCACCACAATGACTTGTTCTCGGCCATAGTCCCATTCCCTTTGATAATCTATCAACTCCCTCTCTAGTTAGGCCTTTTATAATGAATCCGACACATTATCCTTTGACAATTATGATAATTCCACTAGAGAGTAGTTCTCTAACGATATTATGTCTACGTCATAAATGACAAGACTTTCCATTATACATCATGCTCCATGCCCTTCCTATTGCAAATTAACTCTCACAGTGTATGCATACTGGAGCTAAAAGGTTTGGGCCAAAAATCTTTCAAGAAATTTTGGAGTCATTCAACTTCTTTACCGGCCTTATCTAGAGTGATAAACTCAGATTTCATAGTAGAGCGAGGATCATCTCTGCTTGGAAGATTTTCAAGAGACTGCTCCTTCACCAAGAGTAAATACATATCCACTCGTGGATTCTACTTCATTTGACCTGGTGATTCAATTTACATCACTATATTCTTCCAATACTGTTGAATATTAGTTATAATGCAAAGCAATAGTTTTTTAAGTATGTTTTAAATAATACTCCAAAACTCTTTTCATTGTCATCCAATAAGTTTGATTGAGATTACTCGTGAACCAACTTAGTTTATTAATAGCACATGCTATATCTAATCGCGCACACTTCATGATATATATCATACTTCTCAATACTCTAGCACAATTCAATTGTGAGTCACTTTTGTCTTCATTCTTTTGAAGTACAAATCTCACATTTATTGGAGTCTTGACAATATTGAAATCCAAATGATTGAACTTGTCAAGTATATTTTCAATCACATCAGTAACTTCAATGTCTTTCATATCGAAATTACTTTCTAGCATATGCTTAGTAGCATTTATGTCAGAAATATCTCTTTTAATGATCAACATGTCATCAACATAAAAACAAACAATGACCTTGTGATTTGGAGTGTCTTTAATGTAAAAACATTTATCACATTCTTTAATCTTGAATTCATTTGCCAATATAGTTTGGTCAAACTTCGCATGTCATTATTTGGGCGCTTGTTTTTAGTCCACAGAGTGACTTAACAAGTTTACAGACTTTCTTTTCTTTACCAGAACCACAAAGCCTTTGGGTTGTTCCATGTAAATTTCTTCCTCCAATTTTCCATTCAAAAAAAAATATTTTCACATCCATTTTGACGAATTTGAAGGCCATATTTCGCAACTAGTGTAATTAACATCTGAATTGATGTAATCCTAGTTAGTGTTATTATCTGTCAAACAAGGCTTTCTTATTGTCTAAAGCTTATGACAACAAGTCTGTCTTTGTATTTGTCAATAGTTTCATCAACTTTCTTTTCCTTTTGTAGATCCACTTTAAACCCAAAAGTTTATTTCCTGGAGGAAGATCAACTAACTCTCAAGTATGGTTGCTCAAGATTGAATCTATCTTACCATTGACAGTCTTTTCTCAAAGAGAATGAGTCCACAAAGGACATAACCTTTAGAATAAATGAGACTCATTTTCAAGAAGAAACGTTATAAAATCAAACTCGTAGAAGTAATTTGTCCATTGACATTTACTATGCCTCTGAATCTCTTTATTAAGTACATTCTCCTTTGGTTCTTTCCAAGGTCGTTTAGACCCTTCACTTGATTACCGATAGTTTGGATTTATGAACTATAAATCGACATGCTTTACTATTTGCAGCATATCCAAGGGGAATAGTTCCCTCATTTCCATTTCTCATATGGAATAAACTGTATCGGAAATTGTTAGATCACTATCATTCAAGAGTTATTGCTTGTATATACTTTAGGGAGGACAAGCAATTCTCTATCAGGATACAACAAAGCCTAAACAAACACAACTTTTTGTTGCTCCCTTTCTTAACAAACAAAAGTTTTTTTTTTTTTAATTTGTTACTCCCTTTACTAACAAACAAAAATTTTTGTTTCTCTCTTTCTGAACAGACAAACTTTTTGTTGTTCTCTTTTGCTATAATGATATCAACCCCCACAAATTTTGTGGTAAACCTAAACTTATAAATAGGACATTCAAAATTTCCTTCAAAGTTTGGTTTTTTCTTTTCAACAATTTCATTAGATTGAGGTGAGAATGTGCAGTAATTGGATGGATGATTCCATTTTCCAAATATATTTCTACAGAAGAAGATTCATATTCTCCATATCTACCACTTCTAATCATGAAAATTCTTTTTTTATCCAACTTATTTTCAACTTCAGTTTTATATTGCCTGTATGTTTCTATTGCTTCATCCTTAGCATTCAACAAATAAACATAACAATATCTAGTGCAATTGTCAATAAAATTTATGAAACACTTTTTCCCACCACGAGATGGTGTTGACTTCATATCACAAATATCAGTATAAATCAATTCTAAGGTATTAAAATTCCTTTCACAACACATACTTGACATTTTGATTTATTGCACTAGAACTTAGGCAAAACTTCCAAGTTGATCAGTTTTTGCAAGGTTTTGTAATTGACATGTCCCAAGCATTTATGTCACAAACAATTTGACTCAAGCAAGTAAGAACAAACAGAAATACTAAATTTGAAAAGACCTTCTGTGAGGTAACCTTTTCCCACAAATATTTGTTCTTTACTTTTTATAACTTTCTCAAATACAGAGATTGTTTTAGAGTCAACACCTTACCATATGTCCTTTTCAGAAGGACCTTTCCATAACATTCAATTTGTAATAGAATTACCCATGACCATAGTCTCATCGGTCCAATAAGCGCAATATGACCCAAATGTTTGTTTTACAACACAAACATAACAGATTATTTTTCACCAATGTTCATGTCTATACAAAAAAAATATATATATTTTAATAGACATATCTTTTCATGAAAAATCACAATATTTAAAGTGAAATTTTTTCATCAAAAAATACAATTCTTTTCAATGAGTAAAATAATTTTGTGGTTTCATACTAGTCATATCATATACTAGTAAAGAGAGACTCACTGACCACAATATCAAATATACTCCAAGAATTTTGTGGGTCTAACACAATACAAGATTGTCATTAAATTTCATATCTTGTACTTTCAAATTTAAATTAGATAGTAAGTCTAATTTTGTCTTTATCACAAGTAAAGAACCCCCCACATTTTAAATATGTTCTCAAAAATATTTTTCAAGTATTTGAAATTATTTTCCACATATTTTTCCCATGCTTACACATTGGCAACATGAAGCCTTCTTTTGGAGATTTAATCCATATAAACACTCATTGTAGGCACAAAAACCACTAATTTTTTGTCACTAGTGTTTTTTTTCCCCTTTTTGTCACAAATAAACAAACCACTTAGTATTTAGAATACTAACAATAAAGATTCAATCTTTATACAACTTGTTTCTAGTTTAACGATGAAGTTTTTATATTTTTCTAATCGTTAACCGAATGAACCTTGAATTCTGATGAAGTTTTAATAATCTTCGAATCAGTTTCACATTCAGACAGAGTTGTAAACCAAAAAGGTTTTAATCTCCAGAAACCTCAAATACAATACTGTTTTGAGCTAACGATGAAGATTTTATCTTTTTCAATTATTTAGCCTTAATATTCCTGACGAAGATTTTGTACTCTTCAAGTCAGAATATTCATTCAAATAGAGTATTTAACAAATTGGTGAAGTTTCTATATTCTTCAAACCAATGCACAATCTGATTTGTTCGTGAAGTTCTTATATTCTTCAAACCAAAGGAGTAAAAAAAAATCTCCAAAATTCAAAAACAATTAAATTTCACATGGACTAGAAAACTACAAAAGTTTTTTTTTTCTCTCCTCTAATAGAATACATATTAATAATAGTAAAGACATATTCTGAGATCATCACATAATGACTCTATCCTAACATTTATGAAATAAATTTCATAACTTATAAAGGATAGAAAAAGAAAATAATAATCAAGGGAAATAAAGATAGAACCTGATTTTTACTCTCATTGAATCATATTCTATCTGTCAACAATAATTCCATGCAAGTCACTTTTCTTGCTAATTTTTTTTTCTTTTCTCAGTTTCCATCATATTCCTATTTTCCTCAAGAAGACATTTAATTTCAACAAGAAACTAAACTCGTGTTCAAATATTGTTAGGAGACAACATTTGTTCATTTACTTCTTCTCATAGTTATATAAAACCAAGAATATAGGGGAAAAAATTAAAGTGCTCATCTTAGCCTTAATGCACAAAATAACTTTTCTCATTGAAAAGAAAACTGAAGGGGTGCAATGCTTGAATGCACTGGAGAAGAAAATAAAAATAATCTTACCCATCCAAGGAAAACTTACTACAAAAAATATACTCGAACATATTAAAGTAGTACTAATTCATCACAAATCTCTTTTATCATATGATAAAATAATTATCTTTTTCTTCTTTTTAAAAAGAACACAGAAAATAGAAGTAATTTTCTTACAACAGAAAATACCAACATTAAATTTCTTAAGCTTGTTATCTCCTGTATTCAGATTAACAAACAAGAAATAATAAAAGATGAAGAGAAAAAACAAAAGAACTATCCGAGTCCACAGAACCCATTGTGTTTCCTTAAGAAATTTAATCCCCTAAAGTACCCGAGGTTGTAGATTAATTTCTCCCAAGATAAAACGGATTAACCATTAAAGAAGTAGTGGTACCTCAAACTTCAATAATTTCAACGAACTCAAAATGATAGCAACGAATCACACACACAGACACAATCGATCAATTTTGTTTTGAAAGAAATGTATGCAAGAGAAGGGAAGATTTCGATACGGAAAAATGAGAGGAAGCCTCTCTATTTATAGCCAACAAAGGGTAAAGGTCACAACCCTTTTGGAAAGAAGACAACATTTCAGAAAGGTCACAACACTTTGGAAAATGCACAACCTTTCAAACGGTCACAACCCTTTAGAAAGGACACAACCTTTCATAAAGGTCACAACCCTTCAGCATAGTCACAACTCTTCAGGAGAGTCACAACCCTTCATTTCCTGTTCACACCTTTAAAACCAAACACTTTTACTACTCTTTTGGGACTGGAGAAGTGAACGAATATTATTAATGTGTGTAATGATACTGCATATAAAATGCATTGAGTAATATAATAGTATATAAAGAACTTTTGTCTACTACCATATTCCTTTAATTTTCATGACTCTTTACGTTCCATAAATTAGATGATATTATCTAGCGTCAACCACACATGCCACATATGACGAAATATTAGAGCATTTTGATAAACATCTCGACACAGACATATACACATATAAGAATTTGTGTGGATGCACCGGCCAACCAATTGAATAAATTGAATATCGACATTAATTACTTGTGAAATATGGTTTTTAAGTGAAACATTTAATTATTTTTATCATTTTTTTCTAATTAGTACTATTTGTTACGAAATTCATTATTTTTATCCAATTTTTTATTTATTTTTATAATTGATTATCCAACCTAATATGTAGTTGAGAAAGGCCACTAGAATGATTTGGTATTCTGTTAGTGTGATGACTACCTGAGAGGATAAATATGCAGGAGATATATTGCTTATCAAACTTTGCAAAAAGTTACTTACTCTAATATATTCAATTAGTTGTAGTGAATCTTGTTGGTGTAGAACCACAGGAGCCCATTTTTTTCATCGTCCGCGAAGAATCATGTGAAAGCTCAACGTTGTCTAGATTCTAGCAACCCTGGCTTAACTTTGATGATATTAACTATTATCCAGTAATAGTGGACAACAAAATTACACCGTCAGTTCATTAAAGAATTCTTTCATCGCTTTCTTCGTCCTCATTATTTTTACCTCCTTTTCCGTAAACACCATTGAAGCAATTTGAGATATTCATCAACGGTAACTTTTTACCCATTATTATTATTTTATTAGAATCTAGACTAATTAATTTCATACAAAATTAGTATAACTTATTAAGTTTTATGCGGTTGACACTAGCTAAGAATGATGCACTACACCAAAAAGTATATTTAGTGACAATTAATTAACAACAATAGCTATATATTGGTATTAAACTACATAGTTATGACTTATTGGCATGTCAATAGCATTCTATTTTTTTGGAGAGGTTAGGCATCATATCCTATTGCTCATGTATTTTGTTATGTCCTAATTTATTTGATATACAAGGTTGGGGTTATGCCTAAACCCCACCCTAGAGGTGGATTTTGATTATTTTTTTTAAAAAAAAATTAATGACAATAGTTTAGTTGTTGCTAAACATGTTTTTTTAGAGGCAATTACCACTCTTTGTAAATGTCTCTAAAGTTTATAGTGATACTTGATCCAATTATAATTAACTAATGTCGGTAAAGATTTTAGCATAGTACAATATTGATTGCCGCTAAAACTGTTTTTTAATAATGGAACATAAATAGTTCTAATAAAATATGGTTGTAGACAAAAGATCTTTATTTACTATTATATTATTACTTGATGCATTTTATATGCATTAATTACACGCATTAATATTCGACTTATTTCAGCAGTTCCAAAAGAGGAGTAAAAGTACATCCTGTAGCTAGTATTTTGGAAGTAGCATCTAGACAACGTTGAGCATGAAACCTTGAATACCTCTCATAGGATTCTTGATGGGCGAGGTTAGAGTAGCAGTGTTGCATTGGCTTTGACACTGTTGAGAAGCGCAATAATCTGATGTGGTCCCACACCAACCAGCGTTACTACAACACTGTCTAGTACCAGTAGGACATGATTTACCATCAGCTTGCCATCCGCATCGTCCCTGTGGGTACGGGGATGGACATTGTCTCTGACAATATCCAGGGGAACAATAGCTTGATGTTGTTCCACATCAACCCCATATACTACAACAGAGTCCAGTAGGACATTTTCCGCCATGACCTTGCATTCCACATCGTCCCTGGTATCCGGCTGATACATTATTAATAATACCTTGAAAGGTTTCATTGATTGGGAGATGAAAGGGAAGATATAAAGCTCATTGGCTGAGACCACCTCAAGGAGGAACAAAGTCAGTAGAGCTAAAACGCTAATTTCCTTCTCTTTCATTTTGTTATAAACGTAGGATATTTGATGATGATGAATTAATTGGTTAAATGATCAAGTATTTGTGGCAAAATTATCAGGGAACAATCACTATATTTGATACTGATTAATAGCTGGACTCATTACCGTATTTGTAATTCACATCAATACTTAAATACTTACAGTAGTACTTATGTTTCTTTCAATAGAAAGGACAATAATAAATTGCACTTATGATTTATTTATTTTTTGCTAAAAGCACATTATAACGCATAGAAGCAAACATCAAAGAGTAATACGAGTTTTCCTCAGCTTACCTTGGAACTTAATTATATGTTAAAAAAGTTTGTTAGGCTCAAAATACTATTCCCTCCGTCCATTTTTTACTTTATCGTCGTACTAAATGTAAATGTCCATTTTTATTTGATTAATTTAGAAAATAAAGAGAATTCATCAATTAATTCTTAATTTATCTTTATTATCAACTATAGTCATGTTCCAATCAAATTCTTAAAATATTAAATTTATTATATTCAAAGGATGATTTTGATATAAAAATAATATAATAAAGGTATCACCAAATTTTTACCTTAATAAACAAAAAAGAGGAAATTATGTTGGTATGTTGTATTGATAAACTAATAAACTTGCAATTTTATGTTCATTATAACATAATATAACATTTTAGTACCTATATACTCTCCTTAGATTTTTAACAGAGATAACATTTATTTGCTTCGGTTGTTAAAGAGGAGTCATAGTATAACTTCATGAATGAACTCACACCAGAAAGTAGTCTTTATTCTTTTTAATCTATAGATACTTTTTGGCCATTAATTAAAAATATATGGGATAATTCTATTTTAATTAACAAAGGAGATTAAGAAAAAAAAATTACTTTCCACTTTTATATTAGTTAAAGAGACTTTAAAAGAAAATTTTAATAAGAAAAAGATTCTTCATAAAAAATATTTATTAAAAAATTAATGTGTTTCGAAAGGAAAAAAAACAATTTTTTTATTAGGAAAAGGGACATCTTTTACCCCAAAAATAATAAGGGGAATTTTTGGATCAAATTATTAACGACAAATTTATATTTCGATCAAAGTTTTGACATTAGAAACATCGTAGGACCAAACTATTAATAGAGGATATTTTTTTTTTTCAATCTTGCATAATTTAAGGATATTTTGATTCTTTTTAATATAAAACGACAATAAATAAAACAAAAATAAGAGGAAAAATAACACTAGAACTTCTCCTGTTCGGGATCCCAATTTTCTCGGAGAAAGAACACGTATATTCTATCAATTTTAGAGAGAATCTCTATTCTACACGGAAAAAGCATAATAAAGATATATGGCCTAGCATGAAATGTGAATTACATGTGTTACCTATTATTTAATAAGGAAAAACAAGAGAAAAAAATGTATAATATCAAGTTACACTTCTTTTTACTTTTGTTCGATTATGGCTCATCATAAATAAAAAAATAAAAAATAAAAAAGTAGTAACTTTGAGAAGAAGGCTTAAATATATAATAATTTCAGTCATAAGACAAATATTGGTCGTTGTTATTTCACATGTAATAATTTCAGTCATAAGACAAATATTGGATTGCCATTGCATTTTCTAGACCAAAATATTGATATGATTTGGGACATCTTCAAAACAAATTATTAATGAAGGAAATTTTTCTCAATTCACATAGTTTAAAGTATATTTTAATCTTTTTCATTAATATATATAACAAGCCAATAAGTGAAACAAAAAAATGAAGCAAAATTAATAAAATATATATGGCCTAGCATGAAATGTGAACCTATATACCCCAAGAGTTCATTAAAGAAAAACAAGAGAAACATAAGAAAAATAACATAAAATAGCAACTTTGAGAAGAAAAAAAAAAACAGAGATTTCTTTTAATTAACGAGTTTAGAAATTGACGGTCGTTATTTTCACATATAATAATTTTAGCCATAAGACAATATTGTTTCACCATTACATCGATTTTATCCTTGATTTCTTGCTTTTTGGATCAATGTATTGTATTTAGAAGCATTTTTTTAACGGACTATTAATTGAAAATATTTTTATTCAATTTACCATTGTTTAACAATAATTAACCCCTTTATGTTAAAATAATATGACAATAAGTGGAAAAAAAATGAGTGAAAATGATTTTACTATCGTTAGAAAAATCATTTTTGAAATGTTTGTAAGTATAAAATAATTTGACAAAAATATTCAGAAAAGAGTCACCACTTAATATTTTAAAGAAATTATGAAAACTTAATTTTAAAAGACTCTAACAGATTAAGTCTTTATAAATGCGAATGTTGCATTATTGATCACACTTGTTGTAAATGGGTAAGAGGTTCTCATTTACACTTCAAGAAGGTTTAAAGCATTTGAAGTGCCCACTATTCACTAACACGCGGTTATCATACGACTTGACTAAAAATATTTGACTATTTTTTAGAAAAATGATTTAACACAAAAATAATTTATCATATTTGATTAACTTTGAGAAAATAGTCAAGCAAAAAATATTTTTTTTATTTTTTGAGAAAAGGGACCTTAACTAAAACATTTGAATCTTTTGACAAAGAGTACTTATTTAAAATATTTAAAATAATTTGGAAGTGAATAAAATTTTAGCCTAAATGACTAAGTGAAGAAAAAGTCTTTGAATCATTTTAAAGAATAAAACTATATTGAAATAATTTAACCAATTAAAAATAGCTACAATTTGACTAAAGATTTAATTGACTAAAGACGAGTTGAAAGAAATCAAATAAACCAACACAAAAGAAATCAGTTCATCGTTTGGGGAATTCAATTAAGTTATTTAAAGTTAGTGTCAATCAAAAAGCTAACAATAAATAATCACAATTCAATAATTTAGGAGAGTAAAGGAGACAATGAATTTGGGCTAAATATGGTGGGCTGGACAGCTGAGAATTGGGTTCAAGAGTGGGGTAAAATGGGTTAGATCTTGGGATTTAAGAAATAGCCATATGAATTACAATTTCGGGTAATTGGTTGTATTCGGACAAATTTGAAATAAGACCAATTGTTATTAATTAATTAACGAGCTTCTTAATCTTAATGAAATACAATAATTAACTTAATTATAAACTAATTCACTCAAAATTATAACTATTGATTAACTAAACTAATTTAATAAAATATTTAACTTAAATAAAAAAAAAATTTGAGATGATTTTTTGAATATTCATAAAATGTACTAATTATATACATAATTATGTAAAACATATATATTATTTAAAATATTATGAAAAGTGACTAAATTCTTTAAAACTTTAAAAAAATATTTTGAATTTTTATAAAACTAATCATTCCAAATCGATTGAAATTGAAGAAGCTCGAAAATTAATTCATATCATGGAGGATCAAAATTGGGTGTCAAGACTCTACATTTGTATCAATTAGTAGGATTTTGAGGATTGAAAACCAAGACTCTACATTTGTATTAATTATTCTCTAATAAATTTATATAGGTTCATGCTAAAAAATTAACTTTTATAAGTGCAGATAAACAAATCAAAAATAAAACAATTTCAAGATTTAATAGCATTAGCATAAGAACATCTACAAATACAAAGCATGTTTGAAAAAGCTAAAACAAGTGTTTAGAAGAAAATTAGACAAAAATATAAAATGTCTCGAGTATCCAAAATTGTCGAAAAGAAAACAACTTACTCTAAATCCCAAAATCAATAAATCTCAGTCGGAAGTATCAAGTTAAGTAGCGGTACTATCTGATTCAATCATTGCATGCAAAAAGGTGCATCAAATATGAGTGCGTATTAAAAAAAATGTACAAGGAATTTTTTTTAAAAAAAGATAGACTCCTTATAGTTTCTTTCTCCACAAATATAAATATGTCATCTAATAAATGATCACAACAACAATTTATAGAGTCAAGGTGCAGTGAAGTTGAAATACAACTACCAAAAACCTATATATACGCCATTGTGAATAACATTCATCAATCATTGAGACTCTTAATTAATTAGACGGTGTTATGATTGAAGATGTAGGATAAATTCATATTGATAGTGATAGTATTGGATATCATCATAATTTATGGAACGTAAAGAGTGTAATAAAATTAAAATGATAGTAGAATATAATAATTTAGAATGAACCTTTGACAAAATAAAATAAAGTAGTTCTTTATTTATTTATTCATTCATTTATTTATAAACATGACTTTGATGCATTTTATATGCATTATGATTACACACATAGTATTAATAATAGTAATCCCAAGAGATGGAGGAGTAAAAGTAGATCCTCTAGACAACAACCTCGTTGAGCAAGAAGCTTCGAATGCCTCTCATACCTCCTCCAGGTTGTTGTTTTGCTGTTAGAAATGGTGATACATAGGGTGGGATTGGTGCACCACTACATTGACTTTGACAAAAAAGTGGATCACAATAGCCTGGCGCGGTTCCACACCAACCATGTTTACTACAACACAATTTAGGAGGACATTTTCTACCGCCAGCTTGCCTTCCGCATCGTCCCTGTGGGTATGACTCATTAATATTAATACCTAAAGTTTCATTCTTTGGAACATCAAACGAATCGGCTGAGCCCATCCTAACAAGGAACAATTGCAAAGCCAGCAGAGCTAAAATGCTAGTAATTCTCACCATTTTTATTAATCTATTTATTTTCTAGAGGAAGATGAACGAATAAGTTAGATTTATAAAAAAATTTATTAGTGAATGTACACTTGATAACAACGTTCCTCTTTTTTTTAATAGAAACAACAATATATCGTTACCCTTATCCATCTATTCAAAACTTCATGAGATTTAATTCCGTTAAAAAAATTGAAATTCTGTGCTAAACTATTCATTTAATTTCCTTGAAAATTCCAATTATCTAATAAAATTGTGAATCTAAGAAATCAATTCTTGATGAAATTTGATTTAGTACTTTTTTTTTTAATTTTTAAAATTAGTGCTAAACTTTGATTCTCATAGAGTAAAATAAGCGAGAATTAAGAGCAAACAAAAAAATTTCAGAAATAGCAAACATAATAGACATAATAAGGCTCTATCGCTATAGTTTCAATAATTACGCTTTATATCTACCATTTGCCGTGGAGGTTACGGCCGGTTGTATATTTCTTCCCATTCGTATATTTTGTTTGCAAATATACAACTAGGGTAAGTACAATATACAAATTCTGTATTTATACATTTAGGAATTTTTCAGAACTCCAATTGTATATTTCGCTTGTCAATCAACAAACAAGGTAATTTATTATAAATTTTTCATTAAAAAAAATCGTATACAAATAGCTAGAGTAAGCATATATAAAATTATGGATTTATATAATCAGGAATCAAATTATATAAATTCTGAATTTATACAAATTAGGTGAATTATACAAATTAGACAAATTATACAATTAGACAAATTATACAAATCAGACGAATAGCAACACTGAGCAAAACTATAGCTGCAAATTAATAAAATTTTCCTAAACAATAGAGCTATAACATTTAAATAATATAAATATTTGCTATTCTGCACAATTTTCCCAATATCTATCAACAACTGTGTTGGAATTTAGAAACAATCAAAAAGATGAGGAAGAGAAATCAAACACAACATTTGATAATTATCCTTCCAATATATATTATTTCTTAGAACTTTAATTAGAAAACAAATAAATTAATAAGTAAAAAAAAAAAGGCAGATCTACGTACTCTAAAATAAAATAAAAAATAAAAATTGGCTATTGGTTTCCAAACCCTCAAAGTTTCAAAATCAAAATAAAATTTTCAATTTTTCAAACCAATCCATACCTCCGCTTAGTAAATGGTATGTAATACTCCTTTTTGTGTTTCTCCTCTCTCCACCCCCCCCCCCCCCCCTAAAAAAAAAAACCCTATTTTATTGGCTTAATATAATGTGTAATAATTTATAGAAAAATTAAATTTAAAAAAAAATCCACATTTTGACATTTTGTATTTATTATTTTTGCTGCGTTCAAAAAATTGTTTTTAATATTCAAAATCATTGAACGTTTTAAAAACATGACAAGTATTTGAATGCATTGTAATGATAATGATATACGAGCGCAATTGTAATTTGTTTTTTCATAGAAATCAATTACGATTTTACTTCTTTAGTGTTTGATTGAAAATAAGAAAAACAATAGTTTTTTTAACCAAATATTAAGAGAGGAATCTTTTAAATTTTAGCAAAACCCCGAAAATTTATTGTTCTAGGTTGAGTTTGATTTAAGAAAATGTTTTAATTTTTTAAAACTCTTCTTCACATTTTTTAAACAAAGGATAATCAACCGATGCACATCTTTAACATTTCCACCATATATTAAGAGAATATTACCCTCATAATTTAAATAAGACCATATTACTAAATATATCAGTAATTTTTTTTATTTATTATTGTCAGGATTCAAAATTTCATCAGTCCGTGAGAGCACTTACCATCTTCGTAGGTGCATCTCATTTTTTTATTTATTATTTATCAGTTAAAATAATTTGAAACTAATATAAAATTAGATAACTTACTTTTGAAGATTCAACCATTTTCATAGAGGCAAACAAGGTTAAAATTGTTTGGCAAACTTTGGTGTACACAAGGCAATGACTATACAAATTACAATGTTTAATTACTAACAACTTCCAACAAATGTTTAGGGCAAGTATATTATCAATTATGATTCATCATAGAAAAGCAAAAACAAAATCAAAATAAAAAACTAGTAACTTTGAGAAAAAGGCAGAGATTTTTTTTTTTTTTTATTAACAAGTGAAGAAATTAATTGTCCATGTTTTCACATACTAAATAATTTCTTCCGTAGGACAATTTTGTGTAACTATTACATTGATTGTACCCCTAATTTCTTGCCTTTTTTTTGGATTAAATTATTAATTTTTGGGACATTTGTGGACCAAATTATTAATGAAAGATATTTTTGTTTAATTTCGCATATTTTAAAAAGATTTTGACCCATTTCCGATAACATAATACGACCAAAAATGAAGGGAAATAACGCAAAATTAATAAAGATATATGACCTAGCATGAAATGAGAACCATCATGTGTTTCCCTAAGAATTTATTAAGAATTACAAAAGAAATATAAGTATAATATCATGTTGTACTTCTTTTTTACTTTTGTTGGATTACGACTCATCTTAGAAAAAAAGAAATAGTATCCAAAAAACGACATTTCTTTTTGGTTAGTGAGCGAGCAAATTGATCGCCGTAATTTTCGCATATCAACCATAATATAACACAAATATTATGTTAATAATATCAGCCATAATATAAGACAAATAATATGTTACTATTACATTGATTGCGCAGTTGATATAGTCACTCAATTGTACATTATTTTTGCATAAATTCATTCAACTTTAAATTTTAATTCAAAAATCACTCAATTATACACTTTTTCTCAAAAATTAACTCAAGTTTGAATTTTAAACTCAAAAATCACTCAACCTATTTAATTAGTTTTTAATTAAAAATTTACTAACATAATTTTTTGTATAGAACCAAAAATTTAAAAGTTAAAAAGATATTACTTATATTATTTAATTACACGACCCGCTAAAAATATAATATCGAACCATTTTTATTTTATGCTTATTCTCCTAAATTATTCCCTCTCTTCTCAATTCCTTTTCCTCTTCTCCTCAGCGTTTCCATTTTTGTTCTTTCTCATGAATTGATGCCTCTTCCTCTTTTAGGGTGTGCTTGGTACGAATGAAAATATTTTTCATAGATTGTGGGGTGGAAGAGCGTGGCCGGGGGGGTGGGGGGGGGGGGGGTGAGATCAGTGGCATAGACATGAATAATGAATGGTGGCCAGTTCAACATTCTTTGTCAAAAAATTATACTATATAAATAAAAAATTATTTTTCAAGTATATACTATATCTTGAACACGTGGAGGGGGCGGGCCTCTGGGGGTGAAGGTGGGTTTTTGTGGTTGTGAAGGTTTAGACATTGGAGAAGACAGCACCACTTGTTTTTCCCAATTTCATTTGATACGTCATTTTTTCTTATTTTTTAAGAATTTTTTTTAGTAAGAAAAATATTTTTGAATTATTTTGATCAATCAAACATGAGAAACTTCATATCAAATAGAGTCGAAATTAAGTTTTAATTATGACATTTTAATTTCAAACTCTATATTAACGACAACAATACGATAAATGTATTGTCATCATTAACACAATCTAAAAATCTTTAACAGAAAAAGGAAACAAAGAAAAATCTAGCAACCAACCAAAGGTCTAATTCAATAATCTAGCAAATTGCGTAACACAATTAAAGATGAATGTTAATGAAAGTATTTTTTAAATAAGTCATATTTGCCCTTATACTCTAAAAAAGGTCATATTTATCCATCATATTCCACCTTAATTTTCTTATGTGATTCATGAGACATATTTTTTGTTCTTTGGACTCTATTGCCCCCATTACCATTACCCTTCTTGTTCTTTGGACATTCACGCATGAAATGCCCATTTTTACCACACTTGAAACAAACAGTGGAGCCCTCACGACAAGTACCTAAGTGATTCCTACCACATTTGGCGCATGTAGGAAGCATACTACTCCCTTGTGCCATGCTACCCTGAGAATAAGTAGGTTTAGCTCTGAAATTCTGACTATTATACTTACATTTGTTCTTAGGTACAGGTGCACTAGCAGATGATGGAGCAGGTCCCTTCTGTTTCTATTGGAAAAATGATCGGTTGGCACTACTCTTCTGTTGCCCAGACTCATTCCCTGTCTTGGCTCTTTTTTTCTTAAACTCTTCTCTATCCCTTAGCTTCTCTTCCTCAACCTACTGCACATATACCATTAACCTCGATATATCTATGTCCCCAATTAGCATTGCAGCCCTACCTTCCTTACTCGACAGACGAGACAGCCAATAACAAACAAGCTCATTCTACTCCTCATGTCCGCAACCATCTCCGGAGCATAACGGGATAGTTATGTGAACTTCAACCCATACTCATGAACACTGAGCGACTCTTGTTTAAGGGTAAGAAATTTTCGTACCTTAGCCTCCTTCAGTTCTTGGGGAAAGAAACACCCCACGAAAGCCTCCTCAAAATAGGCCCAACTCGTAGGTGGTGCATCTTCAACTCTACCCTCTTTCCACTGATCAAACTAGGTCCTAGCAACATTCTTCAGTTGATACGCAACTAGTTCAACTCGCTCAGCATTAGCAACATGCATAACCTCAAATACCTTCTTCAGTTCATCAACAAAGTTCTTTGGGTCCTCAGAAGTGCTTGAACCAGTGAAACTTAGAGGATTCATCCTCAAGAACTCGTGAATTCTTGAAGTATCAGCCTCATTCTGTCTAGCTCTTCTTTTCTGCCCAACCTGGTTAGTCACAACCTGACTTAGCATCATGTTTGCTTCCCTGAATTCAACATTTGTAACTTTTCCTTGATGTTGCACTTCATGTGCATTTGGTAACTCTTGTTCCTCAATATTGCGTCTGGCAGGACGACCTCTAACAGCTCTTCGTGGAGGCATAATTATCTGAAAAACACGCGCAAGCACGAATTAGAGGGAAATTTTTCGGAGATCAAACTTTAACGCACAAAATGAGTATGAAAGAAGTGAGAATTTTCCTTAGTGTTGTAACCTTCTAATTATAGATGTGGTGTGATTCACATCGATGACTAGGACTCTGCAGACACGGCTTCATAAACTCTCTAGGACTCTTGAACTCTGAGCTCTAATACCAAGTTTGCCACACCCCGAGCTACACCTTGGACGTGGCCGGCACTCGAGAACCATTGCTTGCCCCAAGCGAACCCTTGGCCTGGCTTACTTATTAAGCGGAAGAATTTACTCAAGATAAATATTTTTAAAATAAGTAAACTGAACTGCTCAAAATATAACTTAGAATGTATTATAATAACATTCACTGCCAAAGTGGTAACTCAAGTCTCAACTTTAACTGAAAAGGAAAAGTAAAGACTCATGAACCAACATCACTAACTCTGTCTATGAAGCCTCTAAACAACTTAAATGGACGTCAGGACAAGACCCATGACATCCTAATGAACTAAAATACTGAAAGCAATAAAAAGGATCCTCCGAAAAGCTAGGAGGCTCACCAACTGACTTTGAGTGCTCAACTGGATCAACGAAGCGCTGGATGTTGATCCTGGTTACCTGCGTCTGCATCAAAATAAGATGCAGGCCAACTGGCATCAATACATTGAATATACGAGTATGCGAGTTGGAATGCTAAATACAACATAGGCTTAAAAAAAATCTGAAATGAACTGAAAGAACTTACCTAGCACAACTTAACTCAATATAACTGAACGCATTTCAATTTAAAGCAGTTTAAAAACAAGTGCAATATAAAGAAAAATAGTTTAAAACATGATCTCAACTCTCTGTGTATGCTAAGATACATATAACTCTGAGACGTATGTAAAAATACAAATAAACTGATGTATATAAAAATACAAAATACTGCTGTGGGAGTTTCTCTAACCGACAACCATCACTTAAGAGCTATAGTGATAATACAACGTTTCTTGGCCCCATGCTGCCAGGGCTATCATATACCTTGTCATGGTATAAAACATGAACTACTAAGTGGATCCACTAGTATATGCTAAAAAGCATTAAGGGTTCATCTAAAAAATATGATCCTTTTCTACCCATGATGGCTACATGGTTTAAGGGGCTGCGGGTTATTTGAATGCTCCTCCATATCGGTACTCAATACTACTCTCAAAATATAATATTAGCTCTTTATATTTAAAAACATACTTATTTTGTGATTTGGGATAAGTGCTTAAAAATTTAGCTCAAAGGTTATCTTGAAAATCAAAATTTCTCCTCTTGCTTCATTTAGAAAGCGACTACTCTTTTCTGAAAACTAACCCGAAGGCTCTTTGAAAATCAAGGTTTCCTTTCTTATTTGAATGTGAAAACGTATTAAATCATTTGGGAATACATAGTCCCCATATACTTTTGAAGAAATGGACTTCAAACTGTACTCTTTACTTTTTACTTAACTTAAACTTTAAGTCTTAAAATAAAGCTAAAACATTTGGAAAACTTTATGCATTTCTCTTGACTTGACCCTTTACTGATCTTGACTTGACTCTTAACTGATATTGACTTGACTCTTCACTGATCCTTGAATTGAATTATGGATTCAAGGATTGAGATTTGTGATAGGAAAAATCTCATGATGTTTAAAAATGATTTTAGATAGCTAAACATGACTAAAGTTCACGAAATCACCGTCTTGGAACAAGTCCGCGACGCGGAGATATTTCTAAATAAATGGTAGCGAAATTAAATTTTGAGACAGAGAAGTCTGCGTCCTAACCTTGACGCGAAGCAACTTTTTCACCCTGAAGGAATAGGTCGGCGACGCGGACCTGGAACCTGTTCCTTTTTTGACTTTTTCGTTCTTCGTTTTCCAGCCCTTATTCATCTAAACTCGACTATTGATCTCAAATTCATTTTAGATTCCAATACCCAGCATATGTACTCAAGAACCTAACTCAAAACAACTCTAAAACTCAACGCAGATCTCAAAAACTCCTCAATTCTGCCCAACTCAAGAACAACATTCAAATTCAAAAATACATGTCAAGAACATCAACTTTCAAACTCTTTTAGGATGAATTTTGCTGAACTAAACATGTTTAATGTGTGGGTGAACGAATCCAACACTATGAGACACTTGCATACCTTGTAGGGATCACCCCCGACGAAATCCGCAAGCTAAACTCGACGAACTTGACGATTTCCTTACTTCTCCTTCTCTTTTCTCCTCTTCTTTCCTCTTCTCTAAAATCCTAACTCTTTTTCGAAAGCGTAAAACTGACCATGTTTAGTTTAGACCCTTAATAATTCACTAAAATGAATTTAATTAATTAGATAAGGAAAAGACTGAAATACCCTTCAAAAATACGGATTGGACATTTCTTTATTTGAATAACCCAACTTTCAAAAGGCATAACTCACTCATACAAACTCGGAATCGTGCAAACTCAGCGTCGTTGGAAAGATCATTCCAAGAGATTTCCTACCATATCTGGAAGTACCTATAACTCATCTTGAGATAGAAGTTATGGTTGTTTGAAATTGGCCAAAACTCAACTTTTCCCAACTTAAACAAATTTTCAAATTTTCATTATTTTCAAAAATGACTATTTCCAGTTCTTAGCTTCTTCCTAGCTATTTCAAATTGTGAGACGTTACAGATATGATTTGTGATATACTTGATGTCATATCCATGTTTCTACCCCAGTTGGAGAGTCGATCATAGTTACCCATGTCTATCGTACTTGTCCTATTTTGTTTATGAGTTTTCATACTTGGGCTGATTTGGTGATTTTGGATATGACTGACTTTGATATAATCTTAGGCATGACTTGGTTGTCCCCTTATTATGTCGTACTTAATTGTAATACTAAATCTGTAACTCTAGAAATTTTAGAAAGGAAAAAGTTAGAGTTGGAAGGGGTGTACAAGCCTAAGCAAGCTAAGATTGTATCCTTCATTCGGGCTAGTAATTAATAGAGCAGGGTTGTTTGGCTTATTTGGCTCATATTAGGGATGTTGGGATTGAGGCTCCATCCATTGAGTCTATTCCTGTGGTGTCGAAATTTAGAGAAGTGTTTCCTAGTGACTTGTCTGGTATGCTTCCGAATAGAAATATAGATTTTTACATAGATTTAGAGCCTGGTACTCATCAAAAGGATTTGAATTTGAGACAACGAAGGTGGATGGAGTTGCTTAAAGATTATGATGTCACCACTTAATACCATCCGGGTAAGGCTAATGTAGTGGCAAATGCTTTGAGTCGAAAAGAGGTGAGTATGGGTAGTTTAGCTTGCTTGAGTGCATCCAAGCGACCTTTGGCTAAGGAAATTCAGACCTTAGAGTCTGAGTTCATACAGTTGAGCATCTCAGAAAGGGAATTTAGCTAGCATTGAAGTGAGAGCCACAGTTAATGATGATATCAAGGTCAAATAATTTGAAGATGAAAATTTGGAGAAACTTAGAAAGAAGACTGCGATTGGTAAGGCACAAGAAACCACTCTTGATGCGGATGGTATGCTCAATTTTAAAGGGAGAATATGTGTTCCTAGAGTAGATGATTTGATTAAGAAATTATTGGCAGAGTCTCATGGTTCGCAATATTTTATCCATTTGGGTGTTACCAAGATGTACCGAGATTTGAAGCGAATTTATTGGTGGTCAGGCATGAAGAAGGACATAGTGAAGTTTGTGGCAAAGTGTCAAGATTGTCAACAAGTGAAATATGAACACCAAAGGCTTGCAGGTTTTGCTTCAAAGAATGTCAATTTCGGAATAGAAATGGGAGAGGATAGCCATGGATTTCGTGGTTGGTCTTTCCAAGACTTTGGGGAAGTTTGATTCTATTTGGGTAGTGGTTAATAGATTGACTAAGTCAACCCATTTTATTCCGGTAAGAATATATTATAATGCTGAACAATTGGCTAAGGTATATGTGAAAGAGATAGTGAGGGTGCATTGGGTACCCCTCTCTATTATCTCAGACCGTGGTACCCAATTCACATCCAAATTTTAGAGGAAATTACATGATGAATTGGGCACACAACTCACCTTTAGTACAGCCTTCCATCCAAAGACAGACGAGCAATCAGAGAGGACTATTTAAGTGTTAGAAGACATGTTGAGAGCATGTGTAATTGATTTTTAAGGGCATTTCGATAAGTTCCTACCTTTGAGTGAATTATCCTATAATAATAGTTATCACTCCAGCATAGATATGGCACCATTTGAGGCACTCTATGGGAGGGATGTAGATCACCCATAGGATAGTTCGAGGTTGGGGATATGAAACCTTTGGGGGTTGATTTAGTGAAGGATACTCAAGATAACGTGAGGAGTATTCAAGCTAAGCTTTTAGCAGCCAGAGTAGACAAAAGAAATATGTGGATCATAAGGTAAGAGACATGGCGTTTCAAATCGGTGAGAATGTTCTTCTCAAAGTATCACCCATGAAAGGGGTGATGAGATTTGGCAAGAAGAGCAAGCTAAGTCCGTGATTGGTCCATTTGAGGTTCTTGAATGTGTGGGGTCTGTAGCGTAAAGATTAGCGTTACCTCCTAATATATCGGGTGTTCATCCGATATTTCATATGTCCATGTTGAAGAGGTATCATGGTGACGGGGATTATATCATTAAGTGGGACTTAATTGTGTTAGACAAAGACCTCCAATATGAGGAGGAACCAATTGCAATTCTTGATCGTGATGTGTGCAAGTTGAGGACCGATTAAGGAGATTAAGTTTGTGAAAGTTCAATGGAAGCATCGTCCAGTTGAGGAAGCTACTTGGAAAACTGAAAGGGACATGTGAGACAAATATCCCTAATTGTTCGTCAATTCAGGTACTACTTCATTATTTCCTTAGCCTATTTTTCCTAAGTTTTATCACTTAGGGACGAATGATGGGTAAATTGGTATCTATTGTAACGACTGGGTTTCGTCGTTATAGAAAAGTTAACGGGAAAAAATTTTAGGTCGGAAAACTTTTTTGTAATATTTAGATTTTCCCAATCTAGTCCAGATTTGGATGAAATCGGAGTCATTAAGGTGTAGGAAAATCTGTTAATAATTGGGTGATTTATTTATGATTATGATTATATGGGTGGATATATAACTCGTTAAGGAATCCGTACTACTTTACGGAATTGAATTAGGGCCAGTAGAACTCCCGAAATCGACCTTAGCGTAAAGGGTATTTTTTGAGCGTCATTGGTTAGAGGTGTGTTGTGAAATGGAAATTTTGGAATTCTTTAAATAGCTCACTAGTTTATTTAAACCGCTCTGGCGGTGCTTTTGGTCGCTCTGGCGGGGCTGTTATAGCGGGGTGAGGGGTGTTGTGGCAGGTTCGACGTGACTTAAAGTCGAAAATAAACCCCTAAACGACCTTATTTTGCACTTTTTGATTTTTAGAGCTAAGAAACGAACCTCAGGCGACTCCTAACAGTTTTCCACCATTCTTTAGGCTAAAGGTAAGTTTTTCACTCTCTGAATCCATTTTTCGATCTGTAGAACATAAAATAATGGACAATTAATGATGGGGGAAGGTTTTGATCTAGATTCTATGGTGGAAACAGCCCTATTTTGGATACTTGGGATCATGGGTATGATCTAGGATTGTTAATATTATTAGTAATTTGGGTAATTAGTGATTGTTTATTGATTTTCGTGTTATTATGATTGTTTGTAGACCAAGAACAATCGGAATAAATCCGAAAATGGAAGGATCAAGTTTTTTAAGGTTTCAAGCTTGTTTCGATGTAGGTAATGGTTGTGATTTTATGATTGTGTAATGTATATTTGTTCTTGCTTCATTATGATACTTGCATGTATGTAAATGTTGCATTATTGATCACACTTGTTGTAAATGAGATAGATAAATGATGGTTTCCATGAAATCATAACTTAAATGTATGATCTTGAGGATATACTTATGATTGTGATTGTGGTGTGTTGAATGGATCGGTTGCCACGTTCCGGCATAACTAACTTAGATCGGTTGCCACATTTCGGCATAATTATGGGATCGATTGACACGTTCCGGCATAATCATTGGATCGGGTACCACATTCTAGTATGTTAACTGTTTGGGTTTGGGTTCCATGAAAGGACCAATGACTTGTCATAATTGTGTATTTTGAGACTGTTCGTTGTTCGTAAATGTTGATGATAGTGTATATGTTTGATATATGCATCTGATTATATTGTTGTTTGACTTATGTATATTGCACTTAGTGGGATAGTCAGGTGATCCTACCAGTACATTGTGGTTGTGAACTGATATTGCACTTGCTCTTATTTTTGTTGAGTACAGGGCATCTTCCGGCAACTATTGACAGACCTCGCTTAGGAGATCAGTGATCGTTCGAATTCAAGGGTGAACCAATTCTTCAGGACTATCATGGGTTCTCTTTCATCTATGTCCACCATTTTCGGACGTAGACTATGTTCTAGTTAGTTGATTAGTTTATTAGATTGGGGTTGCATCCTTTCTTGTTTAGACTAGTTGAACTTTAGATGTTTTGGTACATTGACTTTCAAGTTGTAGGCATTTCTTCCGCATTGTTTAGTTCGTTGTTAGACTTTTGTTGGAGTTTATGAGAACTCTCTATTTCTTTCCTTAGTATTTAACTTGCTTACGTAACTTAAATATCTTAGTTTTGGTTTAGTTGCTTGGTTTGGGGTGTAGTAATGGTTCTCCCACCGGAGGATTAGTGTGGGTGACAATCACGACGGTCTAGGTCATGACAAAAACTATTTTCAACAAAACTTTAATATTAATGAAAAATGAGGATCTAATTAATTGTTGTACAATCATATTTTAGTGTGTCCTAAAAATTAGTTTCGTAGATCCCTACAATATATTAGTGGCACGTGCCCAAAACTTTAAAGGAAACAAATACTAACGGAGTACAAGAAAACTCAAGGTACCTTCTTTAATAAAACTGTTTATCACAACTGTTTTTCTATTTCAATTAATGTGCTTTATTTAACTGGATATGAAATTTAGAATCTTAATATGTTATGATATTTTTTATTAAAAAAATGTGATTTTTAAATATGTATAACATTTGAGCAGATATTAAAATTTGCTACAAGAACATAAATATCTAAGCTAAGTTGTTTTAAAATTTTTCAACTTTTTTTTGTTAAAATAAGGTCACATAAATTAAAAACCAGAAGGCATAATTGGGGGATCTGCATAGACCCTTAAAATGTGACATGAATGATCGTCAGCCATAAAAGCTCTTGAAAATAGAAGAAATAGGTGGCCGCTGTTTCCATATCTAATAATGTCAGCCATAAGACAAATGTGGTGTCGCCATTACACTAATTGTACCTCTGATTCCTTACCTTTGTATAACCTAATTTCACACGACTATGTTTGGTTTAAAAAATAGAGAGAAATTGTAAAGAAAAACAGTGCCTGAACTAAGAACCACTCATGTTGTTTCTGGTAATTAAAACAGAAAAAAAGAAATTGAAGTAGGAAAGATATGAAACAATCATCACACGTCTCACTCTTAAACAGAATCGTCAATAAGATAAAAAGTGATTTGCCAGGTAAAATCTTCGAGTGCTCGAACAAGTTACACTCCATTGATCCCTCCCTTGCGAACAACGGTATGATTAAGCCATTAATCAATGAAAAGGGGGTGCTGCTTAAACTTAATAAAACCAACAAGGTTAAAAAACATGTAGAGTTACGTTAGCAATTGCATAACCTCACACCTAAAATAAATTATATTCTTTTCCAAACATTTTAAAGCCTCTCTACAGACACCAAAACCTATTCAACAAAACTTTTGAAGACGATAACTTGAAAAGAGGTAGTATAAGAGTTCACTCATCATCATCCTCATCTGAGCCTTCACTGTCCTTTCCCTGCATCAAGAAAATCAAGTTATACCAATGGAAGTCAACAGACGCTCAAAAACCACTTAGATCATTCTCTCATTTGGCTCTAGGACCCAAGAACCATGTACAGAAGTTTTATGTTATTCACAACGGAAAAGAAATTAACAAGTACTAGATCTCTTGATCCCAAACAAATCAACAGTGCATATGTCCTCTAGGCAAAAATGTTTGACACGTATCACAAGTCACAACCCTACTGGGGCATGACAAACACATGTTTTCATGAACTATTCAACCACACTGGCGTCTTTAGACACGCTTAGAAAAGGTTGAGTGTGTAAAGGGTTGCTCATATTGGAGATGTGTATCACAAGGATTTGACCTTAATGTCAGGGGGATAAACTATGTGTTCTGTCTATATATTATTCTGCAAATCACAAAACTAGCATCAACATAATGCACTATTCAACAAGGACCCAGTTGACTTTCCCTCAACCACAAGATATTTCTATTGTGTATATCCAAGATATTAAAGCTAAATGTATGTCAATTATACAAGGCAAATTATTTTGGATCCTCATCACCAGCCTTGCAACAGTAGCTTCTACTTCAACAGAGAAAGCAGAGAAATGGTAGGGGCCGGTATGTGAACTTTCGTTATACATCTGTTTACTTCAACAGAGAAACGAGAGACAAGGTAGGGACCAGGAAGATGAGTGCTAGTTATACATTTTGTACATCCAAGTGTCCTTACCCATGGCGTTGTTTTGGTAAAACCAGAAACCTAAGTGAAAACATGATCATTCCTTCCTTTCTATCAAGATTTTGACGGTTGACATAACCTCCAGTTTTATTTCTGAAACGGAGGAATAAAAGAACTCAATGGTCTAGTTATCACTCTATTTCATCCTGAACTATAGTTCACAGCCTCCTCAAAAAGGAGCATTTCCTACGCACTAGAACATAGAATTAGAAGTCTATATTGCTAGAATAAGTATAAAATTAACTACTGATAAATGGAAATATATAAATCTTCTCTATTTTTCATGTAACACTGCAAAAGACAGACTAGGTTTTGAACTTAGCTTACAATTTCCACTATAAAGCTAGAAAATCTTACTACCACATCCTCTCCCATCATTACGCTATTTACATTCATACCCTTAATTCTCTCTTCCTTTCTTTATGGATCAAAAGTCTACCAGAGGTATGCCAAGTTCAATCTACTAATTTTTGAGTATTACAAGATTGGCATACCTCAAAAAGTTAAGTTCGACATTTTCAGAAAAAGTGGTCGTCCTAGGAAATAGAGTTATTTTAAAAAAAGGTTCATCCTCTTTTCATACCAAAAGAAATCCTACATAATCATACAACATAATGTCCTTGGTTTGGCAATCAACTCATTTAAACCCCTTATGTTAATTTGTTCATAGACCATGATAAACCCAAAGTAAAAGCTTTGGACATCCACAGAAATAGCTGCTTTCCTACCACAGAGATGCAATTTCAATTTTTTCCATACTCTAATAGTGTAAAATCATATAGCTCACCAAAAAAAAAAAAAAAAACCCTTTGTGCAAAATTGAGGACAATAGCCAGTTCTTCTCAGAAACAAAGACATATTCCCCAATAAGCAGAAATATGGTCTTTTTGATAGCCTTCACTAACTAATGACACTATATGCTGAGAGTTGACACCTTTTTTAAGAAGCATGAGGAAAATTCTCTAAAAGTTCTAAAAGATGGCACGGTCAAGTGTCAGTGGGAGTTGGACAACACCTAATTGATGCTACTGGTGCATCAATTAGGAAGGATACTAAAATACAATTTGCCACTTAAGCCAGAAAGCATATATTAAGATATTCATGGGATCGAATAATAAAATGAAATAATTAAGCACAAAAAGAAACCAGTAGCATTTGTCGGGAAAAAAGAGACATAATTACAGTTGCAAACAAATAAGTATGCATGCTCTTACAGTCTAGATAATGTTATCACAACTATTGCAACCATGAAGAATGAACTATTTTTACCTCATCACCACCTTCGTCCTCCTCAAGTTCTTCTTCATCAGGATCCTGGAAAAAGTAACATTAGACAAGCAATCAGGGATAATAAACCAACGTCCATGACTTAATGATTAATACAACACAGAAAACTAGAATGAAGATGGTAAGGAACAAACATTGTTAAAATAAGTTAGAGGGTTCGTCCACAAGTCGTCCTTGATTATCTCAGCAACCTACAAAAAAGAGGGGGAAGATGGAAATAAAAATACTATACCTTATCCACAAAAATACTATAAGTTGTGAAGATGGAATCTTCCCACAGATAGTACACCTTATCCATGAAAAACTTAAAATGGATAAATAAGAAATAAAAATCTCAGTGAATTAATGGACAAAAGATAAAGACATCACTTCATCTTGAATATCCAGAAAGACATCCTCATCATCTTCACCATCGTCCTTCTGATTGACTTCACTGAACCAGCTAAAGAAGCTGCACATACAAGCCCCAAGGGAGATATCAACTGAGTAAGAATGACCATACAATATCAGTTTATTCAAATACTATAGTGCAGACCAGGGAACTCGAGGCTGCTGAGCATTTGATCCTTCCACTTATCATCTTATAACTAACTGCTAATGAGAATCATCATGTACTTGATGGGCAAACTCAGAGAGTGCAAACTATTGCTAAAAGAGTATCTACAGAGCTGAATTAACTAATAATCATCAGCATCAATCATAAAAACTCATCCCCCTGTTCTCATCAAGGTATTTTACATTTGATCCAAACACGTTGAACTGGGCTGTCTACAATGACAGTATAAAATTAAGTTGGGTTCTGCATTACTATGTGAATATCAGCAACTTCCTATCCAATCCTGATTGGTAGTGATTGCTAACAAAGTTTCCTGTCAGAGACTATGCAAATTAAGGTTTCAACCAATACAATCAAAAGAAGTGACCGCGAGCAAGTTGACAAGCAAGGTATGGAAAACCTAATTAAAGTTTATAGAAACTTTAAAAGTTGATAGCTGATATATAACAAAAATCAAGAGACCTTCTTGAGCTTGTCTTGTTAATTAAATAAACCAATGGAAATGCTAAGCATAAAAAAACTAACCTTTCCTCAGCAAGGGATCGCTTGTTTCCTTTCTTCTCATGAGCAACTCCATTTGTAATGCCCTTCACAAGTAAAACAATATAATCAATGAGAGGAAATTGACCAGCCACAGACTGTACACCTCTTAATACAAAATTGGCAACTCACTTTGCCTTCCATCCATTGTATTGTCGAAGCAGTGATTTTTGTAGGTCCATCTTCAAGAAAGGTATAGTTCTTCGAGAGCTTTGTATTTTCAAAATAAGGATTTGAATTGAAGTTCTGTAAAACAAAGAGGATGATCATCAATGCTCTATGTGGATTTGTAGTAGATACATTAGCTCCGTGTGGAGGGTGAACTTACAAACGTGATCGTATAACCCGATTTAACATCCTTAGAGTCTTCCACTTCGACCGAACTTAGAAACTTGAAAATCTAGCATGAAGAAAGTCACTTACGTATTTAGATTCAGAAGCCAAATAGCTATATGAAGAACACAAAAACTTATAAGAGTTGGGAGTCAAATTGCCATTTCAGCATTGGTAAAGCTGGGAAAAGCAATGTAGTGGAAGATTTGACAATTGTCTACTTAATATTTTCTAATTAAGACCAAACCTTATGGTCCTCTTCAGTTAGAAGTTCCCCAAGAACAGGATGACTCAAGAACTGCAAGCAAATTACACAAGTCATAGATGAGAAGCACTTCAAAATTTCAGCAACATAGAGAAAATCAGGTTGGATCACTTACGGCCGTCAACCAGAAGTCGGGAATAGCTTTAATAATATCATTACGCCTATCATAGACTGGTTGGCGGACATGACTGTACTTCTGTTCAATTTCCAACACTTCATCACTTGCTTTCTCATTAATCTGCAAGTGAAAATTGTTACAGCATTAGTAATTAGTAAAAATGTAAAACCAAGAATAAAAAAATATACCACCAAGCAACAAAAGTAAAGCTACTAGCAAAAGTATTTAAATTAGTCATTCACATGTCACACCAAACCTCATCAGATTCAGTCAATTGTACAATCACTCACCACTTGTGTGGAATGAGTACTTGAAAACCCAGAACCTCCCACAGAAAGATAAAAGTCAATGTTTGATTGTTGAAGACTGTCAGAAACAAATCTCCGAGAACATCCACTACACAACTATTATTAACAATATGAAGAGTCTCCCACACCTCCCGAGGGGACAAGGACCGAAATGGAACAACACAGCACATTTTTTTGAAGCTATGATCCAGAATAACAATACGCAACTCTCATTATTGCACTGAATTCTTAACACCAGTTCACTGGGATTCTCGCCCTGAAACTTCTTAGTTTCTAGTATAGCATTTTCCCCGCAATACATCAAAACAACTGGACCAAAAGAATAGCGGAAATTTTCCTGGCACATCCAAAAATTGCAAATTATCTCCCTAGAATCGTCCCATCGCTAGACCATCTGTTTTATTGACACTAGACATCCATCCCACTCATCAAGAAATGGCACCATAAATACAAACACGACAGAAAAATAGTTCTTGCCTCTTACTCTCATGAACACACCACCTCTATGGCATCCAACCATGTATTTGTAAGGACTTGTGGATTCAAATCTAGGTGATGCACGCCAAGCCCGAAGAAATACATCACTAACACAACTGAAGAGGTGAGGAAATAATACAAAATAAAACAAGAAACATGGAACAAGCCACAAAACGACCACTTGCTTGGTCCAATTACCCAAACCATCTCTCCCATCAATAGCTCGACTGAGCAACAATTACAAAATTAAAGGCAATTCTAAAACCTTGGGATCCTCAAGTCAAAATATAGAAACATAGGTTTTACTATTTTTTTGAAATATTTACTATTAAATTTTGTTGTCCTCTGGAAAAAGACACCCCAACTCGTTTCTAAATTTCCTCCTTTTTCCATTTCACCTCTATCACCCCAAATCTTTGAAGTCTGTCATCCAAGTTCTTAAGTTTACATCTTGTTCCAGTAATTGCAATTTCTTTATTTGAACTTATCTTAATTATGCAAGTACGCTCCAACCATGATTTAAAAAGTAATGGTTCTTACAAGAAAAGGGGAAAAATTTGCTAAGTCCTTCTAAAAAGGACTAAAACAACACAGCAACTAGTATTTTCTCCCCTACTCAAAGTTGAAGCTTAAAACTTTGGAGATAAAAATCTAAAGTAACAATCAACTGACACAAACGCATAGAAAGTAGAAAAAGTTTTTCTCTCGGTGAGAAAAATAGCTGTACCTTCTCAAGTTCGTCTTGAATCTCTTGCAGTTTTTCAACAGAAATAACCAGCTTCCCATCAATGCCGATTTCCTCTTCTGCCATTTTCTGCTTTTTGGCTTCTGCACCCATTTTTTTTTTGGTGGGGGAATAGCTGCTGCACGGTGCTATCCCTTGTTCCTTGAGTTGTTTGTTAGATGTCTTAAACCCTAACAAAGGCTAAAACCCTCCTTTATAACAGGTTGGTCTCTTTTGAAAGTGGCGCGGGTCCGTGTTGAGCCTAATACTACTTCAGTTTGGGATCCGGGTTAATGTTTCGGTTTGAAAATTCTTTATTCAAGTCAATTTCTCATATAATCTTCAGAGTAACACCTCCCTTTTACAAATTATGTCAGTAGAAACACATTGGTTCATTAATGTATTGATATAGTTTGTATATTGTGATATTTATTTTGAAACATAATTATTATGATAATTCATTTCTTTTGTAATAAAATAATAAAAAGAACTAATATAACCATAAAAAAAAAACTGATTTAAAAGTATATGTTTGGTGAGTACAACTTTTTTTTCTAAAAAAGCCTCTATACATGTAATACTTGAAAAAGGTTTGGATAACAAGCAAAATTGTAAAAATATTGGTTGTGAAATTCCAATACGCGCCTTGCCAAAAATAAATACTACTATAATGATCTAACTAAGAAAATGAAAATTTTCAATATCGTCTTTTTTTCCAATAGTAATAGTAAGTTTGAATATTATCGTAATCGTTTCGTTTAAATCGAACGCAAGATCCAACATTCATCTAATCAGAACACGACCTTTTGGAGCAACCCATCTTAGGTGGGCTTCCTGTGATATCAGCCCAAACTAAATAGAAGGCTTTTTTGATCCAAAAATATGAGTTGGAGTCAATAAGATGACCCATGATCCACCAATTGTTTGTAAATATATTCTAAGCCCTTCAAATATTGTTCAAAATACTTTTACGAGAAGATTTAATCGAAACAAGGCAATCAAGATCATAAACCATAGGTGATCCATGAAATTGAATAAGTTTTTGCATGGTTTGTCCCTTTTTTAAAGGTAGGCTTTAATTTTTGTCTATCAAATATGATGGTCTTTAATTACTTTTGTTTATATTGCTCAGTTTGTGGATTAAAGTTCTAATCTCTGATTTAATTTTGTTTGCATAAGTTTAGAGAACTTTAATCTCTGGCATAAGTTCTACAGGAACTAAACAACATATCTTTTTATGCCTTATAAAGCATAACTTATGTTATATTATGATATGAAAATACAAATTTATATCGAGTGATTTTAACTTTTTGAAAAATAAAAATTGAAGATCACACATTTGAGGAACAACCCCAAAATAGGGGCATTTGCGTGAATGACCCAAAATTTATTTCAATAAGTCATGTGATGTGTTGTATTTCAATATTATGTCCTAACAAGTGTAACAACATGTACGATTTGGATAAAACGGTATAAGTACATAATTTTTCAAGATATAAATTGTATATACATATTAATACTGGTAATTATAGAGATAACTATTCCTCCACGTACTTTAAGCCAAATGAGGAAAAGATAGAAAGGGCACCCCCAAAGTTGTAACAAAGTCAATAATGTGCAATTGTGCATCCACCCCTGTCCACTGATTTATTTCCCTATTAATGTGAGTCCTTTTCTTGACAACCATGCTTAGAGTATGTAAATAGAATTTTATGTTAATAAAAAAGAGTGGTCCTAATTAAATATTAATATGGTCATCTTCAAACTTTGACATTGACATTGATACACCACTCCAATTGGTCCATATTGAAGAAAACATTCCCATTACTAGGCCTACCAATTTAATAGTAGTACTAGAGAAATTCCATCCTCAAATTTAGTGGAAGATATCAAACATTCCTTTGAAGGCACTCCAAACATTCTTCTTTCAATGTCATAACAACTTAGAGTAATTAATAATCTTATCAGATAAAACTAACACATAGCATACCATAATATTTTGTTATTTGAATGTACTATATATTTAGTTTAGTTTCTAACCTTTTGCTATATTAAATCAAGGCCTATATCAACCATGTGACTCCATAATATTGTTAACTACTCGATCACGACATGTAGCTTTTCTATTAATCCGTAATAATTAAAATAGGGGACCTTTATAATTTTGTATCGTGACACCTTTATTGATATGATATGTTATTTGTCTCTGATTGAGCCTGATATATGCGAAGGCAAAATTTTCGTCAAAATTTTTATCATTTACTATATTTGAAATCGATGATATTGTATCTATGCGTCACAATAGACGATGGTTTGATAATTAGTTCGAAGAAAAATCATAGTTTAGTTTATTGCACACCAATTTTTCTGCCCAGCAGAATGTTTTATGAAAGTGAGACTAGAGATGACTTTAAAGTCTAGAGTCGGCTAGTTTAGAACAGATACTTTTAGATATTTATATTTTAGTTACTTTTTATATAATTTAATTAAAAAATAATGAGTTTAGATGAATTTATAATACTATCCCTATATTCACCTTCAAATAGAAGATTAATGAAATTCATCCTACTGGTAGGATGATGCACAATTATTAAGTCTTGCGAATGCGACATGAGCTGAAAATCTATGAAAATAGTTTCTTTTACTTTTATAAAATAGGGATAAAACTATGTATATAACTACAGATCATATTTTTTTAAAATTTCACTCGTGGAACATCGGATAGATCGAAGCATGACTGTCATGTGGTTATGTCAGCTGATTGACATTTCCTTTTGGGTTCTTCCAATTATTGAACTCCTACTTAATAATATAATATATATATATATATATATATAAATAGGGGTATATAAGTCAAACTATAAAGTCAAATCGAATCGATAAACTAAATCAAACCGGGAAAAAAAAACAATTCATGATTTGGTTTGGTTGGTTTGGCGATTGAAAAAAAAAACCAACCACTTTTGGTTTGTTTTGATATTAAAAGTAAAAAAGTCAAACCGAACTCAAACCGAACCGACATAATAAATAGATAGATAGATAGATAAAAATATTATTTATAATCTACTTTGTTAATAATATATTTTTAGTTAGTTTATAGTTTTCAATGTTTATATATTTTATTTCAAATTTGGGCTTGTAAAATTTTGTAAATATTATATATATAATTTTATTTTGTTTATATATAAATATTTATAATCTACTTTGTTAATATATTTTTAGTTAGTTTACAGTTTTCAATGTTTATATATTTTATTTCAAATTTGAGCTTGTAAAATTTGTAAATATTTTATTTTGTATTAAAATCCGAAATTACAATTATATTGTTATAGGTTTTCAAATTTGAAGTTTACAATTTACTTTGTAAATATTTCGTTTTGTATTCAGTTTGATTGTATCCTTTAATCTTGTTAATTTAACATAATGAACGTTGATATTTCAAAAAAAACTTATTTTGTACTCATGTGAATTTCACCCTTTTTACGAAAATTTCTATTCATTTAACATTTCTTAAGTTTAGCTTATCACATAGGTAAGTGAAAATATATTGGATCTCTTTTTCAAACACCGTATAATTGTAAAAAACCAAAAAAAATCGAAAGAACTGACTAAAACCGAAACCGAAAAAACCGATTTTGCGTGGTTTGATTTGATTTTTAGATTTAATAAATTGACATAATTGATTTAATTTTTTTTTTAATAAAAAACCAAACCAAACCGACCTATGTACACCTCTATCCCTATAGCATCAAGACCTATCTGTTTCTACAGTTTGGGGTCGTTAACAGACTGAGCACGTTATTCATTCCCACCATGTCGACGAGCTAAATAATGTCAGTTTGCTTTTTGTGTTCATGGGACAATGGAAGCCCCAATAAAATGATTATTTAATGCCATATATATATGATGTTTTTCCAAAGCTTATCCTATTGTTATCCAATTAATTGGGTTGGGGAGACTAAGGACTAATAAGAAACTGAAAAAATCTGTCATTTTTTTATATCATGCAAAATCATAGTGACATGGAATGATTTTGTTTAAATTATACAATATTTGCATAGTTGAGTCTAAGGGAGTATGTGATCATCTCAATATATTATATCTTATCTAAAGATCTTAAGTTATTAAAAAAAATAGTAGTACCATTTTTTAGTTACTAAAGAGATAAGACATAAGTATTCCTCTAGACTATACCTTAACTAAACTAAGGTTCTATTATCCCTGAATCCATTTTTTTATAATTTTGTATACCTTTTTAGTTTACATGGCATCCAAACATCTTCCACGCTCCTCAACTACATAAAGTCATGGAATGTACCACGTAAGCCAAAATGTGTATAAAATTACAAAACAAATTAGTTCAGAGGATAATAAGACCTTAGTTTAATTAATGTGTGTTTCGATCATAGCGGGTACTTGTGCCTTTTCCCTATATTTAAACACAGATTCCTTACCTGCATTTTTTTTATGATCAACTTAATTATGTGATTTTTTTAAAAAAAAATAAAATAGTGAGATTAGAATTTTTATATGATCTCTTAATTGCCTGCTTTTATTACAAGTAAAAGTGAGTGATCATTTAATATGAAAGCTTAAGTTATAATAAATAAAATGCATTTTTAATTATTTATTTATTTTATATTTTGACAGAATTAACCCTCAATTTCAATTACAAACTATTCAAATTGTAAAAAAAAAATTAAAAATTAAAAATTATTCAAATTGTGGAATAAATGTAGATAGGAGCTCAACAATACTCTTATATTTGGATAAAATAGTTTGATAAACTTGGGAAGTACACCTGCTACATACAAAACAGTTCAAGTGGAATTTTCTAATTAATTTTGGTGTAGCATATGGGTCCAACCAACTTGGTCGGACATACAAGAAAAATATTTCAATATGATAGCGAATACTTTATTTATAAAATCATAGATCTCTCTATAATCTTTATTATTCTCGACTATATGAAAAGAGGTAAAAACACCCATAGTTATAATTGTGCATAGAACTATAAACCGGAAAACATATTTGTTTATTTTTACTATAAATCCTATCTAGACATGAATTAAATACCAGATTCTAATCAATTTTGATTTCCTACGACTTTGAATTACTTTTTACCTAACAAACAGTCATGAAAACCTTGCCAAGGAACAAGGCAGACAACATCACTTGAGGGCATACGTTTAAATGCCAATTGTGTATCTCTATTTGAAGCAAAATTCTGTTGAAGTAGGGCCTTTTAGGGTTGAAAAATGGGTGCATGCCTAGTCTGATATTTGGATTTGATGACTCTAAAGTAAGGCAAACATGTCTTTTAGAAAGTAGATTTGTTTCAAGATATATAGATGAGATGCTCAAATAATAATTACTATGGAATATCAGGGAGAAACATAAAACAAACAAAAATAATAATGTTATCTTTTTTCTTCAGACAAGGGTGGCCTTGGTTAATTTTTTTTTTTTTGTGGTTTTAAATTAACCTGATATGATTTTAATATATGAAGTGTGTTGAGGCTTTTCTTGACATAAAGAGACACTGATGACAAGATGAGTAGGAGCTGAATAGCAGTTGAGAGGAAGACAAATTAGCTACCAATAATACAAACTTTTGCTTTTATTGAAGACAAGAAGCTAGTGATTAAGCTATGATTGTACAAAGCACAACTCCAACCAAACCATTAAGTTTTTACACTCCTTTTTATAATAAGAAAATATTATTCTCACAATTTTACTGAACTAAAGAGGAAAATTCATCTTTGTTTTGCCTTATGCACAGTTTCAGCCACATTTACTGCTTTTTGGGTCTTGCAACCTAAAAGCCCAGTACTGGGGTAAGTTTTTTGCACCTCTTTGCCTGCAGGGTTCTTGGTTTTGGTGGTTTTATTGGCTGTGTTTATTGAATATGTGTAACCACCACAGCCAAAGTTCTTCTCATCATAATCTGAGATAACCGACAAGTAATCAGCAGCACTGGCTGTGACAACGCTCCACTCAATGCTGGCCTCACTTGGTGCATCATACAGAGTTGTTGGAGACATGCAGCTGCTATAATCACCTAATGTTTGTGTATTCACAAGTCCATATTCACTGCTGGATATATTCTCAATTTCGAATAAATCAGAGCTAGCATTACTAGCCATGTCATCACAAGCCGTGCCGCTTCCATTGGTGGTTGTAGGGAGATTTTGGGCCTTCGGAATGGCGTCCCAGGTTAACATAGATAGTTTCCTCTCTAAGTTCACTGCTATATCTCCTTTTCCCATTTTGCCAGACCCAAACACTTCCAGTGACTTTCTTTGGTCTTCAATGCTTAGATTATGATCATCCCAGTGTTTTTGAACCTCTGTTCCACACGGGCCAGAACTCAAGGCAAAAGGACTTCTTAATCCATGCTTTGATCCTGGCTGGGAAATTCCAAGTCCTATACTCTCATTCACATAGACAGCTTTCTTGTCCAAACAAGGGCCTTGACAGCTGAAAGTAGGCAAAAATCTCATTCTTGTCATCTTCTTCTGCTTTGTCGGATACACTACATTTGGCCGAAGATTCTGTAACAGGGCATTTTGGCTATTCCAGCTGCTTGACTCAGAACAAATGCTAGGAGTTCCCGAGTGGGAATTGTGCTTCACATGGGGCACATCTAGTGTTCCTTCATTTAGTCTCCCCCTGTACCTCACCCCAGCTGGAGAGGCAGCTCCATAATCCAGTTGCATGTTGAAGTACTTGTCAGCACCAAATATGCTAATTTCCCCGTCTTTGGACTTGATTTGTTCCAGTTGCTTTGCATTATGAAACGGAGGCTGTTGAGGAAATACAAAAGAAATAGTAGGATCTCGAACTGGAGCTCCTGAAGCCTTAAACGCAAAGTTGTCTTCCCCGGTTTTGAGATAAGAAGAGAAAGACTCCACACGAAGATTGGCAAGGTTATCTCTGATGCTGTTTAAGGATGGCTTTGCAGTAGCTACCTTGGCAGCTTTTACTTTAGTAACAGAAAATGGTGTCTCGGGGGGTGAACTAAAAGCAGGCTCAACTGCACCCCCATGAAGTTTGTGTACAAAGCTCTCTTCAGGGTTGCTGAGGTAACAGGAAAATGATGCAACACGAAGACCGGGTGCATTATCATCGGCTGACATGGAGACAAATATGTTTTTTACTTCTGGAGAGTTAAAGAAATTTTGAACTATAAGAAACTATAGTTCGAGAGGAGTTGTATGTATTAGTATCTTCAAAGGTATCGATCAAAAGGCTTCATGGAAAGCAGGTAAGCAACATACACAAAGGGGTCATAATATCAGAAGGGAGGCTTATGTCAAAAAGATGAAATTCTGATTGAAGAAGTTTTGTTTTCTGTAGGTTCTTTATGCACTCCTTTATAATATTGGCTTTTCATGGAATCACAAGGGAACAGTGAAGAGGTCTTGTGTTTTGTTGGGGGTCGGGGTGGGGATGGGGGGTCCTTCAGCTTTAAGGTGGTGGATCCTACGTGTTTAGAGAAGCCTAATATTGACAGCCTTGTAATCTCTCACCAAATCTAACACGATAAATCACAGAGACTTTACAGTACCTCAGATGTTCTTTCAACTAAATAGATCTTCCATTCTATACCTAACAGTTCGCAGTTTTTGACAGTCAATACATCCACATGAAGAATACATATTAATTACATAGAATAAATGCAACGGCTTATGAGGATAGCTAGGCATCAGATAACAAGAGGTTCAATAGAAAACTCAAAAACAAAGACAAAGGTCCACCACTCATCCAAGTGAGCCCCCAAAAGGTAGGGACTCGAGATAACACGATCCACACCATAATGAATTTCGCTGCCTTTACAAAATTCAGTATTGAATGATTTGCCTGCCCCGCAGATGGTTAGACGTTTCAATTTTACAGACTGATTTTGGAGATCTTGTCAGGTACATGACTGTTGGATTACCAAGTACAGCAACACAAAATGGAGAGAAGGTTGCATATCTAGAGCTATTTGTTGAGTTCCACTTCTTTCAGTTAGTGAAACACTAGTAGACTTGAAAAGCTACCAGATTTCATTAAGATATTTGGAATATTATATAAAAAATCTAAATTAAATCTTATTCAGAAAATCATTTGGCTAAAGTCAACTGTTTCAACAATGAGAGTAATCTGCCAGGGTGTGATTACATTTACTAAATACCATCTTCCTATAAACCTCCATTTTGTAATCAGCTAATTTCAGTGTTTTCCTAGATGTTGTGCTATGACCACGTCTAGTTCTGTAATAAACTGCTTCAATTAGTTAAGATATTCTCGTAGAATAGGACATTAGAAAGTAAGCAGATCCCCAACCGTAACTCATTCTGCTCAGCTGGAATTTATGAACTGTTATAATACATGGTATATAGCAAAACAAGAAAAGAATTTAGTGATGATAACAATACTACACAAGGAGATCAAAATGAAGCCCTTTAATAGACATCCAATGAGGCATAAGAGATCTAAAAACTTTTCTTACCTGCAACCTCTAAGTAAGAAGAATAAAAAAAGAAACCATGAGAAACAGCAAAGATCGCTGCTTCTTGTTGTCTACTCTGAACTCCCGCAGGAAAAGAATAATACTAACTCTGGCCAAGAACCAGATAGCTATCTATCTGCCAAATAAGCTGCTTTGTCATGCCATTCACCGTAAGATGGTTGAGTTGTTATCTCCAACAACCCAGTATCTTTTGACAGCAAACAATACCTTTTTAGAGATAAGAGGACCATCCTCATGATCTACCATTTTTGTTTTCCACCTCATACCAGATACAATTCTTTTTACTTGGCCAAGAATATCTGCATCATCTCGGAAAATAACTGTGCCTTCTGGTCTAAGAATCCTGTCCATCTCTAGTAGAATCCCTTCACTCTTACATCTGCAAGTAAAGCAACTCAGATGCAACAGCAGTAGTGGCATGATCAAAAAGTTTAACAAGGTCAAACTCTATGTGCACGTCGATTAGATGTATGCCCCCCCCCGCCCCCCCCCCCCCCCCCAAACACACACAAAAAAAAAAAAAAAAAAAAAAAATTAAAAGAAAATAGAAAGGTTCTCATAAAACTGTATCATCTATTTTCTATATATATGGTACCCTCCTACCGCAAGGAGTTGTCTCCATGACAGACTATTGGCAGATGCTAAATTGCAATGTCCTAGATTCTACAGATTAAGTGGAGTCTGAAGAACTTACTTGTCCTTATATAAGCTGAAGATCCCATTTGCATGAATAAAGTCATATGTCCGAGGGTAGGTAGAGAAGGCTTCACACCTGAATTTGAAAGTTGGAAAAAAGATGAACTAACAATAAGAGAGGAAAGCTCAAGATAGCAAATTCACATGATACCAAAATCCCCCCTATTCGAAAAAAAAAAACATAAAAGAATTAAGAACATCAGCACCAACAGAGAAGGGTTGGCTCATACTGTTGCAATTTTAGCATCACAAACACTAGAAATCATGCAAATCTCCCTATTAGGTAAAACCTCAAGCTACCTATGATGCATATGCAAGAGGGGGATTTAGAAAGGCTGCAAGGCATAGAAAGTGCAGTCCTCTAACACTATTAATGTCAACTGAGAATGCCGAGACATGCAACACAGAGAGTAGAAATAATATCTTCGATGTTATATGAAAGGACTATATAGAGTAGTGATAATGAGTGAAGGTCAAACTAGACCAATTCCCTTTCATATGGTTCTGAGAGAAACCACACAGGTATATGAATATGAAAAGCTGGTTGCATCTGAAGTCTTCCCCATCCTGGACAAATCTATTCCTCTCGTCTCAAAATCACTACAAAGGGCATGTACTGATTACTGTTATGAAGTAAAAGGTTCAATCAAGTGCTGGATGAGCTTTTGTTATCTTTGTTCTGCTGTTGTCAGCTTGACCTGACCTTACAAATATATAGCTCTATCCATTCTGAGTTCAACAGGTCCTTATAGTATCCTATCTTCAATATAAATTTTTATGTTTATATGTGGGGCATGCAATGAAGATGCATCCTCCTCTATGTCATGTATCAAGAAGCAGCAACTACTCAGCGAGTAAAATAAAAAGAAAATGCAATTACACTATCACTAAACTGGATGATTCAAGGGCTTTGTTTCAATGATAAGTGAGAGGGGAACATATCAGAAGCGAAAAATTAGTCATCATTATTTAACAACTTTAAGCTATGCTAAGCATGTCTAAGAATTTAAACTAGCACAGGACCTGAGGCAACTCCAACAAAATAGAAACACAGAGAGAAGGAATCATCTCTCAAAATAAACTTAATTTGTCGGACAAATGGATTGTAACATACTCCTGTTTCCATAACATTTTTATCTTTACTTATTCTTATACAATTTACTGTCCAGAAAAAATAATACAAAGGAGGAATTGATGCGACAGATCAATGAGAAAATATGAGGGAGCTTCATATAATTACCAGTCATGGTATATGCCAATCAGGCCTCGATCATATATTACAGCAAGAGTGTCCCTTTCAGCTATAGTTGGCACAACATTCATGACCCATAGCTTAGATGATTCTAGCGCTGCAGCAAAACTTCCTAGGCCAGCATTCATATCTAGTATACTGCGATACCTCCTAGTGTCAAGGAGCTTGTTAACTCTCTTATAAGCTTTCACGTGCTTCTTCCACGACTTGTTGTCCTCCTGGAATGATTCAACAGAGACTCCAGTAAGAGATCCACTTGCTATTCTTGGAGGAATAGCATTAAGTCTCTCCGGAAATGGCTTGAGCTCTCCACCAGAAACTTGCTCCGAATTGATTGTTTCAGGATATGGAGTTACACATGCCTCCATCTTCTTATACCTATAGCAATCTTTTGGCTTAATATCATGTAATCAGATGGAAACCAAAAACTTTATCACCAAAGTTGTAGAGAACTCAAAATCCCCAGATCCCCTTTTATTTTCAAAAGGTAATGCTATTCAGTATTTCTAATGAAGCAGTGTCGTACACATATTTCACAAGAGGCTATTTACCCCACTTTGTGGTTTTCAACATATCATAATTACTAAAAGAAGGGAAGGGACTGATTTCAGCATGGAACATCAAAAGTGCTTGTATGTATGTAACATGCTTGGCCTTAGAAGAAAAAAGACAGAGGACACGGCAACAAAATAGAAGGATACATATATTACAAGAAACTCACTTGTCAGACAGAAATTAGTATCCCCTTTGACTATTGCAATGTAATCAATTACCTCTGCCACTCAAAATCTTAAGGGCAGATACGTGAACTAAAGAGACTGGCAAAAATCATAAAAGCAATCCTCTATAACTGATATTGTACTTGACAATTACAGCTTTGTACATCCATTGAATAACACAACAAAGGAGAAGAAAATCCTAATTATTCGGCCATTTGACAACTGAAATGTTTGGATGAGTAACATCATAAGGTGCAAGGAGTTACCAGACATTTTCTGAATTCGAGAGGTCACATAGAGTTACACGGGAATCTCGTTCACTGCAGTACTTGGAGTTAACACGTTTTCTCCATATAGCTATCTCACCTTTCTCGTACTTCTTTTCCCAGCAGAGAAGCTTAGCTATCTCTTCAATCATTCTTTGTTCTTCCTCCAGCTCCTCTTTAGGTAGTTGCCAAGCTTTATAATTAGTCTGCCAGCTGATGGGAGGACCTGAAAGTATCCAATACCCCCCCGGTCTGAGAACTCGATCCACTTCCATCATGTACAGTCCACCTAAAAAGAGTAATTCAGAAGTTTTCAGAAAATAATAAGAAATAACTGAAGGAAGAACATAACTAAAAAAATTTCAAAATACAGAAACAGCCAATAGATTAAATATCCAGTCCTCATTGGCCTCCACATGCACTATCCTCTTTCTGAATAACACTTACCAAAACAAAAGAGACACGCCTTATTCCTAAAGTTCTTTCTCTAACACCAGGGGGGGACCCACAGAAAGAAAATGAAGACATATTTTGCATGTTGCACAATACTAAAGCATTTGACTTGGTACATGAATCATGTATGTTTAGATGCACATACAAGTATAAATATGACAAGTAAAATATCTTATTTTCACTTGCAATGTTTATAAAATGAGACTAAAGAAGGTGTATTCTTTAACTAAGGGAACATATTAGGCTTATTAGCATAGGACAGTTTTCATTTGAAAGTTTCAAGTGGGAATCATTTTTCAATCCAAAATGGAAAGGAAAAATCAATCTAGGATTATCCTTGGTTAGCAATTGGTACTAGAGAATGCTTGCTGAATTACCAGGAGATCATGTACCACAAATACAGGATAATTTTTGCCAAATAAAAGCTTGTAGAGCAATATCTTTTGGGTAATAATTTGATCTAAGTTGATTAATTTTCTTACAATTTCTGCTCCCGCTCCCAAAGCCAAGGTATCATATCAATCAGCAAACTTATTCTGGACAATCTCAATTAGTTGGAGACAGCTATATGAATACTGCATATCTATTGCATTCTATTCGGGTCTATTTTGTTATCACATTAAATTATTTGTAAGTAGAGGTTCTCCAAATATAATATTTACCCTAGGCAAACATATAAGTCTTTCACCAAACAGAAAAAATCCCACAAATACCAGGTCTAATGAAAATGTTACAGCAAAACTAAGTCTTAATCTGAATTAGTTGGTACACCAGGGTATCATATATACACCAAAAGAAGAGCTGTGAATGCTAAACGAAAGCACATAATATCCAATAAGATAGGTGGGGATCTCTCAAGTGGAGCAACCCCCTACACCAGTCAGATTTCTAGTTAGATTAAAAGATCGAAAGAACAACAAGATCCAGAAAAAAGAAGAGATGCTTACGGTTTGCAGTCCATGGAATCAAACAACTTGAACAATGAGCCATATCAAAGGCCCTTGATGGAAATGGCAATTTTATGGTTCCAAGTACACCAATAACTGCTGGTACGCCTCTTTCCAAAGCAAATTGGACTTGAGCTTCATGTGAGTCTCTTGGTGCGAATGACATGGCTATAACGTTTTTCTTAAAAAGGTATGCACCCCAACTAGCAACCTAAGATGGCATATTCCATTCATCAAACATATAGAGATTGAATTAGGATAGAAACATACATCATTTATATGGCAACAACAACAAAGGTAAAAGCTCTAACCTCACAAAAAGAAGAGGAGGAAACCAAGATAATGATGCAAACTACCGGCTTTCATGAAAATTGATCTCAACTAACATTGCGAAGTTAAAGCACTCATCAAAAAGGAGTACAACTACCAGATAGATAGTGCAAAGAAAAAGCAGCAGTTAAATATCTGGAGCGAGACTAAGTGCATTAAGATTATCAGAGCAGTTAAGACGGCTTGTAAGACGATCAGTATATATTAATTTCAAGTAGTAACTAGGAATCTCCCTTAAAGCTAGATGTCTACTTAATCTATTTTGTTGCCTAGTCATAGCATAGCCTATTCTCGTAATGGAGCTAACATATGTATTTTTGTAACCCTGTATCTCCTAGCTGCTTTCTAGTGAAATTACTTCATAAAAAGAACAAAATATATTGGCAAGCTTTTACAAATTTCTACTCACCCCACATCCCGTATCCAATGCAGTTCGAACTGTGCCATTTCCCATTGGTATCACAGAAGCAAGCTGGTCAATATATGCATCTGCCCCATGTGGGAACTGTGTTCCACCACCTGTAAATCTAAGTAGATCACCTTCATGCTGTACCCAGTTTTGCACTGCCTTCTCGACTGTTAAACTTTTATGTGGTGCATTTGCATAAGGTACGTAGTCACGACTCTTCGGCCATGGAAAAGGAGTTATATAGCCTTTTGGGGCTGGAATAAGACAATGCAGCTTCTCTTCTTCTGGAGGACAATGTCTCTCCCTATAGTTCATATTTTCTATAGGAAATGTCATTGCTCGCATTTGATCATGACACGGTGTATAATCAACATATTTCTCACCACAAGGTTCAAACTGCTTGATTTTCAGTTTGGGATCATCAACCAGACCGTGTTGATCGCCGTGATGAGTTTCATACTCTAGATTGGAGAGAATGCTGCAGTCCTCTGCCCTTTTTGTTATTAGAAGAGCTTTGCTGTCCCCCTTCGTGAAACTACCTCTTTGCCAGACTCCTATAAGATAGAAAAAACAACAAAGACCAGCTACAATAAATATTGACGCAGGGCCTCTGCTTCTGTTATCTCCTGGATTTCCTTTTATCGCCATGATTGACCTAGAATTGTTCATCCAGATTTCAGATGACATGGAAACAATGAAAGAAGATAATGCTCATTGTCATGAATAGTAATCGTTGAGGATGTAGATGAAGAGGTTATTGACTACCCTCATTTTAAAAACCATATTTTGGTTTGAGAAATATGATCAAGTGTTAAAGTAATTATCATAGGCTCTTGATTACCCTAATTATGCAAGCACTTACATAAAGACGAAAAAAGAGGGGCGGAGCCGGCGGGCGTGGGGTCAAAAATTACACTATGTAGATAGGGAAACTTCTTTTCCACATATATAAGTGGTTGAATCTCCTTGGCATAACAACTTCTTATTTGAATGCCAAACATCCTTATACATACAAGTAAGAAGATAAACAATAAAATGAGTAAATGTGCTATCTTTGCAATTTTAGTAGGTAAAGGTCAATGCAAATAAGTAGTAATTCTCTAGACAAGAGGAGCAAAAGCACAGGGTTTCCAATTTAGTACTCTTAATACTATCCCTACATAATTCTACTTGTGAGGTTTTTATCATCCAACATCATAGATATTATACCAAGAAATAAAAATTGGTTCTTTAATATCTGAAGTACATAAAAATCTCAAAAAGAAATATTCAAAAGAAAGAACCAAAAACAGTGTCCAAATTACTGAAAAACTAGTTAGATAACATAATTTTGTGCAAGAATTGAAATCATCTAATTGAGGATAGAAATCTTACGGATCTCAGGAAAGAGGAGTCTTGCTGCGTTTCCAATAGGATCAAACCATTGTTCGATTAATCACGATATATATTTATTCAAAAGAGTCCAAAGTAAGTGCTTGATCGGAATTTACAGTAGTCGATTCGGTTGTTTGGAGTATACGACATCGGACATTACTTGACAAAGACAAATCCGATGTTTTCAATGAACTGGAAGTTGGTCGCCTCAGTTTTTATTAGACTCTGACTTTACAAGGAAAAAGAATAGAATATACATTCATTGTTGAGTACCAGCATTTATTTTCAGATTCTCTATTTTATTTTATTTTATTTTCTATCTATACCGATTTGAAAAGTGAAGGAAATTAATACCCAACAATAGTTGTTTGTATTATTTTAAAATATTCATCAAAATCAATAGTAGACAAATATTATTAAACAAAAGGGGTAATTTAAACAATTGTGTGTGAAGGAAAATTAATAATTTTAAACAATTGTTTGTGAAGGAAATTATATTTACGGTAAAAGAGAACTTTTCCCGAGCAAAGCCTATTTAGTTTCGATAATTGAGTGTTACCTGAAAGTTGAAATTGTATTTAAACAAGCATTTCACTGATAAAATGTTGAATTTGTGTTTGCTATCTATAAAACAATAAATTTGTCATCTCGCTTTAGCACCTTCTATGTTTCATCGGCAATTCTCAACTTACCAAAAATGCGCAAACTACAAAGTCAACAAAACCATAAGTCATTAAAAAGATGCAATTTTTCTTGTATACATAGGAAGCTTTCGAGTTGTCACACATTTTCTCAGTTCATGCAGAGCTCGTCCGCCTACAGGGCGAAGGACGAAGAACATTGAACACAGATGACAACCAAGTTCAATCCACTCCAAACAAATGTTTGCAGAGAATTGTTTTCTTGATAAATCAGGACTTAAAATAGCAAGTTTATAAGAGTAACTTTCTACACTCCGCACCCTAAAGATGACATGTTTGGAGGTGGGGATGAAGAGTACTCAATTGGTCAAGCTATATACTTCTCAACAGTAATCAAAGGTATTCAGAGTCATCTGAAGTTCCGACTGTCCTATTAATAGATGGCTCATGCCACAATTTTGCTATTTGAAGATCCATGTAGCTTGCCCTCTACGATCAAACGTGAGTGTTCACTGGTATCATGTTGCACTCTCCCAGTAATCTCCAAGCACAACCCATTTCTCGGGCCTTTCTTATTATTCTTCTCCTTGGGAGTTTTCCTGGGACCTGGATCCACAAAAACGGGTTGTACCTTTAGGTTTGGGTTAGGTTTAATGCGGGTTGCTTCCTTTTCCTCTGCTGGTCTGAAGAGAATTCCCTTCTGCAGTTCTTCAGCGGCCTCATCTTTATTTAAAAGAACCTGCAGAAATGTAGATAAGAAAGGGTATTTTAGTTGAGATATAAATTTACTCCAAGCAATCAGCAGGCTTTCTTCAGGTTATTACGAGAAAGTTACAGGACTAATGCTTGTCCACCAAGAAAAAGAAAAAAATTAAAAGAGTGTAATCCTAAGCCCGTGCCTAAACAAGAATACACAATACATAATGCATCTCCAACTGAAAATTTCAATAAAATACACAAAAAAGATACAAGTAATAACACAGCAACAAGTGACTTTTCCATCGAGCACAAACAGTCAGAAGCTGGGGATAACAAAAAGCAGTGGGGTTGAAGAAATTTCCAACTCTTTTTAGACCATCAAAGAGCAGATGGTGGAATTGCATGAGAACCAATTGTAGTGATAATTGATCAATGCTCCAATGCAACTTGTGACCAAGCCCAATGTTTACTTTTTTATTTGGGCTATGAATCTCACATTCGACTTTGATTAAAGTCAGACTTTGGACATCTAATCTCTATCAACATGGTATTCAACACTGAGCTATGCTGCAGGACATTTACATAAAGAAAAGATAGGAATCAACAGTCAACAGTCCAAAGACAAAAGAAGACACTAGTTTGCCTTGATGATTGAAAAAACAAGACTAACGAAAATTCACAAAAGAACAAGATAAGAACCACTTTCTCACCCTACATGGCAAAAAAAAAGAAGGCGGAAGAAAAAAAGAAGATAAAAGGACAAAAGGGAGAAGGAAAAAGCACATCTTCCTTAATAGCAATGAAAGAAAAACCTTGCGGCCGACGAGGTCAAATGTCATTACAACTCTATTTCGTTTGGCACGTTCAGCCTCCTCTATCTCCTCTTTCTTTTTCCTCAGAATTTCCTTTTCCTGTTGAAAGGGGAGGAAAAGAAGGATCACAAACAAGTCAGAAACATCATAGAAGCCAAGTCTTGCAAAGTGAAATGTTCTCACAATCAGTACACTGCATACCTCCTTCGACAACCAGCTGTTTCCCTCAATCTCATAGTAGTCACTTTGGTCATCAATAACAGTCGTACGTGCTGCAGAGTTCCGATCATAATCAACTAGCCTCTTTGCATAGGCTTCAGCTGCTTCCTCAGCATTGGAAATTGGAACTGGACCTTCATCTAATCCAGCATACGAGCTTCCCTCCTTCAGCACAAGTGCACCACAAAAGTTGCAAGGCCCTTCACCTTCCTGTTCACAGACTATCTTCCCACAAGATAAACAGTTGCTTATCAGCCTGTGCCGGCGAGCTTGGCATGAGCATGGCTTCCCCTGTTGAAATATGATGGAACCTTTTGCAGCCTCAGCAAGAGAAATAACTTTCTCAGATTTTTTCTTTTTAGAGTTTTTTTGACTTGCTTGGGATTGAGGTGCAGTTGTTTTTGTAGAGTTCCCTTGACTTCCTCTCTGTAGGTTTCGTCCATTTGATGTCTCAGCTGTGCTCTGGCTTTCCTGCTTACTTGAGGCTTTACTTTCTTTTGGTGCTCGTACTTGTTTTTTAGTTCCAGCTGCCAGACTATCACCTGAAGGAGGCTTTACATATGCTTGCAATTTGGAAGCAGCGGTACATTGGTATAAATCTGAATGACCTCTCTGCCTCAAATACTCACCAGTCACACTTTTTCCAGCATCCTGACCTATGATATTCTATAGAAGATTCAGAAAGAAAAGATGTCAGTAAATGAACAAACAACAGTCAACTGTTACCAATAAGAAAAAGGACCAAACATAATCTAATTGCATGGCCATATGCAGACAAGATCTTACAAAAAAAAAAAAAAATTAAGAAAATGCTGATACATGAAATCAAGTTTTAATAACCAATAACAAGTAACAACGTAAAAAAGGTCTTACCAAGTTCCCAATTAGGATTGTTTTCAAAAACCAAATGAAAAGGTAATTTTCACTTTCTAACACGTGGAAGGGAATGTGTGCTAGAAAGACTCACCAAAGAAGCGCCTCCTCATTAATCTACACATTCTCTAAATATCAAGAAGACTTAAATGCATAGATACAAGAAAAAACAAACTATCAATGAACATTAGACATCAATTTGATAAATGATTAAAAGTTGAGGACATAGGCTCCCCCTCAAGTAAAAAAAATGTCAGTCAAGTTCTAAATTCATTTTAATTTTTTTTTATCAAGCTAGAATTCAGTTATTTTCGGCAAATGTTCTTTTAGCTAATTTCTGACTATCTACACCAGCAATAATTCCATATTCATTCTTTATAAATTGTTTTTCCAGCTCTATTTATTATTTAGTAACACTTTTTCAATACTAAGCCAATGGGTATCATAAATTTAACTTAAGAAAGCAGTTTGAGTGGTCCTTGCTGAGAAACAGAGTTAGTGCCTTTGTCACTGTACCAAAACGCTACCATCTTTTTCTTCTTTTTTCTCAGGATAAAATGCATCAGTTTAGTGCCAACTCTTTGCCCTATAAATACAAAGATCATGGGCCTTATAAAGTTAACTTAAGAAAGCAATTAGCTGATGAACTTTCCTAAGACGCACAGTTGGCGCCTTGAGGCCTGCAATGAAATGCAAACTTTTTTCTTTTGTTGGCTAAATTGGATCAGAAGCCTTATCTGAGAGATGTGAAGCATCCAACTTGCATTGCACCTAGTTTCAAGGTTTAAGTGTGGATTGACAACACTGCTTAGGCCAAAACATTAGCTGTTTGTTCATTTCTTTGTACAATTATGTCAACATAAAAAAGCAAATTTCAATAAGTTTTCAGATGTTCTCTACTTGAAGCATTATCAGATTTCATTAAAGGAAAAAAAAATCAAAAGACGGAGAAGAGCAATATTAACAATAGTGTTCAAAAGCATCTACACGAACATGTAAGCATATAATCCCAATAGGTACACAAACACAACATAAGGAGTTGTTTCACTGCTGATTGCTGAAAAAAGAAGAAGGGGGCAGAGGCATATGCAGGAGGGGATCACCGGGTTCACGTGAACCCATACTCCCCTCCCGAAATCATATATAGTAGTGTTATATTTTTAATTTTTTGTTAAATATAGATTTGTGAACCTACACTCGAAGTGTCATATAATGCAACGATGATTGGGTGCACCTCTTAGTGAGGTTAGAAATACTTTTGGTGGTTTAATTAATTAAGCATTTCAATTTTGGACCTATAATTTTAAATTTTTAACTGTTTTTAATGATAAGAACCTAAATGTCAAACCGATTAGATCCACCTTTTCATACCCATCATCCTGAAATCCTGGATACGCCTTTGGAAGGGGAGGTTCAAGTTACAAATTCATTTGCATTATTGATAGATAAGGTGCATAATTCTGTATATTTTTTACTATCCATTTAAAATGGCGATGGCTGATGAATGTAAAATCTCAAACATGCTGTATTGCTTCATTGTTTAAGAGTTTCAAACATGCGTATTGCTAGTCCACAGTCTGTTCAATCACCAAACACTTATAATCTGAGACTAGAGCATCAGAGTACTCGTCTAGAAAACGCAAACCATTCTAAAGTAACTAAACACCGAAACCAAGCAATTAGCCTAAAGAAAAGGCAAATAACAAGATGAACACAAAGTGTATCACAAAATCATCCAATCAGGTTTTCAATAAGTAACAGTGGGATCAAAATACAGAGTCAGACACATTATCCCCTTGCATCTAACAAAAACAAAAAAAACCCTTTGATTTTCAAATGTCAATGCGTACAGTCCATAATCAATTATAAACCCCAACCCTCAATTACAGACTTTCTACTGAATCCAAACCCTAATCATCAGAACACAAAATTGAAATTGAAAGCAAGAAAATCTAACATCACAGAAACTATAGATGTAGGAAGGAAGAAGGTTACATCAAGATATTCTTTAGCCTCGAGTGGAGGAGCAAGCTCACAATAGGAAACAAGCCCAGAAATAATCTCAGCATCTAAATCAAGACCGTTCTCAATTTTGTTACATAGCTCCAGTAACGCACTTTCCAGCCATTGCCCTGACGATTCCATTCTCTCTTTCTCTCTTTTTGCCTCTCAACCGCCTTATATAGGCTACCCAGTTTTTGGGCACATCTTCATATTATAAATTAATACACTTAACCACCTTTCAGTTTGGGTTGTACGCACTTTAGTCCCCTAATTTTGGAATTTAAAATTTAGTAAAGAAAATGTGTTTTGATTGGCAAAATAGCTATAGTGCTATTATTTTTGGAACTGAGGGAGCTAACGTTTCTTTTCATTACATTAGTTAATGTCTTTTCACATAAAAAAGGGGAGAAAAGGAATATAATTGAGTAATATTTTACATTGGTTACCAAAAAAAATATATATATAAGTGAGTTTAGTAGGGTTTTTTTCTTCAATTTGTGAAGTATTGTTATTTTATCAATTAATGATATGTGACTTAATTTAAAAGAATAAAAACTTTATTAAAATTTATAATTATTAAACTCAACGTAATATTATATGAGTGAGCTATTTTTTCAAAACTGTCAAGCAAAGAATTAGCCAAAAAAAAAATAGGTATAGATATGGAAATTCAAGCTAGTATTATAAGTAATCTTAGTAGTTCAGTTGATTGGTTACTTAATCTTTCAGAGTGTGATCAAACTTTATTTTTGAGATGGTAAATTTGTACTTTGATACAAGAAATATTACTAGTTCATAACAATTGGAAGATCAAAACAAATAATATATATATTTGTAATTTTGATATAATAATTCAAATGTCAAGATGGCATAGTTGGTCTAAGGCACCAAGTTCAGGTACTGTCCGAAAGGGCATGGGTTCGAATCCCCTTTTACACATTTATTAATAATTTTTTTATATATTTTCATAATTTTTTTATCCTTGACAAATAATAATAAATTTTTATATATTTTCATAAAAAAATTATAGTATTTTCTTTTTTGACATGACATCTACCTCAAGTATGACAAATACAATCCGGCTACTCTCCATTTCCCTTTTCTCTATTTTTCCCAAGTTCTTGCTTGGATGTGAAACACATGACATAGATAAAAATTAATTGCTAGATTTAATAGATTAAAATAATATTTTAATTATAATTTAGATAATTAATATTTCATAAGAAAAATAATAATATTATAATCATAAGTCATAATAATATAATATCTTATCCATAATTATTTCTTTTTCTTACTAGTATTATATTATTCTGTTTTTTTCATAAATATATCATAAAATAATTTCTCTTTTTCTAATCATTATTTCTCTGCGCGTATTTTTTCTATTAATTATATGTAAACTAATTTCAAAGAGAAAGTTCAAAGTTGCTTTCTAAGACTTACTCTTTTTTTTAAAAAAAAAACGGAAGATAAATATTAATTATGTAAATCATAATTAGAATATTATTTTAATATATTGATATTATATTGTTATGACTTATGATTATGGTATTATTATTTTTCTTATGAAATATTAATTATCTAAATCATAATTAGAATATTATTTTAATCTATTAAATTTTAGCCATTGTTTTTTATTTATGTCCTCTGTCTCACATCCAAGTAAGAACTTGGGGAAAATAGAGGGATAGGAAATGGAAGGATTCGGATCCAACATACCTCTCCTTTTCTTGTTTTTTTTTTATGATTTCAAGCATGAATATAAAGACACCTTTCCTTTCTTCTATTCCAACCTAAAGATTATGTAGCTTGTACTTGGTGGAAATATCAAAAAAAAAAAAGAAGAGAGAGATAGAAGAAAAAACCATTAATGGAAGAGGAAAACAATAAAGTTACACTACATGGAATGTGGATTAGCACATATGCAAAGAAAGTGGAGTTAGCTCTCAAAATCAAAGGCATAGCATTTGATTATGTGGAAGAAGATTTGAGCAACAAAAGTTCTCTTCTTCTCAAGTGCAATCCCATCTATAAGAAGGTTCCACTACTCCTTCACCGCGGTAAGCCTGTTTCCGAGTCCCTTGTGATTCTTGAATACATCGATGAAACCTGGAAAAACTTGCAGCCTCTATTATTACCAGAAGATCCCTATGAAAGAGCCACAGTTCGTCTCTGGGCTTCTTACTGCCTTCAGGTTATATCTCTATGTCTTTTTTCCTTGTGTTATTATATGAATGTGTTTGATATGACAAAAGTCATTTTCATATTATGTTATACTCTCATATTATGATAGATTCTTTGTAACATGCATTCTGCTATATCCAAATAAATGATATTGTTATAAAAAGATTTGACTGTATATTTTTTTTTCAAAAAAGTATATTCTTCACGTCTCACCATTCAAATATTATTTTGAAGATATCGGACACCATGAAGAAAGCATTCATTTCAGCCACAGATGTTGAGGGAGGAGCATTTGATGAATTCTTTGAGATACTAAAAGTAATGGAAGAAGGAATGAAAGATTTTTTCCCTGGGGGAAGATCTAAAATATGTGCTGAAAATTTGGGGCTTTTAGATATAATAATTGCATGTTCACTTGCTACATATAAGGCAGCAGAAGAAGTTGTTGGAATGAAAATTTTGGACCCTGAAAAGAATCCATTTGTATATTCATGGGTGACTACTTTGCTTGAGCTGCCTTTGGTGAAAGAAACTCTGCCTCCACATGACAAGGTTGTTTCAAGACTTGAGTTTATTAAGAAAAATGGGTTTAGGTTTTAATCCAATATTTGATATTGTAATGAAACAAGTACTCATGGTTGATGAATAAGTTTGCTTCTTGATGTAATTAACTCAATGTTGCGTGTTGTCCTATCTATTTTATCGAAGAATTTAGGTTATATATATTGATAAAATAATAGATCAGGTTATAGCAAATTAATTTGTTCTAACTTACCGATCAGTACTATAAATCAGGTTTGAGAGTAATGTTTCTACTTAATGATACTACCATTTATTCTAACTCCATGTAGCATGTCCAGGGGTGGTTCCGATAGTTCAGATTGGAATAATCGACTTGGTTATTTTGGATTTTCAATTTTGAGCTTATATGACAGGTCATAGCAGTTAACAATAATCTCAATTCATCTAATAGTTTGTTTTTTTTAAAATATATAACTTTCTACGATTAATAAAGAACAAGGTTACCATAAATGTAATTTCAGACTTAATAATATAATGGGTAGGATAGTACGATACTAATTTGTTAAATATTTAGAAATTAGACTTGTTAGTATTGTACACATCATTTGGATAGGACTAAATATAAGATATAAAAAAAAGTTACATTTTTGAATATCCGAAAATTGCAATACTAAATTCTATAACCAATCAAAATTCATAAATTTTAAAAAATAAAATCCGACCTTTAATCCATAATTGAAATAACCAAAATATTGAGATTTGAAGTTGGTCCAAACTATATAGACCCCTAAGTATGCCCCTGCCCACATTGTCGTGTCTACCGGCCACATGCAATATATGTATACTTTAGATGACAAGTTGATTAAGTGCTTGATTAATGTCACCAATTCGCATCAGTAAGAGATTAAAGATTTGACTATTGCCATAGTAATGAGCATTAATTCAATAGTGCCCACTAATTAGAATCTGATAAGCCTTTGCCCTCAACATTGTGACATTTCAGTTAATATTGAATTTGTATTTGACCACTGCATGCGTGATGAGTGACAACTGACAAATTAATCGGAATTTAATAATTTGATTCAAATTTTATGTTTATCTTTAAAAAAATTATTTAATTTTGAAGGCTAGTAACTCAAAAAAAAAGACTAAATTCTCTAACTATAAATTTTAAATTTTGACTCAGCCCTGCAAATATGTGGAAAGAAGGAAAGGATCCGAATCTCGATGGATGCCAACTTACTGTAAATAATCCAAATTGTGCGGTAGAAGTATTTGATTTACTCAATTTGATAGTATTAAAATATGCAAATAAAATAAAACAATTAGTTTGGCTACGCCAAGGAAGATTAAAAGGGAAGGCATGCAGTACATGATAATGCACAAAGAATGGAAGAAAAAAAATTATATGTGAAACTATTTGGCGGAGATTTGATTTAATAATCTTTTACTGTATAAATTTATTTTTATTTTATATTCTGAAAAAAACATTTACAAGTGGTCGAAATCATTTTTACTCTTACAAGTACACACTTGTGTAGCTATTTGAGAGCATATATGCGCTGTCTCATCACTACTCATGGAGAGGCACAAGAGAAAGTAGTAGGTGATGTTACTGAAAAATTGACGTTAGTGGAAGAGTATATGCAAATATCTTTTCCCAAATGGGAAGCCATTACTTGATGGAAACAATCTTTGTTCTAAAATCTTATAATTAGCCTAATGATACTCTTGATATTATTCTAAGTCAAGTCCATATCAATTTTCGAGATTCATTATGTCTCACCCACATCGTTGAATAGTCTAGGGCAATTGAAGCTCGCAGTTAGCTTCTGCCCAAAGATATGTGATATAATTTGTTTGAAACAAGTTTGTACATTTTTCTCAAAATGTCTCACACTATTAAGAGATTTCTACACCTTATATGTAGTCTCCCATCTATTCAGCTTTCAATTTGGGACTTGGTTCACAAACTCAAAATTTACAGATTAAGAAAAGCCTAAATGGATGTATGCACTGATGTCGATTGACAAATAGATATAGATAGTCATTTGAAGAAGATAATATTATCTCCAATTTCTGCCCTAACAATTTTGTGTTTCAAGTATTACTTTAGTCAAATACCTCTGATTTATCTGCAATAGAGAATTAGTTACGAATTCCTTTAAAAATTCGTTGTGTCTTGACTATAATGGCTTTAGTAGCCCCAGAACTAAAATAACTTATCTTGAGCACACTTTTAAATGGATATAGTTGTTTGGTCAACCATTCTGATCTAAACACTTATCTTATAGAATATATGTCCTAGTCTTTCCCTAAAATACTACCAAATAAGTTGTAGTTGACAAGAGGGATTGATTAGACAGTAAGCATCCTCCACCTCCAATTTTAAGATTGTGACATCGAGTCACCAAAAAAGCAAAAAGGTGGAAGCTACTAAGGACGGGTAAAACAGAAAGAAAGCTGCAGTTCCTCATTGATGATACAGTTTACAATGTATAAAATACTCGCTTGCATTTAAACACAAATATAGACATCAAAGTCATGAAAAAGATTACTCTGTTTTCTCCTGAATTCATTTGAATCAACATCACTTGGCTAACTTGGACACAAAGAAACGGGCAGCTAATTCCGTCATTGCTCTTGTCATAAAAAAAAACCCATTGAATTGGCTCACAATTCAAAGAAACAGACAATTTTATAAATCACATTTCGATTCAACATATTAGCATTTTTTTAACTTTGAAAATGAAGTTTCGCTAAAATAATGTGTGTGTATATATATATAAGCAAAACCTTATGTCGAGTCAGAAAAAATATCAGAGAGGGAAAATGGGAGAAGAAAACAAGGTAACTCTACATGGAATGTGGCTTAGCCCTTATGTTAAGAGAGTTGAATTGGCCCTCAAAGTCAAAGGCATACCTTTTGAGTACGTAGAAGAAGATTTAAGCAACAAAAGTCCATTGATCCTCAAATACAACCCAATTCATAAAAAAGTCCCTATACTTGTTCACAATGGAAAGCCAGTAAACGAGTCATTTGTCATCGTTGAATATATAGACGAAACATGGAAGAATGGACCTCAACTCTTGCCAGAAGATCCTTATGAAAGAACCAAAGTCCGGTTCTGGGCTGCTTATATTCAACAGGTAATTAAGTTAACAAAATCCATTTTAAGTTAATGCGCGCACCACCCTTTTTTCATGTAGTACAATAATTCGCGTATTTCAGGTGATGGAGTGCATGCTCAATATATTCACTGCAGAGGACCAAAAAAAGGCATGTAAGGAATTTCATCAGAAGTTTAGCGTGCTTGAAGATGGAATGAAGACTTTTTTTCCCGGGGGCAACCCTAAAATTGAAAACAGAAACATAGGGCTCGTAGACATTTGGATCGTCGTAGCGTTTGGCATGTGCAAAGCACAGGAAGAAGCATTTGGAGTGAACTTTCTGGATCCAGAAAAGGCTCCCCTGATTTCCTCATGGGTTAATAGTCTACTCGAATTGCCCCTGCTTAAAGAAACTATTCCTAATCATAACAAGGCGGTATCATTTCTTCGAGTTTTCAAAGAAAGACGTACAAATGCTCAAACTCACTGAGCTTCTACGCGTTCTGGTGCCAAAAATGTAATTCTACTGTGTAATAAGGCATATGGCCATCTGATTTCAATAAGCTGCTTTCTTCTGCTTGAAATTTGAACTACTTCTGCTGATTTTCTCTCTCATGTCTCGGAGCTAAAACTTCTCGCCTCGCGTCAATCTCTTAAACATTGATTTTCAGTATATACAATTCACATTTCACATATCGTATTCGTATTTAATTTAATAGTCTATAATTATATAATTCAACTACGTATATGAATTGCACAATCAAAAGTATACAAGTATATTGTGCAACTCTTTAATAAACAAATTTTATTCGTTTATGGTGATTAGTCAATTACTATTAGTTAACTTGCTTTCACTGTCAACTTGAAGTCAACACAAAAGTTTTGATATCTACAATCAAAATCCAAATTAGATGGAGACTCATATTTTAAGCTTTAAAACTTAACTGAATAAAAGTTTTATTTGGCGATTTGTATGATACTTTTTTCGAATATTATTGTTTGATATTACTCGATAGTCTATAATATAGATTCAGATAGAGGAGCTTAGGTCCGTCGGTTAATTGATGGATGTTTCCTTCTCCTCAATTTATATTTAATATTTTTTTTATCTAAATTTATTTATTTTATTTTTCTTTTTAGTATGTTGTGTATTTATACATTACTAAAAAACAAAATTATAAATTACAATAATTAACAAAAAAAAAAATTTACAAAATATATTAAAAAATTGATCAACTCTCAGAATTTCACTTGTGCCACATAAATTGGGACGAAAGGAGTAAAATATATTATTTAAAAATTACGCTAAGAGTGCTATAAATCACAACAATTAACAACTTAAAAATATTTATAACAACATATTAAAATTTGGTCATCTCTCAAAATTTCACATGTGCCACATAAATTGCGACAAAGAGAGTAACATACATTATTTGAAAATTACATTAATTAAGAACATTATAAATCACAATAATTAATAACTTAAAATATTTTAAAAAAAACATATTAATAATTTAGTTGACTATCAAAGTCCATCTACTACATAAGTTGGGACAAAATGAGTAACATATATTATTTGAAAATTATACAAAATTTTAGTTTAAAATTTTGGTGCAACTCTTTTAATTCTATATGTGTCACATAAATATAGTAATATATATTAGGCACAGACTCTTGTATCTAGTTTTTGGTATAAGATATCATCATTATATTTAGATGTTTCAAAATGTTAAAATATTTTGCTAAATATGTAATACAAGTTATTGTCATTTTATTACTCAATTTGAGTTCATTTCCTATTTAAAAGTATTTATTCTCTTTATAAAAAAATATTAAAGTAGTAAAAAAAATATTCAGCAAGTATGTTTATCCTATTTTTAAAGTTCATAAAAAGATGTAATTATAATTTAATTTTTTAAATAATTATAATTAATATGCTTAGTTACAATATACATTTATGAGGTGGAAGTGTAAGATTTTCATGCTATAAAGATGGAAGAATCTATTTCGAAAATATGATATAACTGGAACTGAATTGTATTACATGAGCATTCCATTTTTTTGGACAAAAGAAAAAGGACTATTCCATCTTTATATGTGAGAAAATATGTTATGATATTTCAATATTAAATAAAAAGGAGAACTACTTGTAATTAAGTTTAGATAAAAACAAATTAGCAAAGTTATAGAATTTACAAAGTAATCTCAAATTTATTGCTTCATAGCAATTTTTTTTTATGTATAAAACACCCCCGTACATTCATTTTCCAATTAGGCCTCTTTTAAATTTCATAGCTTTCATTAATTTATATAAGAAAAATGGGAAATTGTTTGATTCTCCGCGATATTGGATTTTGATTTTTCTTCAAAAAATGAGTTTGATGATGGGTTGTATACTCATATTTTAAATTTACTTCTAGGATAACAACTTTTTGTATCAGGTTTTAAGAATTGAAATTGCACTTGACTTGTCGGAATGAATTCAACACAAACAATAAAGGTTTTAGTAATCTCAAATTGATTGTTGCTTTTAGTAAAATCCATCAAGTTACTAGATTTTCATCTTTTGTTTTCAATTTCGATAAATCAGGTTCAATCCTAAACCTCAAAACCCAATCAGAGTAGTTCCTATCATTAGAAGCAGATCCAAAGTTTGATTGTGTACTTGATCCATTAAACTTATGGTTCAGAGAGAAATCAAAATTCATTGTCATCGATCATTCAAACACCATTCATTGTTGACAATTGCTTTAAAGTATTTGACCTAATCAACCTCGAAATCATTTAATAATAATAACAATAATTCAAAGAATAAAATATTTTTTTCCATCTCATATTAGTTGATCATTATGTTAAAAATATTTATCACACATTAATTATCTATCTTACTACATCAAAAAAATATTAATTAATTTTTTTCTATTTTAATTTTACATTTATTTATTTTTAAAGTGTTTACACTTATTTTGTGAAATTCACAAAAAAAAATTAAGAAATAAATTAGTAAAATTATTGTATTATTTATAATTTCTTAATAATGATGCAAAATAAAAAGAGATCAAAAGACTATAATCTAAGTTGGAACAGGAAATAAAGAAAAAATCAACACCGGCGGCTTCTCTTCCTCACACAAAGTCGCAAAACCAAGAAAAGAAGAAACAATTATTGTGTTGCAGAAATTTTAGGAAAGTTTCCATTTTCACTCATCCACAGAGTCTCCATTAACCACATTGATGGCTTCCTCTGCAATTTTCAACTTTCTACCATCATCTTCATTGAGTTCTCTTTCCTTCAGAAACAGCAGAACTCAAACCCCAAATTTTTACAAACCCCTTATAGTCAAAGCTTCTACTTCTGTCGATTATTCTTCCTCCTCCCTCGCCGGTACATCTACAAAGGTAAGACTTTAAATCCACACACTTTTCTCCGATCATCGATTTCTACTTGCTTCTCCTAAAATTGGTGAATCTATTTGTGTTTTTTCTTTTGTTAGAATAATAACTGGGTATGGAAATACAAGGACAATTCTGTGAATATTTATTACGAGGAACACCACAAGGGAAGCGATGAGCCTTGTAAGAACATTTTGATGATTCCCACTATTTCAGATGTTAGTACTGTTGAGGAATGGAGATCAGTGGCTAAAGACATTGCTGGACGAAATGGTAAAGTTAATTACAGAACTACCATTGTGGATTGGCCTGGTTTAGGTTACTCTGATAGACCTAAGCTTGATTACAATGCTGATGTTATGGAAAAGTTTTTGGTAGACTTCATTAATGCTCCTGATAGTCCGGTGAACAATTCGGGTAAGCTGAAAGATCCCTTTACTTATTTGTTTTATACTTGCATATTTACTTAACTGCAGATTGTATACTGTGATATTTGAACTATCAAACCATGAGCAGGCGTTTGATTTTGGGATTTTGTTTTTGGTGTCTTAAATTCTTGTGATCCTGTTTGGATCTTTGGAATTGATATTTTTTATAATCTTATACTGAAAAGAAATGTACTCTAAAACATTATATCAAGATTAGGTGAACCTCTTTTTCAAATGAAAAAAAGGAAGAAAAATAACAGATAGAGAGTTAGGAAACTGTAGGAGGTTGCAATCACAGAGAGATAGATTTTTATCAGCACTTGATACAGACACATGCAATGACGCAAACGGATTTTGTAATCCCTATAAATGGAGATCTCATTTTTTTTCTCATGTTGATCAAGTTAGACATTATTGGTGAATAGAAGTGTTGGGAAACAAATGTGTTCTCTCTGTGTTGACACATGTACTAATGCAGTTGGAGGTCAATTTTGCGTTATTCTGATCAAGTTAGATTGTATCAAGTTGTTTTCAAGAGGGTTATAGAAAATAATGCTTAGAGAATAGAAATGTTGGGAAATAGTTCCAGAAATTTCTTTTGAGTTAAAAATCTGGTATTCTGTTTTATTCTTATGATGGTGGTGTTTGGGGTAGTCGGCATAGATACCAGGTAACTTTATCTACCAAGGATTGTGAAGATAGGAAGAGATCACCTAGTGTGTGTTTTTCTCCTCTGGGATGTTAACCAAAACTACGAGGTACTTTCTTGAGATATTTTCTATATAAGAGTACCATTTCTTTGGAAGCCAAAAAGAAGATTGACCTTGATATCACTATACCCAGAAGAAGATCCAAGGAGCAATGCTTGAAAGATAATCCACTCTTAAGGTGTAAATCCAGAAAGATGCCATATGTTGAAATTTGGGAACACTGGGACATCTTCCCATGATCGTGAGAAGTTGTTAAAGAAGAGCTGGAGAAGAAAACACAACAAAATGATCAAGATGTTACTGAGATTAGTGTTGAGCAAATGTGAACTTTGCGAGCATTGAGCAAGCTACAAGAAAGATAGACTTTTGTGCGCTGTATATTTGGAAATCAAGAGATGCCTTATTTTGGTATTTGTATCCATAAAACAAAAGGTATTGTAGCCTACATCAAAGACTTGCATTTCATCTAAAGATAGTACAACATATTTAAGAACCTTTCTTATGAAGCCCCAGACACGTTTAAGAGGTGGAAGATCTTGATTGAGAAGTTTGGGGAGCAATCAAAAGGCTTCATAATTTTAAAACCTTTGTGGAAGTGATATCAATAAATTCCATGAGGATCATGAAATTGTCACACTGTATGCTATAAAAACTTATAACAGAAAGTCTGACATTGCTGAACAGATTAATATAATTTTTTTAGGGAGAGAAAGGTCTATTCTCTCAAATGTTGGTCTGCTAAGGCGTCCAAGCTAAATACCGTCTTAATAGCATATAACTTGGTGAAGCTGTCTATGGGTGTTGAGTTCATGACTCTTAAAGAGGTATATGATTTGGCCAATCTGTAATCATTCAAATTTGAGAATTTTGGGCTGTTCTACTTATATTATGTTAGAGGAAAACTAGAACCAAGAGCTCAAAAGGGTAGTTTCTTTGGTTTAGGTTTTGTATTGTGGGGTGGAAGGATATAGCTTGTAGTGTCCTGATCCTAAATCTCCAAATTTGTTTTAGTAGATATATTACTCTTGATAAATCTCTTAAGGTGATCGTTAGAGGGGATCGTCTATTGCCTTTTGAGACATATAAGGTAGATAGTTTATCAAAGAAAGTGGAGATAAGAGTGGTTTTTTTTTTTTTTTTGATCATGAAAAGTGGAGAATGAAGTTTACAATCCACAACTTTTACTAAGAGCAAAAGGTACTGTCAGTTGGGACAACCATTGCCAGGGGATCGTCCATCGCAGCAAGAAAATTGTAAGGTAACATGGGACACACCGGCATGAGCCATTGTTGGAAAGTCGGCCATCCCATGTCTACTGCTTTCCCCCGGTCTTCTGCTATTAACTTTGTGTGTTTACGTGATGTTTCTATTATGTTCGCCCTCTGCATCAGGAAATGTTTTTCCAAGGTCCTTAATATTTTTGAAGATATCTGTTCTTTTATTTGCTTAGAGGTTATCTTGTTAATTATTTTAAAATAAATCAGATAAGGACTTGGTGGTGTTTGGAGGAGGACATGCTGCTACCTTAGCAGTTCGTGCTGCAAAGAAGGGCTTGGTTAAGCCAACAGCAATTGCGTCTATTGCTCCCACCTGGGCTGGTCCACTTCCTATTGTTTTTGGAAGAGATTCCAGCATGGAAACAAGGTAGGCATAGATTTTTACTTCCCTTGTACCTTTATGACACCTTCATTAAGCTGAGATCTCAACAGCTTGCTAAACGCATTATAGGGCTATGCCCAATATAGAGAACAAAAGGACTACAAGGTTTGGAATATCAACTAGTCATGTTCGCCCCAGGGCTTAGTTAACTGGCAAGGTTGAGGCACTTGTGACTTAGGTCACAGGTTCGAGCCCTGCATCATGCGAACTAAGCCAGCTTTAAGTGGAGCAGGGTAGAGGGGGTCCCATCATCCTCGAGTTCCGAAGGCTGTGGTTGGCCCTAAACGAATTCCTCGGTCATAAGAATGGAGGATTACAAGGTTCAGAAATTTTAAATACACCATATTGGATTATTTCAGTTTTTGTAGGAAAGAAGCAAATGATATGAGCTTTTCCTGCGTGAAAATTCTTTGGATAACACACTTGCTTATGACTGCCAGCACTTTAGCTTTCAAAATTTGAAGTTTTCATCTGAAAACAATAATAATAACAATAATAGTAGTACTTGAGATTTTCACTCATTTGCAAAAAATGATATTACACTATTTCGTGATTGATATTTTCCTTCTCATTTTTTACAGGTATGGTTTCCTTAGAGGGACCTTAAGGGCCCCTGCTGTTGGTTGGATGATGTATAATGTACTTGTCAGCAATGAGAAATCAATAACATCACAATATAAGTCCCATGTTTATGCAGACCCTGAAAAGGTAACTCCATATATCATCGAGAGCCGATTCGCACTCACTAAACGGCAAGGTGCTCGTTATGTGCCTGCTGCTTTCTTGACTGGTTTACTTGACCCAGTAAAGTCCAGGGAGGAATTTGTCCAACTCTTTGCAGAGTTGGAGGGTAAGATACCATGTCTAGTTCTGGCAACAGAGGGATCTCCGAAGAGGTCAAAAGCAGAGATGGAAGCACTTAAGGAGGCCAAAGGGGTCAGCAAGTATGTTGAAGTGCCAGGTGCTCTCCTTCCCCAGGAAGAGTGTCCTGAAATAGTTGCAGAACAGCTTAACGAATTTCTGCAAGAGATATATGAGCTGTAGGCTTATAATGATTATCAGCTCAAGTAGTCAAAGGTACAGAAGTTTTCCCGTGTGCAACAGTGAGGTTAATTGGTTAAATTTGATAGTATGAGATTACAGTGCCATCACCTTTATACATGATAAATATGAAGATTTCCTAAGTGTATGAATTTGTTTCTGTATTGATAGATCTTCCTCCTCTTGAACCAAACCTAGAACCAAAGAAAGTTGAGCGCTAAACCGATCCAAGACGAATAATGTTCTTATTCAATATGCTGCTATAGCGGTTTCTTAGTTGTGGTTCTTTTTTTATATATAAAATTGCAGATATATCAGTTAATTATGTTTGAAGAAATAAATTTTACATTGATCTTTTGGTTCATCATATGCTTGAGGTCATTTTCTGATATTTGGCGAGTTCGCTTAACTTGAATTGAGAATGCTGAATGAATGCGAGTTAGGTGGTTGTATAAATATAACTTTGCTGCTACACCTTTTCCAGAAGAACATTCGTTGTTGAAAGCGCTGGTGAGTGTGAAGAGATGATGTGATTCCTCTTCTTTTTCGGTTTTCAGATTGTTTTATTTATTAGTATCATTCGAATAGAAGTTCCAATTTAATTCAATAGAAGAAAACATGTTTTTTTTTTGATAACCGAGAAATCCGTCTATGACCCGCCTTTTGGACCAATCACAGCCTTCTAAACTCGGTAGATAATGGGCCCACCCCTCTAGCCTTCTCCACTTAAATACCGGGTTTCGCTTAGCATGGTATGGGGCTTGAACCTACGACCTAAGCTATAAATTCTCCACCTTTTGCCACTTGATCTAGGCCTTGGGGGCATAGAAGAAAGCATGTTTATTTTAAGGGTGATGGTTATCATCTTTTACCTGTCAATTGGTTATCCTTTCATACGGAACCTCATAGGAGAACGCAATTTCTACTGGACATATGCATCCCCTTCTTTTAATTTTAATTCCTTTTTTTTTTCAGTTTGTGAACTGGATTGCTATTGTGGGATGTTTTCATTAAAGTTAAACCTGCAAAAAACGTTTCTACTTATTCATCTCTTAATTAGATTCAGTACAGCATGAAGGAAAATGAATACATAGTTGAAGTAAAGCTTCTATATAGACGATATCAACTAGGTGAGATAAGACTAAGGATAAGCATGCCATTTAGGAAGCCTCTAATTTGCTTTGAAAGGTAAATGGTTTAGTATTGGAATGAAATAGTCCCGAATAGAATAGAGTGGAACGGATATAGAGTATTCATAAACCTGATCCAAACTAACCTGGGTTTGAAGCATAGTTGATGGATTGATTGGTTTAGCTTGACTACAACAACAGATTACAGGAAACACACATTCTATTGTTCATTGGTCATGTTTTGACAGTATCTGATAGTCGGTTCTTTGAGCATATAGGATTACTTTAACTTGGAGAAATTCCAGCAGTGCTTGTGGAACTGAGATTAACGTTCCTAGATTTGAGATCAAGTCGAAAGCAAACAAATTAGTCCTAGTTCAAGTTTAATTTAACCTGTAAAGGAATTGCAGAAAATTTGCTGATAGAAGAGTATCAATGCACTTGTGCCTGCTATGTGAAGCAGTGCTAATAAGAAATCCTTCTTAGTTGTGAAGAAGATGGTGCCAACACAATAATAATGGTAGTGTACAACCTTAATTTAATAGTAAAGTGCAACGCGTCCTTTGTTTGATTTCTATTACAGTACGTACGTATTATTTATTGGTACTACTATCTTTTCTGGAATAGATAACGGACCACTAATTTAAGGGTGATGCAATGAATTTTGCTACTATCTTTCAAATTTAGGTGTTCATTCGCTACCTTTCACATCAAGGCGTTAATATGACTACGTTTATACAAAAGCGCCTAGCTCTCACCCAGTGGCGAATTTAGGTACAATTTTTGGGTCACCCGAACCCGTACTCATCCGACTAAACTCGATATATTACTTTTATAGTTATTAAAGAATATATTAAATTAAAACTAGTTGAACCCGTTCTCAAGATGGCTTATCTTTAAAGCAATGGTGCACCCGTTTTCTTGAAATCCTGAATTCGCCTCTGCTCTCACCCTTTTTGCTTTCTTGGTGACTCAAACTCGCAACTTTTGGATTGAAAGTGAGAGACTCTTACCATCCAAGCAACTTCCTCTCGTCTGTCTAGTGGTACCCTCAATGACAGTACAAGGTCACTGGCATTATCTCGAAGTGACAAGAAACCCAGCTTAATTTTTTTTAGATATCATGTCATTTTGCACCGAAAGCCTCATTTGGGACAAACACATGGTGCTAAGTGATGGAAATTGGTATGGACAAGGAGGTCCAGCTAATTGCTTGTCAATCATCACCTACGCTAGCTACAATTTTCTATAGGAGAATTATGGTTACTACTTTTTTAAAAGGCCTTTCTGGCTCGCTTTTGAGTGGAACACTCACAAAATATTTTGAGGCTTTCGCTCCCAGTGCTTGACTGTATAATAACATAATCTTTGATGTTCAGGACTCGATAATATTTCGTACAAAAATCGTGTGTCAAATTTCCTAATTAGCACTATTAATATTGTTTTAACAAATGAATGATAAAACATCTATTCACCTATAGAAATATGAAGATCGAAAGTAACTTAAACAAGTCATAATATTACATATCTACTGGAGTAATTGAGACTTTATGAGTGTAAAATATTGAAAAAATAATACTTGAAATTTAATAATTTCGCTTGCTGTTGATCTCCATGTTTTAGTTATGTGTCTCTCAGAATTATTATTTTGTTATTTAAAAGGTAACTGAAAACACCATTTTTGGCTGCACAAGAAACTTGGGCACTCTTCAGTGATTGTATTCCAAATTCCAGTTTTGTGGGAATTCTTAATTTAGTAATTATATTTCAGTACTTCACATATTTTATTGAAGTTGACATAACAATATTATCATTTGCCACGTACCAGGCCTATCATCACATCATTAGAAAAAGAAAAAGAAAAAAAACTAAATGGCCTAGACATTGCCTCAAATGAATTATTTTCCTCTATTTTCTTTATGTTTCATACTTTTCTTTTTAGCATATTTTAAAATAAATATTTCTTTTGTTTTCATTTATTTGGATAGATTCAGAACTAAATGATCTAATTTTCGATATGAACTCAAACAAAAAATCTTTAATTTTCTTTTTCAAAAATATAATAAAAAATATATATTTAGAAACTAAACTCCTTTAGTTCACTTTTACTTATCCATTATATTTTAAAAAAATTACTTTTATTTATCACTTTTTGCATATCAAAGAAAACACATAATATTTTTATTTTATTTTTTCATATTTTAACTCCAAACACTAATTACTTATTCCTAAATCATCTTTTCAAAACTAAAGACTAAACATCAATTAACATGAGTATCAAGGTAAAATACGTATATCAATCATCGTTTCTTAAGAAGTGCAAAGTCAAAACTGAATAATTAGAAAAATAATACAAATCACAATAATTAAAATTCAAATAATTGAAAAAATTACAATCTTAGAAAATATTCCTTGATCGTCTAACTATACAAATTTTCTTATTTAAAAGTAATGTTTTAATTTGTAACTTTCCACCTTATCTTTAGTGAGACAATTTATAATCATAGAAGTATCTAACTTAATATTCTAAAATATATATTTTAAAAAATTTTATATTCAATTAAACGCAACCACGTAAATTAATAGAGACGAATAGTTCAAAGAGGTTTGACTTTTGATAGCCACATCGTAATAGATTTAATAAAAAGTCAACACTTGATACACTTGCATTAACAAAAATTTCAATCTACATACAATCATTTGTAGAGTGGGGGCACGTGGCATCAAATCACGTGGGCTACGATATACGTGTCAAGAATTGGCCGATCTGGACTTAGCCCACTTTAAATTCTTCGGTGATTAGACAGTAAGGCCCATATCAGCGGAATGAATTTGTTGATGGGGTCCACATGTAGGCTCAATTATCCTATACGTGTCCCATCCATTGATGCCTTCTAGCCAAAATAAAGCAAGCCATATACTTTGTTCACAGCCTAACACCTGTCCAGGTTGTCATGTCGATAGCATCGCTGCAATTTTATTAATGTTTTAAAATATACCTATTTTATACATATTATATCCAGCAATTATAATTATTACAGTATATCTTATGAAGAAAAAAGGCCCCATCTAACTAGTTAAGTTGCATGAAGCTAAACAAAAACTTTGAATTTTGAAGCGCCAGTCACGTTGGTATAAGAAACTAATTTAGAGTTTGTTCGGATTGGTTAATTTAAATTTTCTTTCAATCGTTTAGGTAAATTTAAAAAGTGTTTATAAGCACTAGATTTTAAATAAGAATAATAAAAATAAATCAAAAATCATAAATTACTTCAAATAGTCTCCTAGATCAAATTGAAACATACATGGTGGTGGAGCGAAGTGTGCAAATAATGGATTTTGGGGCCATTGAGTTTATAAGGTTTTTGCACGGTTACCATTTTAGAGAAACATCGAATATGTAGTGTCTGAAGTTCTGACATAGAAATGCTTGAACTTAAGAGATAAAGAAGAAGTTTAATCAGTTTTATCTGATTTCAGCAATTTTTACCTGAAGTTTAGATCTTTTTAGCTAAAGTTTATTCGTTTTTGTCTAAACTTCAATTGTGTATAACTTAAAAAACCGCATATCTAAACTCGTACCGAAATAGGTAGACTTGCAAAATTTCAAACCATTTGGTACCACTTAAATAGTGTATTCAAAGAAGATATCAATGAATTTAGGATTTTTTACTGGATAAAGTCAGATTGAATCCATTTATTTCTTGGTTTTTCCTTCATAGATACTAGAGCCGTCAATATGGGCTAGACCCATTGGATCGGCCTGGTCTGGCCTAACCCGTGATTTGATAGGGCTGAATTATGATTTTTGGAACTCATTTAAGAAATGATCTTTTCAGTCCGGCCTGAATAAGTCTGTCAATTTGTGGTGCTTGAAAAATATGGATAGGGCCGGCCCGTGAGCCAAATAAAAATTAATTAAAATAAAAATAAAATAGAGTTTTAAAAATAACTGGAGTCTTAAAATCAGTTTAAAGTTTGAAATATTACAATTTAAATATAAATTATGTTTATAAAATATGTATTACAAAAAATAAAGTTCCTAAAATTTCTAGGGAATCAATACATAGGCCATAGCCTATTGAATATTATTATAGTTTTTGTGTTTTATTATGATCATTGGAAAATAACTAGGTTAATATTTCTATTTAGCTATTTATGTTTTTACTTGAAATCAAACTTAATAAATATTATATAGATAATTTTATTTGTGCATTTAATTAACAAGTAATAACAGTAGTTGATATTTATGATAATATTTTAAAATTATAATTTAAGTTAAAAAATTATAAAAAAATATTTTTTTAAGAAAAGAGGGCTGACCCGGCAAAGCCTGTAACCCACGCACTTGTGGGCTTGACCGATCATTTTTTGACCCATATAAAAAATGGACAAGTCCAACCTGACCCGTCAAATTGCAAAGCTTGTATGGATTAGCCCGAATAGAGTGAGTCAGCTCATATTGACAGCTTTAATAAATACTGGTGTCAACATAATTTACGGGCCGAGAAAAACAGTGGGCCTATTGGGCTTGTGTGGGTTCCGTTATAGTTGACATTTGTGTATATGTTCTTAATTGCAAACTCTATGGTCCCTTTCGTAGTGTCAATAACCGGTGCCATTACAAAGGTATTTTTAATTCAATCAATCATATTAAAGTATTGTAGGAGAAATCTGATGACAACACTAAGAATAATACCAGTTTCCCTTTTTTTGTTCTTGTTCATATTTGGTTTATATTGACTTGAACGACGATATTTTAGGCACAAATATTTGAAGAATATGAACTTATATTATAGCTAAGTTTCTATTTACATTGTATAGGAAACCAAACTTTCTTGAAAATTTACAAAGTGTTAAAAATAGGTACAAGAAGATTTAGGAAAAATTAGATTCAGTGTCTCACTCATATTTACGTCAAAAAAGCAATATGATGTGAAAGATGGCTTTTAGGAATTAATATATTGGCCTCATTATTTGACAATAGGGTCGAGCTTGAAATAGACATAAAAAGAAATCTCAGGCATACACGACAAACTTTTTGGGCTAAAATTCGAACACCGTTCATATACAACACCAATATGAATTTCAATTATAGCAGAATAAGTACAAGATTATGTTTTTAAAAGGAGAATCCAAGTATATTGTGTAATTGTTGAATTCTATGATGGTGAATTCAACGACATTAGTTATGGTAATCCTGCTACTAAGAAAAAATATGCTAGACACATCCAATTGTGTGAAAATTTAAATTAAAACATGCTATTTGAAATCTAATGGTGCTTTTCGTAGCAATTCATTTTTGTATTCTTTTAAAAAATCAGGAAAATCTTTCTTAGAAGTGAAAAATGAAAGCAGTACATTTGCAGATATAGTAAAGATTGCATGGTCAATATATAAGACGCACCATAAACAATAAAGTAGTGTTTCCATATACATTAATAAAGGATAATCAATTAAACATCTTTTAAAAAAATATATTTTATAATATATATTAAGAAATATTAAATTTGTTAATATAAAAATATTAATTTTTCACACATATTAAATTTTAATGAAAAATTCTAACTTCTTCATTAAACCAAACAATAGATGAGTGGTGTGAACATTTGCAGCGGCTGTGAGGATTGCTTGGACAATTAAGTGATAAAGCTGTGTCCAATCAAAACATATAATAAATAAAAAGATAGAGCTTGTAACACTATGCTAGGCGTACCTTTTTTTAAATATTCTTATTCATTGCGAGACAACGACGGTACTGTGGAATAAGACTTAGCTATCTTATATTTTGGAGTTCCTAAAATTGTTCTTGAAAAAAAGTTGGTACTATGATTTATTCCATAATAGATCAAAAAACAAACCTTATGCGTATGTTGAAGTGTAAAATAGACAAGTTGAATTGAATTCAGATGTTTAAAATAGATTAAAGTTAATGAACGTCATTGATGCGTTCAAAAATTACGTAGATTGAAATGAGTTGGCCAAAAATATGAGTCATAACTCAACCCTTCAATTTCTTAGTTCTTACTAAGTTTTACTTTTTTTGTTTATCTTTTTTTAAGTATAAATTTAATGAATGAATACGTTATTGATGCGTTCAAAAGTTACTTATGTTGAAATAAGCTAGGCGAAAATATGAGTCATACCTCAACCCTTTAATTTCTTAGTTTCCTAGTGAGTTTTAATTTCTTTGATTATCTTTTTTTTTATAAATATTTGAGTTATTAATAAAATTATAATTATTATTTTATCATAACTATATAATAACATATCAAATAAAAAAGAAGAATTGAAAATCTTTTTGACAAGATTTTATAAGTCAACTAAAGCTACTTATCAACAGTTTCATGATCCAATTTATCTAATGGTAGATCAATTTTTTTTTAAAAAAAGGTTGAATTTGGGTCATAATATAATAATTTAAAAAGTCCCCATTTCAACTCAAATGAAATCAAATTCCACCTTGGCATATACTAACAATTTCTTAGTTTTCTTTAGAAATCAAATTCCAAGAAAGGTCCTTTTGTTTGTTTCCCGCTACTAGTTTAAGTCATTACGTTGAAATATGCTTAAAATATTAGGAAGCTGCCAAATATGTTTTCCACAGCAAAATGAATACAAAATTGTCTCTATATGAGCCTTCACACTCTTGTTATATTGGCATCCGACTATCAGTTCACACTTGATAAAATACAGTGAAAGATAATCAATTAAATATATTTAATCAAACATTATATTATATATGCTAAAAGTTATTTAAGTGTCCAAAATAAAAAAAAAATTATCTATTATATCTTGAATATCCTTATCGAGATTTCTTTATTTGTCACCGCGTGGAAGTGCTTACTCATTTTGTCCACTTCGATCTTTTTCGTCTATACGAAAAGTTGCATACGGAGTATTTATGTATTTTAATTCAGTCTATACAGACTACATGAGTGCCACGTCAAAAAATTCTCGATCTTTCATATTTATAAAGAAGAAGAAAACACTTTGGAGAATAATTGAAATATATTGACATAATAAATATCATATGCTTTCGGTTTGTGTTTTTCTCCTTCAGTAACTCCACCTATATATTATATATATGTGCAACTTGTCGCACTTTCTACAATTAGAGAATTACTAAAAAGAAAAAAAATAAACGAACGTTGGAATTACTATGTATCATTTAAAAAAAAAATATAAACATAAACATATAATTGTTCATGCATCTCCTCGAATATTTCTAATTATCAAAGGCTTCAGAAACAAGCTAGTTTTAATTTTGGTAGTCCCAAAATGAGTATCAACATTTTTCCTTTTCTGTCAAACATACTGTAACAAACAGTATGCTACTTTAATATGATTGAACTTCCCCCTATTTTCAGGCAAAACATAGCTACGTGTACAAAAGAAAATTAAAACTCCTTTTTTCAGTATTAGCGGACCATTACATTCCTGAAATTACAGAATCTGAGTTTAATAATTTATCAGTACCCTGTAATTTCTACGTCTCAATTTATGTAAGTTGTACGGTTCATAAGAACCAAAACACTTAATTTTAATTATGAATTCAGATACGAATTCTTCAAATATTTTAAGATAAAATCTATATATTTATACATTACACACGAATTATTTCAATCCAATAGCTAATTATTCAAAATATTTTTAAAAAGTTTGAGAAAATTATAAGTAAAGAAAAATTGTTTTAGCTCCTTAAATAGTTACACCTACACATAAATTGAGAAAAAGAAAAATATTGAAGTAATAGTTTAGATCTTTACATATATGTCTGCTATTTCATCTGTTTACTTTTGTTTGTCCTATTTAATATGACAATGAATTTATGAAAGTAAAAAAAGAATTAAATCTTACGATTTTAAATTAAAGATATGATAAATATATCAAAATGTTTTTTATCTTACAATCTAAAATATCAAAAAGTTGAAATTTAAAAGTCATCTAAATGCTGGGCAATGGGAGGAAAACTGAATTTGAGTAATGTGAGGATGGTTATACGTGGACGATGACTTGTTGACGCAGCGGGGTTAAGTCACATCAAGCCACATTCATTTGCCTGGCCAATTAATATAAAAATAATGATCAAAGAAATAGTCAAACGAAGTTAATTAGTACACTCCAAAATCCAAAGTAGCTAAGCTCACTCCATTCTTGATAAACACTGATCAACACGTATAGACAAAAGATTTAATTAGTAATATAAATTCACCATGTAGAAAGTTCTTTATGTTATTAATATTTTTATTTATAATAACTATCTTGTAAATGATGATTTAATTGTATACAAATTAGTGTGAACACTAACTTACCTCATATGTAACGGATGAATTCAACTTCTTTCACAATCTTCTTAGTGCTTTATTCAACTTTAACTCACACGTGGCTGCCAATGAATTATTATAATTTTTGGGATTATTTTATTTTATTACTGTTTATCTTCAATTATGCATAAAAATGTATTGTTTGGACATTGCAAAAGTGTCTTGTAAGAACTTGTTTTAAGGGAGTTCATCATGTGATCGGACAACGATTTTCACTGCTTTTTTTAGAGAAATACTGCTTAAAGATTAAACCAAAAGTCTATCCATCCTTTTCACGAAAGGGCAAAAGGACAAATATACCCCCGAATTATCATAAATGGTGTGTCTATACTCTTTGTTATATTTTCGAATTGTGTATACCCTTACTGTCAATATTTTGGAACGTATATACCCTTAAAATAAATAGAGGGAAACGTGTTATGATCTTAATGGTCTATATACCCCCGAATTATCATGACGCGTGCTCCTCCGTTTATTTTAAGGGTATATACGTTTCAAAATATTGATGGTAAGGGTATACACAACTCGAAAATATAACGAAGTGTATAGACGCACCATTTATGATAATTCGGGGGTATATTTATCCTTTTTCCCTTCAAGAAATGAACTTTTTCTTTTTTAATTCAACAAAATATTTTTGTTCTTTTTCTTAATCCAAGAAATGATTTCATTCATCAGTGTGAATATGCTGACTTGTGTTTCCTGGATTTGGGAGGGAACACTAAGAAGACGACAATTTCTATGTTTCCACTTATACGTTCCAAAATTTTCATGTCTCATACTAGTAAGTCAAAACTTAAAAAAGGGAAGATAAAGAAAGCAACCTTGACTCTATCCTATATATCATCTAATGGAATAACATGTTTAACTAGATGTCTCAAGTTTTTACATACTTTTAATATACTTATATGAGATTTTAAAACATAAATTTAAATTTATTTGGATCCTAATAAAAATATTGAATATCAGACATTAATAAAAAAACAAAAGAAAATGCAATTACTCATCATTATTGTGGTTAGTTTAATGTTTTTGGGGCCACCTCAACATTTTCTTGAGGGGGGCTGGTCCTAGAAGAGAAAATTTGCCACCTCACCATATAAAATGAGTATTCCTGTCCGGGCCGGGCCGGGCCGGGTTGCATAGTGCCCCGAAGTGTAATAATAGGACAAGAAAAGGGTTTGCCGGACTTTTCATCAGTAACAATTTGTCTTGTAAGCATATCATGCTGACCGATTTCCTCTTTGACTTTTTCAAAATATCATTTATTATAAAGTAAATTGATAAGTTTCAAAATTATATCTAAATTATAGTAATATATTTTTGAGTTTCACACCAAAATTATTGAGAATGTGAGTTTCATATTAAAACTATCACTTTTTAAGTTGAGAAACACATATCTCTTTTATATCACTTTCATCATTGTGTGTGTAATACATTCTCTCTTTAATTTTAAAAAATTATCACATCACACTTTATCTGGATAAAATATTCAACCTTAATAAAAATTAAATAAATCATTAGTATCAGTTAAAATTAAAAATTAAAAAACTATTACCCAAAAAAATAATATTTCTTTTATAAAATAAAACGTAAAATATTCTTCTTGCCCCACTCCATCACTTCCTCTCACCGCCCCCACCCCACGACTATTTTATTATTTCTTTTTTAAAAAAAAAAAAATTCTACCCACCCCACCTAACCCTAGGCTTCCAATATTTTTTCTCATTTTGTGTTAGATATATACATTATCGAAAATGTTTTTTACTTGCTGCCGCAAGACATTTTTTTAATTTTTTATTTATTTATGGTATATTCTGTACACTAGTAGAATTTTTTTTTCTAAAAATATATGTATATACATATCTAACACGAAATGAGAAAAATGTAAAAAAAAATAAAAATTAGAAACGGAGGGTTAAATAGGATAGGGGTAGAATTTATTTTTTTAAAAAATAAAATAATATCATTTTTTTTTTGGGGGGGTGGGGGTGTGAGTGGGTGGTTTTTTTTGGGAGGGGAGGGTGAAGTATGAAATTTTTAAAAATATTTTATAAAAGAATTTTTTTTTTTTTTAAAAAAAAAAGGATGGGGGATTGTCGGGGGAGGAGGGGTACATAGAGGAGGTGGTGGAGTGGGGTAAGAAAAATAATTAATTTTTTTTTAATGGATAGTAATACTTTAATCTTTAACTTTTTTTTTAATGGATAGTAATACTTTAATCTTTAATTTTTAATTAATATTAATCTTAAATTTTTTTTAAAATGGATAGTAATACTTTAATCTTTAATTTTTAATTAATATTAATAGTTTATTATTTATTTTTTGTCAAGGTGAAATATTTTATTCATGTATAATGTTATGCGTCACAATTTTTTCAATTAAAAGAGAGAATGTATTACACACACCATTGAGGTGTATTTCTCAAACTAAAAAGTAATAGTTTAGGTATGAAACTCACACTCTCAATAGTTTAGATATGAAACTAAAAAAAAGAAGATAATATATGTGTGTTTTTGACACTAATCTCTAAACAAAATTAGACAAAATTCTTGTTTCTCTTTTTGGTAAAACTATCGGCGGAAATATTTAATATCATCAAAGTCATTTTTATATATTGTAGCGTATACTTTCTACGTTTTAATTTATTTAATTTATTTTTAAAATTCATATTTTGAAAAACATATGATGTTTCAGTGTAAAAAAGAATGAACAATTTTTTTCTTTTTTAGCAATAATTTAAATTCAAATTTAAACATCGCGTGTTTAAAACTATAAAATTAAAAGGTATTTTGGTACATTTGACATAACTATAACTAAAGATCATAAGATTGAAAAATCTTTTTTATTTTTTGTAAATTTTGTGTCAATTTAAACTAAATCATTCTTTTTGTGACGGAGAAAGTAATAATTATTTTTATTATGTAAATGTATGAATTTACACTTCATAATATAAGGCCTCTATGTGCAGGGGTGGAGGGGGGTGGGTGGGAGGTTACTTGCACCAATTCATGAAGAAACAGTAGAAGTCATGAAAGCAAGAACCATGTGAAGGTCTGGACATGAAGAAACATTTTCCTAAGATTTAGGTTTAAGCAAACAAATAAAATGTCAAAATAATGTCGACCAAGTCTAAAATTAGTGAATCTTTTCAAACCTGATCGAATGCTTCTAGAAAAAAATTAAACAATCGGGCAGACTTAAGACTGATGCTTTCTTGCTCCCATTTTGGATTAAGTCAAATACCCAATCTTTGTCATGGCAATCCATTTATAATAATAATATATTTATAAATAAATTGCACTTTAACAAGTTGAATTAATCTTAATTAACTCTACATGGAAGCTCTGATTAACATGCATGTTAAACAAACAATTAATTTATATTAAGCTATTGGAACTTGAGGTTAATAAATTAACTCTATGCTCTTATTGTCAAATAAAATAAAATAAAAATCTTATCGTGTTTCTGGCAACAAAATATAAAAATCATTTCTGTCGAATTAAATGAGAGGTGCAAGTGGCATTCAGAGAAATAACTTGATTTAAAAACATACAAATGGAGAACTTAAGAATTTGTAGAACTATTTATGTGTTTCATTGAAGGGTGACTAATCACTAACGAATAAGATGGATGTTACTTCACTATCATTGTAAGCAAATCTAGAAACTCCTCTAAGATGATTAAACCAACCCGTTTCTTTTCCTAAATTAATTCGATTCCCTTTGCATTTCAACTTGATTAAAGCAAATAGACATTGTTATGTAATTTAACCAATGGTTTATTTGGTCCTAAAATAGATTACACGTAAGAATTCGTATACATACCTAATTGTAGGGGTGTTCACGGGTTGATTTGGATTGGTTACTAGTCAAAATCAAAATCAAATCTACTTAATCGGTTTTAAAATTATCAAAACAAAACCAAATCAATTATAATATATATTTATCGGTTTGGTTGTTATTGGTTTCGGTTCGATTTGGTTTGGTTCAATTATTCAGTTATTAACCATAGACAAAAATAAAAGAAACAATTCATTCAAAACATGAAAAAACTGACAACAATCAATTAAAAACGAAAATAATTAGAATGACTGGTATTACATAACTTTCAATCATTGAATGTACTATAAATAAAACTTCAAAAATTCATTATTTTGGCCTAGAAGTAAGAGACAATGACATTTTCAATCTCATAAAGAATTGTCATCGACACTCATACATGTGAAACCAATAAGATAAGTATTCTCACCTTGACATTTTTGCTTTCATAAATAAATTATAAATAAATTTTGATGAAAACACGTATAAGATCTTTAAAATTGTTTATAAAAATAATATATTATGTATGTGTATTAATAAAATATATGTATATAATTTGTCTGTTCGGTTTGATTATTTCTTTGGGTTTTTTCAAACAAAATCATAACCAACCCAAATAATATCGATTTTTAAAAATCCAAAATCAAACCACACCTAACCCAAATAAAATCAGTTTATTTAATTGGTTTGATTCAATTTTTTCAGTTTAAATCGATTTTTATCCAAATCGTGAATAGCCAAACACAATTGTATGGATGATGAAATATTTAAGACCGTAGTGAGAAAAAAAGAAGTTAAATTTAAACAGAAATGTTGGAAAGGGGAAACTAAAACCACGCGGTTTTGTAAAGCAGACAAAAGGATTAACAAAGAGTATTCTTTACTTCTCAATTTCGATAAAACTGTTCGATTAGTCATAAATATTTATGTGATTATAAATTATTGAAGTGAAATTGTTATAAAAAGGATAAGAGCGTTACGTAAATTGTTAGAGAAACAGCTGACTTTTGCAAGCAATGAGTTAATGCTCATTGTTGTCCGGTTTTGACTCTTTTGGGGAATGCACCTATTTTACCACCACTTCATCTTTGGTCAGCTTAAAGACTCCTTCTCCTCTCTCTCTTAAACAAATTGTGTATATATATACACAAGGACCCCCACTCCTTTACACAACTTTGCTATACTCTTGAACAAAATTTCCTACAAAGAGAGTAAAGCAATACATAAAAACTAAAGATACATCCTTTTACTTTCATTGAACTTCAAGTCATAAAAAGAAAAAGATCATTTTGTTCCTAGATATCGATCGATCCATCGGGTAGCTAGAATGGGAAGGCCACCTTGCTGTGATAAAATTGGGGTGAAAAAAGGACCATGGACACCAGAAGAAGATATCATTTTGGTTTCATACATTCAACAACATGGTCCTGGTAACTGGAGAGCTGTTCCCAGTAATACTGGTAATTAATTATTAATTAAACCTTTTTTTTTCCTTCCTGGAGAAGTCATTAAATGTGGACAAACCGCTTTGAAATATCAATCGACCTGTTTTACTCACAGCCGTTCATTTTTTTTTGTTCAGGTTTGCTTAGATGCAGCAAAAGCTGTAGGCTCAGATGGACTAATTACCTCCGGCCCGGAATTAAACGTGGAAACTTCACAGAACATGAAGAAAAAATGATTATCCATCTCCAAGCTCTTCTAGGCAACAGGTACCATGCTAAATTTCAATTGTTTTTATTATTAGATCCAATTTTTATATGTTGTTAATGCCAATAAAAAATTAGGGTTAGATCTCGTGTTTTTTCAAAAAGGGGAAATCGAACTGATAAAAGTTTAGATAGTCAATCTCGTGTTGTTTTTGTCTCTAAAACTTTTTTTTAATATTTGTTTTTTGTGTAGATGGGCTGCGATTGCTTCGTATCTCCCACAAAGGACGGATAATGATATAAAAAACTACTGGAATACTCATCTGAGGAAAAAGCTGAAGAAACTTCAAGGGAATGATGAGAATAGTACTCAAGAAGGAGCAACCTCATCATCATCTCAATCAAATTTCTCAAAGGGACGGTGGGAGAGGAGACTTCAAACAGATATTCACATGGCCAGAAAAGCCCTTTGTGAGGCTTTATCACTTGACAAATCCGATTCATCTGCTAATCCAATTAGCCCAATTCCTGCTCAACAACCCGTTACAGGATCCAGCTCTTATGCATCCAGTGCGGAAAACATTTCCAGGTTACTTCAAAATTGGATGAAGGATTCCCCCAAATCATCTGAATTAAGTCGATCAAATTCTGAGACAACTCAAAGCTCGTTGAATAACCCGTCAATTGGGTCAGGGTCAGGGTCAGGGTCGAGTCCTAGCGAAGGTACCATAAGTGTTGCAACACCTGAGGGATTTGACTCGTTTTTTAGCGAAGGTAATGCTTTCACACCTGAAATTTTTCAGGTGGAAAGCAAGCCAAATTTTCCGAATGTGAATTCGGAAAATGGATTTTTGTTTCAAGCAGAGAGCAAGCCAAGTTTGGAAGAGTCACAAGTGCCGTTAACTTTGCTAGAGAAGTGGCTATTTGATGATGCAATTAATGCACCAGCACAAGAAGAAGAGTTTATGGGAATGGGTTTGGGTGAATCTGCTGACTTTTTTTGAAGAAATATTTACTAGTAAATGACAGCTCTAGTAAATATTTCTTCAGAAAAAACATAGCAGTTCAAATTTGGGGTTTTCTTTAATCTCTCTTTTTAATGTTTGTTACTTGTTAATTGGAGCTTTGTAATTTAGTTTAATAGGTTTACTTAGTAGCTAGCCTGAGCAAAAATTCTAAAATTTGCAAGAGCAAAGAAAAGTGTATATTACAAGTAATCTTAAATATATGCATATGTAGTGAATAGTAGTACTAGTAATAATATTTACCGGACTCTTTAGATTCTATAAGAGCTTCAACTGTTTGTACTATGTGCTCAAATATTTTATTGAGTAAATGAAAATTAGATGGAGTTTGACTTGAGAAGTTCCTTTTAACACGAGTTCCAACATCGTAGTAATGGAGTTTGACTTCCTTACACTTATACAGTACAATTTGATTAATCATATGCATGTTTTGTAAGTTATACACCAATTCATGGTCGCAATAGTATAAACTTTTTAGTGATTTAATGATATAATTTTCTTTACGCAATATATTACTCCCTAAACTTATAATCATGAACTGTATTAGTATTGTAATTACTCTGAAAAATTAACTTTGTCAAGTGCACTAGTTTGTTTGTTTTTTGGCTGTTGAATGATTATTTAGTCAGGATACATTTATCTTAGTTTAGATTATGAAAAAAAAAATACAGAGGATATATTTATCTTAGTTTAGATTATCAAAATAGAAATACAGTCGATACTCTTTGAGTGTGCACAATATAAAATTTCTATATAATAACCCATAAATCAGATGCTCAGCTCTCTTGGTCACCTGCATCGGTATCAAGTTAAGTGCACTAGTTATAGCACACACTTATTTCATTTTTTTGTAATTTTTTTTTTTTACAAGTAGTAGTTTTTAATTGTTGCCTGCAACTCTTTAATTTAAGGTACCTTGAATCTAAATGGACGAAGTGACATCCGAGCTCCATGATATGTCCATAACGAGGCCAGCTTATCTTCACCGTCTAAGCGACTGCACCGAGGAACTGATTTTTATGACTTTTTCTATTTTTGAGATAGGGTGGCCTATGAGAGACGTAAATGCAGATCTAAAATTTAAAGCTTATGAATTTCTACTATAATCACAATATATAATCAAGTGTTATGTAGAAATTTAGTGACTATCTTAGTTTGAACGTGGATCCATGTAACCCATAAGTTAGGGCTCGATTTGCACCGCACTAGAGATATGAATGTTTTTGACGAACTTAATATTAGGGTTTTGTGCTGATTTTCTTATCTTATTTAAAGTTTTTTTTTTTTTTAAAAGAAAAGATAAAATTTTATCATAAGTGTTTTTACTTTTCATGAAAAGAAAATATAATTTTCTCCATATTTGATTTATTCTTTCCTTAGATGAAAAATTAGGATATTTATAAATTGAAGACTCCTCTCTCAAATAAAAAAACACAACAACATCCACAATGTAGTTTATGGGGAGATTTTCTGTTAAACATATTTATGTTTTTTTTTTCAAATATTATATTAGTTTTATAATATGTAGGTCACTTGACCAAACACTATTAATAATATATTTTTAGTATGTTTTTATATGTCGTCTAATTTGTCAATCATATGATTTGCAAATTATAAGTTTTCGCATGACGCCTTAATCACTTTCATAACCCAACACTTAGAGCCGCCCCACTACATTGTTAACTTCATTTTTTTTTTTCTTCATTTAGATTTAGCAGAAGGGAAGTACAATGAGTGTAATGAAAGGGACCAATTACGCATAGCTTAATCTAAAATTTGTTTAAGAGATGAAGATTATATTATTCAAATTAATTATATTAAAGTTTCAATGTGAGACTCTTCATACCTCCCTTCACGTCTGGGACTAGCCATCTAGAGAAGTAAGCAATTTGATATGGGGTTTCAATATCTCGGAAAATGAGAATTACGATAAGTCCTAGTTCGAATATGAGTATTGCTCAAATTTTAACTTTATCTCGAATATGAGTATTGCCAAAGTCATGCTAAAAAAAATTGGGAAAAAGGACAAATATGCACCGAGTTATCGTAAATGGTATGCGGATATTTTCCGTCATACTTTTGGGACATTGGTGCCTCTGCAGTCCAAAAACTAGAGCATATATGTCCTTCACTCTAACGGAAGACTAAATAGGAACACGTGGCACAATCTTAGCCGTCGATATGATATTAATAAATGTTGGATCGGTGGATAAGATTCTGACACGTGTATATCCATTAGTATAAAAGGTAAATATGCTTTAGTTTTTGGACGGCAGGGCCACTAATGTCCCAAAAATATGACGGAGGATATCTACGTACCATTTACGATAGTTTGGGGAAATATGGGATATATTTGTACTTTCCCCAAAAAAAATTATATCAATTCATTAAATCACTAATGTGGAACTCAGCAAGTGAATGTGTTATCCATTACCCTATAGCTATTCAAAAATAGTATTGTTAGTACTGTTATTTTTTTGTCTTTTTCATCCAACTTATTAAATTCTTGACGGAGTAATTGATTCAATTAGGTTCTGGAAACAAGAAAGGATGAATGGGGGCGCTGTGTCCGTACCTATTTAAGACTCCATCAATAATACCTCCTTCTACAGGATCTACATTTCTAGGAAGCTTCCTTCATCAATATTCAATGTACTCTATTTGAAAGGTAGGGAATACGATTCTAAATAATGATTTATTGGAAATAACTTTTCTGTCTCAAAGGAAATTAAGATCGCGTACATTTTTTCCTCTTCATACCTATTTATGGAATCACACTGAATATGTTATTGTCATTATAAGCTATTCTAGAGAATCATACAAATCAATGGAAGTTTATTTGTAGTGCACCCATTGATTTTAAATGTACTGAAAATCAAGTAATTTAACATTTATGGCCTATCTCTTGTTAGATCAGAGAGATTCAAAAATTAAATTTTATGGATTCAGATTCGGAATTCTATCACATTCTATCTTATTTATTGGATTTGAAAACGCAGCTTTGTGGCAAATTAATAGCTCCTTAATTTTTCTTATCATATGAAAATATAGAAAAGGGCCTAACTGAAATGTCTGATTGAGGCTTTTAGTTGGTTAAATGTGAAGAAAAAAAAAGATTTTAATTTTTAGGTTGATTTCGGGAAAACTTTGATTAATTAACTGTCGTACATTGATCATATTCTTAAATACACTACATAGGATCTCCTTTTTAAGTATTGAGTGTAGGAGAGGATGATCACTACTCCCTCCGTTCCTATTTACTTGTCCGCTTTTTTTTTTTACAGTTATCCCTAATTACTTGTCCATTTTGACAAATCAAGATAGGACAGTTTTTTTTTACCTATTATACTCTCAATTAAATGATTAATTACTTTGAAAAATGTAGAACTTTTCATCCACATTATAATTAATAGGAGTAAAATAGTAAACTCCTTATGTCATGAATTATTTTCTTAATAAATGTGTCAATTCAAAAGTGAACAAATAATTAGGGACAGAAGCACTACTTTATAATAGTAGTATTAACAAGTTTATAACCTTAATAAACATATGCCTAATTGAGAAGCTATAAATGTTGAAAAACTGACACTGCTTGGATTAAACAAAGGTGGTGGTTTGACCTTCTTTCAATCTTAAAATTTGTCAAAAAAATTGCATTGGAAAAACGCAATGGGCTATTAAATGCAAAATATATGGAGGATCTAGTTGACTTTGCTATAAAAGTTACTCTCTCCGTCCATTTTCAATTGTCATATTATATTATGCTTTTTAAATCAATTTTACTCCTTCCGTTCCATTTTATATGTCATTTTTTTTATAAATAATTGATTCATAATACTTGTCATTTAGAACAACAACAACATGGAGCCACCCTCTCTCATCATGGCTCAACAAAATGAAAAAAATTCTTTCTTAGGAAGGATTTTTCATAAAATCAATACATAAATTACCATATTGTTCCTTTTTTTACCCTTGTGAGTTACTCCAAGTCTTGAAAATATATATTTGACCATCTTAGAAAAGTTAAGTAAATGATTTATGTTCATTGGTTAAATTAATTAATCAAAATAAATAAATTCATATTCATTGATTGAAATCTTGAGTTTCAAAAAAATTAAATAAGGGTAGAAGGGTAAAGTTACTTAATTTTTTAATGCAAGTGCAAACCAAAAAGATGACATATAAAATAGGACGGAGGGAGTACTAATTATAAAAGTTAAATTGGATTACATTAATTTGATATTTAAACAAAATATATATATTCAAAAATTATACGAAAAGTACTATAAATTGTAATTTTTTGTATATCAATATGATGAAAAGATATATCGTAAAATTTTAATCAAGATTCTTACTGTTTGACTCTAAAAAATGAAACCATGACAACTAAAAGTGGACGGAGAAAGACTACTACCTTCGGACCAATTTATTTACCACATTTTTTGTTTACATACTTTTTAAAAAATCATATGTTTTGACCATGATACCTTTATTTATTAACATTAATCATTTATTGTTAATCTATTTTCAATAAAAGGATAAAATAAAAAGAATGTATCCAATTACAAAAAGACAATTATTTTTAATGAGGACGACAAGTAAAATGATCCAAAATATAGTTAACCGATAAAATTCACAAATAACCACTCTTTCACTGTCTGGAGTTTTAAATTGTACAAGTAAAAATTTATGACAAAGTAAATTTATGCACAATTTATGCAAACAGATCGATTTGAAAGAGTTAAATAGCTCGATTTCTTGTAGTCAACGAAAACTTATAAATAGAGACTGATAAAGTAGAAAACTGTGAATTGGAATATAGAGAAGCGACTCAACTCTTTTATGGTAAAGAATTGAACTTTTCAGCAAGTTTTTTTCTAGTCAGTTCATTCATTTAATTATATAGATTTTGACCCTAACATTTGTATTTTTCATCATACTAATATGAAAAAGGCTTCAATCTATAGTATTTTTTGAACACCTAAATTCAACTCTAATAACCTTAAACTAATGAATGGAGGATTATTCAAAATATTTTTCTTTATTTTAATATTGGGGTTTCACCTATAAAAATTAAAACCTTGACACAATTTTTCAGAAACAAGGCCAAAAAGACTCTATTTCTACCCTAATTAACCACCCAGTCCACCAACCAAAGACATAACCTTTTTCTCTGTGAAAAGCATAAGCCCCTCATGGATGATAACACCAAATGACAAGGCAATATAATGCATAAGTCACTTTTGAATTGTCAATATGCAGAAAGAATTTATTGAAGGCACAATTTTCCTTATTTTACAGGCTACATATACTAAAGGAGTAATGACCAAAGTGGAAAATAATTTTAAAGATTAACCTTTTCCGCAGCTGTCAGATCAGAAAAAAGAAAAAAATGCAAGAAGAAATTAAAGAGTAAATGCTGCATGATTCAACATCCAAAGTCCAAAGGAAGCTTCCCTTACGGACAAACATATATAGTAGTATATATTCATAGTTGCAATCATGTGACCCATGTTCTTTCCTAAAATCAAAAACAGCTAAGCATTTCCTTCGTCTCAAAATACTTACCGTCTTTTTTAAAAAAAAAACATTTATCTCAATATTCTTGTTATTTTAGAAATTCAAAACAAATTAATTATTCTAGTAGTAATTACTTCTTGAAGACTACAATCTACTCAAAAAGAATGAATGATCATATATATATATATATATATATATATATATATATATATATATATATATATATATATAAGAGTAAATTATTCAAATATCTCTCTTGGTCAGCAGTGGCGAAGCCAGAAATTTCACAAACAATGTCTAAAATATGTTATTTAATCATTCGTTTATCATTACTTGTATATATAGTATTTTTTTCGGACGAAGGGCGTCCAATTGGATACCCGACCACCATGTGGCTATGCCACTGTCAGTTTAGTAATATTTTCTTAGGATTGTGTAATTGAAAAATATGACTAATATTTTAAGATAGAGAAAGTAATTTTAATAAACATTTTCAAACATATTATCTGTAGGGTTACTATTCATACACACTACACAATTGAATTATGATCTATCAAAAACACTACTATATCATTTATAGCTGTTTGACACTCTCATGTGCGTTCGGACAGATACCCCTTCCCTTTTTTTCCACCTAAATCTCCCATTTCCAAACCCTTCTAAACAATATTATTTGTTTTATGCGTCTCCATATGTATGCAAATATGTCATTTATTTATAAAGATTGGTCCAATGAGCTTTATTTTATTTATTTAACCATACTCTAACATCTTTCTAACAAAAAAAAAAAACATTACTCTAATATTTAGAATCTACTGATCCGACTAATTTAAATTTATGTGCATTGTAAGTATAGGGGTGGAGCTATATAGCATGAGAAGTATAGATACGCCAAAACCCAAATAACTTCAATTTACATTTTATATATTTATTGAACAAATCGTTAATTACATATAATAAACTTGAGAAGTCAATATTAACTTATGGAATTTTTCTCTATTGGTAAGACCAATTTAAGAGAAAACACTTTCTCTACTATTAGAGTCTGATTAAGAATGAAAGAATTTCATATCGTTAGTAGTGGTCCAATGATATATATAATGGTATTATCTAATTAATAAACTTGTGGTATTACATTGAGAGGGTCTATTTTGAATGATATGTCAATTTGATATTCTTTGCCAGAACCACGAGATACTATTAAAATGCATGGATAAAGACCTGTCTCTCTTGAGAGATAATCCTGCTTCAGATATTTAATTGATAGAATAACAAATGTAGGTTTAAAAGAAAAAAAGACAAAAAAATATTTCAGTATAATTGTATAAGTAGAATTGATAAAAAGTGAGACATACACATACTTTATCCCTATATCTTTGCAGGACGTGAAAGTTATTTTCGACAGATTCGTTATTCAAAAATATTGGAAAATAAATAAGATAGTACTGAAATATTTTTGAAAATTAAAGCGGTTGCAATCAACCCGTTTTCCGCAAAATAACCAAGTATAAGTATCATGTAAATGAATAGTGTATGAAAAGTATTTTCTGGCTAGTCCCATCCCATCATCATTTATTAAAGAAGTTAAATAAATGCGATATAAATATGTATTTACAGTTTTAATAACTCCAGTAATATATACTGCTATATATAATGAAACAAATAATGAAGTTTATTGCTTAAATAAATTATTGCAAATAAAATCTCACAATTATTATCCTGTTATCTAATACAAATACTAACAATTATTTTTGCTTTACTGGGAACAGCTGTTCAAAAGATTTGTCTTTCAAAAATCATAATGTTATGGAATCTTGAAATATATATGTTATAACAAAGTATACTAAAAAATATGTGTGATGATCATAGAATTTTTAATTTAATTCTTACAATTTTCTCCATACTTGCTAGCTAGGGAAGGTTTCGTGTCTAATTGTTATTAGTAGGATAAGATTTGACCCTTTTTCCTTATACTGTCCTCTTTTGACAAATTTGACATATATGCATTTGACATGGACTCCTTGTCTTTCCTATTATTTTGTATATCGATTGTAAAAGAAACAAATTTGAATTTGACAGAAGAGATACATGCATGATTATTTAATGTTAATTGTTATCTTAACATTATACATTCGAAATTGTTGATTGTGTAGAGAGATAAAGAGAGTGACAACAAAGAAGGTTGGTTGATAAAGGTGAAAGAGAAAAGGACTGTAGAAAAGAGACTTATTTAAGAGGACAACAAATTTTGTATAAATATTATATGAAAGTTGTTGTTGTTGTGGTATTAAATTTCTAGATAACTTAATATATATATATATATATATATATATTTCATACGTAAAATTGTGACTGAAATCCCAAGTCTTGAGAGGAATGTACATATTTATATGGATTTTATACATTCATACACTAAAATTATGAACCGAAATTCTAAGTTTTGCTATAGATACACATATTTCATACCATTTTTATACAATTTTCATTTTATATATAATAAAAAATGAAAAATCGGTTTTTTTGAAGTGCAAAAATTAATAAACATTTGAAAGACAAATCGTGCAATTAACAATTTCAATATGGGCCCTCCATTATCGCGGATCACAAAGGCCCATAATTCTACTGGCAAGGAAATTATGGGCTTCCAGCTTTTCCCGCTTTTTTGAGCCCAGCAGATGATCCAGCAATAGGGGAATAGGGGTGTACAAAATCAAACCGAAAATCGAACTAAACAGTAAATTGAGTCAAATTAAAAAAAATTCGACTAGTGGTTTGGTTTGACTTGGTTTGATATTGAAAAAAAAAGCCCGATTATATTTGGATTGATTTGGTTTTAACTAAAAAAAATCTGCCCGAGACCAAACCAACCTGACATTATATATGTAATTTTAAAATTTTATTTTATACATAAAAACATTCACTTTGATATAATTTTAAAATATTACTTACACTATTTCATAGTTTTTATCTTTTAATATATTATTTCAAGTTTAAAACTTAAAATTCAGAATGGTTCAATAAAAATTATAGTTCATAGTTGTTGATAATTATAATAAAACTTAAATCAAAATCAAATTAATACTAATGCAAAAAGAAAATTAATTCAACACTAAGAATGACAATAATATTGAATATTTGTTCTTTAGCTTTACATTGGTTTAGATAATTAAAATACATAATCTAATTTTAATTTTCCTTAAATATTTAGTAATGTAACTAATACTTATTAAACTTATTTTAGCATAATTTAGTATTTTTAAATTATGATCATTTTCATTATGACTTTGCAATATTTATTTTATATGATGATTTTATTATTATTTTTTATTGAATATTTTAGTGTCATCAATACTCATCTCATATTTTGTGTTATTTTCTTAAGAAACACCTTAATTAATTATATTTTGATTGGACTAAAGAAATATTTGGAGCACAAGTTAATTATATGTTTCTATGCAAACTTTATTGAAAAAATCCAAAAATCTAAAAAAAAAATTGAGATTTATTAGTTTGGTTTGATTTTTAAATTTAAAAATTTGACACAAAGGTTTGGTTTGGTATTTAAAAAACCTGAAAATCCGAGGTTGAAAAACCCGAAAAAATCCAAATTTTATTAGTTTGGTTTGGTTTATAAATTTAAAATTTTTACACAACTAATTTAATTTGATATTTGAAAAACCCGACCAACCCAGTTATGTACACCACTATCCATCAATATCTATCAACAATTCTAATTCACATTTGATTTGTACACTTGTACTTTATTATCAAGTGTGGAAAAAGGCATGTTTTTCTTAAAGACAGACCAAATAATAAAAAATTATTCTTTAAAGTGGAGGCTGAAATATGTGAAGAAATTTTAGTAATATCATATTAAAAAGATTTTTTGTCTATTCATTATACATTGAATGTATCCTAATTCCTATGTGACATTGTGACTAATTATTTGCCGTCATTTGCAGCCAACATTATGTTTTTGTTGACGGGATATTCTGAAAATTATAATAAACTAATTGATATATATATATATATATATAGGCTATTTGGACCTCATTGCAATTTTGGGCTGTAAAGGTATACATATGCTGAGGTCCAGTACGTATCTTTCCCGCGGCTCATTGACAATTTTGTCCTTCTTTTGGGTTGATCTTTAATTAAACGATTCTTACGTGACTATACAAGTGATAAAAACGAAGAACTTCAACAAAATAGTCACATATATGTATAATATATATGTATCGATATTATATAAATAATTATATAATAAATTAATATTCAATAAACAGTATATTATTGTAATGTATATGGTGTATATACATTGATAAATAATATTTATGCATTGCAGTAGTTCATCTTTCTTTAGCGAGTTAATTTTTTTTCCTGAATCCCGACCAACTCAATTATTCTATAAAAAATTTTAAAAATTAAATATGAGCTTCTCTCGATTCAAGTCTTTTAATATATTATTAACTTAAATAGTTCATGTTTTGTCTTTTAACAATAGAAATGATATTATATATCACAATCTTTTTTTATATTTTTGAAAATTATGTATGTAATTTTAAATTAAAAGGTATATGTTCAGTTATTTGAAGATTATTTACTAATGCTAAATGTTCTATGCAATTTTTTTAAAAAAATCATAATTAAGGATTACGAGCAAAAAAAAATAATCCATGCACCTAGGGGCGGATCTAAGGGTATGGGCGGGGTGCCACGGCACCTAGTGATTTCGGAAAAATCTTTGTATAGATATGTATATATGCATCAGCAAGTAATATATATTAATTTTGCCACCCACTGTATAAAGTGATGAATGGTTCAATTGGCGAAGGGCATGATATGCCATATGTGCAATGCGAGTTTGAATCTCGCAGCTAATATTATTTTTTTGTGCGTGCAGTGAAGCTTTTTTCGATTCTTTTTTGTCTCTTTTTTATTAATGTGTGAAGGGCTTTAGTATTTTTTCTTCCATTCATTCTTATTTATATACTATACTTTATTAATTCAAATTGACTCATTTTCACCGTAGTTAATTCTTAATTTTTTTTTAACTTTCACTAATTATTGATAAATATTATTAAGAATGTATTTAAATAGTAGTTTTTAAAAAGTATAAGTTTTAAAAATGATGAATATTATTACTAACGTTCTTTCAATTTAAAAGTTGTTTCGAACTTCACCGACATTCTTGCTAAGTAAGATGACTAGGTTGAAACCACAATTTTATTCTCTCTACTATATATTTGCAACAACACATTAAGTCAATAGAACATAAATATATTCAATTAACACTATAAGATGGTTTATATAAACTCAATTTTTTAATGAGAAAAAAATTCTTTTTTCCTCAAAGTCTAAGTGAATAAGGTCTTTAATACCTAAAAAAAGATTAATTGTTTAGTTATCTCTAATCACAGAATATCAAAAAGAAAATATTACTAACATGCATGTTTGATCGATTTGTATATAAAAATCAAAAAGGATAATAACCCCAATCATAACCCAAAATTAAAACAACCGACCCATTTATCTAACTTGAACGATGTGACACCTAAAACCTCCAAATCCTAGATCCGCCTGATGGACCCATATATCGTGTTTTTCGTTTGAAATAGTTTCTGTGACTTTGAAAAAGAAATAATTTTGATTAAAAAAAGGACGAGTACTACATTATGGATATGAATTCTAGAGGGCATCACTCAACCAATTCACGATTGACAAACAAAACACAATTAATAAGCAAATAATTGCCAAAATAATTTCATGCACTTCGTCCGTCGCCCCCAACAAGTAAGGCCGAAAGGCCTTTTTTTTTTTGTAATAAATAGTTGTTTGATTATTTTGGGTAAAGAATCTTGATTTAATAGACATTTTGTGTAACTTTTCCTTTTATTATTACCTCACACATTTTTTTTAAGAGGCATAAATTTATATTTTTGCATCATAATATTTCATAAATTATACTATACACACTTTTAATGTATTACTACTAAATTCAAAAGTTTGTTCTTCTTTTTCCATTTCCCTATTGAAAAAGATTATAAGAATGAGAAGTGTTAAGGTTTTTATCATTCTGGTGTCGAACTACTTTCCTATATTCCCTATGTTTCTATTTACTTATCAAATATTTTTTAATTTAATTTTCTTTTCTACTTGTCATTTTTTGACAATTCAAGGAGGGACAATTTTTATTTCTATTATATCGTGAATTTATTAACATTGAGTTAATGTATTTGAAAAATACAGTGAGTAAATATATTTAAGACTTTTCAATTAATAGAGATAACATTGAGTTAATATGTGTGTCAAGTCAAATTTTGACAAATAAAAAAGGACGGAGGGAGTAGTATCGCCACCACAAAGGAATTTAACCACCATATTTTGAATGGATTAGCATGATTCCTCTATACTTAGGATACCATAATATCTGAGTTATGAACGAAGATGAGATAAAAACACTATCGGTGGATGTGTTAGTCATTTTTATGTATGTACATGTATGATAAAAAAAAATTTATAATAAGATGAGAATGTTGGAATTTTAAATGATAAATTGGTTGGGTGCACGAGTGAAGAAATATAGTTGAGGGCAAAAGAATGTGGACATTCTTGACCAAATTGGTCAGAAATAAGAAGAAAGAACTCAAGTGCATTTTGACATTAGAAAGGATGGTACAAAGTCATGTCTGGTGTGGTGTATTGTCCGTTCCATTGGGCCCTAAACCAAAAGAATCTCAGCTAAAGGACGGCAGGGGATGTTGGACTGAATTGATGTTTATTTGGGCCTTTTTAACCGTTAACCCTCGTATTATTATTATTATATTATATTCTATATCTTCATTTCATTTTATGTGGCACTCTTTCTCTTTTTTAGTTCGTTCCGTCCCATTTTATATATGTATGTGTTGTATTCATGCAATCTATTCAGTTTCTTCTAATTTCATACACTCAAGTCTCGAAATGCATGTGTAGTCAAAGTTCCTTTTTGTCATTCAATCAAAAGGAAAAAAAAATTAGGCGTTTCTTCACAGTATTTGTGCACTCTTGACTATTAAAATATACTCTTCTTTATTTTTATTTGTCATTATTTGACTTTGGTATAACTTTCAGAAAATAATTATTGATATATGTATTTTATCACACTATCCTCATTAATTGATGTTAGTATTAACACCTTGAAAATGATTTGGAAAATAGTATTTAATGCTAAGGATAAAATATGAAGAAAAAAATTATCCTTTCTTGATATGTCAAAAGTGACAAATAAAAATGAAATTCTATTTTATAAATAAGTGATAAAATAAAAGTGAACGGAAGGAGTATAATTTAAGATCGTTTAGATGGTAGTACTCAGTAAGCCCTTTGGAGAGCTGATGGCAAGGTAGAGAGACGTTATTTCTATTGATGAAGGAAATTTAAGTTAAGGGGAAAATTTGTTAATTATGTCTTGAATTTTTCCTTGTATTTTTTAGGAAACTCGTAATTTCTATTGCTTTAGGAGACTCTTTGTATCCGTATAGGATCGGAAAAACTTTCTGCTTTTGATTGAAGGATTAGACCTAGCCGAACCCCATTAAATTCTTGTGTTATTTTTCATGTTTATTTTCTTTATTTGTGATTGTGTGTTGATTAATCTAAGATATTTCCGCACCATAATTGAAGGTTTGTTTGGATGGGGGATAAGAAATAGACATTAATGGATAAAATAAGGATCATGTTACCCACGTTTTGTTCAGTTTTCGGTTTCAGATTGCAGTACAACAATTATATTTATTGTTTGGAAGGGACGATGGACACCAGAGTTTATTTTGGTCATGGTACTACTAGTATGATCAGATTTCTTAATTTATCAATATAATCGAATAATTCTATTCGAGGAATTTATCCCTCTTTCAAAATTTCAATTAATTGGTAGTAATTTATGATTATTAATCTTGGGATAAAATATCAATATAGCAAAGATGTCCTCCAATGTTCTTCTGCCAAATTCTTTTACAAAATTCAATGTTAAAATTATCTAGTGTTATATCCAGTATATGTCATCTTTAGTTCAATAAATTAAACATCTATTCTATTGATGAAAATAGATATCCACAAAATAATTATGTTATTATTAACCCCTTCATGATTAAGGAGTATCTAAGGATGGTGAGTCAAGGAGTCCATCATACTAGATTCTCATAATTAAGAAGAATTAGAAAATGCCAATAACTAAATTATAGAAGCCAACCGTTGCGATGTGATTCTAAGGTAAGAAGTTGAGTCATTAGGTTATTATTGTGTTGCTATAAATCACTACATTAAGGATAAAAAGAAAATTTTGAAATTAAATTACTTCTAATTATATAGTGCGGCATTTTTTTTTGGACGGATTAATACCAAACGTGTATCACATAAATAGGGGCGGACCCACATCGAGTCGTCGAATGCTCAAGCACCCATTAACCTCGTGTCGGAATAGATATATCTATATAGAAATTAAGAGGTATATGTATAAAATTAACATAGAACACTCAATTCAAATGATCTGATTGGTTCATTGAATCTTGGGTGGGAACTTCAGGGTCCCTTAGTGTTGTTGAGCCCAATCTCATTGTTAACACGTCTTTTTAAAATTTTTTATTCAACTAGTTTCAGAGCACCCACAACTTTAAAATCCTAGATCCACCAATGCATAAAATTGGGGCGTCACTACAACAAAAACAACTTTTTGCGACAATAAATAGACACATTAATGAAGAGTACTAAAGTCTTTATCAGGATTAGTTAAGTGTCATTAGATCCCATGTCGCTAAAGGCTTTAGGAACATATACAAAGAGTGCTAATTGCCGCTAAAAATACATATTTAGCGGCAATTGAGCTATTGTATTTAATTAATTACCGCTAAAGATTATCTTTTATTAGTCTGTGAGAGAGTAACTAATTAACTCTGATTCATATTATTTATTTTTAAAGATTATTGAACAACTTTACAAGTATATTTAGTAATATCAGTTATCTCTTTTTTAAAACTTATCAACTAAATAACGTTCCTTGAATATTTCCTAAGAAATGGTATTTCATGAAAAGAAAGAAGCCACGTGAAGCCTAACCTAACATGCTGGAGCTTTTGTCCACTTTGATTTTTTTTTTCAAATTTGCACTCACTGTTTAATATTTATGTGATATTTTTTTCTTAAATCTGTTATATAAAAAAATGATATATTTATTTATCCTTACACTTTTCATTTTATCCTTAGTAAGATAGTCAATAGTCATGTGAATATTTATAATTTATTAGAACACAAGTTTGAATTATTGTTTTCTTTCTTTTTTCAGATTATATATTGGATCGAAATGCATCACATCAATTGTCATTGTGGGAGTGCATTTTTAGTTACAATTAAGTTTAAATCTATATATTGACATTCACTTGTGATAAGAAAATTGAGGGAAACATAATTTTCATTGAAAGAGAAATAATATATTTTTTAAGGCATAAGAAATTCAAAACCATAAGTCATAGCTAGGGTAGGGTTGGAGAAACAGAATGTCTATATATATTGCCAATCAACCATCTCTTCAATGTCATATCAATTCTTTCACCCAATAACACTTCTAGCATATGTCAAATTGTATGTCGAATGTGTTTTTGAAAGAAATAATGTGTTTCATGGTGTCTAGGTGATAGAGTGAAAAAAAAATCATAAAAAATTAATAACAACGAATTAAATTTTAATTATATACTTGAGTTATGACTTGTTTCAAAATTGAAAATTTGAGTAAGTGAAAAATAAGTTCATTTTGAACACATCTGGCTGAAATTTTGAAAAACCTTATATTATACGCATGCTTAAAGTATCCATTCAGCAAAAAAATTAATAATGTCTTAAAATGCATTATCTCTTTTGATTGTACATATTAATTCAACCCCGTTCCAGTTGAGCGTATATGTACAATTAAAAGACATTGATAATATATTTTATATGGAAATAGGCGTTTGAGAGCACTCACAAAAAACTTTTTCAATTCTTTGCCCAAAGTATCTAAATAGAAATATTTATCTAAATGGGATATAATAACATATTTAAATGATCAGCAGTATTAGTAATTTGGAATTTTGGATAGTGTTTCGATGACAGGAATAAAAGTTAAGTTACTTATAAGCAAAGTGACTTCTGCCAGTAACTGAAAATATCATTTAACTTGTTCTCTTTTGTTGGGAAATGTTTTTTTTTTTTCCTTAAAAATGATTTTTATCATACTAAAGCTATGAGTTCAATGAAATCCAAGTAGCTTTGTCTCAAAATTTAATTTATATTGAATTTTTTTATTAATATATATAAATAATTTATTCAGAACTTAATGGCTCCGCATCCACTTCATTATTATTATTATTATTATTATTTTTATTATTATTATTATTATTGATATGACGTTTGTCATACATTGAAACGTTTTGAGAAAATTTTGAAAAAAGTTGGTAGAACAAGTTTAAGTGGGCCATCTTTCCACTGATTTTATTATTATAAGAAAGAGCGAGAAAGGTAGAGACTACTAAGCATTATTATTCTTTATTGCACTACAAGCTTTGCTTTGCGACAAACCCATTCAAAAAACTAGAAAACAACAGAGACACATGATATGGAATTCCATTAACAAAGTGATAAGTTTTTCTTTTTCTTTTTAATTTATATAAAATTAGAATTTTGAACTTTTTAAAATTATTGTACAATTTGTTGTAGCCTGTAGGGAGTAGAAGTCAAAACTGGTCTAAAATTATAATTCGAAAAATTAGATAAAATGTCTATTGGATCAAACATGATTTTTCTACTAAATAATTTATTAAAAGACTCGCAACATCAAGAGGAACTTATACCTAAAATTTGAGACTGTTGCAAAGAGTCTTGAGATGATTGGGATTGAAAATAAAATGTAAATACTATATGAACAACGTATATGTATGTGTATACATTTTCGATACATAATTACACATTATATATACACAATTATACAATATCGCAAATGATTTTTTTTGTTGCTTGTACGTTTACGTAAGAAGCCCATTATTATCTGTCCAACTTCCATAAGCTTGAGATGATTCCCACCCATTGATTAGCGCAGACTATATTTTAGTCAAACACATTTTAGCCCATTAAATTTTGAGTCGATATTTAGCCCGAATTGATTCATGCGAAATTTTGAAAAAATATTTTTTCAAAAAAAATGTTTTTTTTAATTTGATATATTATATATAGTCACGATAAATAAAATAATAATTTAATAAGATAATATTATATACACATATATATATAAGAAATAAAGCAATTAAAACTAACTAAGAAATTAGGCGGATTGGATTTGGACCCTCATTTTAACACATTTTAGCGTAAGTAATTTTTGACAAGTCAATAATCCACCTATTTATTACTAAGCTGCACCACATCCCTTCAATTCGTCAACAATGTTATTATAAAAAATACATATCTTATTTCCACAAGATTATTTTCTCTATTGATGCATATATACTTTTTTTTGCTCACTTCGTCATTTTGATCTCATTCAACCTATAATAGTATAAATTATGTATTAAAAAATATTTATATATAAAATATATAAATACAGTCCCACTCAAATTTAGTCAAATAGCCCATTTACCACCTGAAATATGGAGTAATGGAGATATGATCTACGTAAAGTACGGTAACTATCATGTTGTAAGTTTAGCATCCTTTATTATAAATAATATTTTTCAACATGAGCTATGTATTGAAAGAAAATTAAAGTATTGTAAATAAGTTGATAGTCATTGTAAAAATAGTTATATTATGAGTAATCCTCCCAATATATTACTAAATACATTTTTTATATGATTATATAGAGAGAGGGCGGGGGGGGGGGGGGGTTGTAGTAACTCTCTAATCCAAAATTAATATCTTGTTTGAGAACTCAATATTCAAATAGTATTTTGTTTACATTATTAATATATTTAGTATAATAATGTGCTTGGTAAGAAGAAAAATGTTTTTCCTAAAAAAAAAACTTTAAAAAAGAATATTTTTTAAAAATTTATCCAAAGAATAATTATTCTTAATCTAGAAAAATACTATAAGAGGTCAAGGTTTGGGTGGCGGTGGTGAGGATGGCTAGGGATAATGTGTTTTTAATGTTATTGATGAAACTCGTCTCTTTACTCCTTAATTTTTATTGAACTTGTTTTTACCAGAGAAAATATTTTTAAAAATATTCTGATCTACATGTCAAATTAAAAGATTACATTGAAACATAATAATAATATTTTTGACAATGTTATTAAGATTTGACGTGTCTAAGAGACCAAACATTTTGGATTAGATGTTAGCATCACATGTAATCCTTTGTTCATTATTTATAAAAAGACAGCAATCATAGTGGCATTATATAGTTAACTGTTGGGTGGTGTTTGGTGGAAGCTAAACTCTTTTTTGACGTAACTTTTCTGGAATAAATCCCGGATTTTACTCATCCTGCTGGCCTTCTTATGGTGTTTTTCAGATTTGTTGTTTCCAGAAATTATTGTTAATCCTAGGATTTAACTTATGCAGATGTATATTGTTGACTGTTACAATTTGCATATCATACTTCCTCCTTAATTTATGTTTTTTTTGTCTTGATTCTTTTTTTATGTTTTAAAAGATATAATTTGTTTGATTGAATATTTCTTTTATTCTTGTGTTATTACTTTATAATTAATTAAAGTGGTTGCAGTTTTAAAACAACAATTTCTATTGAAGGAAAAGTGAAAAAAGGATAATTAATTTTATCTTGGATTTTTAAAAATAAGAGTAAATTCTATAAGATGATTATTTTTAGAAAATTACGACGACGGATGATTTGAGACAGAGAGAATAATAATTTTAGCTTTCTCTAGAAGTAATACTTAATTTTTTCATCAACTATACTAAAAATATATATTCACTATACTAAAATTTACCATATATGTACAAGCTTTTTTTACAGATATAAAAAAATAAACTACAATATATCCGAAAATAATTAGTTTTTTAAAAAAATTCTTCCTTTTTTTCTCTTTTTACATACACACTTTATTTCCTCATATTTTTCCACTAAAGAATGAAAGGAAAATTAAAATAAGAATTATGATAATTAAAGAACTACTTGTGTGAAAAAGATCTTATGTATCCCTTACATGAATTTTTTAAAATTTAAAATAAAAAAAATAATTTCTAATTAATTTTTCACTTCCATTAGATAAAGAGTATATGTGAGCCATTTTTGTAACGGTAAGAGTAAATATGATTCGCTTTTGTAAAGGTATGCACGAGTCATTTTTATAATGAGACGTATATTAGCTCAAAAGGACAAAGTGAAGGGATACATCAGACCTTTTTCTCCCTCCTATCTATTGCTCCTTAAAGATTTGTCAAATTGGATAGTTAAAATTTAACGGAGGAATTAATGACTATGGACTCTTTCAAGTCCATATTAAGTGAATTGTTAGTATTTTTTTTTATAGTTCAAAATAAGTGAATTCCTTAACGTTTAAGAGAATTTTTGTGACTTTTTTTCTTTTTCATATTTACCCTTCTGAATTTCTTGATTACTTTACATTTTCTAATAAAATATTTTAAAACAATCAAAAAAGTTAATTGTGAAAAGTAACCTTTAATTTTTACCTTAAATATGATTTATAGGGGGTGTCATATCATACTCTCACCAATTGACTTAATATGAATTATATGACTATGGAGTACTGGATTGCAACTATAGGAACTGTTTGAATTGCCTCATGACTATCAAATTTTCAGAATTGACGAAAGATTATTAGAAATTTAATAACAATAACGTACTTATAATATCCCACTATTATATAAGGTACGGTACATATCTGGAACAATTACGTTTCTGTTAAAATTTTGTATAGTGTGTGTTTTTTTTTCCCTATTTCTTTTTGCAGTATAGCATATGCTACTGTTTTTTTTCTCTTTGGTATGTAGGGATTGAGGTGGGACAATTCCATTATGATTTTTCTTGAATATATGATTTTCTAGTGGCTCCAGTTTGTGTAAGCAAAACACTTCGTCCAATATTATTTGATAATGGCACGTGCTTCTTGAAAATGTATGTTTCTCTTTATTTTTTGTGAATGTCAGCTATTTTGCCTCTATTTCATTATGATGATTCTCAATTCTATCCATCATCCATGTAAAACTTCACCTCTTATTGCTTCCAATCACAATTTTATGAACAATTTGTTACTCCTTCAACTTCCATTGATCTATTTTCTTTCAAATCCTTCATAATATTTACTTAATTATGCTATTGTGAGTGTTAAACCTTATATTTAATGAGCAAGCTAGTATCAAAGGGTAATATTAATTAGGGGTGACAATTTCAGCTCATATTAATGAAATGAGTCCATTTTGTCCTTATTTAATGACTTGGATTACTCATATTTTAATTGGTTAAATATGGGCTTCAAACTATTTTAAAAGTCTCTACAAATATGGTCAAAATGGGTATTCATATTGACCCATAATAGATCACTTAGTTTTCACTTCCACTCAAAAATTTTAATTGTGCTAAAAAATAAAAAATTTAATATTTTCAAACTTAGTTGAAAAGACAATTTTATTTTATTTTTTTGAAAAACAAAAAAATTTTAGGGGTAGGTTGGTGGAAGTGGGGGCGCCCTGGGGTGGGCGTGACCAGGGGAGGGGGTATTTTTTTTTTTTTTGGAAAAAACAGATTTATTTTTTTGTTTTTGGAAAACCAAAAAAAATTAGGGGTCCGTTCGTGGAAGGTGGGGAGGGGTGGGGGTGCCCGGGGGAGGGGGTAAATTTTTTTCTTTAAAAATATAGATTTTTTTTGTTTTTGGAAAACAAAAAAATTTAGGGGCCGATTGGTGGAAGGTGGGGGGGGGGGGGGGGGGAGGGGGTAAAATTTTTTTTTTGTTTGTGGAAAACAAAAAAAAAATTAGGGGTAGGTTGGTGGAAGGTGGGGGGGGGGGCGCTCCCGGGGGAGGGGTAATTTTTAAAAAAAAAAAACAGATTTTTTTAAATGGGTTAAAAACATTTTACCCAAATCATATTTGACCAAATCCATATTTACCCATATTCTATTTGGGTGGATTGTAATCCAAACCATTTTTGCTCAATTCATATTCAATCCATCCAAATCCGATCAAATCCAACCATTTGCCACCCCTAGTATTAATCAATTTGAAGTAATCTTTTGTTTCAATTTATGTGATTATTTGACTGGAGAATTCAAAATAAATTATTTATGGTTTATTTATGGTTTCTTAACACAAATACATAAGTTTTGACCAAATTAAGTTACTAATCGTAATTAAAACTCTAGCTCCAACCTTGCTGAATAAGAATATAAGTGTAAATTCAAAAAAAAAAACACAAAAAGATTTTTAGAACTTGTGGTTTTGGCTATAACAATATTTGTAGTGTGATTATAAATTTTTTGAAATTTGTGATATTAAACATGTTATAACATTAATAATTAATAATTAAGAAACATCCATCCAAAGCATGTGATATTTTTTAGCTGGAAAGTCTAAGTGATAGCGTGTTACAACTAATTCTACAAAATAAAATCAAGAATAAGGAAAGAGACGTCTTAGACTCACAAGTTGAGAAAACTTAAACTAAACTGGTTTAAATAATTTAAAAAAGACTTAGATACATGCATTATTTAGTGTTATGTCAAAGAATGAAACAGTTTTTTTTTTTGGCATAAGAATTTTAAAATTTGAGTTTAATGAATTTGGCATTATGGATGCTACTAGAAAAATAGAAGAGTTGTTGTCATAGTGCAAATAGTAACCTGGCTTTTAAACATCATTAAAGGACCTACATATTGTGGAATTAGCACGTAAATCAATCACTTTTTTATCTGGCCACTAAATAATTTCCATTAACTTAACGACGAACTAATTAGCAAAATATAGACTACTAATTAAGGCAGTTGAACGATCAATTCAAACCCTCATTCAAAGATTTCCATCATTAATTAACATCTACCACAAGGAAATTCTAATAAAAAGCTTACTGCTTTGTTGATTAATTAGAAAATAAGAAGATTTAAACATTATAAAATAGTGCAATACTATTATGGATGTGCTTCTTGCTGCCCTTGTAATTCCTCGAACAATAAAAACTACTCATGAAGTTAATTGCACGTATTATTTGTTTTGGTCCAACAAATATCACCGATTTAATTTGTCCTTTAGTCTATGTCATCATTAAGCTTAAGCTAAAACCGTATGTACCAAGTAAACTTGTGTTATATTTTATAAAACTTTTTTTTAAAAAAATCATTTCAATGTGGATTATTTGGCTAATATGTCATGTCTACCTTATGTAGAAGCTTGCTATCCTGTAAATCCGTTTACCCTTCTTTTCAATTTGTCCTCATCGGACTATTATCCGTCAACTAGCGTCACATTTACTCTCCATCTCCTCGAGGATTCAATATCCTTGCGGAGGTTCGCGCCATAGAGCTTAGCTTTAGGATAGGGTGTCAATGGGATAGGTTCAGTCAAATTTGGACAGATCATAATGAGTTAAGATTCAATTATCCAACCCTAATTTGCATGGGTCAAAGCGAATCAAGTAATAGGTTATATAACGGATCAGGACTCAACCCAATTTTTACTAAACTTAATTGTTTTATTGTTTCTTTTAAACTATTTTAAGACCTAATAATCTTTTTTTCTTTATTACGACTATATCTAACATATCAAATTGAAAAAAAAAGTTTTAAAAAAATATTTTGACAAAATTTTTCATGAGCCAATACGGGTTACGTATTTATACATTTTTGATGGGTTAAAATAAGTTAGATTGAAATGAATTGAGCTAATAAATGGATGGATCAGCAGATTTTGGATTTGTTTTTACAACCTCTAGAACTTGATAACAAAAATTAGGTGGGTAATTGAGCATATAACAAAAAAGGTTTCCTCGGTCACAAAATAAAAATAGAAAAAGCAGATTAGGCTTCTTTTTTATCCCCCTAATTCTCTTATTAGCTTTAATACTATGAAACAAAATAGAGAAAGATTAAAGACCTTCAAGAGATTAGCCCAAGTTACCGGCAAGTAAGAGTTTGTAAATATACGTTGGGGGCTAAATAGTTAACTTCTCTTCACACGTAACACTAAAAAGAAATCTCGTTTCAACGGCCTATGATGAAATCACACCAAAAAAAAATATCAAATTTATAATTAAGACCTAAATTCATAATATATAATTATTTGCATTGATTCTATAAGTCTTATAAATTTATTCCTTTTTCGCTTTGGTCCAATAAGCCTTATAGATTTATCTCTTAAACTACGACATCTTCAAGCCCACAATGCATTATGCATGTATGACATGTAAAATTGTATTATGCCTTAAATTCTTTACCTTTCACTTAAATTTCAATCTTCTAAAATATCTTTTTTCCCCATCTTTGACCCGTCCTCGGCCCGGCCACCAACATCATGTCTAGGAGTATACAAGTCAAATCGTAAAGTTAAATCGAATTAACGAATCAAATCAAACCGGAAAAAAAAAACTGATTTGTGGTTTGTTTGGTTGGTTTGGCGGTTGAAAAAAAAACCGACCACTCTTGGTTTGGTTTAGTATTAAAAGAAAAAAAAACCAAACCGACATATATATATATATATATATATATATATATATATATATATATATATATATATAATTTTATTTATAGATAAAAAATATTTATTTATAATCTACTTTGTTAATATATTTTTAGTTAGTTTATAGTTTTCAATGTTTGTATATTTTATTTCAAATTTGGGCTTGTAAAATTTTATAAATATTATATATATATTTTATTTTATTTATTCATAAAAAAATGTTATTTATAATCTACTTTGTTAATATATTTTTAGTTAGTTTATAGTTTTCAATGTTTATATATGTTATTTCAAATTTGGGCTTGTAAAATTTATAAATATTTTATTTTGTATTAAGATCCGAAGTTACAATTATATTGTTATAGTTTTTCAAATTCGAAGTTGACAATTTACTTTGTAAATATTTAGTTTTGTATTCAGTTTGACTGTATCGTTTAATCTTATTAAATTAACATAATAAACGTTGATATTTCAAAAAAAAATATTTGGACTCATGTGAATTTTACCTTTTTATGAAAATTTCTATTCATTTAACAATTTTCAAGTTTAGCTTATCACACAGGTAAGTGAAAATATATTGATCACATTTTTAAACATCGTATAGTTATAAAAAGACGAAAGAACTGACTAAAATCAAAATCGAAAAAACCAACTTTGCGTAATTTGATTTGGTTTTTAGATTTAATAAACCGACATAATTGGTTTAGATTTTTTTAATGAAAAACCAAATTAAACCGATCTATTTACCCCCCTAAACAAAAAAAGTATTGAAACAGTCATTGAAATTAAAAAGGCCACTTTCTTCCTACCCCCACTTCTCCAAATTGTTTTCTTTTTCCATTCTTTATGTTATTATGCATCATTTAACTCTGACTTAATTTGACTTTACATATTATTTAAGTAATCAGACATTTTATTGTTAAAATAACCCTATAATTTTGCTTTTAAAATTTAGATTTGACAATTACTCTGTCTCTATCAATTTATATGACTTAACTCATTTTAATACAATGTTTAAGAAAGAATTTTTTTAAAAAAAAACTATGATTTAAAATAAATCATAAATGTTTAAAGGTAAATTGAGTATTTTAAAGTAATATATTATTTGTTTTTAGACTGATTCAAAATATAAGTCATATAAATCGGACCAGAAAAAATAATATTTAAATAGTTATTTAAAAGAGAATTTAACTTTTAGTATAACATCAAGAAAGATGAACAGAAGTAGCAAGGCTACTAGCGAGTATATATTAAGATGCTAGGGTTAGGTTTAACTTCAGAATACAAGAGAGAGTCGATCAAAATTTTCAATAAAGTCATCTCCCCATAATAATTTTCATTCTTTTTTTTAGGGGCTTTTAATAATTTGAAAAATGATGAAAAAGAGACAAGTTGTGGTGAGAAGGATCAGCAGTGGATCATCGACGATTAGGAACATACGATACGTTGAGTGTCAACGGAACCATGCGGCAAATATCGGAGGCTACGCCGTCGACGGCTGCCGTGAATTCATGGCAACCGGAGATGATGGAACCGCCGCCCTTACTTGTGCAGCATGTGGATGTCACCGGAATTTTCACCGGAGAGAAGTTGATGGCGGCGAAGTTGTTTCTGAGTCCTCTTAGATCATATGATTCGTCCAAGAAAATATTAATTAAATTAAAGGTGAGTTTTAAATTTATGTATCAGATAAGTTGATTATAGTTTTATAATTTCATTGTGGTTTGTGCTTGAATATTTTTGTGTATAATTTGATGTACAAAATTGATGAATTCCAGCTAAATAAGAATTTTTCTTGTAACTCAAACAAGATATATATATATATATATATAAATTATTACCCATCAGAAGATTTTAATTTTAAATAGTACTATTTGATTTTTGTTTTTATTTTTTTGCTTGTTAAATAGTAATGATCTTTAATGTTTCAATAGTTCAATCTGAAAGTGCATAAGACTGATGAAATTTTGTCTACATTATCTTAACTTCAACTTGGAATAAAAGTCTTGTTTGAGAAATACTTAAAGTGAAATAATTTGACAAATACCTTCTAATCTATTGAAATTGATCAGGTCTAATACAAATTCCAACATCAGCTATTCGTTTTTTCAAATTCAATAAAATATTTTCTAATCGTGCCAAAGTTGCATATACATTTGACTAAATCAGAGTCTTCTTAAATTTGGGAAGAAAAAACCCTTGGCAATTCAAGAAAGTAGGATTATGATTTTGTTTTAAAGAATATTTAAGAAGAGTTATGGCATAACTGATAAAGTTATTAACATGTGATTAAAATAATCTTAGTGTTTCGATATTTTTCAAAAATCTCACGCATAACATAAGCTTAATTAGTGCACCGGACTATTGATAAAGAATAGTGATGAAGAAACTTCATCTGTATGACTTCCATGGTGTGCAAGACAGATAATATGTCCCCTTTATAAAGTAGCAACAGATAATTTCCAGTTCAGCCAGGCATTATTATAGAGTTGAGTTTTTTTGGAGCTTTTGGTACCCCAAGGAACCAATAGACAGATAAGAGTATATATATATATAAAAAAGAATAATACAGTCCTTTTGTCATATTTTATTTCTCCATTGAACTCTCTGGCAGACAATAGGAGGAACACAAATTTTAATCAAGTTGCATCATCTCAGCTTTGCAAGAATTTTATATTAACTCTTCTAGGCCCACATATCTACTCATGTTGTCTTGCTATAATGCAGTCTTCCTTGTAATTAATTATAAAGCTGACTCTAAAGTCTGTATAGCTTCTAATAAAATAATAATGTTGCTCAAGTGATCCTCATGATCTTCAAACTTTATATTAGAAAAAAAAATAGGAGAAAGCAAAAGTTAAAAGAATTAGTAGAATATTTCAAGTAATTCTACATAAAATCATGGTGGCAGATCCATTCACTTAATTTATTTGCTGACTTTATTATGACTCCATTATTAGTCATCAAATGAAGAGCGCGATGAGTAGAAAGAAAAGACCACTCTATTAATTTGGTGTTTAATTTGGCGCAAAATTATGAATTTAAATTTTGTTGCAGACAAAAGTATCCAATACTTTAATCTAAATAAATAGTGGACAAATTTATTATTCATCTAATTTTGAATAGTACGCGAAACAAAGAGCATGTCGTCGTTGTCATTTGTCAAGGCTCTTAACATGTGTGCACGTGCAATGTGAATTATGAAGATTTGAACTCTGACAAATTAGTTGGGTAGAGTAATAGAAATGGAGATTTTTAGTCATTAAAACTTCCCCACACTGAAATCATCTAAATCTTGGTTATTAAAATAAAATAAAATCTTGACGATTTTCCTTGTCACTTTAAAGCGATTTCTTTTTGGTTATATTATATTATATTATATTATAAAAATTGGATTTCCCTTTTCTTTTTGGTGTCATATCTAACTTTTAGGTTCTAGTCGAGGTGTAGAAAATGGGCAATGCACAAAAGAATGACATGGAAATCACTCGATTTTTGTTTTATAAAAAAAAAAAGTGATGTAGTTGAGAATGACTCCATGTTCTTGCAATGTGTGTTTGCGTCTAATTATATAAATTTACTATAGTTAATTAAGTGAGACTGTATGTTAATTAACCATGATTAAATATGAAAAGTTTATGTGTAAATTAACATATTTAATGTATCTATTGATTTAAATTATATAATTGATGCAGATTATTATCTCTCTTTAGAGCAGTAGTCCCCAACATATTGTCACAAATTGGTCCTCTTGCAGTCCTACACTGAAAGTACATATACAATATAATTCCTTCGTCAAAAAGGACTTGGGATTTGATATGACAAGAAAAGGAAAAAACTTTACACCATGTTTTACTGTATCCTAACAATGGAAACCTTGTCTTGTTCTTCTAATAAATCTTTAAGAAAAAGTTAGTGATGATTTGGTTAGCGTTTACCCAATAAACATTACTGAAAAATTACTCTTTTTCATTGAATACTTTTTTCATATTCAATGATCATTTTTAATATTTTAATGAGAATCTATTTTCAATCATTCTTGCGTCTTTTCCCCTCATTGATTTTTTAAAAATGGATGAAAAAAACATTTTATCTTATAAACACAGTACCACTTATTCAATTGGATAGACCTAAAAAAATTTCCATGTAATTTACACTTTTCCAGTAGTGAATGCAATAAATCGCACCTATTTTAAATAAAAGAAGTCACAAGTTTAATTAAAAAGAACCATCTGAATTTTTCATTTTATAAGCTGATTTATTCTCTATCATAGAATGTTGTAATAGATTTTGATGAACAGAAACTTTTTAAGATTTACGTAGGAATTAAAGCTACCATTCAATAAAGTTACCAACAATTATCTTTTAACTAGCCTAATTAATTTACCTTTTTGTCTACGAACTCAATCCCTTGTCTCAACATTTGCAGGAAGAATAGAACTTCCATATAGATGCTATTGTGGTGATAGGTACACTCAAGATATCATATATGAGTTTAATGAACGTTCTGGATATTTAATATGTTGTCATTTCAAAAGCCATTTACATCTGAATTCAATTTTATTTTACGATTCATATTAGTTTTCTCCAAACACAATTTTAGTTGTGTTTTATGTGTACTTGACTCCAACTCATTCTCATTAACTCCTTCCTTATTTCATTGCAACCACTACCCCAGGCATATTTTCAATATAGTGAGGTTGTGCTCGAAGATATTATACGTACTTTTTGATCAGGATTATAAATTTTACCCAATATTTTTCACCATCAATCTCAGTAACTTAGCAAACCTAAATTTCTATTGAGGATCAAAGTAGAGAAAATATACAGTCATAGATAAAATGACATTATATACGACTCCAATATTTATTAAACTCCCATAACATCAAAGTGAACATTTTAGCCATCACGAAATTAGCAATATTTTAATTCTCCGTATTTAGGAAGACGCAAATTTGTTGTGGGTATTTACATCCCATAAACAATGTCATTACGTCATAAAATAACTTCATAATATCTCAACCTTTTTTTCATTCGTTTCGACTGATATGTTCTACACTTTTTTATCAGTGTCAATCAATTTATATTGAAAATGTAATGAAAATAGGATTGCTGATAATAAATAACTTTCAAACATTTGATAGGTGAACTTTCACAGAGTAGTCATACTTTGACATCGTCTTTTTTTTTTTTTTTTTAAATAAAATAAAAATGATGAACAAGATTTCTGATGAACTCTGCAAATTTTAATATTCCTAGTTTTGATTCACCTATGTAGTATCATGCTTTTGAATCTATTTATGGCATGTCGATTATCCTAAGAACCATAAATAGTTGATAAATAGCTAATTTTAAATGAATGGAATCTAATTATCATGTAAATATACCTTATATTACTATAAACAAAACTTAAATCTTATCAAAATGTAGTCACCATACATAATAAAATCATATTTTATTCTTTAATATAACATCAATATAACATAATATTATAAAGCAATGAAAAACATAATATCAATGGTCGTTGATTATTTGTGTTTTTATATTTTTTCAGCAATATAACTAAACTTTTACCATACTAGTTATGGACAAAAAATTGTGGCAGTTCGCGTCTGCGGCGTTTTAGTCTGACAGTTTTTGCGGTTTACTGATCCTCCTAGCGTGTCTGGATCATAAACTTGTTGATGGAATGAAACAAAGTTTTGAAATAAAATTATGTTTTTTTCTAGGCATTGATGATAGAACTTTTATTTTAGGGAAGAAAGTGACTGTCTTTTAGGCGGAGTAGAAAGTGATGTAGGAAAGTTTGTATGGTGAAATTTTTGTTAATTATTCATATGAAATTATAGTACATTCATAAAAGAAAAAGGAAAGCAACCAGAATTGAACATTAACAAAGTAACAAAGCATTTTGGTAGACACATTGTTTGGTTCTTACTATGTTTCTTCTCGCTATAGTTTCCTCCCATTCAATGTGTTTTTTATTTTCTCAAGTTTAAAACTAATTTTTAGTTAAAAAAAAAAACTTTTTCTAGTTGCTTAATTGTACTTGGTCAAAATGGACTCGTCCATCTGGAGAAATTTTAATTCAATAAGATTAATCTTTATCATCTGAATTTTGGTATATAATAAATATTCTTCAGAATTATGTATTATTTCATATACTATAGTATAGTATTTGACTAGACTATTTAGCAAAGACACATTTGTTTTGCATAGGCTTGAGCCCAATGATTTTAGTTTTATGGGCTGTATATCTCAGAAGTCATCGGGCCTGGTCCCTTCATCGGGAAAATGGGCTTTTCCCTGCCATAGGCTTACTTGTGTCTCTACAGCCCTCTATTTATGGGCTTAGCCCAAAAGTTTGCAATTGGGTTCTCAGTTTTGTGGACTTATATATTGAAGTTGATCTCTGTTTCAAAATCAAACGTGTGGTCTAATATTAAATTCAATTTTAAGCTTCAAATAATGCTGCTTTAGAACTTCAGACCACTGACCTATAATATTGCAAAAGGGCTATTGGGAATTTTCGCATATAAACACTCAAAATAATTTAATTAGATTTTATAGCTATAATTTGCTAATTAAGTTTCGTAATTACATGTTAGGAGAGGAGAGAGGCGAGTGAGAATGGGAGATGGAGGAGAGAGGTGAGCGAGATTGGGAGAGGGAGGAGAGATGCGAGTGAGAGAGCAATAATTTGTATAATCCGCATCTCGTTTGTATAGTTCATGACTTGTATAATTCGCGTGTATTTGTATAATTGAGTGATATAAATTTCGGAATTATACAAATATGATAAAACTAGTTATAACGAATTTATACAAACATAAACATTCGAACTTTAAACAGTTATACAAATTACATTATATCAATTATATTATACAAAATCCAAAAACTATATTTTTATATAAACTTTAAAAAGTTATACAAAAAAGATTGAATGTATAAGTTGATAAAACTGGAAAATCAAAGGAAATCACCGTCATATATAAATACAAACTGTCATATACAAATACAAATCAAAGAAGAATTGTTAGTTGCAAATTATACAAACATAACAAATTATATAAACGTGACTAATTATACAAACTCGAACCCAGCACACATAATCACTGTTATTATTAATCGTAAGTGATAATTACAACAAATTATAACTATGATAACTAATTAATTAGTATAAATTTACTTAACCACCTAATTTTCTCAAGTTATAAATACAATGTCACAAAAGTAGTCATTTGTACAGCACCAAAATTGGCGACCACATAATATAAAAACAAAAAAGCTAAATTATTTGTTAAAGTACGACTTATACTTGGTGAACTATCAAGTTCCATATCCGATACTTTTCATATTAGATGGAAACCGTATTAAAAATATTTATTTTATATTACTTGATCACTTTTTAAATTAGGATGAAACTAATAAAAAAAATTCTATTTTACCCCTATATTTAATATGGCCTTTGACAGTTTAAACAAAATTTGAAGACCCAAGTTTTGTTTTTTTCCAAGAGGCTAATTAATATGAACAAAGAGCAAAATAGTAAAGGTGATCAATCTAGTAATGATGATTTCTTAATTACCGTATAAAATAAAAAGTGCCCATCTAATATGAGATAGAGGGAGTATCAAATACTATCTCCGATTTGATTTATTTATTTGATTTTAATTTGACATTAAATTTAAGAAAGTAAAGGAGAATTTTTGAATTTTATGATCCTAAATTAAAGATATATGAAATATACCAAATTTTATGTTAACTTGTGATCTTATATATATGCCACGTGGAAAATTAAAATTTAAGCGTTATCCAAAAAGAAAAAAAAAACATTTTATTAAATGGACTATAAAAGAAAAATTAAAACGGCGGGACTAAAATAGATCTGAATTATGGACTCCAATTTTTAAAAATATAACAAATTAACACCAAAATTTTCAAGAGTTGAACTCATTAAAACTTCAATGTTAGATCAGTTTCTGGATTTCGTTCAACAGCAAAATTAGAAATTTCATTTTCAAATTTAATAAATATGATACAAAGTAACATTTGGCTTTGCTTGACATATATTTTTTTCCTGTCCAACTGATCACCTTTTTCTGACTATTTGCCCGCCAAAATATTGGTATAGTTTGCACTTCCACTTAGCTCTAATTTTGTAATGATGTTTGATTAGACATATAATTAAAGAATAAAAGAAATTGGTGAAATTTGTGATTTATAAGTATGATCATACATCTATCTTATTAACGATAAAACAAGAAATTTAAAATTGAAATTACTACTACAAAATATTTAATTATATTGTTTCTTTCTTTCACAAACTTATGCAAAACTACCGTATAAATTAGGGAGAGGGAGTCAAATTATTTAAATACTACATATTTTATGGAGAAGAAAACAAAAGCATTTTTTTAATAAAAAAAAAGTAGCAGTAAAACTAAGCAATGGACCATAATTCAGAAAATTAAAGATGGCACATGAGGGAATAGTAAACGCAGCGCCTAGAAAAGCATAATTAAGGAAGGTTATGATCGAGTAATAATTATTATTTTTTTTAACTAGAGTTCTATTTCAGATGTGGGTATGTGTTGGAGTAACTTTAAGAGAACATTTTACCTTTGAAATAAAAATTTTTAATATGAATTTAAATTAATCGATGGCAAAAAAATCTTAGGAAAGCAGAAGTATTAATGTCAGAGATGGAGAGGTCTGCAATTTAATCCCATGTTGCTGTAAATAAAACTGTACATCTGGTAAGTGCACATGTTCTTGTTTTCATATCACTGTGTGGTACCGACCACAGTCGCCTGCCTTTTCAAATAAATCAATCATTTTACCACTGCCACCACATGAGCCATGCTCATTATTTTCTAAAAAAAGTACATATATTTTACTAATTAAAATGTCATTATTTTTTGGATGACTATATAACTATATTATTAAGTGTAACATAAGCATAATAAATTACGTAAAAGTGTTTATACATGCTACAGCTTTTTAGTCTGGTGCTAGTGAATAATTGCATCAAAGGCTGGCTGGCTCTCTTTGTGTCTTTATTCAATTTCACATTAACATAATGAAGCTTTTAAGATTAAATATATTACTAGTTGCTAAAATTATACCTGTCCCAAATCAATTCCAAACAAGTTGTAATTTGTAATATCGTTCTCCAATCTAAAGGACTTCTATTTCTGATAATATATTTCCATTATCACAATTTTTGCGTAAGTATTTGACATATAGTTTTTTAAGATTAGCATATCTTTTGAATTGAGTAAAATTGGAATAAAAGGGGTATAATTAAAGATTTTATAATTCATTATTCTTACCTGTTCATCAAACAACATTAAATTCAAATTGCAGTGCGATGCATTTCCAACTGAATTTCAGCGTTCTAAAAAAAAGGGAAAAGGAAAAAAATAAAAAAACAAAGAAAAGCAAAGTGGTCAAGGAAAAGTGTATATTAAAATTTAAAGGTTGCGAGTCTTATATGTATAGTCAATTTATAGCAAATATCTTTTACACTGTACAGTTCAAGTTGACGGTTTAAAGAACTTATGAACGATAATAATGGTCAATTTTTTTTATTCAGAGATAAGGGTCTGAAAAATATCTCAACTTTGGCTGAATTTGTTGTTACGATACTAAACTTTCATGAGGACCTATTACCCCCTAGACTTTTTAATACCGTATTTTTTATCCCCTAAACTATTTAATATTATATTTTAAAGATATATATGTGCCTACGTGGACACATTACTATTTATAATTATGCAATATTTTTTATATCCATGTGGGCACATATATATGTTTAAAATACGATATTAAATAGTTTAGGGGGTAATAGGTCCTCATAAAAATTTGGTATCGTAACAACAAATTCAGTCAAAGTTGAAGTATTTTTCAGATTATTATCCCTTTTTTTTTTAATTATAACACTTTATTATTAATCAAACTGGTAACTAAGTTGCATGTTAAGATACACAAGTCTAATTTTTATACCATCAATACATATAATTTAAATCTACTATTACATTCCATTATGTGACATAATTCGACTAAAAAAGAAATAAAGATTTTTAAAATTTATTATTTAAAACATGTCATAACAATTATTATATGGTTATAAAAAAAAAATTATTAAGAAAAAAATGAAAAATATAAGGTGAAATAATTTAAAGTTTAAAAAGTATATCATTCCTTTTTAAATTAAATAAAAAAGAAAATTCTGTCCCACAAACTGAAATAAAGAGCCTATTATATACATAATATTGTTGCAAATGAATTGAGTGTTAAAAAGCATGGTATTACTGGTGACTTAAAAAGAAGTGATAAAAAGTGTTTTTCTCTCTTAAAAGGAAATGCAATGGGCAACTAGTTAGGGGAATGGAAAGGCATAATAAACGTATTCTTTAATTTGTATTTTTCATTTTTCAATTGAGATGTATACAAGTAAATATTTAAATTTATATAAAGTTAAACAAGTTGTTAGATATCATCTATGAGGCAATTTGTGTGTATTATATCACGTAGAATACGTATATTTACTTATTTAATTTTATAGAAGTTTAAGTATTAACTTATATATAATCAAAATTTGGAAACAAGATGACGATAGATCAAAATTAAGTTAAATGACATATTTATATATAATGCAGAATGAAAAATAGAGATGCATGTGGAGGTAGTAATAATTGATTACAGCGCACAGTGCGGAAATAATGTTTCCTCACCTCACCTCATCTTTGTTTTATCTTTTGCTCATGGTGATCACATGCTCTGCCCCCTCTTTTATTTTTCCTCTCTACAACTTACATATCCCATTCAATTCAATTATGGACCTAGATCACCTTCTTTTTTCTTTTCTTTATTTGTTTCATTTCACATCTTCATTTTCCCAAATCCAATCCATGCTTTCTTTAATTCATCATCTTCATGATAAGACCACTTCCTTTCAACCCATGTGATTTTCTGTCTTTCTATCAAAAAGCAAAGCCTCATATATACAAAATCGAATTCAGAATTTGAAATTTCAAAAAATAAATTTTAATGACAAAAAAATTGAATTATATTGAACTCATAAGATAAAATGAGCGAATACATAATTTAGAGCTAATAAGAAGATCATTTATATGATTGAACTATTATATGTTTTCATTTTTAACTCGATCTAGATCCACCTCTCCTCTGTTGCTGTCAAAATGAATAAATGCTATATTTATTTATTTATTCCAATTGTAATATTTTAAGGCAATAATTCTCATCCATTCTTTGATTTCTCTTTTCTCTTGCATGTGCTTGGACTGCTGTCTGGATTCTGTAACTACCATCCCATATGGGAGTGCTATATTTTTATGCACCGGCACTTTCAAATTTATTTATTACTATTCCTTCATTAACCTTGCCTCAAATATATGTGGTTTCTACGTTTAATTAAAGCATCAAATCAACACCTATATATATAAAAGAGAAAATAAATACTACACTAACATCTTTACCTTCTAATAATCTTTTTTAATTATAAAAAAAAAAAAAAAAGAAAAAAGACACTGCTGTAAACATACACTATTGGAATTAAGAACACAATTGATACGGACGATTGATAGATCAATGAAGTAGGATGAAAGCAAAATTAGAGGTGAGATCCCATAAGAGGGGAAATGCATATAGTGTGTCATTTCTAAAATTTATTTCTATCTTCACAGAGTTACTCAATATTTATACTAATAAAAATTACTAATATACTACTTGACGAAATAGTCGAAGTGCACTTAAATTGATGCGGCCACTACTGTTATAAGAGAAGCATTTGGCTCACTTTTAGTGTAAAAGACCAACTTGTTGGAGGGATACAATCTTACAAATTGCAAGGCACATATTAGTAAAGCAGGGGATATGACAGTTTTTTATTTTAAAGTTTTTTTAGTTTCTCATTTAATGTTTGGTATTTATATAAAACTCAATTAAATCCTTGTTGAAAGGAAAAACACTTTTTAATAAGGATGAATCTGTATTTAAAGAGACACAAATTTAAACTCTAATTGAAAATGAAGAAGTCCTAACCACTCCGTCAAATTTTCTGTTATTGGGAGATATGACAGTTATTGACCCACAAGTGTGGTTTGAAGCTCAATGCTTGGAAAGAGTTAAAAGTCCATGTAGTAAACAAAAACAGAACACATCGACATAAAGTGAGAAATGTCCCCATTAAAGGGCATAATAGGAAGACTGCTCTAAATTCAGATCGAATCTTTTACTAAAATGATAAATTGATCCCATCAACCCCAAAGGGGTCTATTTATAGTGCAAACTCCTCAACACTTTTTATCACACTTCACAAAGAAAACTTCTCTTTTCTTTTGCTTTCTGTCAAGCAAAATCAGCAATGGCGAAGCTTGTTTCATTTTTCCTTTTGGCCCTTATTGCCATTTCCATGGTTGCAACCACTGCTCTAGCTGCTGATGCCCAGTACCACCTTGATCGTGTAAGTTTATTTTTTCTCAATTATTTGGGGAAATGGGGAACGAATTATAATGTGAAGAATCGAAACTCTCACTTGTTAAAAATAGTCAATCAACTGAGTTACTAAGATTCTCTGGACTCTCTTTCTTTTATTCTCACAAATTTGCTTATTATTTCAGTCAAGGTATGGTCCAGGGAGCTTGAAGCCAACACGTAAGTTTTTTCTGTCGTATCTTTACATTTATTTAACAAAATAAAGAACTCAATTTGAGCCTAAGATTATTAAAATATTGAGATGATTAGTGTTAGGAATCTTTGTCTGGGTGGAATAATTACAATTTGTTCTCAGAATAAACAAACTCAGCAACTCCTTAATACTGTTAACAGATGCTTAACTACGGTTATTAATTAAGTGATTAATAGCCTCCTATTGAGTTAAATGCTCGAGTACTCAACACTTAAATATTATGGATAGCGGTAAGGAAAACTGTGGATTTCTCCTATTCCACTATCTTACTTATAATGTTTTTTTTTTTTTTTTTTATAAATCTCTTAATAAAAGATTAATTAAAAAAGCAATTTTACTAAATTATCGTTTTTTACATTTTTATGAAACCATTTTTACATTTTATAAATATGCTCGAATTCCAGAAAATAGCTCTGTTTCCTTACAAATTTGTCAAATTTAACCAATTTCGAGAACCACCTGTGCCTATGCTCTGACCATATTTGACCGGTCAATTTTAACATTGTTACCGTAATTTAGTTTATTATTTGATTTGACATAAAATTTATAAAAGATGACTTTTAAAATTTGTGTTCTAAAATATTCCAATTTAGTAAATTATGATTATAAATTATTCTACTAAGGTAATTTAAAATTAATATTTTTTGATGCGTACTAAAAAGAAAGTGTGTCCCGTAAGTTGGGACAAGGGAATAACAAGTTACTAATAAAACATTGTTGAACAACAGAATGCCTGCCACAATGTACAAGAAGATGTAGCAAGACACAGTACCACAAGCCATGCATGTTCTTTTGCCAGAAATGCTGCAAGACATGCCTATGTGTTCCTCCTGGTTTCTATGGAAACAAAGGTGTTTGCCCTTGCTACAACAACTGGAAGACCAAAGAAGGAGGACCAAAATGCCCTTAATTATTTAACCACATTGCTACTCTAATTTGTCACCTCAAAGTTTAATTGATATTGTTGTTTGTTGGTCTTCTTGATCCTATTATTATTATTTTGTCTGAATTAAGAGGTCATTAGTTGTATGACCTTTTTTACTTTTGTGTATGTATTGGCTCCTTTGGGCAGAATACTTTTGTATTGCCCGATATGAGAGCTGTTTGACCAATTCTTCTGTTGGTCTATTGTTATGTTACTCTTTTCTAATATAACAAAATCTTGTCCAGATTCGTCTTTTGGTTTATTGTCATGTTTTTCTCTTTAACCTTCCTGCTAATTACAAAAGCATCATCAAAGAATGTTTTTTTTTTCTTCCTTCTTTATTGGGAAATCGCCATGTACAATGTGTACCTGCAGCAAATATTCAACATCTTGAATCCATTGCTACTATACGACCATAGTCGGTCTATATTGTGTTTATTCAACTATATTGGTAAATTTTTTTTACAAGTTTCCCTCTTTTAAGTTTCGTCTAAACTTTAGTACGAAAGACCGGTCATTTGTTGGGCCATTTGCTGGTAAACTTTGGGGGGTGAAAACGGAAAAAAAAAAGTATTTTGAAAATTGTAGTGTAAAATAAATTAGTTGCCTTAATTTCAATTTATTTGATATAATTAAAGAAGGTAGTGCTCAATGAATTGAAGAATACATGTCATTTCCTTTTTACAATTACTCAGTGGGTTGTCCAAAACCCAAAAGTGAGATCATGATCGTGTTGTTTTGGAGATTGAAAATTAAAAAATATAAAAATACTGAACATAACAGACACAACCGACCCTTCGTAAAAATACTCCCTCTCTTTTTATTTTTAAAAATGATCTAATTTAATTTAATATTGAGTTAAAAAAATAAAATAGATTTTCTAAAATTTGGTAGTCCTAAATTAAAATTATATCAAAATGATGTTTAATTTTATGGTCTTTAATATGCTATTTGAAAAAACTAATATTAACATGTTGCCAAAAAAGGAAAAAAATCACATAATATTAAAAGACACTTTTTTTTTAAAACGAAAAATTAATAATTTTGACAGCAAAATCACTACTAGTTTCAATTTAACAAGACTATGACATTGAACCTAGACCCATTAATTTCCTAATCCTATATCAAAATTTAAATTTCCAAATCACATACAAGAAAAGGAATTCCTAAACCTATTCAAATTAGGAATTACTAACGCGCACACAATTATTTGTGTTTATATTTTTTCATTATTGCAATATAACTAAACCTTTATCATACTAGTTATGGACGGCAATTTGTGGTAGTTCAGATGATAGAACTTGCATTTTTGGAAAGAAAGTGACTGCCTTTTAGGCGGAGTAGAAAGTGATGTAGGAAAGTTTGGATAATAAAATATTAGTGAATTATTTATATGAAATTGTAGTACATTTATAATAAAAGAAAAAGGAAAGCAATCAAAATTGAACATAAGACCATTTTGATAGGCACATTGTTTGGTTCTTATTATGATTCTTGTTGCTATAGTTTCCTCACATTCAATGTGTTTTTTATTTCTCGAGTTAAAACTAATTTTTAGTAAAAAGAACTTTTTCTAGTTGCTTAGTTGTACTTGGTCAAAAAGGACTCGTCCATCTGGAGAAATTTTAATTCAATAAGATTAATCTTTATCATCTGAATTTTGGTATATTATAATAAATATTCTTCATAATTATGTAGTATTTCATATATTATAGTATAGTATTTGACTAGAGTAATTAGTAAAGACACATATGTTTTGTCATGCTTGCTCTGCATAGGCTTGAGCCCAATGATTTTAGTTTTATGGGCTGTAGATCTCAGAAGTCATCGGGCCTGGTCCATTCATCGGGAAAATGGGCTTTTCCCTGCCATAGGCTTACTCATGGCTCTACAGCCCTCTTTTTATGGGCTTAGCCCAATAAAAGTTTGCAATTGGGTTCCCAGTTTTGTGGACTTATATTTGGATGTTGGTCTATTTTTCTAAATCAAACGTGTGGTCTAATATTAAATTCAATTTTAAGCTTCAAATAATGTTACTTCAGACTACTGACCTAATATTGCAATTGGGCCAAGTTATAAATACAATGTCACAAAAGTAACCATATGTGCAGCACCCAAAATTGGCGACTACATAATATAAAAACAAAAAAGCGAAATTATTTGTTAAAGTACGACTAATACTTGGTGAACTATCAAGTTCCATATTCGATTCTTACCATATCAGATGGAGATCGCATTAAAAATATTTATTCCATATCCGATACTTTCCATGTTAGATAGACATTGTATTAAAAATACGGAAAATAGTCAAAATTGCTTTTGAACTATGCTAAATAGATCACTTATATACTTCGTTACATTTTGGGATAAAAAATACCCCTGCAGTTATCCCAATAGACCACAAATACCCTCAAGATTTAACACCTCAAATTTTTAGTGACATGGCAAGTCACGTGGTACTAATCCTTCTACCTAAGTGTTGCCAACTAGGATTCACTACAAAAGAACGAGACCTTTAGTGGCGGCAATAGTCGCCACAAATTCCCGAAATATTGCCACTAAAGATTATGAGTGATTTTTAGTGGCGACGAAGGTTGCAACTATCATTTGCTAGTAAAACCTATTTTTTCAACAAAATAATATGATAATTAATTTTCAGTTGCAACCTAATATTCTAAAATAAATAACTTGGACTATTAACATTAAAAACATCCAATATTATTATGAAAATCATCAAAATTACTTCTTGATTCATATCTCCTACAAAATAATGCATCATCGTACATTTTATACATTTACATATGATATAAAAATAAAACATATAGTATCTTCAAACTCCTCCTTAATCGATATCATTTTTGGTTTTTTAAAAACAATGAAGAATAAACACAAAAATCATAATTTATTGTTAAAAAACCGTTAGTGACGACTTTCTTGGATTTTGTAGCGCCTGCTGTTGCCGTTAAAGGCCTGGTCCTTTTGTAGTGAATTCTAGTTTGCAACGCTTAGGTGGAAGGATTAGTCCCACGTGGCTTGCCATGTCACTAAAAAATTAGGGTGTTAACTCTTGAGGGTATTTGTGGTCTCTTAGGATAACGGCAGATGCATTTTTTATCCCAAAATGTAACGAAGGATATAAGTGGTCTATTTCGCATAGTTCAGGGGCAATTTTGACCATTTTTTGTTAAAAATATTTGTTTAATATTACTTGATCACTTATTAAATTAGGATAAAATAATTACCTCTACATTTAATATGACCTTTGAAAGTTAAAACAAACTTTGAAGATCCAAAATTTTCTTTTTTCAGAGGCAAATTCATATTATATTCATCCACTTTTAATTGTCATGATTACCTTTCCTTAGACTCAAACGGTAAGTATCTTGACTAACATTTTACGATTTTTTTTTTTATCATATTGACATGCAAAAAATTGCAATATATATTATTTTTTGTATAGTTTTTTGTTTAAAATATCGAATTAATGTAATCTAATTTCACTTTGAAAATTAGTCTAATTGACTTTCAAAAAGCGCAACATGACAATTAAAAGTGGACAGATGAAATATAAAGAAAGGGCAAAATAGTAAAGTTGATCTATTAATGAGTGATTTCTTAATTACCATATAAAATAGAAACTGCCCATCTATTAGGGCATAGGGAGTATCAAATTCTGTCTTCGATTTGATTTATTTGTTAGATTTTAACTTGATATGAAATTTAAGAAAATAAAGAAGAACTTTTGAATTTTATAGTCTTAAATTAAAGATAACATATACTATATCAAAATCCATGTTAATTGTGATCATATATATATATATCAAGTGGAAAATTAAGATTAAGGATTTATTAAAAAAAGACTTGCTCTTTCAAGGAAAAATTGTATGAAATAACAAACTATTAATTCAAATTAAATGTTATAGCCATAGTTTCTTTTATTTGTAATTCGCAGCAAACATTCTATGTTTTTTGCCATCCCATTTGTATACTGAAATATACAAATGCATGACCCATTTGTATACTGAAATATACAAATGCAGGACCCATTTGTATACCGAAATATACAAATGCATGACCCATTTGTATATCAAAATATACAGACAGACTTTATGTTTGTTACGGAGCATAATTATACAAATTATAACTATAACATACAAATATAATTTTTATGTTTGCTATATGTGAAAATTGCTCTTTTATTAAATGGACTATAAAAGAAAATTAAAACGGGGGGACTAATAGATCTGAATTGTGGACTCCAATTTTAAAAATTATAACAAATTCAACACTAAAATTTTCAAGAGTTGAACTCATTAAAACTTCATTGTTAGATCAGTTTCTGTATGTGGTTCAACGTCAAAATTAGAAATTTCATTTAAAGTTTTCAAATTTCAAGAACCACCTATGCTTTGCTCTGCTATATTTGACGGGTCAATTTTAATATTATTATTGTAATTTTAATATCATTTGACTTGACGTAAAATTTATAAAATTATTTTTTAAAAATGTTTATGATCAATTGTGTGGTTATAAGTTACCTTATTAAGGTAATTTAAAATTATTGGAAAGGTAATATTTTTTTGACGGCGTACTCCAAAAGAAAAGGCTTGCCAGTACTATTTTTTTTTTTTCTAAAATAATAATTTACTATAAGTAAGAAACTCCACACAAATAATACCCAACACACACTATTATCAAAGGCCACAACTCTCTCACCTTTCATTCAAATTTTCTTTGTAAATCGTTCCTTTTTGTGCAATGGAATAAAGCGTAGAGTACCAAAAGAAGAGTTGGATTGCTCTAAAAAAGAGCATCAATGGACTGCTCAATAAAATCAATAAAGCCAACATAAAATACATCATTCCCGAATTATTTGGGGAGAATTTAATCCGTGGTAGGGGCTTGTTTTGCAGAACAATTATGAAATCACAATTGAATTGTCCTATTTTCACCGATGTTTTTGCAGCATTGGTTGCTGTTATTAACACGAAATTCCCACAAATTGGTGAACTTTTGTGTAAGAGGATCATTCTGTAATTGCAAAGAGCTTATTCTAACACTAATAATAAACCTCAGATGTTAGCAACTGTAAAGTTTATTGCTCATCTTGTTAATCAGCAAGTTGTTCATGAACTTATAGCTTTGGAATTAGTTACACTTTTACTCGATAAACCTACCGATGATAGTGTTGATGTTGCTGTTGATTTCGTTAAGGAATGTGGTTCAATGTTTCAGGATCTGTGTCCCTTAGGCAGTGGCGGATCCAGGATTTAGAGTCCGTGGGTGCCAAATAGACTTATCGATTAATATGCCAACTTTTTTCCAAATAGATACAAATGAATTCGAACCCGCAACATTAGCCATCTAAAGTTGCCCTCCTACCGTGACACACAAGCCAATTTTGTTCACTGAATGACATGCTTTATATTTATATAAATATATATATATATATATATATACATAGGTATATATAGAGTTTCCGTCGAAGTTCGGGAGTGGCGTGGCACCCCACTGGCCTTCATAGATCCGCCCATGCCCTTAGGGTTGCACGGTGTTTTTGAGCGATTTCGAGGAATACTTCATGAAGGAGAAGTAGATAAGAGGGTTCAGTTCTTAATTGAAGACCTTTTTGCATTGCGAAAACACAAGTTTCAGCCAGCTGTTCCTCCGGAACTTGACCTTGTTGAGGAGGAAGATCAATTAACACATAAAATCTCCTCTTGGAGACAAGGTAGACCCGCAACTTGAATTAGATGTTTTCATGCCAGATCTTAAATTTGTCCAAAATGAAAATAAGTATGAAGAATTACAAAAGAGGATTCTAGGAGGTGGTGATCAGGATGAAGAATCTGAGGATGATGATGAATCAGATGACGAGGACGAGCAAGAGATGAAAATTGAAGATGAGACAGAGACAAACTTGATCAATCTTCGAAGGACGATTTACTTAACTATTATGTCAAGTGCTGATTTTGAAGAAGCAGGGCATAAGCTGTTGAAAATCAGACTAGAGCCAGGTCAGGAGATGGAGTTATTAGAATGTTGTAGTCAGGAGAAGACTTTTCTCCATTACTATGCACTTTTGGGGCAGCGGTCATGTATGATCAACAAAGTTCACCAGAAGAATTTCGAGAACTCATTCGTGCAACAATACTCAATGATCCATCGACTTGAAACTAATAAAACTGTGTAGTGTGGCAAAGTTTTTTGCTCATTTACTAGGTAATGATGCATTGCCTTGGCATGCTTTGGCTTATTTAAGATTGACAGAAGAGGACACAACATCTTCTTCGCGTATATTCATCAAAATCTTATTCCAGAGTTGTCAGGGCAACTTGGCATCAATACATTGAATGATCGTCTTAGTGACCCCTCTATGCAAGAGTCGTTTGAGTCGATATTTCCAAAGGATAGTCCCAAAAATACGAGGTTTGCTATCATCTTCTTCACATCCATTGGTCTAGGTGGGATAACTGAAAATCTGCGAAACTATCTGAAGAACATACCAAGGCTTATCTTGCAGCAAGACAAGCGTGTTTTCATATCAAGTGAATCAGATGATGTTCATCAAAGTAAGAGGAGGAGGAGAAGTTAGGTAGTAAATTGTAATGCTTCTTCTAATATGAGTATATGGCCAAAAAGGTAGTTAGTCAATTGGAAAAATCTTTATTTTTTGGGATTTGAGTTCTATTTTTCTCTTTGTTTTGGAGGTTAGGCTGCTCTTGGATTCCTATTTGTAGATACATGTATTGGCTGTTAATGAGCATGAGTACAACAAACATGTATTGATCCATAGTTTATAGTAAATAGCTAGCTGTAAGCAAATGCCCTTAATTTTTTTACCAAATTGCTACTCTAACTTGTCGCCCCAAGTTTAATTGATATTGTTGTTTGTTGGTCTTCTTGTTCCTGTTACTTCTACTACTGGTATTATTTTGTCTGAATCAAGAGGTCGCTAGTAGTATGACGGGATAATCTTACTAGCTTAATTGGTTGGTCCCACCTTGTTTATGAGGTTCGATTTCCATGTTGTAATCCCCTCCACCATATGTCCATATCCCCTTCCCCCACCCGGCCACCCCTAATTAATTTTTTTTTTTTTAATCCTCCCCTAGGAGCTCCGACCCCTTTTTCTCCCTTGGTTACTCGAACTCGCAACCTTCAGGTTGAAAGTGAGGGATGCTTACCATCCGATCTACTTCCTCTTGTCCCCCAATTAAAAATAAATTACTAGTTTAATGACTTTTTTACGTTTGTGTTAAAAGTGTTACTTTCACTCTGTGTAGGTATTGCTCTTTTGGGCAGAATATTTATGCATTGCCCGATATGAGAGCTCTTTGACCGATTCTCCAGTTAAAAGCAGGACCTCAAAATCTTTTATAGGTAGAAAGTGTTAAATAAGAATATTTTATTATATATTTAAATATTTTAATAGAGTATGATATATTCAAATATCGAAATAAAATTTACTGATAAATTTAAAGATGGTCATATCCTAATAATACTAGAAGGCATTTCAAATCTCAAAGATAAGTGTGCACAGACGAAAAGCAAAGCAAATACTGCTATGGACACGCCCATTGGACTATCAAAAAACTGTTTCGATCACATTTTTTGACACAGTAGATTAACGAAAAAAAAAAACAAAAAAATCATGTTTATTTTTTTTGGAAAAAATTATATTTCTTGTCCCCTTGCCATTTGAATATACAAATTGCAATTTGAATATACAAAAATAGTTATTCAAAATCTTGTGTTATGTTTATTGGTTTATATATAGGCTATAGCGAACAATTTAAATATTTGCCCTATTGGACCGTAGAAAAGTTCTCCACCGACTGTCTTCTCCACCAGCTAAAGTTTAGTGATTTGTAGAGGTTGCATATATGGGCATTGACTAAAGGGGAAAAATATTAGTACTAAATTAAATGTAATGGAATTAAAGGAAACTTAGGAAATACTCCTATACTAAAATATAGCCAAGTGCAGTAACTGTTATACTATTATTATGGAATTAAGTTTCATCAGGACCAACAATGTTACATGTCTAAGCACTAATTCAGAGCTTTATCAGGTATCTATACTCATCTTTCTACTTTTAGCACTCTTTATGGTTTTTTCCTCCCTTTCTTCAACTTTAATTAATCTTGATGACTCAAATATGAAAAAGATTGGATTTTGAATTCTCTAGTCTTTTTTTTTTTTTTTTGTTTTCCGTTTCTTTTGCCTTTGTGTTCTTGATGACCCAATTCCCAAATATGAAAAAGATTGGATTTTGAATACTCCAGTCTATTTTTTGTTTTCCTTTTCTTTTCGTCTTTGTGTTCTTGATGACCCAAAACTGAGAAAGATTGGATTTTGAATACTCCAAGTCTATTTTTGTGTTCTTGATGACCCTAAACTGAGAAAGATTGGATTTTGAATACTCCAAGTCTATTTTTGTGTTCTTGATGACCCAAATGAGAAAGATTGGATTCTGTTTCTTCAGCTGACATAGTTGTGTTTATATGTGCCTTATTTTTTCTTGGAATTTCAGCTGCTTTTGTTCTATTTTATCTTTGATATTTTCAGGTAAGTAGGAGTATTTGTTTCCTCTGCAGTGTAAGAGCAGGGATTTGCAGTAGAAGAATCAAACTTCAATAAATTGAATAGCTAAATTGGGGCTGAAATTCGCGGTTTTACCAACTTATGCACTACCTTGGAAGTATCTGAAAGTTCTTGAGAAGGGATTATTCTGGTTTTGTGGATAAATTATTCTCCACAATGTGTTCGATTCCTGATAAAAGCATGCTACCTTCAAGATTTCTGTTCTGTCTACTAGCCATTTCTGTTTTCCTTTTGATAGTTTCTTCACTTTCCCTTTTTCAATTTGCTGATCATTCTTTTATGCCCAAATCAGTTTTTAGTTTAGTTCTTGTTAATGATACTTCAGTTTACTTGACCTCAAGTAGTGGGGAATCTAAAGATGCTTTCTTGCCTGCTGAAACTTCACATGAACAAATACTGAAAACCCAAGAGTTGGCTTATGAAACTTCCAGTTTCAGCAACGATTCCGGTGGATTAGGAATTGGGAAATCTTGTGGTCCAGAACAAGCTCTTCTTAGAGTGTATATGTATGACTTACCTCCTGTATTTCACTTTGGGCTATTAGGTTGGCAAGGAAGTAAGGATGAAGCATGGCCTAGTGTTAGTAACCCGAGTCAAATACCCTCGTACCCTGGGGGCTTAAATTTACAGCACAGCATTGAATATTGGCTTACACTTGACCTTCTATCCTCAAATACCCCAAATATTAATGGACCTTGCAATGCTGTCAGAGTATCAAATTCGAGTGAAGCAGATGTAATCTTTGTGCCCTTCTTTTCGTCGTTGAGTTACAACAGGCATTCTAAGGTACTAGGGACGAAGAAAATCAGTCTCAATAGAGTGCTGCAGGATAAACTGGTGGAATTTTTAAAAGGTAGAGACGAGTGGAAGCAAAGGGGTGGAAAGGATCATCTGATCATAGCTCACCACCCTAATAGTATGTTGGATGCAAGAGAGAAGCTTGGTTCTGCCATGTTTGTACTTGCAGATTTTGGAAGGTATGGAGCCGAAATAGCAAACATTGAAAAGGATGTGGTTGCTCCTTACAAACATATGGTTCAGGCAATAGGTGCTGACAGCTCGCTCTCATTCAGACAACGAGATACATTAGTTTACTTCCAAGGGGCAATCTTTAGAAAAGATGTAAGTTTCACAACTGCTTTTACCTGCAATTGATGAGTTCAACTAAGTTTTTAATGATATTGCTATTTCCCATGATATTAAAGTTATGCTTTAATCTAACTATAAATTAACCTGCACTAGGTTGTGAGGCCCCAAGTAGTTAGTGGCAGTGAAACTTGAACATGAGAGCTAGATGAAGTTTTCTCATGTCTTTGTAATGAAATGGGTCCAAATGGAAGAAGTGGAGATTTCTATAACTAAATTCAACTAACTTGGAATTAAGGTGTAATTGCTGTTTGTTATCGGAAGTAATTTCAACCAATGTTTGCTCACAAATAATGGTGTGAATGAATGGTACATAGTCGTTACATAGCCGCAGCCTTTTCTTTTCAGACCATAAAATGCATATTTTTTGACTGTTTTGTACTTGAAGGGATCACTGTAAACACCAGTTTAGAAGACTTATGTACATGTGTTTCTCCTTGCGGGAGCGAATTTCTTTCAACTGATATGAAGTACCGGTCAGTAAGAATTATCACAAAATGGAAGAGCCCCTTGGTTTCCACCGGTTATTTACCCTCTTAGAAGAAGTAGAGAATTTACAAAGCCTAGCCATATTTTTCCAACACACATAATGGTGTATTTATAGGTAATCGTTTCAGGGTCAAAGTGGAGGATTAACTAATGGGTTGATAAACCAATAAGCTCCCCTTATGGGTGGACTAGATCTAATATCATGTTCTTGTTCCCTGTGATAGTTGATCGACTTGGGTTTTCCCTTTGTACGCTGAGCAAGTCTTTTAACCTATAGCATGTACACTTATATTCTTTGACCTGCCACCTCAATATATTCATTTTTTCTGAACTGTGAGATTGGAATATACAACATACGCATTCTGAAACAGAAGTGAACCTATTTCTTGAAGTCCCTCCATCTTTTTCTTCAAGTATTGGTATATCTAGTGGAATTCCGAACCTTATCCAGCATTCATAAGTTCTTCATTTAGGTATCAAAAGGACATAAAAGATCCCATTTCCTTCTAAGATATCCAAAGAGAAATGTAATAGAGAAATCCCAGGTTGAGTGCGGTTGGTATTGTTATTATGGACAAAAAAGAAATGGGAAACTGAAGCTAACGAAATGTACGATATTTAGGATGATTTAATGGCCCCTTTTGTTGATTGTAAAAATGTTATCTAAAAAACTGAAAGTTCCCTGTTTATTCTCATTTGAAGCTCGAAAATAGGACATTGATTGGTATGCAGTAAGATTGAAGTGATTTATCTCTATGTTGCTCATTTAATACCAGGGTGGAGAGATTCGTCTGGAATTATACTACCTTCTCAAAGATGAAAAAGATGTACACTTCACATTTGGAAGTATCCAAGCGCATGGTGTTAGGGATGCTGGAAAAGGAATGTCCTCGTCCAAATTCTGCCTGAATATTGCTGGAGACACTCCATCTTCAAATCGTCTCTTTGATGCCATTGCTAGGCACTGTGTTCCGGTAATAATTAGCGATGATATTGAGCTTCCATTTGAAGATGTTCTTGATTACTCGGAGTTCTGTGTGTTTGTCCATTCATCTGATGCTGTAAAGAAGGGTTACCTTCTGAACTTTCTTAGAGGAATGAAGGAAGATCAGTGGACCAAAATGTGGGAAAGGCTAAAGGTGGTCGCCAAACATTTTGAATATCAATATCCATCCCAAACTAATGATGCAGTGGATATGATTTGGCAGGCAGTTTCAAGGAAGGTGTCACATATACAGCTGAAGGATCACCGTAACAACAGATACCACAGGTCACAGCGTTAGTGATTATTTATGTGAAATTTGAATCAATCATCCTGTACTTCTAGGAGATCAGATGCCAGATTGAGCTGGATTCTCTATCTTACGGTATGAAAATGTTTTTGCTGTAACCAATTTTCAAAACAATTTGTAAATTCATTTCATTTATGATTGCAAGTGTGTACCACTCTCCTGCCTTATAACTAGGCTTCTTTTTAACCACCAGGATTTATCACTGACATAAGGGGAATTGCATAACACAAATGACAAAGCATGATACTATGTTCAACTAACATGTACAGTAAAAGAAAACTATTAAGAGGAAGTCTTGAGTCAGAAGATTGCAGTCAACAGCGAGAAAATTTCATTTCATCGTACATGCAACAAGTACTGGTGTTCAAAGATAACGTGCTATCTATATGGTCAGAAAATAGTAAAACAAATCTTTTGTGTATGACAACGAGCATTAAAATCCTAGTGTCTTTCTGTGGTTCTAGCTTTACACAACACATGAATTTGCTGCTTTCAGTAAAGACTGCTATACTCAAACAAATGATAGTGATCAGTGTCACAAACCTAATAAAAGCGTCTGAGGACGCAGAATTTCCCACCATCCTCAAGTTTCTCTTAGAAAAGTGCAAAAGAAAGCAGCTGTTTTTCCCTGTCTTCATGAATCTTGAAACGGTCATCCCTGCACACTTGCTTTGGACTCGCTGTCTAACATTTATTATGGATTGGATCTGATCCTCTTTTCACTCTTCTTTTGTTTGATTGATTTGGATCAAAGGTCATCGAAGGTGCAGGTGCTATATTGAGCTGTGTTTGCAGGTCCTGCACGACAGCAGCCTTTAGAATCCGAGAACTTCTCAGATGAAATACATTGTCTTCTCCCCATCTAAGAGCAAGATCTATACTTCTCAGAGCAGAAACTCTCTGTGGCTGAGTTGACAAGAACCCGATACAAAGAATTAAGACCATCACCCTACAGGAAGGACACAACATTTTTCTGAACTTGCTTCCAACAGAAGGAACAAAAGTGTTTTCTTGGCCAAGACTATGATGAGAAAATGAGAGATTTGTCTGTGGCTATACTTTGCATATCCAACACCAAGTGCCTGTACATATAAACTTGTGTTTCATCTTTTATGGGATTTGCAAGAATAAAGTTAACAGTAAAGCAGGGGAGGGTCCCAAGACAAACCATCTATAGAAGTTTAAGATTCACTTCAATCATAAGCCTGCCAAATGCTGCAAGCAATATAAGGCTGTTGTACAAGACACTGACAGGTTTGAATAAAAGTGAAGTTGGAACACCATTCTTTGGGCCAAGAATCTATACATTTGTTCCCTACATCCCTTTCATTCTTTGCCCTTTTGGACCAAATAATGACCAGACCAGTGGTCTTATTGAACTTTATTCCAACTCAGCTGCCAAGTCATCTAATTATAATCACCTGTTTTTTAACCTCAGGGAATTGATATTGGCTTTGTTTTACAACAGTTTTTATCACATCTGTTGCAAGAATAAATGACTAATTTCGTGTATGATCACTGAACTTTATTCACTTCAATACAACTTCCCTCATTCAGTTAGAAGTTGATTAAATGAGGCCAAAGCTGAGATTGCAACAGTTGCAAGAAAGCCAGATAAAGTAGAGAGCATTGGAGAATGTGAAGAATAGAAGCCTCTTGGAAAAATATAAATCCAAGGAGTTGCTTTATGCCAAATTCTACTTTAGATTCTACAATTCCAATCTAAAAAAACAAAAATGGCAGTCTTGGTTCCTTGTGCTTAATGAGTTCCCCTTTATGCTTTTCTTTGCTCTCATCTTTAATTTAGATTTGTGCAAATTTCCCTCCATTTAAAATTCTTGGACCTTGTCAAGCATATTACTCTTCCCTTCTTTATTTTTCTTGCTTACCCATGTGGACCATCTTCTTCTTTTTTTTTTTCACTTTTTCTTTTTCCTTTTTCTTATTCTCAGATTCAGAATTTGTTCCTCTTCATCTTGCCCGTTGGTATGTGTTGTCTCAATCCCATGAAAGAATTTGTTCCTCGCATATTAATAAGGTTCTCTCCAACTTCAGAAAACAGGAAAATTATTTCATAAGATAAATATGATCAAGGGAACAATCGTATCTGTAAGAACTGAGATGTACAACAAAAAAATTAGTGTAATCCCACAATTGGGGACCAGAGAGGATGGTGTGCACAAAACCTCACCCATGCCTTGCGAGGGTAGCTGAGATATACAACGCTAAATTTATAGACATTAACCAGCAGGTATACAAACAAACGAGATCCAGCTTAAATTAGAGATACCAGCAAAGTGCCCAAACATTACTTAATCATAGCAAGCAATGTAAATACTAAATGAAGTGGGATGGAACAGTAAACCATATCGATGAGAATAAACAATGTACATGATGTGAAGACATGGTATCTTCAAATTCAAAGCAGATAAGTTAGCTGCTATGGTTTTTTTACATGTTCAAGCATTAATGTAAATATTGAACAAAAGGGAACAATTTCAGCCTCTGCATCACTCCAAATTTGCCAGGGCTAAGATATACAACTAATACATCGAAAGGAAAAAAAGAGCCTCTATTCTCTTAGGTTGTGCAACTTACAAAGTACAGTGCCATTATCAGCAACAACGTTTTAACATGCCAGCTGAGCAAAGCCATTTATACTAGCTCCGGAGGAGGAGCTGTGACCTGGCCAGTTGGTGTTGCAACATGGGTAGTTGGGTTTGCTGGTGTTGCTGAAGGTTCTGCTGCCTGTGCAGGTCCTGGTGCTATTGTTACATGCAAGCCCCTATGTTGCCCTGCTTGCAGCATGAAAGCAACTTCTGCTGCCGCTAGTGCTGCTGCCTCCTGTGTTGAAGAAAAGACGAAGAATAAACATTCAAAAAAATAGCAATCGGCATAAAATTATATATTAAAAAAAATTGATGAGTAAACTACATGATGTAGAATGAATTTATTTAGTCTGTTTTGATGGATGAAAAAAGCAACTTTTGGTGCATGCCAAACTGAATGATGGAGTTCAAAGTAGGAGGATCGAAGTATATAATTTTCGGTGTGGTTCAGACAAGTATTAATTTTTTTTAACATATACTTAGAGACTACAAAAAAAGTAATAGATCACAATTTTTTAAAGATGTTCGAAAAAACATAGTCAAAGAAATAGCTGCTTGATTTCCCAAATAGTCCGAATTTGGTATAAAATGGAAATGAAAAAGTTATAGTAGTTGTTTCTTTTTTTCTTTTTTCACTTGTTTATCAAAGTTAAATTTATTTGGGCAAGCAAAATTAGCACGCCATTAACTCCCACAGCCAGAGCAAGTAGAGATAATTTTAAGAGTTCCAACGTGCCCTTAAATATCCTACTTGGTTCTCATGATAAAATCACATAAGTTCCAACATGTTACATAATTCAAATCTACTTAATGTGTGTACAAAGTGCTGACATCTATCAGCAGAACGTAAAATTTTACAACTGGAAGTGACAGTGGTGGGCACTATCACACTGGACATATAAACCAATTATCTATTGCGACTTGCATCATAATCAACATGAAAGCAAAAGGTGGGATGCAAAGTATAGACCAGGAAAATAGAGATAAGACCATCAAATGAACTTGGAATTGTTTGGAAGTTAGGAAGTGTAACAGAGAACAAATTTATTGGAAAAAGCACAAATAACAAATGAGGTATTTCATGATTTCATCCCTTACAAGAAGAATTCTTCAGTGACCAGATGTTTTAGCCAAGAGTCTTGAAACAAATATCCTTGCATGAGGTATTTCATCATGCAGGGTGAACACGACATGACTTCTCCATGTTTAGCGAGAACACCCTGTATTGATGTATTAACTATGACTAGGATTGAAGGTCTTGAATGTTTCTGAAATAGAGTACACTGAGTTCCCAAAAACTATAGCAAAGATCTTATTCGCTCAATTTATTATATACATGTGCATTGATGCAGCATTAGCCAACCATTACGACTAAACAAAAAATTATCTGATCTGCACCACAAGGATTTTAATTTTTGCATTTTTGCAAAAGTGCAAAGTAATCATCAAATTAGCAAGTACGAAGATTGACACGTTAATAGCAATTTACATATTATGAAAAACAATTGAAATCTATACAAGGCTCTAACCTGTCTTTGCCTTCGACGCTGCATGATACTGATAGCCCAAGCCATGATGTAGCAAGGTAGAAGAAAACCAGCAGCACGGAGTAAGAAAAGCTGTGTCAAGGAATCAACCAGATCAGTGATCCCACACAATCACATATATCCTAGCCTCATCATATCAGGCAACAAACGGAAAGATGATTTCACTGTACGATTCACTCACCGAGAAAAAGGCAGAAACATCATCATCATGCCCATCACCATTTCCGATGGTCACAGCATGCCTCAATAATAAAAGGGCCATTACCTGCAGGAACACAGTGCATTATTCTTTGTTTATCTAGAAACAGAGATAAGGTCAAAATATAACATAAATAGATTGCATGGGCAAAAAGAAAAGGTTAATATTGAAAGGAAAATTTCCCCCCAGTTTTTCTATTATTGCTACTGGGAGTTTTTTTAACAAATTTAGACAACAAAGTGAAGGTCATTTATGATCCATTCAACCAGCCGGAAAGGACAAAAAGGCAATACAAACAAGGAAGGGAATATACGCAGATAAAAGGAGAATAAAAGCATGAACTGTAGCGTGAGACCCTACCTTCTCAAAAAAAAAAAAGCATGACCTTGAAAAGCCCTCTCTAGTACTAGTGATGCAGTTTCAAGAACTTGGAAGGGAAAACTATTGTAGCATGAACATGAAAATATACATAATATAAGGTAGGATGAGTTTGTTTGTGTGGTTGTGTTGCTTTTTTTCCCAGTAATGGAAGGGCGCAGTTCATATGATTTCCATTTTGAGCATTCCTAAAGTATGACTCCTAAGAAAGGAAAACTGTCATTTTAAAAGAAGGGAGTGTCACAAATCAAAGATGGTTGTGCAAAAAAAAATTGCATCACCACTTCTCTCAATGAAATATGAACTCTCAAGTTTCTTCTCAAGTCACTACTTAAAGATGAAAATTTATGTACCGTATGGTCAAGGCAAAACCCCGCCTCCACCTAAATAGAGAGAATGTTGAATCTGCTGGTGCATTATCTTCCATAAGAAAAAATTACTAATGCATACCTCACATTACCACTAGCCTGCATTTAGCAACATGATTTTAGCAACATTAAGGAATAGAAATTGTTTACGATTAAAGCAGCAGAACGGCAAAATGCAGCTCCACTAGCACTTGAATCAGCATATTCATCATAGTCAGCCTCCAAGAGATGGCGTTCTGCAGCTGCCATTGCAAGAAGCCGAGGATCATGTAAGTTGAGCTGAGTACCAGCTACTGTCCAGTCCCCACTGCAAGGCAATCCATATGGACGAATCCATCAGTGACAGAGAGGAGAAGACAGAAAAGAAAATTTTCAAGATTAAGATTGTGAGATGACATGCTGATCATGTTGGATTGTTCTCAATAAAGACATTAACAGCTACGCTGGCACCAAAGAAAAGGTTACGTTAGATTACAAATCAAAATTTCGGCAGCAAGGGGCTCTATATATATACTGTAAAAACTTAAAACTGAACTGCCTCATAATATAACAAGTTAAACATGTTTTAAGTACTTTCAAAAGAGGGAGGAAAGGTCTTTATGGCAGTTTAGTTTGTCATATACTGTTCTTGTTGGGCCAAGAAAAATAATTTCATGTCAATGATGCTGAAATTTCACTCTTTTTTTTTTTTTGAGATGGTGACATATTCCTGCGTATATATAGACATCAGCAAAAAAATGTACTGGTAACCAAAGTGGAGTGACTACATCAGATCACCAAAAAGAGAAGGGATACAAAAACCTTGCTCATCTTACAAAGAGCCTAACACATCTATGATTGCCTCAGGATCATCTATATATTCAGATTTGCACCAAAACCTAAAATGATGAATACAATTTATCTTAATCTTCTATAAATGCTACTTGTATCACTTTAGCTACAAACATAGATAATCATATAAATGCTTGATATCAAAGAAAAACAAACTGAACCGGGAATCGGAATCATCACTAGATATTGAACATATTGGTAATGCAGAGTTCATGGTCATAGACCACGGATAAGGATTTGACTCAGTTTTCAAGCATACAATTAAATTCCTTTTTTTCTTTGGGCTGAAAGCATGAAGTACAATTGAGCTTCTTAATGACTTCTTGAGTTGCACAGTACATTGACCTATTCTTGCATTCATGAAGAAAACGCAAGTTCACTTGCTAATTAGTTCAGAAAGAAATAGACTATTTAGAGGCCTCTAAATAAGCGGAGCAATTCATAAAGAAGATACACATAATCAAGTCAAAGAGAAAGGTGTGAAGACGGTAAGATCGTCCATTCCGTGGTCTAGTTAGTCTCTTTTCATTTCTTTTTCTGTTCTTTTTTAGGATATTGGGGGCAGTGAATATAGAAAAGATACAGATAAAAACATACTTGGAAAAGTAAACACCAAAATCAGAATATTAATACATCTGCTCCATAGATTGTGGAAATGCTTGGATAAATATATCAAATTTTGGTATGCACAAGACAATAATCATGATTTCAACCAACCTCATGTCAATGGCAATATCTTCGGAGACAGAAGGCGGTGGAGGAGCAATATAGCCAGGTTGGTAAGGCTGCATGTTATAGAGTTCTCAAAGTCAACATATAACTTTTTTTACGAAATAAGTGAGCCTTAACTAGAAACTCTTTTAGCATGTATCCATTAACATATTCTAAAGTCCCAATTACTTGTATTTCTGAACAGAAAAAATGCATCAACTAATTACTGCATAAGGTGAGTTATCATTCTCTCCAAATCAAATAAACTTTGTGCCTATGCAAAACCATGCTATTTCTTTATCCCTCCTTCCATTGCTCTTTTCAAGCTGATTTGGCTGTAAGTTCCTTAGTGATGGGGAGAGGCAAATCATGAAGCATCATCACTCAAAATGCAAATAGGTATTAACAGATAGAAGAAAGTACCTGATGGCAAATCTCGCAAATTATATCACCCTTCTCATTGCACCACCGCTGAACGCATTTCCTATGAGCATACTGAATTTTGTAACAAAGACATAAGAAAAGAAAAGAGAGAATAGTTAGAACAAAAGACAAGTCCACACATATTAAAAGACCTTTGTCATGCAGTTGCAGCACAGACGTAGTCAGTAGAATCATTCTTCAGCTTTCTAGCAGCTAAAATCAGTAAACCAGACCACCCTTAACACAAACAAATCAAAATAGTGAATATGACACTTCGCTAAGATGAAAGCCATGAATGATAAATCATGAAAATATCAACTTCTTGAGAAGAGAAACTTGAATACTAGCACCATTCAGACTTGGGGGAAAAAAGATGGCATTACGGATACATATTTATTAAATGCACAAGCAATATTTAGCAGCTACTTGAATAAGAGAGAGAAAATTAAACTTCACAAATCTACCTTTAAGCTGCCATTGCAGCTACAAGGAATCTCCAAATTCTTCAGGCTATCTTCTTCCTGGCAAATTCGGCATTCCACAGTCTGAAGTAATGGCTCATCTTCACCCCCAGCTTTTGGTTCTTCATCCTCCTTATTAGCAGTGCCATAGGAAGATTGATCTGCTGGGTGAGAGCAAGAATTTCCCCCAGAGGATCCTGCATTCTCTGACCCTTGCATAGTGTGCAAAGATTCAGGTGTGATAAGACGATCAACACACAGAGCCAAGTGTTCTCCCATTAGCCGTTCACCCACGTATCCTAAAATAAACAAACATGGTCAGCCGTCTTAAGTAACAAGCAAAGAAAGGAATTAGTTAAACCTTCATATATCCTAGTGCAAGGTTGTGACCCTCTCTATCACACAAGAGAACCAGTTCACAAAAAGCATAAAAAGCCTACGATTTACATCCCTCACAAGGTTTAGCCTTTGTCCATTAGTATAAAAACCCAAATGCCATATTTACTTGAGAAAGAAATAGGAGAAACCCAACAAAAACACAAGTACAATCAACTGTGAACTAGCAACTAATCTTTTCTTTTCTTTTTCCCTGCAATAGAGTTGAACTCTTCAACACAAAGTGGATGCTTGTTGCTACAAACTGATATCGTATACCCTTGTTGACTTTTTACAAGACAAAAGAAATGTACCCAACTGGAAAAACTAAAGAAAAATGCATTTGAAAACCATCCGATTCTTGACATTCCATTTTCCTCTTACCAACACGAAATATACTGGGTAACAAAATTTAAACAGGACCAAGCTTTGAAGATCAAAGCATAATCAATTTGATCATAATAGAAACAAGAACCCAAAAACTCACCGCAACGAAAAATCTTGAACCCGGAACAAGAAAAATAACAATCTGGTAAAAAAAAATAGAGGAATGATGAAAAATTGGCGTACCTGAAAATGCAAATTTTGTTGATAGATTTTGGTTTTCTGAGAATTTGTATGAGTAGTTTCCTTTTTCTTTCTTGGGAGAGAGAAGAGGAAGAAATAGTTGTAAGAGGTCTTCGGTTTGGGCCTTTTTGATTACCAGGTAATGTATCCAAGTCTTCTCTTTGGATTATATCGACATTAATTGCGGGACCGCTAAAGCCAATAACGGCGTCGTTTATGAAAGTCCCAATATCATTCTTTAAAAGCCGGCATACGAGAAATTACTCAACGTTACTATAGAGTAGAATAGAAAGGAAAAAAAAATAACAATAGCAAAATAATAAAATAAATAAAACAAACAAACTAAGTAATCAATAATAATAAATTAAAAAATAATATACAATAAAATTAATATATAAAAATAATTAAGATAAGAGTATGACTATAAATCTTTCGAAAAGTCTAAAAGCATTGAGTTAAGAAGTCGAATATCTTTTTTATCTTTGAAAAAAAGAAATTTCATCTTACGAAAAAATTTATTTTTATTTTTCTTCCCCACACTACATTTATACTAACTAAGCTAATGTTTTCAGTTTACCACCTTAAACGGTCTTCAAATTTGGTGAATTCAAATATTTTGAAATTCTAATTTGACAATTGCTGAAATTTTATGTTCTTATATTAAATATGATTTTTAAAGAATAAACTATCCAAACCTCAAACATCCAAGAAAAGAGCATTTATATCTTCTTTTGTGGTATTTGAGATTTTTAATTGTCTATATTTTAAATATATTCGATAAAACAAAATATTTTTAGTAGCGTTTATGCAATGTAATTTTATTTTCTTTTGTCTTATTTATATATTTATCAATCAATGAGAAAGTTATGTATCTTCAATTTTGATAATAAAATTTACAATAGTCATAAAAGAGAACAAGATGACTTAATGTTAGACTCAAAACGAACATTCGAGAAGAAATCATGTATAAGGAAAAAATCTATATAATATGTGCATATTGTCTCTATTTTTTGGTAGTATATAACTTTTTATCAATCAACAATAATTACTGTAAATTATATGTAATATTTACTAAACAAAGACATATTCATTCCAAAAAGCACTCAGAGAAAACTTGGACAACGTCAATTATTTGACTTTTGAACAAATTTAACTTTATAAATTTCTTAGACCAAATTAAACATGACGACTATACAAATAAATTAATTAAGAAAATTCCCTAACTATTTTCACGCGCAAAGCCACACTATTTGTCCACGTTCGTACGAAAAGGTCATTAGAAAAAAATTCATCATGATGAAAAGAAAAGGATACCAAAAGTGTGAGTACTTTTGTATTTTAAACTATGATGTGATATAATGACTTTAATGTAAAAGAGATAAGTCATGATTCAAATGCGTTTTAATTAGAAGAGCTAAAGATAATGGACATTATATTTCTTTCTAGAAGACACATGTTATAGGTAATAGGCAGGTTAAAAATAAGAAATATCTTAGTATAAGATATTTTCTTTCTAATTTCCCCAATATATCCTAATCCACTTTGAAAGGATCATGGGGTTGGGGTGGGGATTGTGAAAAAAGGAAATATGACATGAAACAATACCTAATACTTAAAAAAGCATGTGCATATGTTTGTTAGAAGAGTTTGTCATTAACACTAATTAATTCTCACATTAATGAATATTTATAAAAAAAAAATTGTGAGAACAATTATTCAACGCCAAAGTTATAAAATAAACTAGGGCAATTTTATGCCAATGAAATCTCCTTTTTTTGGAAAGCCCGGGGAAGAGGACATGAGAATGGGAAACCAGACTCTTACATACAAGATGAAAGTTTAAATGATCAATCAATTGAGCTATTAAGATATTGTGCTAATTAAATCTCAGAGATGATACTTGGTAGTTGGTGCCATTTATCTCTATAGATTCTTTTGCAAATGGATCCCTTTTTGAATATGGAATGTTTACAATGAGTTTTAAGTTGAAATATGCCAACCTTTTAAGTTTTAACCCAATTTTAAATATGATGGGCCAAAGGCCCACTTTTTTCATTGATTAATGCAGAATAGTTTTGAAATGTAGACTAAAACTTAACTAGTGGCTATTTGTCAAATTCTTCCGCAGCTTGCAAAGTATCCTAATCCTGCTGATTACAGTTTTTAAACTCTAAAGCTACCGTTAGGGTTCTTTTTCCGAAAATTGAAGTTGGCAGTTCTCAGTAATGGCGGAAACTGAATCTGTAACCAACGAAGCCCTAGGAATGGCCGAGAAGGAAGAAACCTCCGTTCAGAAAATGGACGTTGAAGTTCCAGCCGCCGATGATGCTAACGGCGGCTCGAAGCGTCCAAGGGAGGAGGGAGACATGCCGGAGGATGAAGAGAATGGAGACGATACGAAGAAACCGAGAGTCGACCAGTCTGTGGAAGAGGAAAAGAAAGATGTGTCCGTCCCGGTTAGCGTGGGGTCTAAGAGTTTCGTTTCCTCCGTGGAGATGTTTGATTACTTCTACAAACTCCTTCATTCCTGGTCTGTCAATCTCAATCTCAACAAGGTAAAACATCACTCAATGTCCCCATTACTGTGCGAAGCAAGAGTTAGTTTTTACCCTGCTCCTGGATTCTCTGGCTTAATTGTTATACTCTGGCATAGCTGTATGGACTACAGAAATTTGGGGCATTTTGAGCTGGCAATTTAAAAACTTTTTACATTTAATATTCTGAATGTCCATCAAGTTGAAGCATCAACTTGCATTATATCATACTTATATGGATGTCAAATTGCTGTCTGTTGTTCGCATCAAGGAATAATTTTCAAGTGGCTATTGACTCATGTATGACTTAGATACTTATAATTGCCTTCCAAAAGTTGCCTTTAAGTCTAAAACTTAACACCTCAAGGTATTTGATTGTACATCCTTTCTTGGATATGTGTATTTTGACAACAAACATCTACGAATAAGTATGAGTGTTAATTGGATAATCTTTTGGCATATGTTATTCCATTTGGACTTATTTGGTTACAATAGGGATGATACTCTGTTTTATTTTGTTTTTGATTGGAATTAATACATGTTTTCCCTTTATATTTATTATCAGCATCATCTCTTTCTTCTTATCCTACATTCATGTTCCTCAAAGCTTGTCGTTTAGGCTCCAAATTTAAATTCATTGTGCTTTCTTGTCTGTTGGACTGTTTGAACTTTTGTGGGGTTCAACTAGCATCTTTGTGGAAATTGTATTTTCTACTCTATCTCCTTTTTAGTGCAAAAGATGTCCAAATACTTGTTAAGCAGAGTATATGGTTTGTCTTGGTCATAACCTTACTTTACCTTAGAGAGGAGTTATTACTGCGTAAGAATGTTGATTCTCTGATTCATTTCCGCATAAAATCTGTGTGTTGGAGATATTTTGGTATACTCACTTATCTGACTATCTGAGTGTTTGATCTGATGATCTTAATCACTTAGTTTGGTATTGCAGTATGAGCACATGGTGTTGCTTGACTTACTTAAGAAGGGTCATTCAGAACCAGAAAGGAAGATTGGTACAGGAGTTCGTGCTTTCCAAATCCGATTTCATCCACATTTCAAGAGTCGCTGCTTCTTTGTTGTTAGGGAGGACGATACTGTGGATGATTTTAGTTTTAGGAAGTGTGTTGATCAGATACAACCCCTTCCAGCGAACATGCAAACAAAACAACATGCTAATGGTGGAAAAGGTGGAGGAAGATATGGACGTGGCCGTGGAAGAGGAGGGAGGTCAAGATACTGAAACAGTTGACAGTAGATTGCCTTTTGAAGTCCTGTTTAATCCAAATATTGGTCATTTAAATCCATTATTCCGTAATGTTGACATAATGCTGGTTAGAGTTTTCGCTGCCTCATCCATTATCTCACCAAGACCTTGTTAATTTGTTGAAAATGTCTGGGCAGCCTTCTTGCTTGTCTGATATATTGAGTTTTGACCCATGGTTGTTTGATTCAGAATAAGAGTATCTCAGAAAAATGCAATCACTTATCATATGTATGTTTAGTGAATCAATACAAGTAAAACTTAATTAAAAAACGTATCTAATGGGAAAGGGAAAAAAAGAACTCGTCCCAACGCAACACTTTTTTGTTGGGCGTGGCGTGAAAAGTGAAAAGAAGCAAATATCCAGGGAAATAATTACCGCCATAGATCAGTAACCTCCACTCTTAAATACTGCATCTTGTAATTAGTAAAACTAATCAATGCTACAATAAGTAGCAGTAGCCCACCACTACTGATCTTATCGTTTGGGTTAAAGTAGAATAATAAATTCGAACTTCCCTAAAGGTTATAATATGATAAGTATTTAATAAATTTTATCGTAACTTCCCTAAACGTTATAATATGATCTTAAATGAAACGAATGATGCAACATTAATTCTCTTAGTTTATGATATGAGTATGAATGATTGCTACGTTATATTATGAGTCTGCTTTCAGTATACTCCTAACACATATTGCTAAAAAATAAAATTTCTCTAATCTATATAAATAAAATGAAACCAAATAAAAGGGAAAGAGAAAAATAAGGAAAACAATGACCTTTTTTTTCTTCTTCTTTTTAGGCAGATTCTGAGCTTAAATCTGAAGCAGGAGCAAAATATTACTGCACGCTAATGTGAATTATAAATCAAAAGCAAACTCTTAATAATTATATTGGGGGAATGTGCTTCAATCATCTTGGTCATCTAAGCCTGATGTTTACTCTACATTAGAGTATTAATTTATCATAATTAAATAATTACATGAGGTACAAATACATAGAATGTAATTATTAGTACTCTACGTTAAGAGTGTTAATATCATATTTTGCCATCAATCTACCCCCAAAAAAGTGCATGGTAACAACGTACTCCCTCTTTCCTAATTACTTGTCCACTTGTCCTTTTTTAGTTGCCTCTAATTATTTGTCCATTTTGACAAATCAAGATAGGACAAATATTTTTACCTATTATACCCTCAATTAATTACTTTGAAAAAGGTAAAACTTTTTGAAAATCTTAATTTTTAATTCATCCACTTCATAATTAATAGGAATAAAATGATAAACTAAGTATGTCAATAATTGTTTTCTTAATCGGTGTGACAATTCAAAAGTAGACAAGTAATTAGGGAGAGGGAGTACTTAATAAAATTTAGCATGCACTCCCTTATCAATGTCCACATTAATATAAAAAAATATCTCAGATTATTTGTCAATTTACAAAAATAAGAGAAAATTAATTAAATTTTCCCCATTTCCCCTTTTTATTTACTATTAATTCTTTTTAAAAGTGCACGTGAACAAGTCTATAAAGTTTAAAAAGGGGGTTTAAAGGTGTATAAATTAGTAAATCTATTCTTCTCATTTTCGATTTCTTAAGAATATGAAGGAAAAAATAGACAACTAATATGAGACGGGTTGAATAGCATCAACCAGCAATACAACTCTCCCTTCAAAGTAGGAGTAAAGTAAGTAACAGAGAATTAGACTTCCTAGTCCCTATGGAATGGAAAGTTCCCATATCTAATGTTATTTTTCTAATATCGACAAAACTATTAAGCTTTCTGTTACATCGATCACAAGTCTTTGTATAATGCTTTCAAGGTTCTTTTATTTAATTTTCGACATACAAATGTAAAACAACAATTATATCCTTTAATGAAAATGGAGGATCAAATTCCAAAAAGAAATCATAATTACAAGTTTTTATCACAGGTGTACGTGGGCACAAAACGCACCAATCAATACTAATGTTGATGAATGTAATTAATTAATGCTAAACATGCATGCATAACGACGGCGCACGATTTCCAACACTAATTAATCCTAATAATTACTTTCACATAGTTTCACTTATAATCCCTGCCTTATCTTCTCCCTTTCCCTCCTCTAAAATAAAAATAAAAATAAACGTCTAAGTCATTTTTTAATCTTCTTATAAGCATAATATAATTTCATCTGGATCCATGCCAAATATGGACAGTGATCAGTCAAACTATGAAGTCATCATGAGAAAGCAAGATAATCATCAAGACTTATTATCCCTTCCAACACAACTCCCTTCTCTTGATGATTTCAGGTGATTCATTATAATTTTATCTATTACAAGAAATTATTTTTTCTACTTTATTCCATGTGTCGGAAACAGTCTCTCTAGTTCAAAGAGGTAGTGGTAAGACCTACATAGACTCTATTCATTTCAATGGATATGTTGTTGTTATTTTATGTATGGTCATATATATTAATATGTTACGTTTAAAAACAGTGAATTTTCAGGAAACTATGCTATCGACTATCAATATGATCTGTCTATTCAAAAAAATACTGCTAATACTAATCCTTTGATGGAAATGGAATGTACTCTCGAAGATCCATTTTATTCATCTTTTTATAGTCTTACCCCAGGTGATGGTCATGTTTTGACTATAGTATTATTATTTTTTATAAAAAAAATTGTTGACTTTGTAATTTTTTTTATGGGTGCAGGAGAGTTATGCTATGAGGAAATTGGAAATGAAGTTAGAATGTTGAATGAAATGAGTGGTGAATTAATCGGAAATGGGAACCAACAAGTGTTGTTATGTGATAACATTAATCAACAAGAGATAATGGCTAATGATCGTGTTCATGAGGAAATTATTTTAACGGAAAAAGAGAAGGATAATATTAGAGAAGAGATTAATAGTCCAAGAATGTTGTCACGAGATGCAATTTCAAAGTATTTTTATATACCAATTACTCGAGCTGCAAAGGAGCTTAATATTGGATTGACACTTTTGAAAAAACGATGTAGGGATTTGGGAATTAGAAGGTGGCCTCATAGGAAGTTGATGAGTCTTCAAACATTAATCAAGAATGTTAAGGTTAATTCACTATTTTATATACACATATCTTACACTCTTCTTTCAATTGTATGTAGAAATATTATATACTGATGGCCTAAGTTACACGGAGTACTCTTCACTTTTAATGCCGTATCCTTATCGAATTTTTTAAAAATACACTAGTTTTGAAGTAGTTCACATGCTCGACATTTTGGAAGAGTCCAAACAACATAATTGATGGCCAAAACGTTCATCTTTTCTTCTAGTATATATACAGTTAATTATGTGAAAATATTTTCTTTCTACTTCGTCTAAAAAAGTATGTTAAGGTTTATATATATACTCTATATAAACATGTTATCTTGTTTCATTATGTAGTATTATGATGAGGGCGAAAAAGTTCATTTCTTGTAGAATACGCTTTTTAATAATTTGGGTTTTTGCTACATATGTTACAATGATTTTTATCGATGAATTTAACTAATATTGTAGAAAATGTTTTTTACGTTATTAAGTGATATTTACTTCATGTAACAAGTAATTTTTCTTATTCAAGATTAGAAGCTTTATATTTTACAGTGTTGTATGTAAATATTTTTTTGAATGATTTGATAGTTTTATAAAATTAATAGTGTAAAAGTTTAGGTATACTGATAGTGTATATAAGTTAAACTCTATTATATATGACGATGCAATATTTGCAGGAATTGGAGAAGGTAGGAGGAAATGGTATGGAACAAAAGTTGAAGGATGTGATAAAGCTATTAGAGAAAGAGAAGAAGAAGATGGAAGAAATACCAGACCTGGAACTTGAGGAGAAAACAAAGAGATTAAGGCAAGCTTGCTTTAAGGCTAACTACAAGAGGAGAAGACTGATGTGTATGCCAGAATTACAGGCTTCTTTTGGTAGTTATTGCACTACTACTCCTCCTTCTGCTGATGATAATGTTGCTAATGGTGATCAAGATGAAGAAGATGATGAAGAGATTAAGTCTCTTCTTGCTGACTGTTTCTCTTACAATAGTCCAACCTTGCATGACTGAACTTTTCATTTGTGTTTTTTTTTTTTTTTTTTGCTTCTATGTTATTATTAGCTTAGAAGGATGTTAGGTGCAGTAAAGTTATTTTGGTGTGATTGTTTAGATCAATTACTAATGTTTGTGTCTATATAAATTGCCTATATCACATCCATTTGAGATGTCATTCTTCTTTAAATCATGTGTGAAGTGCTTGTTGCAGGAAATTAGTTTAGAATTTCATGAAATGTGACAGGTTAGTTAATAGGAAAATGGATAGAAAATGTCCTTTTAACATAACAACTAGTTTGGGGAGAGGGGGGGGCGTGGGTTGGCGGGCGCTCTTCATGATTTTCATAATCGGCTTTGGTATATTTGATAAGTACATAAAAATGGTGTAATCGATAAGGGATTAAAAAATTACGATAAATAATTAAAATATAATAACTTTATGTATATATGGAGTGACTCGCACCTATTAAATTTTAATTTTATATTATACGTCACACCTTACGACTAATAATTACAAAATACAGTAACCTTATATATCTATGGAATGACTCGCATAAATAATATTTCACAGTATATGTCACACCTTACTACTAATAATTACAAAATATAATAACCTTATGTATATATGGAATGACTTGCATCAATAATATTTCACACTATATGTCACACTTTACGACTAATAATTACAAAATATAGTAACCTTATGTATATATAAAATGACTCGCATCAATCATATTTCACACTATATATCATATCTTCCGATTAATGATTACCAACTTTTTTCTGTCTGAACTGTGGAGTGTTTCATAACCATCACATTTCATACTATTTGAGTTATAATTAATTGGATACGACAGATGGAATCCACTGCTTAAAAAAAAGGCACAAAGGACTACCTTCAAGAACTACAATGAACAATATATTAGAGAAACAAGGTTTACATATTATTAATTCTTGTTTTTATTTGTTATCGTCAATTGATATTCAAGTGAAAGAGTTTATTTTTTCGATAAAAAAGCGAAAGAGTTTAATTATATGTTACAGTAGCAATAACAGTTGCTCCATTGATTAAATACTGTCACCTATACGTGCTGAAATTCGATCTGTATTTTTTACCAAAAATAATGATCTAAGTTATTCAACGCATTCTGTATCTGAAAAGGGGTGGAATATTGAGTGGCGCTTCCAATAACATTTTTTCCATATCCAACCGATTCTGCCACACTTCCAACAACACATTGTTTACCAGTTTGAGCCATGTCACCCATAACAAATTAGAGAATGAGAGCAATCTCTCCTCAATGTTTTTCTGTGTCCGCCTTCCGCCGGTTGTCTTCTCATGCGGCGGCGCGTGTAGACAACCACCGTCAATGCATTACCGGACCCACAAATCATACCAGTCACTTGCATACCGAGAAAACCGAGCCTTTGATTTCGCTTATCAAGTCAACTTCTCATCCGCAACTCTCTCTTTCAACATCCAATTATTTTCTCACCTTTCTTATTTGGTATTGCTCTTCCTCCGTTGCATGATTTGGGCTATGCTTGTCGGGTCTTTTCAAAATTTAGTAAACCCGATGTTTTCCAGTACAACATCATGATTAGAGCTTACGGAATGAGTGATTCACCGGGAAATGGTTTTATGTTGTATCAAGAAATGCTAAGGTCAGGTGTGTCACCAAATTCTCTAACATCTTCATTCGTTACAAATTGTTGTATAAAGAGTGGGTCTTTATTTGGTGGGCTACAGATTCATGCTCGAATTTTGAGAGATGGGCATCAATCTGATGGACGACTGCTGACCACATTAATGGAGTTTTATTCATCTAATGAGAAGTATACCGAAGCTTGCAAAGTGTTCGATGAAATGCCTCATAGAGATACAATAGCTTGGAATGTGTTGATTTCTGTATACATGAGTAACAAGCGAACTCGGGATGCTTTGGCTGTATTTGATATGATGCAGAGCTCGTATGATTCCCAGCCTGACAATGTTACTTGTTTGATGTTACTTCAGGCTTGTGCAAATTTGAATGCATTGGCATTTGGTGAGAGAGTTCATAGATATTGTGAAGAACATGGTTTTGACAAGGCAATGAATATCTGTAATGCACTTATAACTATGTACTCCCGGTGTGGTTGCCTCGAAAAGGCTTTTGAGGTGTTTAAGGGAATGACCGAAAAAGATGTGGTGTCTTGGACTGCCATGATATCGGGGTTGGCTAGCAATGGTTATGGCAGAGATGCAATTGAGGCATTTCGGGAGATGCAACGTGCAGGTGTTTCCCCTGATGATCAGACTTTCACTGGGGTTCTTTCTGCTTGCAGTCACTCTGGACTACTTGATGAGGGTAGGATGTTTTTCAATAGTATGAGCAAAGAGTTTGGGATTTCACCAAACATTCATCATTATGGGTGTGTGGTTGATCTAATGGGTCGTGCTGGTATGGTTGATGAAGCTTACAACCTTATAAATTCAATGAAGGTCAAACCAGATGCAACAATATGGAGGACTCTACTAGGAGCTTGTAGAATTCATCACCAAGCTGACCTAGGAGTACAAGTCATTGAGCGTTTGATAGAACTTAAAGCACAAGAAGCCGGAGATTATGTACTACTGTTGAATATTTATTCATCGCTTGGTGATTGGGGTAAGGTAATAAACGTGAGAAAAATGATGAAAGACAGGGGAATCCAAACCAACCCTGCTTGTAGTACTATTGAGTTCAGAGGAAAAATACATGAATTCGTTGCAAATGACTTTTCGCACCCAAGAAAGACAGAAATTTACGAGATGTTGGATGAGATCAATCAGCAACTGAGGATAGCAGGATACAATGCTGAGACAGTGGCAGAGTTGCACAATGTGGGTGCAGAAGAGAAGCAGATTGCATTATCTTATCACAGTGAGAAATTGGCTATAGCTTTTGCGGTTCTATCAACTCCACCTGGCACGTCAATTAGAGTTGCAAAAGACCTCCGGATTTGTGTTGACTGCCATAACTTTGCCAAGATATTGTCAGCAGTCTATAGTCGGGAAGTTGTTATTAGAGATCGGAACCGCTTCCATCATTTCAGAGAAGGTCGATGCTCGTGCAATGACTATTGGTAATTGTAAAATGTTTAGCCAGTAAATTCTGGAGCAGAATGAAAGTAGGACTTAAAAGATTTATCTTTTGAAAGAATGATGACAATGATATCGAATGTGGAGTTGAATAAATCGTTGCATCAGGAGAACTCTAGACGTACAGGAAAGAGAGAATTCCATTATTGCGGAATACAGCTTGAAGGTAATTTAACAAGACTCATAGCCAGAGAGAGAATCTATAATATATGTCAAATAACAGGATGCAGTTGATTTTGTTATTACCAAGTTGTGATCAGTACAAAGGCGAAACTTCCTGTGCTTATGGACTGAACTGAAGGAGTTTCAAGCTGGGAAAATTGTTGAATTTGCCAGATGGAAGACTCTGATCAAAGGGATGCTTACATAGAACAGTCGCAAATTGGCAAAGTGATTTATAATAAAATCTCGAAGGCCCTCTTATCGAAGGACTGTTAAATTCCTTCCCCATCATCTTTCTTGTGTTAAATTTCTTCCATTAGTATCATAGACCCGAGTGAAGAATTGGTTAATATCACATACTAGTCAAATGGATTTTTATAGAGTATGTCATTCTAATTGGAGATTGTGATCTAGTGGCGGCAGTATGATCTTGTTCAGGTTGGGAGACTCATTTTTGAAATTTTGAGAGAATTGGCTTCCTATTTAGCGAGGAAATCTATTTTTTACATATCTTGTGCAATATTTGAAGAACAAAACTATTTAATCAATCAAATATGCCTTAATACGCTAGCTCTACTTGAGAAATGAATAACTTAACCCTTTGCTTGCTACTATTTGTGCTGAGCAAAAGCTTGGGCTACATCAAGTTAAGCCGTTGCACGCTAGCAGTTACTCTTCAGAGATATGGAACTCCAAGCCGATCAACAGGCCCAAGGAGAGTTCAAGGACTACTTGCTTCGTCAGATGCTTTCCCAGACAACTTTGTTAGACCTTGCAATCATTTATTTTCCCCCCAAAAAAGAGAAGCTATTGCATTACATGTACAAACATAGAGAAGAAGCTGTGGTAAAATTCACTGTAAAACTCCAAAAATTGGGTAAGCAAAGTGAACAACGGGTTTAGAATACTCACTTTTAGCATAGTTAAGTTTCAGAATAAATCGAAGTACTTCCGGAATTTTCATCACACAATCCCCACAGTGACACTCAGATTCAAGAGAGATAGAAAGAGTTGATTTAACCAAAAAAAAAAAAAAAGGAACATGACAAGAGTGCCTCAACATCGTCATTTGAGAGTTTACATACCGGAAAGGAGATACAATTCTACAACCTATTGTTTGTTTCTCCGTAACAGAAGCACCTTTCAACTCAACTGCAAAACTGGAATTTGTTGATCATCGTGAATTTTGCTAAATTGCTTTATTCTTGTCATCATTTCTTCAGCTTGTATTCTTCTAAGCAGCTACAGGTTCTTTCTGAACAAAACCAGTACCCTTCTCTATGCTAGACTTCAATTCTGGCTTTAAAGCATCCAGAGCTTTCTGTTCATACTCGGACAATCCTTGAAGGTCAGATGAAATCAAAGCCTCAACCCCATTCTTTCCTATTTTAATCCTTGAAGCAAAGAATGGAAGCTCTGATACGTCAGACTGCACAAAAGCACACTCATAGACATCACTATCTCCATCAAGTGCACGGAGAGAGGACTCAACAAATCTTGCAGCAGCGTATGCCATGGAAAGTGTAGCAGACCCTGCACCAGCCTTTGCCTCCACAACTTCAGTGCCAGCATTTTGAATCCTCACAGTTAGCTCCTGTACTTCTTCGTCAGTGAAAGTAGTTGATGGTTTTGTCTTTGATAACAAAGGCAAAATGGTAATACCAGCATGGCCACCCACAACTGGCACATCTACGTCTATAAGCCTCAAATTTTTCTTCTGAGCAACAAATGTGTTTGCCCTGACTACATCTAGGGTGGTAACTCCAAAAAGTTTTTTCGGATCATAAACACCCTTTCGCTTCAACACCTCTGCTGCAATTGGCACTGTGGAGTTGACTGGATTGCTAATGATGTGGATAAATGCATCCGGGCAGTTATCAGCAACAGCCTCGACCAATGTCTTCACAATGTTTGCGTTAATGTTGAACAGGTCATCACGTGTCATACCTGGCTTTCTTGGAACACCTGCAGGTATGACCACCACATTTACACCTTTCAAGCAGTTGGCCAATTCAGATGCTCCAGTGAAATCTGAAACTTGGGAGGGCGTGTTGCAGTGACTAAGATCAGCTGCAACTCCTTTGACATTAGCTATATCATAAAGGTTCAGCTCTGAAACTAGTGGTGACATCTTGACCAAAAGAGCCAAAGGCTGGCCAATACCACCACTGGCTCCAAGAATAGCCACTTTGTAAGATGCTTGAGGCTGAACACAATTAACATATCCCTTGTTTCCTTTTTGGGCCTTTGGAGTAATAGATTGTTTAAGGGCAGCAACACTTTCTTTCCCAAAAAAAGACAATTCTGATTCACAGCTTACAGTTGTTGCAGCATTCAAACCACTGAAACTCCTAATGTTTTTTTTGGAGTTAAATTTCACACCAAAGGCTTTTGATTGTGATATTGAGATCCCTTTGCAACCAAGAGATGTGGTTGAACCAACTGATAAAGTAGTTGCTGATGTTGCTGCCATTTCACACCCTGCAAAGCAGAAACATGATGTTAATTTTTTATCGATAATTTTTAATACATATTTTACCACATCTGATGCATGATGAAGAATCTTCCCTATCTGATACATAAAAACATGTGACATTCCATGAATAAAGAATCAGTAATGTGCTTCATTCAGTTTCCGATAATAGATAAACTTAGCAACTAAAAGGTGCACATACATCAAGTTAAATGAAATAGGCATCTTTCCTTAAGGGATCCTATTCTAGTTTCTAAAATAATAAAACTAATATTTTACTGTTTTGTAGCTGTATTATAACCTTGAGTATCACTTCCATTGTTCTCTTCAAACTTCCTATTAACATCATTACCAAAATAATGCAAGATTTTGACAGATGAGATTCACTTTCCTGTTTTAGATTTAGTAATATAGGGAAGTTATTAGCACTTTTCAGAAAAAAATATTGCATTAAAAAGGATAGCCTTGTAAAAAGTAAAGTAGGAAGGAGAAAATCCCTTTTTTTTAATTATTGAGAAATCACCGAGTGCCAGCAGCGCAGAGTTTGAAATTGTCTCCAATTAAATACCAAGCTTTTTTCCTGACAAAATTTAAAGCCAAGGCTCGCGTCTAACACAGGCATCACGCACTACACTCATTTGGTAAGCTTGTAAGAACTGGAGAAGTTTGATAGTTTAAAAAATTGTGGGGCTTTCATGTTTATGAGAAAAAATACTCCTTTTGGGATCTAACTTGCATTTCAGCTTCAAATCAACTTGATATCAAATCATGACCATACGGGCTCTTAGAAAAATATGCAAAAATGAATGGGGGGATTCTGTTTTGCAAAGATTGTAATTGCATAGATACAACGAATCTAAAAACCCCCATAACCTAATCACAGAGAAATCAATGGGATAAACTAGGAAGTAGCCAAAAAAAAACCAATATCTAGTCACAGAAGAATCAACTGAATAAACTAGATAGTAGGCCAAACTGTTTCAGAAACAAGAGTGCAGATATGAACGGGTTGATTCTTCGCTCTTAAAAGAGTTGACATTGGATAGACACAACCAAAAAATGAATCTATCTGGAACGGGGTTACTAACAGAAGAAACCAGAGGTATGCCGAACTGTGTCAAAAACAAGAGGGCAGGTATTGCTATGGAGATTAGACAAACAAATCCTGATGCACATTGCTATGGTGCTCCCAATAGCTAAAGTTGGTTCTCAATACCAAAAAGCAAAAGAAGGTATCAATGGTAAATGAATAGCACAGAGCTTGTCATAGAAAATATTGCATCAGCAAAACACATCTAACTTTGAATGGAATAGAAAACACATTTGTTTGTCGGCTTAGCTAATCACGTGAGTCGAACCAACTATTCTGCCACAGCTGTTGCTATAACAAACCTTCCAACAATAGAAAAAAAAAACTAGCAACAGAGGACCAAATAACAATCACTTTATCCCAAAAGAAATAGAGTTCAGTATGTGGTCCACACCGCTGATAAAATATTCACCTAAGACGCTCAAGAAAATTGCTTCAGTCTTAATAACTCACATCCATAATTTGTTTAAAACACAGAAAATAAAGATTGCAGACATATCTTTGCTGCCACCTTGTCACCACTTAAATAGAGGACTCGGCAGCTCCAACCAGATGACAGAGGCATCTACGTCATACACGTAGGCTCTGCTCTACTCTTCAGCGAACAAGAAGTCCGAATAAGTGATAGAGAAATGAGTATTGGAGAAAGATGGAACCTGATTGCAAATGATACAGAAGACCGAAGTGGTATAATGATGCAGGGGAATTCCATCACAAAACGGCACATAAACAGGAATTCAAGCCAAAATATTTTCCTTCCAAAACTATCGATATTACTTTCAACCAAGGAATTTCGGCGTGAGGAAATTGGTGAAGCTGACTGTTGAATATGCGAAAATAGACAATATTTCGAATAGAAGAAACTGAAAGGTTAAATTCGACTGTAAAAAGTGTATCTCTAGAATATAACACATGCATCAGGCACCTCAAACTACTAGATCAAACAGAAATAGCACAATCACTCCCTTAGCTATCACCGCACAAGTTTACATCAAACATCAATTCCAAACATGCACATACGCATCATTATCTTTTCATATAGAGAAGCAGGCCAGAGAGATCCGATTACTCCTAGTTTGATTTCAAACTCAGAATCATACCCAATAAATCAAAATAGCAGAATCATATCCAATAAATAAAAACAACAGGGTTTAACAGATCTAGAGTTGGAACAGAATAAAACACATACATAAAAAAGTTGATTTACATTAGAGCTACAGCATTCTATTGAATTCAACAAGCGGAATGCAAAAATCCAGCAACTGATCCGAACCTGAACTAGATTGAATCAAGGACGCAATTCAAAGATAAAACTCCAGATCCAAAATGATGCAGAGAGAAAATACAAAACTATAGACGTAAATCTAAAGAGCAGGGATGGAATTACCTTAGAAGAAAAATACGGCGGAGCTGGGAAAGTGAAATGGAGGGGTCGGAAGAAATTAGGAAAAGGAAAGGAGAAAGAGAGAGAAATTTGTACGTTTTGCCTGAAAGAAAATGCTAGCGAGCCAGTAGAGACCAGAGAGGGTTAAAAAGGGTAGGTTTTCATGTAAAAACAAGCTGAGTTGGTGAACTAGTGGCACAAAATATGGCTCTCCGTCAGAACGCGCCCTTCGATCACATCGATTGATGACGCTTCCATCTAAAATTCAACGGTGGACCGCTAAAGCCTAAAGAAAAACGGAATCTGCCTTTCTTTGATTCTTTTTCTTCTGCTCCTTTCTTTTTCATACGCCCAATTTAAATCACCCTTTTTCTATTTTATTTTCTTTATTAGCACATGACCGTCTTTTTATATATACATATATATTTTAATGAGATGACTTATAGTCATATAAATATTTAATATTTGTTTAGTTCTTTTTTTTTTTGAAAAATTGTGCTTGACATAAATTGAGGCAAAAAATAAGTTTTTTTATAATTGTGTCGGATCAAATAGAAATAAATGGAGGGATTACTATTCCTTTGATAATACTTATTGTCATACGCTTAAGATTTTTGGAATCAAACTCAATCTTACCAATTGAAGTTAAACTTAATAGCTATAAATTCTCGTTTAACTAAATAAATTAAGTCAAGACTATAATTTAGAGTTGGAGGTGCCTAATCAATTAGTGTTACGACTTTCTTGGCCACAAACCTAACATTTGAAAATAACATGGACTTGATTGGGTTTTAGTTTTCTACTCTAGATTAGATAGACTCCAACCTAAGGCCCTCAAGGGGCCATTTGGTTAGAGAGATTAAAGTATTTAAAGACTAAATTTTCTTTAAAATGGTTAGCCTTAGCCTCTACATAACATTTCCAGCACAATAATTCCTATATTATTATATTGTTGGTATGTCAATCTCTTCATTATTATTTATAATATAAATAATCATTGTTCCATAGCTTCGAATAGCTATATAGCGTGTGACCCAAAAGACTTCTTGCTTTCAATAAACCAAAGGTCATTTGCTTTGAATCATAAAAAGATAATCGGGTGAAGCTTTTGGTTTCAATATACGAAAAGGTCAATATACTGGAGATCATTTGCTTTGAAGAACACTAGAGGTCATTTTCTTTGAAAGTATGTAATGTCATTTGCTTTGGTGTTTAATAAAAATGTAAAATCATGCTTACCTAATGTCTCCACATAACTAATATTCCTGCAATGTTTAGTTGGAAGTATTTAACTACTCACAAGTCACCTTTGTTTGAAGTTGGAAGATTAAAAAAATTAATCTTTCTAGTGTTGTGTTTCCTGTATAAAATCATACATCAGTACAATCTCATTAGTAACTTATAAAAGTTTTAGAAGGTTTAGTCCATAAATCCAAATTCCAAGTTTAAACTAACTTCAACATTGACAGGAATGCTTATTAGTTATTGCTAGTACTGATTAAAGGCATAAATACTTGAATTACAAATCAATATTAGCTAGTATGAAATTTCATCCTCTTCTTATACACTGAGCTTATCCATTTCCCTTCTTAGTGCATTAGCCCTCACCAAACTTCCAATGGTATTCACAGCAAGCTTCAAGTCTTCAATGGGGTTCCCTGGTGCCACTTTCTTGTACAAATAGCTGTCAAATGTCATCTTCTGCACATACTCATCAGCGCACATCTCCACGAAAGCTTCCCTTGCTGGATTGGACCTGTAAAATACCTTCTGCAATATATCAAGCACCTTGTATGTTGGCCAGTAAGTCTTGTCCCATTTCTCCAAGTACTTCCTCAAATCACTCTCGTCTACCATTCTCTTCCCATTTTCTGACCCTTCAACAATTGCTTCAGCACACATACGTCCACTCTTCGCCGCGAAGTAAATTCCTTCACCTGAACATTTGGTCACGTACCCTGCTGCATCCCCAACTAATGCGACTCTGTCTTGCAATCTTCTCGGCCTTGGGTGTTCTGGAATCGGGTGAGCCTCAACTCGGATGATTTTCCCGCCGGTGATTTTGGAATCGGCTCTCAGTCTTGTTGCTAGCTGGAATTTCTTAATGTCTGCTTTGTGGGTAACGGTGCCTGTGCCGACGGCAACGTGATCACATTTGGGGAAAACCCAACCGTAGAAATCAGGGGAAACATCATCTCCGACGTACATTTCAGCTAAATTCTCGTAGTACTTCATTTTATCATCGGAAATTCTAATTCGTTCCTGGAATGCAATAGCGTACTCGTAGTCGCCGGCGTTAATGGATTTTGCGACACGGGAGTTTGCGCCGTCTGCGCCGATAACGGCGTCAACTTCCAGGGTGCACTTCTCGCCGGCGCCGTTAGTTTTGGAATCGTAAGATGTGTAGTGTAGGACGTATGGTGAATTTGGGGCTTTTGGCATGTCCATTCTGAGAAACAAGCCGTTGAGAACAGAGGCTCCGGCTTCGGCAGCACGGTCACGGAGGTAGGCATCGAGGACTTCGCGGCGCACCATACCGATGTACTCGTGAGGCTTCAGAGTCTGTCCGATATCGACGGCAACGTTGGATGGGGAAATCATCTTCATCTTGGTAACTTTCCGGTCGATGATATCGAGGGGGAGATCGAATTCGCCCACCATACAAAGTGGGATGGCACCACCGCAGGGTTTGCAGTTGTCCATCTTGCGTTCTATCAAAAAGGTCTCAATTCCGCCCTTAGAGAGCGTCTCCGCAGCGGCGCCACCAGCAGGACCACCACCAACCACCGCAACGCGAAGATTTCTGCCGGTGACTCTTGGGCTGGACTTAGAAGCATTGATACGTAGCCTACGGTGGGTTTGTTTCGTAGGTAGAGATTTAGAGAAATTAATAGAATTGTTTTCCGGCGAGGATTGACGGAGGCCGATGAAAGTTTTGAGAGCAATTGAAGCCATAGCTGTGTAGTGTGTGAGAACTGAGAGAGTGAGAGTGGAGATTTTATGAAATTTTTGTATGATTTTGATGGATATGGTTAGAGATATTAAGGAGATGAGTGCCGTCGATGAAAAGGGATGAAGGGCTAAGATTGGATTTGGATAATAGTGGGTAGATTCTTCATTTGTTGTTTGTTTTTGGTTACGTTTTTTTTTTTTTTTTTTTTGGTTTTATCATAGTATGGATCTTTAATTTTGCATGATGTCCAAGTGGCTCACATTCTGCCACGTAGCTACAGTTTTCTATTGTGGCTCACCGTGCTCTTATGCTCAATTTTGCTCAAATATCTCTTTGAAGGAGTGTTCTTGGGAAAATTTTGAAGAAATAATCGCAATTGTGAACTAGACGGTGGTGGACCTACGTTTGATCAAGAGGGTTCATATGAATATGAACCACTTTGTAAATACTATTTGGTAATATATATAAGTATATATGATTTATCTTTTGAAATACACACGTATAAATAAAAAATTGACCCCATCTAAGTAAATGATAGTCCTTGATTCAAGGTAAAGTGGATTCATTTTTGTGAAAGTGTCAGGTTCTAAACCAGACAAAAACACACTACTCGTAAGTGAGCTTCATATAAATTTTGAGAATCTAAAGCAAACCAACTAGATTGATTATATATATTTTTAGTCTTAATGCATTAGTTATTGTATATATAGTACTCTTATTTGGACATTCTCGAAAGAACAACAAGGTGCACATTGACATCAACAGTAACTTAGGTTATAAATGTGTGAAATTGAGCGTTGGTGGATCAACAATTTGTTAAAGCCCAAATCATAGTGTCTAACATATTCCTAATTTTATTTGGATCACCAGTTATTCCATCCATCAAGTTAATTTGTTGCAATACTTGCCATGTTTCAAGATCGTTGGGTTTGCACCTTTACTGATGTTTTGTTTTGACTGGATTGAGAATTATTGGGCCTTATTTCCAAATTTTATACACTGAAATTGGAAACAAAGTTAAAATCCAAGTCATCTTACAAATAACTATAGGAATAATTACATAAAACATAAAACAAACTACCTGCTATGACATATTCAAGTTATGTTAATAGTGTATTTGTGTACCGTCAATATATATAAGTTAAATTCAACATCTAAGAAAGGGATACTGTAATTAAACAACTGTGAAATTCGGAAGATTAAATCTAAATTAAAGAAAAGCAACTTATGTTTGTTAGAGTTGAATCGTTGTAACAGAACTGAAAGTAGATATGGTAGGTTTGAGTTTCTTAGACAGTTGGTTTATCAAACTCTTGCTACCTTCTTTAAGTCCATTTTCTCTCCAACTTCCCCAGCTGCTGCTTTGGATTTTGTCCCCACGTACCTTTTTCTTTGTGGACATTTATAAGGTAAGAATTTAGGCCTCATTATTCCTATAATAAAACTTTCAAAATCTTTTTAATACAGAGTACCTCTAGAAATACTTAACATGAAGTTGACTCTGACTTTAACAATTTTATTAGCAGTTGTAATTGGAGGTTGCAATTGCAAGATTGTGCAATTCATCTTTGGAGACTCTCTTTCAGATGTTGGCAACAACAATTTCCTCTCCAAAAGCCTTGCTCGCGCCAATTTGCCATGGTATGGTATTGATTTTGGGAGTGGATTACCTAATGGTAGATTTTGCAATGGCCGTACTGTTGCTGATATAATAGGTAATTAACATTTTCAATTTTTTATTTTAGATGATAGTTAAGTACCTAATCTATTCACAACATTAAGAGTACTATTGTCGCTCTTTTATGTAGCTTGTCAATATTTGTAATTACGAATATGAAATTTTGTTCCCACACCTTACCTATTGTGCAGGTGATGAAATGGGGCTTCCAAGACCACCAGCTTATCTTGATCAATCGTTAACAGAGGATGTTATACTATCTAACGGAGTAAATTTTGCCTCTGGTGGTGGTGGCATTCTAAACGAGACAGGCAGTTTATTTGTAAGTAGTTCTCCTATCAATTTTTCCAACGTTATCATTGCAATTTCCTTTAAAAATATACAATGTATTTCATGTCTACACGTTAAAGTTTAATTTGATTGAATTGTATGTACAGATACAGAGGCTTTCCTTATACAAGCAAATAGAGTTGTTTCAAGGCGTACAAGCCTTAATTACAGAGAAAATTGGAAGCAAAGATGCTAATAAATTTTTCCAACAAGCAAGATACGTGGTAGCTCTAGGAAGTAATGATTTCATCAACAATTACTTAATGCCAGTTTATAAAGATTCATGGACGTACAATGACAAATCTTTCATCCAGTACTTGGTGGAGACTCAAAGGTCACAGCTTACAGTAAGTCACATATCCTTTTCTCAATCCTATTTGTTGAAATAGTCTGTCTACCTCGACAAAGAAGTTTCTACCTTATGCAAATCTCACATGTGAAATTACACTTAGTTTGTTGTTGTGGTAAATTAAGTAATTTATTTAACCAGTGATATTATTTCCTTTTCCCAAATATTTTTTTTCAGTTGTTGCATAGTTTGGGGGCAAGGGAGTTGATGGTGTTTGGGCTAGGGCCAATGGGTTGTATTCCACTTCAAAGGGTTCTTAGTACAGATGGTCAGTGTCAAGACAAAACTAACCAACTGGCACTTGCTTTCAACAAAGCAACAAATGAACTTGTCGAAGAATTGGCAAACACACTTGCAAATGCTAGCTACAAATTTGGAGATGCTTACGATGTTGTCAACGATGTCATTACTAATCCCGGCAATTACGGTACAAACTTATAATTAGAATTATTTCAAGGATTACATAAATGTTATGGCTGAACATACAAATTTCTGTATCTTAATTTTGTGTACTGAGAAACTGACCGTATAAAAGATATTTTATATTTTCAATATCGTGCCTGAGTTAAATTCAACAACGTAAATATTGCAGGTTTTAGTAACTCGGATTCGCCATGCTGCTCATTTGGAAAAATTAGGCCAGCATTGACGTGTAATCCAGCATCGACATTGTGCAGCGATAGAAGCAAATATGTGTTTTGGGATGAATACCACCCTTCTGATAGGGCTAATCAGTTAATTGCTAAAGAGCTTATCAAGAAACTCGGATTTTTGAAACCTAACCAAACTGATGCTTCTCCTCCTACACCAGCTTTGGTTCCTTCATCCGATGATGATGGACAATAGCTTTTCTTTTGACATAATACAGAAACGTGTCTTAATTAACTTGGTCTTAGCTCACATCTTTAATTTGCCCTTTCACTTTGTGTGTGTACAATTTGACGATGAAACTATACTTAAAGTTATACAAGTAAACGCACCTATGTCCTATGTCTACTTGTTCAACTTTTATTATGATACTTTTTGTGTTAACTCGTCCACATCCAAATTGGAAGACATATAGATGTCAGTTGAGACAAAGTTACATCATACATGCATGACTTTTTTTTTAACTTCCCATCTAGAATTTCTTGTTATATTACAGTATTCTACTGGAAAAATAGAAACATTATTGTCAACTAATCTGTTTCTTGTTTTTTTCCTTTTTTTTGTACTGAACTACACATTAAACAATGAAGACATGCATACAAATAGAGTCACCTAGCATAGATCCAGTCCCGAATATTGTTGCAGTTTCTGCCAAGAATAACGTAACCTTTTATACAACAACAACATACTCAGTAAAATATTACATAGAGTGGGGTCTAAAAAGGTTAAAGTGTACGTAGACCTTATTACTACCTCATAGAAGTAGAGATTTTATATCCGAAAGCCCCTCAGCTAACGTAACCTTTTATATGTATAAAATTTTAAATTTCTACGTATGTGTCCAAAGTATAGACAATACGTTTAAAGAAACCAATTTTCTTGTCCAATCCGGTTGATGTGTTTATGCACTCATCAAGATTTCAACCCCATTATATTATATATATATAAAATTGGTAGTAGAAGATTCTATTTTCTAAAACTAAGACATGCTTCCAGCAAGCTTCTAAAATAAAATAAGCGATAATATGATCTTTTACCAAATTTTCGTGGGACCATGCAACCAAAGTGAATGGTTACCACCTCAAAACCCACCATATCCATCTAGCATGTACTCTTGATTTGCCAAATTGTTCAAATTAAAGATATTGTTTAAAAGGTGCATGAGATTAGTTTACTTAATTGCCATATTATAACATCATTACATCTTTGGTTGTCTAGCACACCCTTTTGAAAGGGTAAGTGTTTAAAGAAATGTCTCATGCTAACTTGGACAAGATTTTGAAACTCCTTATATAATTCGAATAATCTATCTTTTTTTAGCTAATTTATGATGTAAATTAATTTCGCAGTTCATTTTATCATAATATCATAGTCAGAACTATTGGGTCTAATCCTCGAATCGTGTGGTAGTTGTGAATGTACTTTCGGGAAAAGAAAAAAAAAATCCAACTTCATCAGAGCTTTAAACTTCTAAATTGGAAACAACCTTCATCTGCTTTGCATTTTTGTTCTGATACCGAACAAAGTTCATATAATTAATATTAATCATAACATAAATTAGTACACTACATATAGAACATATATAATACTGATAATTAATAAGTACTCCTCAACCAATTCATCAACTACTACTAGCTAGATCTGATCTCACAGAGATTATCCACACGATCATTAACTTTCTTAATTAGCTATTCAAAATATGAGCCAATTATGATTAAAATGGTACTTAACACAGTTAATTATCTTAAAAACGTATATAGATATATTATCTAGCATTCAACACATCCTCTTCCTAATTGGGACCTTGGAGTATGACGATTATTCGCCCCAGAACCTGGATAATCGTTTATGATCTCTTCAACCTCCAGTACTTCTCTTCTTGTTTTTTCCTAACAAATTCAGTTTTAAAAATTACCATCAGACTAATTCGAACGAAAAAATATAATTAAATATACGTACGTACGCACCATACGAATTATATTCTCTGACAGTACATTATGTTCTTGAGATATGTCTAGTAGTACCAAACTTCTGCTTCCTGTCAATATATATTCACGATTATCGATCATCGATCGATAACAGAAGGAAAATTAAATTAAATTAACTAAGAGAGCTGAAATATAAACTTACTTGTGACTGGGACGGCATTGATGAAGCAGTTGATAGTATAAGAAAAGAAAAGAAAAGTAATAAATAAGCGAAAGAAAGGGGCAGCCATGGCTATTAATATAAATTACTCTTACTATGTTTCTAATAATTTGCTGCAACAGAAGTGTCTAGTGCTCCATTTTATACATGCCTATTACGGACATATGGACCACTAACACATTATTATGGGAAAAAAAGGAAAAGAAAAAGGCAGTTAATTCTGTGAGCTTCTTTTGGTCGAGGCAATCAACTCATCGACGAGTTTATTGGTGCACGTGAATTCATGATCTCACTGATAAATTAGATATTTTTTAATATTATTTGTCGGTGTTCATGATCTAAAAAAGGTTAAATGGTGTATTTGGTTGAATGCTAAGTTATCTCGAAGGAAGGGGAATCGATTCTCACTATGTAAAGATATGACATATAGGCATAACTCAACCTCAAAAGCTAGATAATCGCGATTGAATTGTTCAAGTCCATAAGCAAACCATCTATTCATTCCCCAACTAATGTAACTCACTATAACATCCCCTTCACTTTCAAGCCTGAGTGAACATTGATTGAGAGCCCAAATGGGAGAGGACTGACTCTGATATCATGTAAAGATATAACATATGAGGCCTAACTTAACCCAAAAACTATCTCAAGAAGTGAGGATTGCTCAAGTCTATATAAGCAAACCACCAATCCATTTTTTAACTAAACGTGAAACTCTAACCAACTCTAACACAGTCGATACACTTTTATTTTCTTTTTTTTAGTGGTGCATGTATGCTATAGAAATTTTAAATTTGCGTTTATCAAGTCACACTAAGTCAAAAAGTATAAATCAGAAAATGAATTTCATGTAAGGCATGCAACATTACTTAATAATTAGTTAAATAGTACACATAACGCGGTTAGGATGTTGGTCCATATCTTCCTCCCAATTTCCTTTTTGCATGTGAACCGTTGATATGAAACTTAAAAGCCAAAAAATAAGGACACTTGACTTTTTGGGGTTTCAGTGGACAGTACAATGATGAAGAAAATTTTATAAAAAGTCAAAATGGGGAACAAAATATATATGAGTACACTGTGCTAGTGGAGGGTGACAAAATAATGATGTGCCTCAATAAGGACTCTTGCTACTCTAATATTTTTTGTGAGGCCTTAGTGGAACATATTTATAATAATATGACGAATTTTATGGATATAGGTGCTCAACATATAACCGAGATAACAAGTATTCTGTGAAATTAAATTTGATATTTGTATTAATAAAAAATAGCATATATCTCTTCAAATTTGATAAGGTGCACCCAAAGCCAATTCATACTTTACAATATCAAAGTATTGAATAAGGCCCTTTTGACATACATAATCGAAAGAAAAGATTCACACAATCAACAAAAATATAAACAATTTTTAGTTCTGTATATTGTTTACGAATATTTAGGACTTCCACTACAGAACCCATGCAACATGCATCATGCATCATGCTGAACATTATCTAACAAGTAGTACTTTCCAGGCTTTCATTATTTTACTTATTGTATTACTTGTTAAGAATAAAAAAAAATCACGCAGTATTTGTTAGAACTCCACTAGCCAGATGTTAGGCTTATAAATTGACAAAATATATGGTACTTTGAGTTCTTATATTTCTGGTAAGAATCCACTATTCCTAATAATGCTTTATAACCAAAACATTCTCAATTATATTAGTTGCCATCATTTTACTTTTAGAGATATCACATTACTACTTCATGGCATATTCGAACTGATTTACTTTAATTTTGGATCATATATATAATTAATGAGTGAACTTTTCGTTTACATGAAAATAATCATATTTTATCCGAGGTCCTTGCTTGGTACTAAGTTACTCACTCAAATTTTATGGCTTTACGTCTTTTCATATATTTGATTGGCCAAAATCATCTCTAAATTCTGAGATTTCTGTGTTTGCAGATTCAAAATTCTAACATGAAAATCACTAGGAGCGCTTTTTTATTAAAAAAATAAATAGATAACGTATAGACCCAATGTCATATAGGTGTGTATTAGTTATAATCTACGAAGATAGGAGGGGGAAGGATGTCAACACTTAACCCCTTTCAAACGAAAGACTGAATTGGGCTGTTGTAATATTGAACTTGGGTCCGATTGGAAAGCTCTAATATTGGGCTTCCAAAACCGAATTGAGTTGGTTTTCAAACCAAACATTACTCTAGTAATTTTTGGGCTAACATGCATGGTGTTTAAAGCAGCTTTGAACATGGGCCAAATCAATTTGGGCTATCAATTTGGACTTTGAGGCTATAGAATTGTCGGATCCCGGTCTATCACAATCCAAAGGCCCAAATTCAACTCAAAGTCTCAAACATATAATATTCTTTGATTCACAAACCTTCCATTTGCTCGTGTGAATTCAATTGTAATTTCACATTTAGGATTCGTGTGATAGAGATGCCTTTTTCCGATAAACAAATTCCCTTTATAATAATACTTGGAACTTTAGTTCAGTATCAAATATAATAACCGCATTCTAAAGTAGCATTAACTAATGAGTAATATAATATAAAAAAAATAAAACAAAAACTTGAGTTTGAATTTGGGTCAATTTGGCTCTTCGTTCATCGAGCCTACGGTAAGCTAAGGAACTTAGGCATGGGCTAAGGTCCTTTCTTTCAAGGGACCCCATATTTGATTGACAAAACATATCTTATAAAAATATATCCTTACGTATAGTTTTTTAATAATAGATCTAAAATGATAAATTAAATCAAAATGTCAAAAATCGTACGGCTCATATTCTCTAAATATACTATATTTATATTCATATGTTAAAATCTTTAAGTTGTGAGAATGTCAAACTATAAATATAATATTTATTTTGCAAAAACATGCATTTTTCAAGAATAACCACAAATGACACTTGAAACAGAGTGGAGTAGAACAAACTTAGGATGAGGTGGAATTTAATTTGCTAAAAATTTAAATGGGACAAGGAAAATGGTTGATTTTCTCCAAATCTTCATTAGTATATTGATTTGACATATTAAATATGTGTTACTAATTGTATTATTTCACACACATTGAATTTGATTCCGCTCTCACTTGGTATAACGATGCTTTTATTAATATATTTATTTTTATAAAGTAAATATATTGCATATGAATATAATATTACAACATAAAAAATAGATAAGGAAACTAAAGAGAGTATAACAAGGTTATATAAGGCGGGCCTACATAAAAATTTGACAAAGGAGAAGTAGGACAGGGCAAAGCTAGGCAAAGTCATGCTCAAACTTCTCTGAGAATAACTGTAAAAGAAATTATTACATGCTCATATAAAGTTGGAAAAATTGTATGAAATAACAAATTATTAATTCAAATTAAATGTTATAGTTATAATTTATTTTAATTGTCATTCGCAGCAAACGTCCTTTTTTTTGCCATCTGATTCGGTATACAATTAACCATTTTTGGTATACAATTAATCATTTTATACATTTCGGTATAAAATGTGTTTGTGTTTGTATAAAGTGAGAGAAAAGTGTATATACAAATACAAATATATATATTTTCGTTTTATACACTTATAATTATACAAATACAGACCTTACTATACAAATTACAATGTATAAATAAATTTATACAAACTGAACAATTTGTATAAGATTGAATGTTTGTAGCGAACTATACAAATCAAAAACTCCATAACAAACATAAAATTTGTTATGGAGCACATTATGCAAACTATAACTATAACACACAAATATGATTTTTATGTTTGTTATATGTGAAAGTTGCTCTATAAAACTACTAAGATCATACTTCAGAATTTAGATCTTCAACACCAACAATTAGAGCTGTCGAAAAGGGCCAGTCCAGCCCTACCTGGCCCAAGCCTCGTGGGCCAATGAATTTGAAGGGCTACGACGGGCCGGCCCTTCATTTGACAGGGCCTGAAAATGCTCAACCCAACCCAACCTTAGAAGGGCCGAGGACTGGGGCAAGCTAGCCCTTTTTTGTTTTCACACTTATAATTCTATAACATCAAAAAAATGAGAAGATTTTCAAATCAAATATGACAAACAAAGGTGTTGTTTCAATAACACTAGCAAAAATCTAGTATAATTAGTACGTATCTCACATACCAAATACACGAGTGAGATAACAGAGTGACAAGAAAGATGGGAGGTAGGCCAGGGCGCGAGATTTGTATATGTATCCTAGATACATGCAAATTTATTTGAATAGAGTGTATCTAGAACAAATTAACCTAATTTTGAGTCAATATATTACGAGATACATGTATCTGAGTATGAAGATTCATAATATTACAACATAGCGTGTATTCAAATAATTAAATTATATACTAGTGAAATTATTGTAAATTATTTTTAAATAAAAAATTTTGGTCCATGGACCGACCCCGGCCCAGCCCCAATCAAGCCTCGAGGGCCAATGACTTATATGGACTGGACTTATAACCCTTAGTTTTAAATGAGCTTGAAAAATCTTATCCCAATCGTACCCCAATAACGGGTAGGATTGGGTCGGCCCCATGGGCTAAGCCTATTTTGACGGCTCTACCAACAATATTTGTAACTAATTTCAAGTCTCTATAATAATTAAGCTAAAACTTAATCAAATTAGAAAATTAAAAAAAATTGTGAAACTAACCTATTACCAAAGTACATAGGGAAAATAAGTGTGGTTGATTCAAATTCGTACTATATATCGAATATACATAAGGATTTTTCAAAATTAATGATGTAAACGTCATTTTAAAATTACGATATTGATGTGGAGGAGTTGTGATGCAGTAAAGTTAAAATTTATTAATTAGTGTAAAAGATTATATTAGATGATTAGGAGGACAAATGTTAAATACTATGTAATTTTGCTAGTTCAAATCTTTTGGTGGGAAGTGCTAATATGACAATTTAAATTAGCAAAAAAGAAAATAAAAAAATGTGACAGTAATTGCCAAAAAAATAAAATGTTAAGTTGTCATTTGTACTTCAGGGGTGGGCGTTCGATTATACGGTTTGATTTTTCTGTTTTAGAAAAGTGTGTACCATATATTAAATCAAATTAATTCGGTTTGGTTCGGTTTTTCTACTTCGGTTTGATTTAGTCCGGTGTTTTTAAATCAGTTTTTCGGTGTGAATAAAAAATAAAATAAGCATAAAGTATAAGATATTTAGAAATTTAAAACTATGTTAATGAATGATGTGTATTATCGTGGAACACTTATTGTGCTAACTAAAAGACTATATTTGTCTTTATCAAGAACATTGTGCCTCTAATAATTTATCGAGAAAACAAGTATGAAGATGGTTCCTTTACATAATGTGCATTGGTAGAAATATGTTTGAGTTTCTCTTGGAAATTAATATTTCATATATATATATATATATATTATTTTATTTTTTTTAATTTTAATTTTTTAAAAAATAAAAGTTCATTTTTTCGGTGCACCGACTGAATACCGAATCGAAGAACCGAACTTCGAAAATATAACACCAACGCCGAACCGAAAATCGATAGTTTCTCCCACCCCTATCAAGAATAGATAAAATGTCTTTTCCTTTCAAAATTTGCATACGGTGAGAGCTTTTTATGTTTACTTTATATACTGATACATAGATCATTGAGCATTTTTATGTAATTAACAGAAAAAAGATTTCTTAATTTTCTAAAAAATATCTAATTTATTAATCATTAATATCACCCAAAAAAGGTTAAAAAAAAAAAAAAAGTCTTCCATTTCATGTTATGCAATTGAGTTTCGTCAGAAAATTGGAATAAACGAGTCGAAATGGAGTATTCATTATTTTTACTTGATTCAAACAATAAAAATATTGCCCTACCATTTACAATGAATTTTGTAATTTATTGCATCTTTCAAATAAAAAGTACTAATTCATTTGGCTCAATTAATTATCTGATTTAAGATAAATGATAAATCTCAAGTTAAAGGCAAAACACGATAGAGAAAGATGATTAGTGACTACTTCCTAATTTTTCCATTTTAATCCCAACATGTCTTAATCAAATTTGTCTTCTAAGTAATGACCAATTTATTAACCTATGTGTACAGGTCCCACATGGCCGTCCTATTTATTTTTTTATTAAAGGAAAAGTGAATTAATTAAAATAAAAGGTCCTTTTCTAGAAGACTTATAGGTATATTACAATAAATCATTATTATATCAACTATCCCCAAAAATTTAAATTCCATACTTTTGGGACTTAAGCCAAACTTAAATACTTTATTTGTATATTTTTATTTATTTATTATATCAAAAACAAATATTTATTTTATCATGGTATTAAATTTAAACATCAATAAGATAGTTTATTACTATACTTATATTATTAACTATTAAATATTTCTTAATATTAAGATGATTTATAGAATATACAAATAATATAATAAAATTATTATTTTATTTATAATATTTTTAAAAGGGTGACAAAAGTCAAATCTAAATATGTATGTATGAATAAAGGGAGTAGAAAAATGTTTTATTTTAAAGACAAATCAGCAAGGCTTTACACCGAAAGAGAAAAAGATATGGCAGCCACTTTAATATCTTTATGTGTGGTTTACCAAATAAATAAATAAATCTTTAAGTGTGAAAGTTGCCTTCATTATTTTCCTCTTTTTTTTAGTGGGGGTGATTTTTATTTTATTTTTTAAAGAGAGACAACAGGACAGATGTTGGTTTCTCTACTCATATTAGATAAGATAAAAGTGTAGTGATTAGTAAAGTCAAGTTTTAGTTTACAGGAATACAGGATGATTAACAAGTGTCATGGCCACTTGACTAGTGCTTAGTAAAATGTGTTTAACATCCTTTTCTTTTGTCCAAACATAAGCAAAGTTGCTTAAGAATAATGCTGGAATTTTAGGGCATGTTTGGTTGAGAAATAAGTTGTCTCGTGATTAGTTATCTTGAAATTACTTATTTTTTAGGATTGTTGTTCATTCTTCAATGTAGGATAAAATTATCACAACTCTGAAACAAGTTATGCGAGGATTTTTTTCCCAATCAAACATGAAATAATTTCATAATCTCAAAATTAATTATCCCGTGTACATCATATCAAAAGAGCCCTAATGTGGTGATGTCCTGCTGATGTGGCGTATATAGCAGACCAATGAAAATTGACCAAAGTTAATACATTTTTGATTGGTTGATTTTGAAATCAAATTCCTTCAAATATAAGTCTTAATATATTGGTGGATCATGTGTGGCAGAGCCAATTTTTTTATTAAGGGTGGTGTTTAAGAATAATGGTGTCTGACTTTCAAAATAAAACAAAAAACTATTGTGTTGTTTGAGGTTTAAACTCGAAACTCCTTCATTCAAATGAACACCCTTTACCACTGCACAAAAAACATAGCTTTTATCGAGAATGTCCAACTTTATATAAATATATTCTTTAAATATAAAATTTAACACACACACATATATATAATGTAATTTTCGACTAAGGAATGACTATAGCTACGCTCCTGGGTGGATGAGTAAATTATAAATTTAAAATCCGATTTGATAGAATTACATTTGAAAAAAATAACTCTGTTGAGACTTATCAGTTAGTGTAACTTTTTTGAAAAAATTAGTACCTTTTTCGTTTTACCTGTCAGATTACAAAAACATTTTAAGAACAGCTGAAATTTAATTTATACAACATTTTACAACAAAATATAAATTTTAAGGCAGCAATAGTAATAAAACTTGAAACCTTCACATTGTAAAATGTTGTAGATTTGTAGTGATATAAAATAATATCATCAGAAAAATTGAGTCAATTAGTTGAAGAGGTTCCCACAAGAAAAAAAAAAGTTCGTTTAATTGGATAAACTCTAGGCTTTTATCACGTTCTTCTTTGTCAAACATGTCATCTTGTATCAACTTCTACATGTGAAGTAAATTAGTTTGGACATTTAAATCTAATTATACTAGTGATTATTTCATATAATTTGTCTTTGGTATTTATCTTTTCCTTTTATTTACTATCAAGGCATCTGAATTTAAATGATTGAGATTTTTTATTTTTCAAAATCTGAATATGGATTATTTATTTATTTATAACATAATAAACATGCAATTTAAATAAAACAATAATCAAATATCAGAAAAAGAAATAAAGTTTTGATAAAAATAAAACAATGGTGAAATTGCTTAGTGGTTTTGGTGATGGTAATAGTTATGATAGTAGAGTTGGCTAGTATTATAGTGATTGACCTGATGATGGCAATTTATAGTGGTGGTGATGATTGAGATGGTGAATTAAAGTTGATCAATGTACTTAGTATCTGGTCGTGTTGATGGTGATGATAGTAATTGATGATGTTTTTAGTCGTGATAATAAATATGATATGTAGTAGGAATTAACCATAATAGTAATGGAGATGCATGGCAACGGTGGTGATGGCAATGGTACCATGGGGGCAATAAATATAATCACAATGATGAATGATATATATTATAGCGACTGACAATAATGTTTGTATCAATGGTGATTGTGATGATAGAAATGATTGATTGTGATAATTAGAAATTAGCAAAAGTACCAATGATGATGATTATAATCACAAAAGTATTGATGACCGTAAACAAAGTAGTGAAAATGTGATCACATAAATTATAAATAGTGAGTGATAATTAAGAATAAAGTGATCATGGTGAAAACTATCCACAAAAATTTCCTCCTAATAATATTAAATTTATTCACAATAACAATTTTTCATAAATAAGACCTATTTAAACTAAATAATTTTTAAAAATTTTAATATAAATAAATACACATACTAATATTGTATTTAATCATTCAACTTTAAACCTTTGATTGAATTGCATGGAAGAGAAATAAGGCCTAATTATTCACCCAACAAGTAGAGACTCCTCTAAACTCGCAAAATAGACTAATAACTTGTAGTTTGTCCACCATAATTCCACTCCCGTTGAAGTTTCGACGGATTATTAGTCCATTTATTTATTAGCCCAATTCATTTTATATTAAAATTTGGTCAACGTAATTTAAATTGATTAAGGAGAAATTTTGTCAATATTTTTTTTATTTGATATGTTATATATAGTCATAATAAAGAAAGAATAATTTTATTAGATTTCATAATATTTTAAAAGAATAAATAAAATAATTAAACCTTAGTGAAATTTGGTTTGGGTTGGGTTGAGTTTTAACTCATTTTATAACCGATTACTTGACCTATTTTGATCCAATCCATTTTTACCTAAGCAAATTTGGGTTGACTTGGATCTTGACCCATTTGCCGTCACGACCCAACCCGACCAATTATCAGCCCTACTTAGTACTTTCATATATATATACACATTGTTTTCTTGTTAGCTATTCTGTCCGTTCGAAATAAATGACTTACATCATGTTTTTTTTAGTATGTTTCCAAAAGAATGATTTTTTTTGGCAATACTTTAATTTCAACTCTCCGAAGATTAAATGACATTTTGATATATTTGATATATCTTTAATTTAGAATTACAAAACTATTTTGTTTTAAAAAAACTTTATGCCAGATCAAATTATACTATTTTTTTTAGAACGGAGAGGGTTATTTTTTAAAAAACTTTTAATTGACTTTTTATTTCTACTTTTTTTGGACATAACATTTTGAAGAATTTCCATATCCTTTATGAGTCAGATATGAATGACAATAATGTAAGCAATGTTGTCTTTAAGCTTCACCTTTTTGCAATAATTCAACAAGTACACATTTCATTTCCTGATTGGTTGATTTCCGATATCATTTAATTATATCATCAGCTAACCCAAATGATATTTTCCTCACCTTTTTGCCCTTTTGATTAGGTGGGCCATACCGACTATATACAGATCATATTGTCTTCTTTTTTTATAAAAAAATTGGAAATAATATGAGTCTGCAAGCTGGGACAGAAAGAAAACGATTTTAAACTACCTGTCGTGCAGATTTAAAGGGGACATAAATGAGAAACAATTTTTTTTAAAAAAAAAAACAGAAGATATTTTTTATTGGAATTTCCTATTATTTATTGTCCTTTTTTGTCAATCAAATTTGCAAGAGATCACAGCCATAAATTTAGATTTGCAAGTTAGATCTCACAGCCATAAAATTTGGACTTCATATTTATTTGGAAAGCTTGTTTCAAAAAGTATAAAACGTTTGACTATGATCTTTTTTTATTTTTCTTTTTCTGACTAGCAATTTAATTGAATTTAAGAAAATAAGAAAAGATTTAATCATATATATTTATAAAAATGATCAAATATTAGATCTTCGACATGGATTATATCACTGTCAGCTTATATAAATACATGAAGTGATAAAAATCAATATGAATTTTAACTAACCCAGATCAAGTCTGACAAGCCATATCTATCAACTATATTGTTTAGTCCCAATTATAAATCACAATACCTAGATAAATTTCAACTCTACAACCCTATTTATTTTTACTATTTGTTAGTCAACATTATTTATGATAATAATATTATGATACCATTAGTTCTTATTCCTAATTTGACTAATTGATAAGTGGTTGAGCGAAAGGAATATTAAGATCATGTCCGTCGATTTACATTTGAAAAAGAGAAGAAAAGGAAAAAAAGAACACTTTTTAAAAGGTAGGTGAAGATATCTTCTTAGAAAAATAAAAACTGTAAATAATTATTTGAAGCCAATTATAATTAGACAAGTAATAATATCAAGAAAAAGGGCATTAGTTTTAAATTTCAAATATTATTGGGTAGGGCCTACTGCTTCAGTGTCTTCAACCGTCGAAGTTTTCATCGAAGCTTGTTCCGTCTTCCACGTCATCGCCAGTTAGGGGTCGTTTGATTAAATAGTTTGGAATAACTAGTGGAAGATATTTACTATAATAATACTTATATTAAGCTATGCAAAATTTATATATACTAGTATTATTTTATATAATCATAAAAAATATTTAAATTTAAATATCCGTACTAATGATAGGAAGATTAAACTATTTAAAAATAAAATATCATTTTAAAATGCGTAGGTTCATATATTATTATTGATTGTCTTAGAACAATCTATTCAATATTTGTTTATACAAATAATAAATAATCCCCATATTTTAATATCTGCATTGACTAATATGTGAACTATTTCCTTTTGTCCATTTTTATTTGTCATGTTGCGATATAAATTAAATTATATGCAAAAACTATACGAAAAGTACTCTAAATTGCAAAAAAAAATTGCATATTAATATGATGAAAAATTACATCATAAAATATTAGTCATTTTTTTTTTATAATTTGACTCTATAAAAATGAAACTATGATGATAAAAAGTGGATAAATCACCGAGGTAATATTTTTTTTCTTGAAACAAACAACATGTGATTACTTAGAATATGACATAAATTATCGTTAGATTATTTACTATTAACTTAAGAAAGTAGAATCTCAAAATATTTGATGTAAACGAATAATTTAATTATATTATGAGTTAGCACATTTCATAAACGCTAAATAAACAATTGATCAATCTCCATATATTGTTGTCCAAAGACACTATATATTTTCTTTTTATAAACACCCCCTACCCCCACCCCCTTTTTCCTAACGCAGGGTGCACACAACTTCTGTGCAGCTCATGAATTTATTTGACTTAACTTTTAAAGTTTGTTTATTTGAAAAATATTATTTTTTATTGTTAGCGCTCTTTTTTATAAAAAAATATTTTTTAATAACATTTCCTATCTTGCTTTATTTATTATTTTTAAGAAAACGTTTTCCGAGGGGAGTAGAGAATTCCAGTTCTTGATTAGGTGGTTAGAGCCTTGATTATGAATAATAAAATTTTACTTTTAGTTTTTTTCTTTTAGTTGTCATTTTTAATATATCAAAAAAGACAATTATTTTTTCATATTTAATTTTTAGCATTAATTATATTATTCTGTAATTTTTTTTCAAAATCTAATACTAAATATGAATTAATATGAATATTATGATGAAATATCTATATCTATTATCATTTCAGTAACTACAAGCAAGGTTCAAAATAAGTCTGTTATTACTTAAAAAATTAGTTATTTTCATAAAGAAACCCATTCAAAATTTCAAATCCTTAAAATCTTTAAAAATATGGTTTTCTTTAAGTAAAATATTTTTTTTAACTAAAATTATAAATCTAATAAAAGCAGTGAAAGATACATATACTAAATGAAGGGCCACAATAAAAACTTGTGGCTGAGAAAATTAATGGAGGTGGGCATGATGTGGCATCCATATTCCAGTATCCTATCGTTTAAATTAAGCGAGATCAAAATCATAATAATCAACATTGCCAACAAGGCCTTAACTATCTCTCTTACTTCTAATATCGTGTCTCACCTGAAAAAAAAAAAAAAAACGTCGTTCACTTTCCGACGAGGTTGGCCGGCGGCAACTAATTCACGGCGACTAAACGAGTTTTCTGTAGGAAGATATTAATCTCTTATCCAATTTTTTGAGTTTTCCGTTTGTCCTTTTTTTTTTTCCGGTAAAATGAGGGAAGTGAAGGAACCAGAGATTAAGCTATTTGGAAAGAAAATTGTTCTGCCTGAGAATGGAAAGATACTACCGGTAGTAGTCACCGGTGAAGATTCCGATGTCGGAAAATCTATGAGTGCGAGTGAGGTTGTTACTGCTGATGAAAGTAGTACCGGGTCGGATCGTGATCCATGTTTAGTGGATAAGGAAGGAAACAGTTCACAGCAGGATGAATCAGATGATGGAAGTGAATACGAAAAGGAAGAGACTGATAAGGTACTGGTTTAAACTATTCATTGATGTAATTTGAATCAGTTTTTGTATTAGTTTTTAATGTTATGTTATTAATTTCTGGGATTTTCAAATGGAAATAAAGTGTCAGATTTGATAATCAGGTATAGTCTGTTAGTTTTAGGGCCAAATTTGAACCAAAAAAGTAGGCTGAGGACATTTCCTCTTTCGGAAACAGCCTCTTTACCTTCCAGGATTTAGTGGTAAGGTCTGCTCCACTGGGTATGTTGTTGGTGTAAATTCGCTGAGGGCATTTGTGAGCCATACTGCATTTTTGGCCTTTTCGCGTATTAGCAATTGAACATTCTTTTGCCCTGTTCAGTCATTCTCTAGATGTTTCTACCAAGTCCTGTGTAATTTATGCTCAATATCTTTTTCAATAATGACCCCTTTTTACTAGATGTAGTGTTAACTAAAGTAATTGGAGAAAGAATCAGGTTCTCTGCCTTTTGTCCTCTTTTCCAACTTAACGGGAATCCTATAAGAAAGTCGAATTTGTAAGTGCAAAGGACTTTGAGATTCTTTCCACTTTGTAAGACTGAATTTTAGCTCACATCATTGACTGTAGCTTTGTTATGGGAATCTTATAGGCAATTCATAAAGTTTTGGTTTTCAATTTTCAGGATCGAATGACAAGAGAGCTCAGTGAAGCTAGATTAGAGGAGAAAGACCAAAATCTAATGATGGAAGAATCAGAAAATCTTAAGTCTCCTTCAGATAACAAAACTAAAACTCATACTATTGATGATGACTCTCCCAGAGTGAAATCTTCCAAGACTGAGGATGATCAGAATGATGCATCGAATTCGCAGCAGAAAACACTGAAGAAGCCAGATAAAATTCTCCCCTGCCCTCGTTGCAATAGTATGGATACGAAATTCTGTTATTTCAATAATTACAACGTCAATCAGCCTCGTCATTTCTGCAAGAGTTGCCAGAGATATTGGACTGCTGGGGGTACCATGAGGAATGTACCTGTGGGATCTGGTCGTCGCAAGAATAAGAACTCTGCATCGCATTGTCGTCACATCATGATCTCTGAAGCCCTTGAAGCTGCAAGAATTGATCCTCCGACCGGATTTCATCATCCAGCGTTCAAACCCAATGGAACTGTCCTATCGTTTGGTCCTGACTTGCCATTGTGCGACTCTATGGCCTCTGTTTTGAATCTTGCCGAGAATAAGACACCAAATGGGATCCAAAATGGTTTTTACAGACGTGAACACAAGAATCCTTCTGGCATAGGTGGAGAAAATGGGGATGACTGCTCTAGTGGATCTTCAGTCACCACTTCAAATTCAATGACAGAAGGGGTTAAAAACCGCCCCCCTGAGGCAGTTATGCAAACTATAAATGCCTTTCCATCTCCAGTTCCTTGCCTCCCAGGAGTACCTTGGCCTATTCCATACGCTGCTGTTCCTTTCCCTGCCATTACCCCTGCTGGATATCCTATGCCATTCTGCCCTCCACCCTATTGGAATTGCAATGTGCCTGGTCCATGGAGTCTTCCTTGGTTAACTCCACCATCGCCAACAGCAAACCAAAAAGGATCAAGCTCTGCTCCTAATTCGCCTTTAGGGAAGCACTCAAGGGACGGTGAATTGCTTAAACCAAACAATCCCGAGGGTCAAAAGAACTCAGAGGGGTCTGTTTTAGTACCAAAAACATTGCGGATAGATGATCCTGATGAAGCTGCAAAGAGTTCTATATGGTCAACCCTGGGAATCAAGTATGACTCTGTTAGCAGGGGAGGGCTTTTCAAGGCCTTGCAACCGAAAAGCAGTAAGAAGGATCACCCTGCCACTACATCCCCGGCGTTGCAGGCTAATCCTGCAGCCTTCTCTAGGTCCCTCAGCTTCCAGGAGAGAGTCTAAAGTGAGTCTCCTTCAGCTCTGAGGTACATAGTTGTTAACCAACTTATCTTCCAGAAGATGGATGTTTGTCTGAGAATCTTAAGATGCCTCAAGTGCTCCAACTGAAACTGGGAAAGCTATTGTTAAAATTAGTGTTTATCCTTCCCTTGTAACATATTTTTGCTTGGTCAGTGTGTGTTTTCCATGTACATAAACTTTATACAGCTGACGGTAGAAAGTGGAAGAGAGAAATGTTTAGATGTATATCATGTACCCGTCAAAGTTTTAGTCTGGAAGGCGGCTTAGCTTCTTTTTCCATTTTTACTGGTGGTTTGAATAATAGTTGAGCCTTCTTTTCAGATTTTATGTTGAAAGTTTGAAATCTTCTTGATCATTACATAGATGTGCCTCTTCTTCATTATGTTTAGTAGCAGGAATGGGCTGGCTCTCTAAAGTTCACTCCAAAAAAAGAAGTAGTTATGCTCATCATAGCTGCAGAAATGTGTTAAAATAATCCCAAATAAAAACACAAGTTAGCTAACACAAAGTCTTGGAGTCATGGAGTGTAAGGGAGTTCAATTGTGCCTAAAGTCTTCTCTTTCACGCAGATAATTATGATCCTCTGAGGATTCTAGAACAAGTCTATTAGTACCTTTTATTTACAAACCAAGTCAAAAAAGGTAAAGTGGAAGGATGGTATTAATGTGGGAGTTCAGTAATCAATCAACCAACTGAGCTATTAAAATTATTAGAGGATGATATTGAAGTTCATTTTCCTTTCCTTTTTCTTCACTTTCCCATCACCCAAAGGCCAGTTGGGAGTGGCCACCAATAATAAAGTCTATCCAAATTCCAACTCACTCCCCCTCCCCCCTCTTCCCTTTCTTATCAGTTATCACCAGTAGTTTAGATGTTTTAAACTGCTTCTCAACCTCAGATATCGAAGATTAAACACCCCTAGCTGTTTCAAGAATGAGTTTTAAGTTATATACGGTTAGCGTAAAAGAATTTTTATATGATCATAATATGAACAATTCTTAAACTATTTGAGTGTGTAATTTAAACTCTTCAAATTTTGTCATGGATTATTGTTCTTATTCCACGTACCAAACGTCGTGTTCGAGAATTAATTACTTGATAGTTGAGCAAGATTGAATAGGAGAGTTCATCTGAATGAGCTGACAATCAAATCAAAGTTTTATGTTGATGTAGACATTAGAAGAAGGCACTTAGAAAATGAGAACAATTTATGTGCAGCTGGTGGACTCTAAGCAATTTGTTGAATATAATACAAAGTAGATATTTTTGAAGGTTTGAGCAAATGTAAGCCACATCTTACACCAGATATATTAGAAATTAGTTGGATATGGGACCCAAAATCCCCCATATGCTCTTTAATGGCATAAATGCTTTTGGCATTTTCACTTAGCTTTTACCCTTTTTTCTTTCTTTCTTTTGGCTTATGCTCTTTCCCTTTAAGAGGCATTTATATATGACAATTTTGTATCCCCATATATGCATGTGCTGTCCCTTGTGTTTCTTGGGACACAAAAACTAATATTAAAAGTCGTTGTTCAATGTAGGGTTCTTCTATTTCTAGCCATTTCTTTTTACAAAAAATCTCCCATTGGATATTACAGTTTACAACACCCATGGGAATGAAAGTAACTCCTAAGAAATGCATTTTTAGAGTATAATACTGATCCATAATTTCCATTTAGGTGGTTTAAAATACTCACAAAGAAATTGAAATGATTCAACGTCTACTATCTATACATGACTTTAATTATATATAAACAATATAATTTTTTGTTGAAGAAGGTTTAGATGAGCCCCTAAACCCTTGCTACCACGCCGCTATTTGCAACATAAATAGATTTTCTACTTACCTCTTTATTTCTTTTCTTCGAAAAAATAGTACTCCCTCAATCTTGAAGCTAATTAGCGCGTAGGCAGCGCTGCGCCGTCTCTTGTACCGTTTTACAGAGAGAATTTGAGTGTTGACTAGTCCAAAGTAACCAATCGACCAGACCAATCTTTCTGTGGAGGCGGCCTGAGAATTTACATCTAGGTGCTTGTCTAGTTCTCTGTGAGACCGCTGATTTTGTGAAGGCCCGAGGTCCCCGCCTTCTTTGCTTGAAGCTCAAAACAGAATGTGATACGATAAGATAGAATGCAATAGAAAAAAAGACAAGGGAACGAGTTACCTACTCTTAATGGGCAAAGCGAGCCCCTTATGTGAATTGTCAGTATTACTAATTTCACTTATAGTAAATACTTTTTAACCATTTTATAATAAGCATAACACTATAAAAGTTCCCCTTAACTATTATTTATAAGTTAGGCAAATATTTAATTTATAACAAATCTAAACGAGTGACTACTATTAATCATAAATTAGGCAAATACTTACTCTTGTAACAAATCAAAATCGAGTGAACAGAATTTCGCAGAAATATTTTTTTTATTTTTCTAGAAGACAGAATTAGGTGGAGATTGGTAATAGAGCCATAATTGGCATACAAAAAAAAAAAGGATTAAATCCTAACCAATAGGTTATAGGAATATTTTCAACCTCATTTTGCAAATACAAATTGAGCCACAACTTCCTATTTTCACTGCTCGTTACACTTTCCAGCATTCAGAGTAATAATAAATTTAGTTAAACTCGTCAAATTTCTTCAAAGGAAACATAAATGTATTAGACAAAATACACGGTGTGTTTGTTAAGGAAAAATAAATTCCTAAAATTGTTCTCATATTTCCTTTGTTTAAAATGTTTTCTCATTAGAAACAAATTCCTTAAAAAATAGGAACAATTTATTAGGAATATAAGAAAAATAAATTTTATAAGTGACAATGTCATATATACTTGCATGTATATCTATGATAAAGCTAAAATACTCTTATAAAAAGCATCGGACCTAAATAAACATATAAATACTATGTTTGAATAGGCTTTTAATTTAACGATACTTTTTAATTTTATCCAAACAATACAAAATACTTAAAAATTATTTTGAATTAAAACACTTAAAATAAAACAATCCAAACATGCTAAAACATAAATCTATCTCGTTGATATCACTCGTCACCCATAAATCATATATAGTTTAAGTTTCTCCCACAAAGTCCATAATATCAATTTCTCCAATTGATATAATTAGTGAGTTTAGTGCATTTCGTGTCATATCAACAATAGGGATAACAAGTTTAAAAAACATGAATTAAGCAAAGAGTCAACCCCAAGTGCATATAGTGACCCACCATTAGAAATCATGTTAGTAGCATCATCTTTACTACTTTCAATCAAACACTTCAATGCTTCTTAGTGCATAAAATAATTGATTTTCTACGCTTTCAACGAAGAAAATATTTATCTGCATCAAATATTTACATTAGAACAAGTTCCTATATAACACATTTATTGATTGACCCAAATCCCAACAAGTCAATCTTTAAATTATTTTTCAAGTTTTGGGTCAAAATAATTTAATCCATTGGAAACAAAATGAAACAGTACACAAACATACAATGATACAAAATCAAATTTGAATATTATGCAACTTATTGAAGAACTTATGTTAATAATATTAAAACAAATATGTTAGCTTTTTCTCTTTTCAAAATTATTTTTTCCCTTTCTTTTTATTTTGTTATGGTGAATATTTTTTTAAAAAATTGGTGAGAAGAGTAGTAGATATGGTAGAAAAAGGTAATATGAGAAGACTGTTGTTGCCTTTCACTTTCTAGTCTCGCAAAGAAGTAAAAGAAAAAGATTCATCACTTGGATGTCCAACTTTCTACTTTTTATTTATTTCAAAGTGGGGACAGAGATCACAAAGACTAACAAGATTATTTTAATACTAGTTTATAGGGTGGTTAAGTAAACCAAATGTTATCACTGATCACCACCAACTTCAAAAGTCAAATGCCATTTGAAAACCAGCCAGAAGGACCAAAACAATATAAAAACAACATATATTTGGTATAATTCCATAAATAAAATTTAAAACGGATTACTTCTATTTTGTGAAGATAGAAAAGTTATTTATAATAAACTCTCAGATCAAGAATCAAAACACAATAATGTAAACAAGATTCAAGTACTGCCCTAATCAATTGTTATATAAACCTATTTAATGAAAGTCACAAATAACGGATCATGAAATATTTCACTGTGGCGTTTTGAAAGAAGTAGGTCTAACCTAACTATGATTAAGAGGATTAAGGAGCAATACTCATGGCCCATAGGAGTTAAAAGAAAGAAATAATAATTTTTAAAATTTGTAATTTAAATATGTTATAATATTTATGTGACTTAGGCTTTTAAAACTCGTAATGTTTAACTTTGGCACGCATAATAATAAAAAGTTTTGAACAGATAATTTTTTCATTAGCCCACTTGACAGTGAGATATATAATTAAGGGAAAATTGTATGAAATAACAAATTATTAATTCAAATTATATGTTATAGCCATAGTTTATTTTATTTGTCATTCGCAGCAAACATCCCATTTTTTATGCCATCTGGTTTGGTATACAATTAGCCATTCGATATACAATTACCCATTCGGTATACAAATATATAAAATGTATAAAATGCATTTGTGTTTGTATAAAGCGAGAGAAAAGTGTATATACAAATACAAATACATATATTTTCGTCCTGTACACTTATAATTATACAAATACAGATCTTATTATACAAATTACAATGTATAAATGAATTTATACAAAACTAAACAATTTGTATAAAATTGAATGTATCTAGCGAATTATACAAATCAAAAGCTCCATAGCAAACATGAAATTTGCTATGGAGCGCAATTATGTAAACTATAGCTATAACATACAAATATGATTTTCATATTTGCTATATGTGAAAGTTAATCTATAATTAATAAAGAGTTGATTACAGTTGGTGATTAAAAATAATAATGTTTATCAAATGTATACTTCATCAAGCTTAATTACATAGTCACTGAATGATAGTAGTATTCCATTTTTCCCTTGACCGGATCAATAATGAACTGAGATCTATATTTCATATGATACTATACATTATTATTCTGGGGAATAAAAGCCTTTTAATTATAATCTTTAAAATATTTTCTAATGATCTGCAATTGTAGAAATTCATGATTTAAGACATTTCGTTTGTAATTTCTAAATATGTCAATTTTAATTAAAAAATTACATACTTTATGTTCTAATTTACACACAAACAAAAAAAAATCGATTATGAAAACCATCATTCTTTCTAAAATAAAGAGAAGTAGTAGAATGATGGAGCAGTTCAATTAAATTGCTTTATAGTACCATTCCCCCTGCAATGAACCAATTTATAGAAAAAAATTTCATCACTTTAGTTTACTAGGATTGATTATTATTATTATTAGCTCCATAAAAAGATGAAAAAATTACAGAAATCCCACCTTTTAGCTTACTTATTACCATTATCCTCTATAAGTTTTAAAAATCTTCAAAATCCCTCATTTTCGCGCATCAGATTAGTGTATCATGTATAAAGTGTAATGTATCATACTTAACGATTAATATATCTCGCGCATCAGATTAATGTATCAACGCTTATATTATTGTATTCGTTTGAGGAATTTCTGTAATTATAAACTTTTAAGGGATAGATTGTAATTTTGCCTTAAAAGTATGTGATTTCTATAATTTGCCCTAAAAAGATTCATCAAGGAATTTGGGCCCTTGTAGTGTGCAGGCCCAAATATCCATTAATATCAAGTGCCAACTTTCCAACAGTGAAACCCAACGTGAAGCCCTTTACAAACTAATGGACTATGGCCCAATAATTTCCATTTTTAAACGGATTAAAAAGGAAAATAAGACAAACAAATTAAAATAAACGGAGTATCAAATGTTTGACTAAGGTCAAGCGACGAATTAGAGGGTCTATTACGATTTACATAAATTTAACAGCTTAATAAATTCGTTAAAATATTTGAATATTCAATCGTAAACTGACTTATTATTATGTTATTAACTTAGGGGTCGTTTGGGTGAGTGATAAACACTAATAGTCCTAGGATAAAATTTTGGTGTCTTGATCAATTGTCATGTTTGGGATAACTTATCCCACAATTTATATCATAGTGATGGAATAAGTTATCTCGTATACATGGTGTAATAAGTTATCCTAAAATAGTTAATGTCAGAATGATTAATCCTAAAATAACTTGTTTTCAACAAAACGAACCCTTAAAGTTACTGTAAGAATTCATAAATATAAAATTTTGCATTCGTCTAGAAAACGTCAATACAAGTATCATGAGCTTCATTGACTCCATATTTAGATTGAAAATTTACCTTACACTTAGGGGCACGCAACGTAGCATTTCAAAAGAACTTAAACCCTGACGTTTAGTTTGGGGCTTGGGGAAATGGGAATGGGTCTTATTCTATATTCCAATTTCCAAAGATTAATTATGTGTGAATTATAGGTCTTAGGTTTAAGTTCCTAGAGACAAAAAAAAAAAAGTTGGATAATGCTAAATGATCAGAAAATTTAATTAGAATTTGACCAGAAATTTAAAAAGTCTATAATATTTTATTTATTTTAAAATAAATTGATTTTTCTTCCATTTTTTAATTAAAAGGTATTAAAGTTAAAAATGTAAAAATGTTTAAAATAAAATAAAATAACATGCTGTGAAATATGTTATTTTACCATTCTGACCAAAAGAATTTTTCCATTTTTTTTTTATTGATAGCGTCGTTTTTAGAAATAGGCCTTATAATGTGTAAATCTAAAATTAGTTAAATTTTAATATGAATATCGAACACTAAATGAAAAATGACAAAGGAAATAAGAAGTAAAAGTTACAAATTCCAATTCCATAGTATTGTGGAAACTAATTTAACAAACTTTTGGTAACCATTTACTCCCTCCGTCCCTATTTAGTTGTCCACTTTAGAAATGGCACACAGATTAAGGCAACAATGATTAGCATAGTGAAGTTACAATTTTAACCTTATAGTACAATTTACAATTTCAAAATAAATTCACTCAAGATAAGTAATTAATGCTGGAAAGTTCATAAGTTTATTTACTTTATTTATGATAAATTTTCACTTCAAAGTTACAGCCACTTCTTTGAATTCAAGTGAAATAAATTGGAGGGCAACAACATGCATTTTTACAATTTTTTGTAACATTTAAAAATTTCCCACCAAAATATTTTGTTATAAAAAAATGCTTCAATGAAATGAGAAATTAAACAACCAATGGATACAAGACAAAATAAATCAAGTTCAATGAATGGAATAGATTTAAATATTTCGGTTGAAGTGGATGATTCTTACGGTGTTGCACAATATATACCCGATCTTCATCTTTTCTTTTTAAATTTTTGACTTCAATAATTTTTGGATCTTCAATCAATATAAGTGAACCTTCTACTTTGATAGGAGTATTAGTTGAAACTTCAACTTTATTTCTGTCCATTTTTTTAGTAAAAAAAATTTTCAAAATTTTTACTCATAAACTAACAAAATGCTTTATGGGTAACTTAAAGGATTGTGTAACTCTCCAAGCATAATAAATGTATTGTCTGGTTCCAAAAAGGATGAATTACAACTTACTAAAAATTTTCAAGAAGTTTAAATAAGGGTATAATAGGAAAAAATTTGTTGTCCTTTCTTGATTTATCAAAATGGACAACTAAATAGGGACAAATAAAAAAGGAAATATGGACAACTAAATAGGGACGGAGGGAGTATCCTCCAGTTGAGCAAATCAACGTGGTATAATTATTTTATTAAACCATTTATGTGTGTGTGTGTGTGGCCAGCACGCTCACGCTTATCACGAGAGATCAGAGTTTGTTTGCATTAATTTTCTGAGAAATTTCATAGAATTTGAAAACAAATACTAGGACTTTTTGTTAGTGACATACTTTATCAGAAGATGAAAGTATTATTTTCCTTCTTTGATTAATGAGTTTTTTTTTTTTTTTCAATGAGTAAGATATTTATATTAAAGTTTGATTAATTTTTTAATTTGTATCTGAGAGTTTTACTTTGAAGATAAAATGACTCTCTAATAAAGATAACTATGTACTTAGGAAGACTTGAATTCTAGACATCTGAATTATGATAAATAAATATTTACTATTTCACCCACAACTCAAAACTTTTTTTATTAATACTTTCTCTATCTTTACTTTGAACACTTCTTAGAAAATAACAAATGAAGTACACATTTTATCATGATTGTCTTAATTAGTGTATAATTTTTAATCAACTTTGAGAAATATTTTGAAATAAGTAAGTCACTAAGGATCGTTTGGTTGGGAATAGGTTATCTCAGGATTAATTATTCTGGAGTTAGCTATCCAATCGTTATGCTATAAATTGTGGGATAAGTTATCTCAAACATGACAACCAAACAAGATACAAGTTTTTTATCTGATCACTATTTTCTCCCAAACTTGTCTTTCTTAGTAGATAAATATAAATGAAAATTATTTTTGGGATAGTTAACAAGTAAAAGTGAGTGGATATTTTTTTTACTCCTTTTGTCTCTATTTACTTGTCAATTTATTCCTTGACACATCTATTAAGAAAATAATAATTGAATAGTGAATTTATTATTTTACCTATATTAATTGATAGAATTTCAAAATTAATTTACTCATTAAACAAATTTTACCTTTTTAAAAACATCAACTTTCTAAATATATTGAGGATATAATAAGTAAAAAAATATTTTTTTTATTCTTATTTGTCAAAAATATCAAGTAAAAAGGAACAAATAAAAAATTAAAATTAAACGAGTAAAAAGGGACAGAGAGTACTTTTTTGATAATGTTATTGGTTTCGCACTCCGTAAGCTATTACTCTTTTCAATTTAAAACAATTAAATTTAATTATTAAAAAATAAAATTTACCCTTAACACACTCAAGTTCCCCATAATAATTATTTCAACAACAACAAAAAAAAGGAAATCATAATTAAGGATATTACAGTCAAAACTCAAAACCCTTCTAAATTTTCAGGAATAAGTGATTTTTTTAATCCATATGCGGATATGTATAAGTCTAAAAACATCAAATATTTTGGATTCAAAGAACTTGACATCATCTTTATTATGTCACAAGGTTATTAATTATCTCAGAATAAGTGATCCAACATATGTAATTCAATTCTGTCGACATTTCTTTATATAAAAATCTATTATGTGTAAACGCACTTTTTTATTATTCCCTAATACGTCAAATATATTGCTGATACAACACGCATTATTAAATACAATTATTGTTACTGAAATTACCAGGAAATCATGACCGACTTTTGCTATCCACTCTAATAAAATAGGAATCAATAATAATAATTGGTGGCAGAGTCAAAATTTTCACTTTTTAAAAATAAATGTATAGTATTTATAATTTGAATTTGAATTCAAAATCTCAAAATAAATTTTGAATCTCAGTCAATCTTTTGCCTTGTGTTTTAAAATCTCTTTATATATTTTTAAAAGATTACCTTATATATACGATGTAATTTCTAATTATAACGATGAGCATCCTCCTTGGATCCACCCTTGTAATGATGACTTTTTTTTTAATGTTATATAACGATAGGAAGCTTGATTTCGTTTTCACCATTTTTTCCTCAAAATTTTCCACAAAGACTTGACTTGTTTAAACTGTCTCTCTATATAGACACACGAAATTCGTCTCTACAACCATCCCATGATTTAATATTAATTCCATACAAAAATTAATAGCTTCGAAGTTAGCAAAATGGAGAACATTTTTTCAATATCAGCAATTAGTCCTTCATTATTGGGCAAGAAAATAGCTGATGACCTCAATCAATTCTTTTGTATCATTTTAAGATGTACAATTCTCAGCATCCTAACCACATGTCAAGATTTATCTTCTTGTTTTTCTTTCTCACTCAGAGCAATACGTTTGTTCTTCATCACTGTCCGAAACGTGTTGACTCGAGATGATCATGATAATAATCCTCCCGATGCTAATAATTATGGACATGATTATGAAAATTGCGATAACGAGGAATTAATGAAGGAAGAAATTGTTGAGGTAGTAATTATGATGGAGAAACTAATGAGTTTATGCAATTCAAATGAGAATAAAACAGAGTATGCAGAGGTTTCGAGTTTATTTGAGGAAGTAGAACCTAGTTTTGAAGAAATTAAGGAAGCTTTTGATGTGTTTGATGAAAATGGAGATGGATATATTGATGCAAGTGAGTTAATGAAACTTATTTGGAGAATGGGTTTATCCGAATTTTCGATTAAGGATTGCAAGAAGATGATTATGGCTTTTGATGAAAACAGAGATGGAAAAATTGAATTTTCTGAATTTTTGAAGCTCATGGAACAGAGCTTCCGGGATCCTGTAGAGTTAACCTGAGTTTTTTTATTTTATTTTATACCGTACTGCTATTAAGTATTACTACTATCATAAAGCATCTTGAGCAAAAGGTATAAATCCAATAATAATATTGTCATGTAAGCAATTTATCTACAATAAAAAAAAAAATTAACAAAACAGAAAAATTACAACTTTCATCCTTTCCACTTTTATGTGGATCACACTGCAATTGATGTTAAATTTTAGGTGTCTTGATATCTGTATTGAAATTTGATTTTAATTTTAATTTCTAATTAAGATGAGACCAACCTTATATATTTACTGCACCATAACCTTTGATAATTATATATTCTTTTCGTATTTGAACACTTGAAACTAGAATTGCTATTAGTTGGAAATGTGTTTACCCAAAATAGACTTTTTGCATGCTAATTATAATAAGTCTAAGTCCAAAGCGTATATAGACACTGAGTGAGAACCAATAAATAAATAAATTAATAAGTGAAGACTCCGTGTACGAACTAATCACTTTTCTATAGCCTAAAGATAAAACATTAGTATACAGACAAAATTTGTTACTTGAGGATCTGAAGTTGCTACAGTACTGAAAAAGACTGAATTTGATATTTGATTGGAAAATTCTAAAAAACTGTCTGCAGAAGCAAACTTGAACCCTCTAAGCTCTGTTTGTCTTAAGATTCTTTTGGCAACAAAAATGAGTAAGTAAACTGTGTACGTGACGAAGTTAGACAAATGAGTTTTTAATTGTTGTTTGGTATGTAGAAAAATATTTTCTTAAAAATAAATAAATTTATTTTTTAGTATTTGATAATTAAGCAGAATATTATTATCCTAAATTTCATATCACTCGTAGGGTGATGAGTGGGGTTTCGGAGGTAGCGAGGGGTGGGATGATTAAGGGCAAACATTTGGGCATTGGGTGTACAGAAAGAAACGATATATATCACTTGTGAAACTCATCTTTCTTATTTTCATTAGTGAAGTGTTTTTGTTTATTTTTAAGAAATTTATTTTTTTATGAATAATGTTTTTTCCAAAAAAAAATTATGTGACATATCTTGTTTTTAAGAGTCAAACAATTTAAATTTGATCGAAAATTTACTATGGAATCTTCATTTTTTTAAAATGAAATTTATATATTTATAAATTATGTAAAAAATATTATAAATCATGACAATTCAAAATATTTAAAAGATTTATGAAAAATTTACAATAAAAAATAAACTTATTTGACTCTCAAAATTAGAATTATGCCACTGAAATTGAGACAAAAAGAATATCATATTTAAACTAACAATACAATACTATGAGAATCAAGATAACTTCCATCCAAACAAGGTGTAAGTTGACTCGGACTTTGTCGAAGTGTGGAAGTTCCTTCTCATCCCTTAAATCTTTTACAATCACAATTTCTTGGTCCCTGGTAGATACATGTCACTATCATTACGAAATGGCCGAAATGGCAAACGTCAACTGCTTAGCAAATTGCTTGGGTCACATCAAATTGTATATATTTCTAAATATTTTCTGAGTAACTTCCTAAATAATACAACTGAATTTGTCTTTTAATATATTCGTATTGTTATCCATTAATAGGACACTATAAAACCCCTTTGGATACATCAAAATCAAATCAAGTGGTATCACAAATCTGCAAAGTTCACCAAGAAATCTTCTTAACTAATTAAGCACTGATCAATTCAATGGCAGACATAATATCAAATGTGTTGAATGAAAACGATGAGTTTCGCGCTCTCGTACTATCAGACAACGAGTGCGCGGAGGAACTGCAATACCAAGAGGTTCTTGCAGCCTCTTTAGAAATCTTCCATCGTCACATGTCATTAACACAAACCGAAGAATCCCCTGAATCATCCCAAGGTTTCTGTGACATTTGTATGGAGACAAAAGGTACAAATGAAATGTTCAAACTCGAAAATTGCTCTGATCACTCATTCTGTACTGATTGCATAGCCCAATATGTTCAGTCCATGATTCAAGACCATATTTTCTCAGTAACTTGCCCTGGTTTGAAATGTTGTGCGACAATTGAACCTGTTTCTTGTAAATCCATCATCCCTGAAAATGTATTCGAAAAATGGGAAGGGGGATTGAGTGAATCAGCTCTTCTTGATTGCGAAAAATTCTACTGTCCTTACAAAGATTGTTCAGTGCTGCTGATTTATGATCACGATCAGGACTTAATTCAGTGTATGTGTCCTGTATGCCAAAGGCTGCTATGCGCGGCGTGTGGCGTCCCTTGGCATACGGGACTTGATTGTGCCAAGTTCCAAAATGATGAAAAAAACAGAGAAGATGATTTAAAGGTTGAGGAACTTGCTAGCAGCTCCAAATGGATGAAATGCCCTCACTGCAAACATATTGTGCAGAAGGCTGATGGTTGTATACACATAACCTGCTGGTTAGTTAATTTCTTGTTTAATTTTTAAATGGTAGTGTGGCCTGCTGAAAGGTTTAATTTCTTAATAAGTTATGTTAACTTAACTAATCAATGAGTTAATCTATATTGTGGATTTAGGTGTGGATCTCAATTTTGCTATATATGTGGAGAAACGTGGAGTGAAAGCCATTGGAGTTGTCAGATTAGTGAATGAACCGGATTGCTTCTAAAGAACTGCTTACTATTAGCTGAATAGACGGGAAGATTGAAAAAAGGGCAAATTTTATAATTGGCCTAATTTTATAAATACCAAAACTTGGCCAAATATGTTGTTCTTCTTCCTTCCATTTGCCATTGTTGACTTTTTTTCCTTTTTCTTCAATTCTGTTATGAATGGCTTCTTTTCCTCCTCTTCCTTCTTGTTCATCTTCTTCGTCTACTTCGTTGTTTTTTTTCTTCTTTAAATTCATATAGAAAAAATGAATCGTTTCAAGCGAATTATATATTAAACGATTTCATATCTAAATTTTTGAGATTCTTAAAGGTAGGTAATTTTGAGTTGATTGAGATGGAATAGTCAATGTATACTTCATGTATAGTTAGTATCTATTTCATGTATAGTTAAACTATATTAAGCTTTTTGTATATATCATAATGTATAGTAAATATATAACTCATATATAGATAAGTTATATTGTATAGTTGATGTATACTACCTATGATTTTTTACTTTATGTAAATAAAACATGATTATATTTCTTGTAAATTAATTAGTTTATTGTATTAAAACTAGCCCTCTCTAGAGATTTAACATTAAAAGTAAAGGAAAAAAAAAAAATTAACTTGTGGTTCATCGTCTTTCTTCCTTCGAATCAGTCTCAAAAATACTTGCAATATAATTGTATAGTTTGCAAACCTCAAATATTTTACCTTAGAATATATAATCAGTTACTCCTATCTTTTACCAACGGCACTAAACATTTTTAAATAGTTACAATTAGAATGGTTGTTACCTATTGTAGGGTAAGGTATTGCATAAATATTTTGATTATTACTTAAATTTATTTTATTGTATTGTTAAACTAACAAGATGTAATGACGATATAATGTATCCTATATATTTTATATAATAATTTAACAGCAGATCCTACTTTTATTTAATTATAATTATAATATAATACAAGTCACTAATAGAATATTATGATATGTAAGAAACATCAAACAAATTGTTAGTGTGTGCACCGATTAACCCTTGAATGGAAATATACATACACTTGTCACTTGTTCGTTGTGCATAGTTTATACTACCTACATTCTTCTTCTCTTGACAGATCACTTGCAACACTAATTATATTTTGGATAAAACTCGATAGACGACGGTGTAAGGACAAGTAATCCCAAGTTCCAAAGTGTGCCGATATCTTTTCTTGATAGGTTAATCTCATTATCTCATTTTAAGTACTCTATTTATTTTTAATTTAAATATAAGATCACATGAATTTTTATGTTTTTAAATTCCATGTTATTAAGTCTATAAATGGAAAGACATTTTTCAATTTTCATGCAATCACTCCAGTGGCAGATTCACGATTTAGAGTCCGTGAGTGTCAAATAGAATTATCGATTATTCACTAGGTGTCACGCTCTATATTTATATAAATATTATATATATATATCTATGTATATATAGAGTTTCCGTCAAAGTTGGGGGCGGTGCGGCACCCCAAGCCCTTAATAGATCCGCCCCTGAATCTCTCTCACGCCGACTACTGCATTTCTTATTGAGCAAATACCTCTTTCTTTTTGTTACGTGAGTTGTTTTCTTTTTCTTTGAGTTTATAATAACTAGCAAATGTAATACAAATTGTTCAAATTTTCTGCTATTTAGGGATTCTGTGATCTTCTTCTAATTGAGACTAATTTGGTTAAAAATGGTTGTGTTTTGGTTGTTTTAGGATGGGAAGGGTAAGGCTAAGCATGAAGCGACTGGAGAGCAATAGTAACAGGCAAGCCACTTATTGCAAACGAAGATGTGGAATCCTGAAGAAAGCCCAGGAGATTTCTGTGCTATGTGATATTGACATTATCCTTCTTTTGTTTTCCCCAACTGGAAAACCAACCCTATTTCAAGGTGGACCAAGGTACTTCCCCGCCATCTAACAAGGCATTACAAGTTTCTTTTCTGTTACTTTATTTCAGTAGTATGTCAACGAATCGCAATTTAAATAGCTTGGCGCATCACTCTGGTGTGCTAAGTGGCGTTCGGAGCAAAGCCCAGCTTCCTTTATCTTTACTTTCTTGTGTTGACTGTTTCAGACAATTTTGTAGGCTATTGAAATGGTTGAACTCAGTTTTAGATGCTTTTATACTTTGGGTGTATTTGTGATTTCCGTACTTTTATTCTATCTATGAAAGCTTTTGGTTTGAGACTTACTTGATTGTTTGATTTTCGTTTCGGATGGAGGATTGGCTTATCTACAGGTGAGATAGTGTAGATGCCATCATGAACTTGAATTTTGGGTCGTGACAATTTGGTGAAGTCCCACAGGTATTGGATGTGTCAATTGGTCTCCTTATCTGGTCTTGGCAGACACTCCATCTCTTGAGATAACTTTTGGCGTTAAGACTTTAGGTTCAAGGTCTCTTTCTTTATCATGATATCACAGTTAGGTGAGGTCAAGTAATTGGTTTCCTTATATGGTCTTGCCAAAGTTCATTACTGCACAGAGTAAAGCCATGACTTAGTTTGGTGGTTTAAATTACTACTCTATATCTAATCTCACGTACTTTTGCATTTCGTTTTCGTTGAGAACCATTGTGATTGTACTTCCGTGGAATATACTTTTGTGCATGTGATGATGTATGAGGTTGGGATTATTTCATAGTATCATTGATCTGTTCATAGGGGATATGTGAAATAACAGGTTACTTTATTGGAGACTTGCTCTTTGGCAAGTTCCCCAAAACTTCTAGCATCGCAATTGGGCATGTTAAGGTCAAAGTGAGTGATACTCATTTTAAAGTACCTGGTATGAAGAGCCTTTACTCCTCTAGAAGATGCTCTTGTAAATACATATAACCGAGTACATCTATTTTCTACTGCTAGGTTTTTTTAACCACAGTTGTCTTGTATGGTGATTTAGTCCTTGTCTTTTTATTCGTCCGACAATAACTATACAGGTTCTTCATCACATATGATGAACTATAGGATTATTCGATCCCTAATTTCTATTGCATGTCTTCAGCAATTTTGATGAAATAATTGCAAAATTTGCTCGATTGACTCCTCAAGAAAGGGCAAAAAGGTACAAAAACAGTCTTGTCTATTTGGATTAGTCTTATCTAGGAGTAAGATATAGGGGCCAAATGACCAGTTTTTGCTAATCTTGAACTTAAAACAGGAAGTTGGAGAGCCTTCAAGTAAGTCTGATATTCATCACCAATTCACGACTATGTGTCTTCCTCTTTCTATGGTTTGTTGTAACTTCTTAATCCACTTGAAACTGATAACAATGCTAATGGTTACACTCCAGACATTGAGGAAGACTTTTAAGGAGCTTGACAACGATAAAGGCATGCCAGAGTTTCTAGATGCTAGGTATATATTTTTGTTGATCAATTTGAGGATCTTTTCCTTCAAATTTGTACCTATTGAAATTTGTTAAGCATTATGTTAACTGTTTACCTTGTCTTTGCTCCTTTGTTTCTTTTGCTGCAGTGCTCCATCAGTTGAAGTATGCACTTTCTTACTCTATCCACACCATTTTGGCTACGATTGTATGACTTAAACTCAAGTTTGTGGACAATTTTCTTTTTTTATAATTGGTGCTGACAGGAATTGCAAAGCCACGTGAAAGTTGTGCAATCTCGGCTTAGTGATTTAGAAATGAGACTCAAGTATAGTCCTGCATTCCTTTGTTTTTCCTTTTATATTTTGGTGTTCAATTGTTTCCATAATTGACCTCTTTATCAACTGCTACAATATTTCAATTGTGTATTTTTATCTTATTTAGGTCTCTGGCAGAGTGTGTTGCCATTTGTCCTCTTTTATAAGTTGCATTTGCTTTTTGAATGTATCTAAAGAACTTTTGAGGAACATCTAATTAATTTTCTTATTTGGACATTTTTATTGGACATCCATACACAATTAATAGCATCTTGCTTGATTATAGGCCCAATTAATAATATTTTGTGTGATTATAGACGCACCAGTTGATTTAATCTTAATCCACATATGTTGTTTCCGTGTTTGATTTAATATGCAGTTGTAACTAGATCATATAGGCTTAATGACTTGTGTCATTTTTAATCTTGTATTAACCTTATTCCTCTGCTTCGTCGTAGCTGGTGGAGCAATCCTGATAAGATAAATAAAGTGCAAGATCTCGCGCTGATGGAGTGTGCACTAAGGGAGTCACTTAATGCAGTTCATATTCGGAAGGTAATATTTCCAAAAACTGGATTGGTTTTGGTTGTACTTGGTGATCCTATGCTGCAACAAGTTTTAGAAAATAGCCATACTATTGATGAACTAATATACTTTTTAACTCAGTATGGAATTTGGGTCAGAACTGAGTTGATTGTTTACCTATCCTTTGTCAAATCCTCTAATTATTTGCTCTCCTTTGTAAGAATGATAATTTAGTCATGGTTATTCAATGTTAAAATACATAGTGACTTCTGCCCTTCCTCCCTTCTGTTTCTCTTTTAGTCTCTTATATTGGTTGATCGGAAAAACAGAGTAAAATGTGAAAATAGATGAATGCTTCTGCATTTGAATGCCACATAACAGCTCCAGAACACGACGCATTTGCATCTTTTGATGAACAGTGAAATAGATGGGCAAACTCATCCATGGCATCCAGAAAATAAAATCCTGCACATGCCATTCCCTCAGACACCAAACATTCTACCCCAGGAGTGAGTATTAGACCATATTTATTCAGCATCTTTATGTCGTTCCCCTTTTACGATCTTAGTATTTCATGCTTGAAGTTACTGGATTTTAGTAATCGCTAACATCGTGTGAACCATTGTTTCTCTGTAGAAATATGGGATACTCCGGAGATAATTCAGTTGCTGAATGTTCTCATGTTCTGGACTCTGGAAAAGTTGATCAAGCAAGACAGGCCACAACTGCAATGCTAGATAACAGTGTCTTGAATGATCTAAATAGTACAGCATGCTTGAAACAGCAACTAAGTGAGCAGTATTCATACAACCCCAATGATAATCTTGATCTGCTGGAAAGGAAAATATTGGATCCTCAGAGTGATGCCAATTTGCAAGGATATTTGATGGATTATGAATTTCAAAGAAACTTTAACCTAACAAGGTCTGTGGATTCAGTCAATTATAGTGCTGCTGATGCCGTTGCTGTTCCAGATTTTGATTAAAAATCATATGCACAGGTAATTTCACCTGTTTCCATTCTCGGTTAATTTCTCAACTCTGTGACAGTTAATTATTGAAAAAAAATGTTTAATTGTCCATCTTACATAAGGAATTCATCTTCTCCATTCATGTACCTTGTTCTCTTTGACAGTTGAATATGCTGAATGCACATCTTATATTACTCCATTAAACAAATTACCACAATCTCCAAATATACTGTCATGTAACTAATCCTATCTGATATAACATTTCTTACTCGGTCTCACTAGTTCTTATTTCCTGCAGCCAGCAACTTCCAGTGATTAAACATTTGAGATAAGTCACACTACTTGTGTAGAATAACCTGTGATCGCAGGTGATGTTTACAGGTGCAGTGGTTGTTGATAGATAATATGTTTGAATATGTATAGTTGTTTTGCTTAGCGAACCCTGACACCACACATGGTGAAAGTAGAATAAGAGTTTGTTCATATATGAGATCTGAATAAAAGACGAATTTCACTTTGCTTCAATAAATTCTGGGATTTGGTTTGCAGTTGAGATGCAAATCGAACTACTAAAAAGTTTTTCCCTTTATGTGCTAACAAGAGCGCAAATCACATTCTTTTGATGATCTAGTAGGAATAACACGAATAAGAAACGCTGTACATTAAAGGTTCCTTGTTTACCACAAAGCTCTATTCTTGATCAAAATCCATAACATGGTTACAAGGTAACAATATATATTCAATCAAGTTTCCCATGAGGTTTTCTAGTTGCTGAGTGTTTGAATGATGGTGTTGTGCCATGGGTCAGAGAGGTGTTGCAGAAGGTTGTCAAAAGGTCCCTTTCCAGTCACATTGTGTTGCACTATGAATCCCAAAAATGCCAACATAGCCAATCTCCCTGCAAATTATCCACTTGAAAAATTAGCCTGACACAAGTATATATAGTCATTTAGAAAGTGAACATCCACTTACCATTAGCAAGTTCCTTCTCCTTGGCCTCTTCAGTTGGTGCAAAGTTGAGTGGGTTGAAAATACCACCAGGGTATCCACATTTATTAGGAGGCAAGCTGTAGCTCTTGAAGATAGGGTCTTGGTTGACACTTCCTGGGTTCTTAATGTCTTGCCACCTTCTGATTTCGACGTAGTGGAACAAGATGAACTCGATCACAAACAGGGTCGATGATGATGCAAAGTACTCGGATTTTCCAGCATCGTACCATTTGGGCACGTTAAGTATCCCAATGCTAGTGAAAACCTCAGGCAACAGCATCCCTGCAACACCCAACATAGCCCAACGACCATTCACTAGTTCTGCCTGGATGAACCATTTCAAGTTCTCTGGGTCCTCAGCAAGTCCCAATGGATCAAAACCATTGTCTCCTGGGAGACTAAAGACAAGTAACCATTCCAGTATCAGAACAAGGTTAGTATTTACTATTTAGACGTAGTACAATTTTACATGATATCAGAGCAGAGCAGGCAAAAGAGTATATATTACAAGTAGCTTAAGATGTATGTATGTACCTGCCATCAAGATAATCAGGAGAGGCTAAGCCAGGAAGCCATTGACCTTTCTTAGCTTCAACCTTGAATGAGTTGTATGATGAAGAAGTTGAAGGTCTAAAAGAGACCTCCCTGTTTAACTTTCCCGATGATCCAGTGAGGAACCTGGTTCTTGAGGCACATGGCCGGAAAATGGCGGCGGAAGCTTGTGTTGTCACGGTTGCCATTTTTTCCAATTTGAAGAGTTGTTGGTGATTATTGGGAGAAATGGCAATGTAGTTTTAAGGCTGAGTTGAAAACTTTGTATGTGCATTTGTATTGCCATTTCAATGGCACAATTGTGGCTCTGGTTTAATCTTGAAGAGTGACTAAGATTTTTTGGAAATCAACGGTTGGATTGAGTTGTGAATTTGATAGTAACCAATGAAAAGAAATGGGCCTTATCTCCTTATCTTTGGTTCCATATCTTCAAATCTGTTTCTTTGTTTCTGTTGGTTTGAGAAGATGATGAGGGACCCAAAAATTGACACGTAGATATATGTTGGATTTTTAGGGAAGGAAATGGAAATGGAAATTGGGGAATCTGGTAGTCGAAAGATCTTTGCCAAGTGGAATCATTGATATCCAATGAGGATGTGACAATTGTTGACTCATAGTTTGCCCTGCCAAAACATATCTATTATGACTTGATTGAGAAAAATTGAGTTTAACTATGTGTCAAAAATGAGTCCCATCCGTTCAGAATTTTAAAGGTTGGGCTCAAAATAATTTGAATTGAGTACAATTTTAATTTATTCAAGCCTTAATCCGTAACAGTAGAAAGTTGTTATTTTTTAATGCTAAAAAAAATATTTGGACACATAGTTCCAGCTAAAATACAGAATAACTGTAGGGCATGGTGTTAGAGTTTAAAATTTTGATAAGAGTGAGTTCGAAAACTATATGGTATTTCAAACTTCAGGGATTCTTCATGGATTTTGAAATAAGTATCATTAGTGAAACGATTGAAATTTCTTTTAAGTAAGCATTACGAATGAAGTAATGATAAAATTAATATACGTATCATAGTGAAATAGATACTACATGAGATAATGTGAAAATGAATACTTCAGCAAGTTAAAATTCCGTGATTGGGGTTAAAATTGAATAATTTTGATGATGTGGTTAAAACTTGACAAAAAGCGGCTATTTGCCAAATTCAGGAACCGGGCCACATTTTTCTTGAATTGGGCCACATCAGTTCGGGCTACTGGCTGTTATCTGTTAATGGGCTACAAAGTGTTCTACTCCATGTTGGACCTTGCAGCAGCCAGCAGCCTGTTAAATATGAAGTTTTTACAATACGACAACTATTTCGATGCAATGTTCAATTTTGGTTAACTTGCATAAATTCTATTAGTTTAAAAGCAAATTACATAGATTCACGCTTGTTTGTAATATTATGAATTTTTTCAGATCTTGGACATCAAATACATGCATTTGGCGTATCCCGATATGTGGTTTCTCTCATTCTGTCGCTCATCTCTCTTTGTTTTAGTGTATATGGTAGCAAAAATATATATGATTAGGTGTATCTGACTTGAAATCTAATGTGAAATTATTAATTAGTGAGACAATATGTAATTATCTCAAACAATAGAGAAAATCAATAAATATAGTATGAATGCTCATCTAATTAGAATTAGATAGTTTTCTTAAAAATATTATCCCCTTTTTAAAAAATTTATGAATCAAAGCACTTTATTAATAACCCAATTTCTCCAAGGCATTTAGAGAATTTTCGATTTGTTAGGCATAAATTATATAGAAATTATGTTATGTGGTATCAGTTGTAAAATATTTAAGAATAAATTTAGAGAAATTATTTAAGTTGCTTGATAAGAATAATGTAATCGAGGAAGATAGAAATTCTCTAAAACTTATACTTAACTAAATAAGGCCATAGAAATATTACACAACTTATATTTCATTAAGTATAAGTTTAGGGAATCGGCCACTTATATTTTACTTAAAATTAAAATGTTAGGTCAAAAATTAAAAACCACAAAATATGGGCATTTGTGTGAATCATGTTGAAAGTTGACACGTAAAGCTTTATATGACAAAGGAAAGGACGGTGAAAGATATTAAAATGAAAAGAGCTAAGGTGTTGAGAAAATATTAGAAAGTTGTTGTTCCCTCTTCAAATTTTAGAGTAGTTCTTTTTACCACTGGCTCGTACTGACATTTTGTGATCTTTTTCTTTTTTCTTATTTTGTTGAGAAGAAAGAGACAACCTCAAGGATTTCACAGATCTGAAATCACCACACAAATCAAGAACAAAAAACGACACACTTCTGGCTTCTCTCTCTCTGCGGATTCCCCACGTGGAATAACACAATTTTCGATCCACCTCTAATTTACTTTTCATTTTCTATATTTGAAAGGTAAAATAGAGATGAGCATTTCAACCCACCTCTATATCACTATCTATTCTTCATATTTAGAGAGTTGAATAGTAGTACATCACACTTCTGGCTTCTCTCTTTCTCTCTCTGCGGATTCCCTACATGGAATAACACAATCTTCGATCCAACTCTAATTTACTTTTCATTCTCTATATTTGAAAAGTAAAATAAAAATGAGCACTCCAACCCATTTCCATATCACTCTCTATTCCTCATAGTTAGAGAGTTGAATAGTAATACTTCACGTTCTTTATTTCACTTTTTAAATATTTTATTATTATTTTTATTACTTTCTAATTAACATATTATTTTACATATAATGTCATTAATTAAATATCTAATATTCGTAATTCATTTTAAATGTAATATAATATTTTTAAAAAATATATTATTTAATATATACTACTTTCATCCCAAATTAATAGTATTGTAATTTTTTCTAATTTTCGTCAATGATATAATTTGATTTTATTATTAATTTTCACTATAAAAAAACACAAAATTAAAATGATAAGATTAAAAATTTAATTTAAAAATACAATACATAATATGATAATTTAAATACAAGATAACAATAGAATACATAACATAATAATTTAAATACAATTAGATATAATACAATACATAACATAATAATTAAATCGTGATGAGACAAGAATCATGCCAAAAAGATGTTGAACGTGTATTCGAAGTTTTGCAATCACGTTTTGCAATTATTGTAGGACTGTCACGTTTTTGACGAAAGGAAGTGATATTTGATATAATGACTACATGTATTATACTGCATAACATGATAATTGAGGATGAACATGATTTTAAAGCACTTATTCAAGATGTCGTAGAAGCTCCAACTCCAACGACAGAAATTGTGATAGATGAAAATCTCCGATTTGAATAATTTTTAGCTTGACATAAAAAAAATTAAGGACAAAAATGCTCATTTTGAACACCGTAATGCATTAATAGAGCATTTATGAGAGCAACCTAATAATTTTGAAATTTCAGTGTTTATGTAATGTTTATGTTATTGTATTTCACTTTTATTTGAATTTATCCATTAATTTGTATATTATATAATATTTTCTTGCAATTTATGTTATTTAAAAATTTAGAATAAAATATAATTTTATATTAAATTAAAAATTGAAAAAATAAAATTTTACATAACATAAGAATTATATGAAGTAATTATTGGATCATCTCCAACCCCACTCTATTTTACTCTCTATTATCTATATTTGAAGAGTAAAATAGAGAATTGGATCTCCAACCACTCTCTAAAAAGCTCGCTATTCTTTATTTATAGAGAGGTGAATTGTAGTTGGAGAACTACTAATCATCTCTCTATTTCACTTTTTCATTATTTCTATTATTTGTAACTAACATAATATTTTTCATACAAGGCCTATTAAATAAATTTCTAATATTCGTATTTTTTTTAATATAGTACAACATTTTAAAAAATATGTTATTTAATATATGCTACTTTCATTCCGAATTAATAATATTTTACATATTTTTTTTTCAATTTTCATCACTTTAAGAGATAATTTGATATTAATAATTGATTTTCACTATGAAGAATGCACAAAATTTAAATGATAAAATGAAAATTTAAATTTAAAAATACAATACATGACATAATAGTTTAAATACAAGATAACAATACAATAGATAACATAATTCTTTTAAAAATCACAACAATAATTTAGTAATCCAGTAGGTCGTTTTTATATTTAACAATATTCGGAAAAAAGATAGTGTATGATCTAGAAAATTGTCATGTTTGTGATTGCGGTTGTGCTTGTTGATTTCTTTTTCCAATTTTTTGTAGTTGTTTTTTAAAATTTACAATAAAATATAATTTTATATTACATAAAAATTATATAGGGTAATTATTTTGAAAAAAAAGAAAGAACGGATTTATATTAAGAAATAAGAAAATGAAATAGAAATAAAAATAATAATATTATATTAAGGAGAGAGAAGAAGATTATAGTAAAATAGAGAATTGGGTTGGAATTGGTTGTTTGAAAAAATAAAAAACTTTATATTTGGAGAATAAAATAGAGTGTAGGGTTGGAGATCCCCTTAGGTTGGAGTTGGTTGTCTGAAAAAATAAAAAACTTATATTTGATGAGTAAAATAGAGTATAGGATTAGATATGTCCTAAGATAACAGAAACAAAGTTTAAATGGGCACATTTGGATATGTGATGTGAAATTATTTGAAATAAAATTGAAGTTTTGTTTTTATATATAATTAAAAAATTTTAAGTTGTATTTTGAAAATTATCAAAATTTCTCCAATTTTATACAATATTATCAAATGAATAAAAGTTCATTACAAAGTACAATACATTATCACAAAGCTAGTCTAAAAGAAAAATATTTATTGATTAAGCTTTAATTTAATAAAAAGAAATCGACCATGAATTGTGGTGTACTACTCTTTATAATACGATCCTTCCATACAGTACAACAATCCTCTCACATTAAAATTGTATTTCTTAATCAATTGATCGAGAAGGCAAACTAATATTATCACTTTGATCCGTTTGTTGGTTAACATTATTAGCAAATAACAACTATATCATCATATTTATATTTCGGGAATATTTCATACACATTTGTTTTGCAAAAAATTACGTAATGCTACACAAACTATGACAATGATCATTTCTGTATTAATATCATAACAGTACATGTCTTGTCTCCAAATTTTAAATTTATCTTTTTAAGCTTCAAAAGTTTGTTCAATCAAATTTATCTTTTTAAGCTTCAAAAATTTGTTCTATCTCGTTACACATTCTTTAGCGTTTTGAAGCTCTATTTCACTCCAGCTAATCCTACAAATAATAGTTCAATTTTTTTTATGAAGCTAAAATCCTTTTGTATTTCGAATATCAGTGTCTAACAACATAATATTTATCCGTCAATAAAAATAACATAAAAGATTACTAAAGAGACTTGCCGGAAGAAGTAGTAAAAAAGACACTCCCCTCACACCTATTCACGTGGCACTTGAAAGAATCGGGACGTCAATGTACAATTACATTATAAAGACCGATAAATTAGTTATTGTGCCAGAAAACTAAAAGACTTTAATTTTTCTTTCAAAAGAAAGTAAAATTCAATTACGATTAAAACATAAGGACAAAATAACGACCCCACAAATTAACTAAAAGGAATTAACGTTGGAATATAAAATGAGCTTACATCCGCCGCTGGAATATAAAATGAAAGACCACAATAAACTGTTAATTTATAACTTCCACCGTTGAAACCACGATACAGAACATCAAACCAAAATAGTTTTACCACTAAACTAATATCCCCCTATAGGCTATAATAATGAAGTGTAGTGTGGCGGGTGGTGACACTAAAATCCACCACCTCTGCCCCCAATTTCTGTCCTCTTTCTAAAAATGACCACAGGACACAAACTTATAACTTCATATCTTAAATTACTTTCATAAAACACAAAAAAAATTAAAAATGGTTTAGAGCCACTTTAAAAAATAAGCTCTTCCCATCAACACTAATAGATAGTAGTAGTAGTCGTCTTAATTTATGACACTTTGCAATAAATTAAGTAAACTGTGCGCCGGTGTAAGTTTTCCCAAATGACCATCCAGCAGGGATAGCATTGTTGCAGAAAACAGTGCGGCCATCACCTGTAGTTACTTTAAATGATAGAATTTGACCATCAAGTAATGCATTGCTCTGCCAATTTTGACCCCAATTGCGTGACATTGCTATCCACTCTGTTCTGGAACCTTTAATCGAAACTGCATTTACATCTCCAGAACCTCCCACGTTCGTCACCAGCACCAAATTGAAGTATGAGTGACCGTTCATTGTGAATCTGATTCCGCCCTTTTTCTGGCAAGGTACTCTGCATTAATGGCAACAAAATTTGAAACTTGTGTTGCAATTTAGTTGGCATATATAACCGATTAACCGAACACCGATCTAAATTTTACTTGTAGGGGCCCAATCTTTGTCACGAGACGTAACCGGCAGGATGCTTGTGCCAAGCTAACTAAGTAACAATTCACAAGGCATGACAGTATGAAAATTGAGCGGTAAAACAGAAAAGAGCTTTGATTATTAGAGTAAAAGTTATTCGATTCACGTAAATTCTCAGCTTACCAGCTAGGTCTGTTCCTGCACAAGATGGGTTGTCTTGTTTTTTGTTTTGGGAATATATATAAAGCATATACTATAATATTAACTCTATCTATATAATTGGAACTTTTAAAAAATCACTTTAGACATTTTTTCTCACTTTGACCTTGTTAACTGACTTAACTAACCGCAATAGATTCGCCATAAATTTTGAAATTGAATTTTTTAAGTTGTGATTTTTAATACATGAAGTTGTGTTTTTACAAATTTTATTGAGCCAGTTTTTGAAAAATTGAAAAATATTTTAAACATAGGGTTTTAGAAATATTTTGTGCCAAATAGATTCAAATTCTATAGCCAAACGGTGGAAAGACAAAGACCATAGATTGAGATTTTCAACAAAATAAAAGAATAAAGCATAGGCTCTTACCTTCTGTAAGCAACAGGAACAATCCCAGCTCTGTACTGAGCCATTTTTTGAAAAACAGGCTGAGCGAGGTCAAAGTGGTGCAGGGGAGGATTACACCACCCACCAGCATTATTCGGAAGGGCAAAATTTGGTGGGCAAAAATTAGTAGCAGTTACTACTACAGAGCCTGGAAGGCACCACTTCGAATCACCCACACACTTAAGCTCAAAGCAAGATCCACAACTCAACCCATTGTTGAACAGTGCTGTACTCAATGCTGCTGTGTTTGTACCATATCCTTCACTGTACAAATTCCCATAACCACATGCTCCCCCTGAATTATAACGATTCTTTAGGTAGAAAATGGAAAAGGCACATGGGCGGCGCCCGGCACAGGTTCAGCATAACTCCATAACTTTAATTTAAGTAATTTGAAATTCATAAACTAAAAATTCTAGCTCGAAAGTAATTAGCATACCCATGGTTCCGGAAGCATCACCACCTCCATAGAAAGTTGCATGAGCTTCAATCCATCCTTGTTCATTAGCGCGGACACAATTAATTAATTGTATACAAAAGACACCAATTATGGAGAACCACAAAATTGACATTGTTTAAAAGAAATTGAGAGCTGTTTGGCACCTTTTTGGACAACTATATGAAGCACTTATAACCTTAATGTGTGTGTTTTTTTTAAGGGGAAAAGTAAGAGGATTTTGTTGGAGGAAGAATGAGTTTAAGTTGCAATGAGAAAAGAAAGGGACGGAGGTGGGAATAAATAGATGTTACGGGAGAACAAAATAATATTTTAATTTATTTTTAATTACGGTTTCTTTTAGGAAAAACCGGTATTTTTCTGTTTCTTTTATTTTTCTCAGGTTAAAAAAAATTGATACGCTCTCCGTTTCATAGTATTTTTACTTAAAGAGAGAAACTTATTTTTTTTTTCAACTTTTAATAATAGTAAATAAATATATAAAGCAATATCAGTCAAATTTAGAATTTTAAAATATTGTAATAAATTTAGTCTAGTAAAATACTTTCTTCAAGTGTTGTGCCGAATTAATATTAACTCTCTAGAAATAAAATTTCGACTAGTCTAGAAATAAATTTTCGACTTCTCCTCACTATAATTATATCAACTCTCATCATCTTCATGACTTCCCCCTTATCTTTACTCGTAACTTTCATGATTAATGTCATATTTATGATTAATTTTTATCCATGTATAACACTTAACACTATAAATAAAGACATAAAAATTATATTATAGACTCTTCAACATACTTGAAAAAACTCTCCTTATCTGTGTTCCTATCGCTTTTATTATTTAAAACATTAGTTTTTTATTTGCTTTGCTTTTAGAGGTAGTACTAGTAGTTTATTGTTCTAAAAAATTAAATCACAAAGACGAAACAAGTTGAGAGGGGACCACTTATCAGGATTGTGATATAGGATAAATATTCATTCATCCTTAATTAAGGATATTGAATTTGAATTCTTTTACATACAACGTTATTTTTGTAAGAAAACATTTTATCTTTTCATATGATATTTTTTAGTGTAAATATAAATTTAATTGAAATCTAAAATAAAAACCAACAATCAAATGAAAAATCAAAAATAATATAAAGTTGAGAGGGGACCCGATGAGCTGTAGTTTCCCGTTTTCCGTCCTGCCCTGTCTACCTACTAACCTCCGCTTTAGGCAACGCAACTTGTGAGAGTGTTAACTTACCTTTTCTTTTCTTTAATTAACAACTTCTAAAATAGTACTCCTACTAACTAGTAAATATAATTAAGAAACTTAGTTTTTGATAGAAATTTTGAGGTTTGATACCAAGGGATTTGTCCTATACAATAAGTCATAACTTATGTGGATTTTGGAAAAAATTTAGACAAACATTTGAAAGAATTTAATAATTAAACAAAATAGACAAAATAACCGCCCAAATGGCCACTGTTATGGTGTCATTTTTATGCATGCAACTCAATACTTCTAGAAGATAATTGAATTTATTAGACCTTAAAATTAATACATCGTGAAAAGATCTGAAATTGATCAAGTTTATATTAATCTCTAATATATCACCAACCAAGAATCAGTGCTAGCAAGTCGGAACCAGTGAGTACAGTCATGTTAAAAGTTGCCACGACAATTTCAATCCACCGAGAACATAAAATTTTGAAATTTATAGATTATAAATTTTTAAAAAGACAACTTACAAATGTTAGAGTCAGTTCAAATATTACTAGTCTTTATTTCTGTAGTGACATTTTATGCACGGAACTCGATATTTCTAGCTAGAAAATATGAAGGATAATCGGATTTTTAAATTAAGACGTTGTGGAACGAATCATATCATTTACTCCCTCCGCTTCATAAAGAGTGATCTGATTTGATTTGACACAAAATTTTAAAAAATAAAAAAGTCTTTTGAATCTTTTGGTCCTAAATTAAAGTTATGTTAAATGTACCAAATTGCCCTTTAATTTTGTGGCTTTAAACATGTCACGTGAAAAGTTGAAATTAAAATGTTACAAAAAAAAAAAAAAGAGGTCATTATTTTTGAAACTGATTAAAAAGGAAAGAAGGTCATTCATTTTGAAACAGAGGAGTATCATCTATGTGTGTGTATATATATATATATATATATATATATATATATATATAAGAGAACTTTAGGCCCGCCTACGTGGCGTCACCACAAATCAGAATTCCCTTTTACATTATTTATCTACAAAACTAGTCTTCTGCTTTCATGAAAAAGTGGGAAAATTTATGAAGAGTTGTGACTTTTATGAAGAGTTGTGACATTTATGAAAAGTTGTGACATTTATAAAAAGTTGCGACTTTAATAAAGAGTTGTGACTTTTATGAAAGGTCGTAACTTTTCCGAAGGGTTGCAACTTTTTCAAATAATTGTAACATTTTCGATAAGGCACAATAAACATTTGTTCACACTATCATTTATTGTCTATAAATAGAGGGATTCCTCTCATTTTAAAACAACAAAAATTCTGAACCTCCTCCTCCTCCTCCTCTTCTTCTTCTTCTTCTTCACAATTAAATATTTGTGTACTTTGCTCCTGTTGAGTGGCTCATTGACACCATTGCTTATGTTACATATCTTGGTATATATTTTTACGGTCACTAATTTATGCTTATGTAATTAAGGATAAATGATAAGATGTAATAATTTTCATTTTCCTTTACATATTAATGTGTGTTACTACGTAATCATGTATGTAAGATAATATAATGTTTTAGTTTTAATGACTGAAAAATTTTTAAGCATTATTTTATAAATTTCATGATATGAAATTCCCGCTCGAATCGTGAATAATTTTACTAGTTATTCTCTAATATATCATTGATCAAGAATCATTATTCTTCTTTATCAGTTGTACTACACAACTGTTCGTTGTGCGAAAACAAAAGTTGACTAAATATTCTGTACATTATAAAATATAGTCACTAAACAATTGTTAATAACCAAAAATTCACTCAAATTTGTCTGAAGTATCATAGAAAAACGTATTTTGTGTAATACTTAGACAAAATGAGCGACTCTGATTAAAAAACAGGTTACTAATGTACCTTCATAACATATACTTACATAAAATTCACTGACTTCTTCGGTTAAAAAAATAATTTGATGTAATAAAATAATAGTTGAGTAATTATTAGGAAAGTAATCATATCCCTAATTGTTAGGGTTAGTGGAGCGAATTTCAAAAGAGTGCAACTTGGACTAGAATCAGGTTTATGGAAGAAAAAGGCTGCTTGAGATATTGCTTGCTAGTGATGCTGCTTTGGAACAATCAAACAAAGTAGACCAGCCTACATGAGTGGAGCCGAGCAGGGTCAAAAGGTTTATCTGAATCTCCTTTGATAAAAAATTATAATATTTTTTATATATTATTTATTATTTTTTTCATATGAAATTTATCAGTAAAAATTCTGACTCCAACATTGTAGCCTAACTCTCATCTAATTTATGTTGTTCATTATATAATTTTTGTTAAGAAGTCCCACATGAATAGATGAATGAGAAATTAGTCTTCTTAATTTTTATATGAAACTTAAATAAACCTCATTTGATAAGCTAGTTTTTAAAATTGAATTATGCTCATACGTCATATTTTTACACTTTCAGATTAATATTTTGTTGTCTGTCAGGATTCTGAAATAGATTATGGTATGGTGGTGCATGGCATATATGATGAGATTTTGAAGTTTGAATATCAAATATAAGAAAGAAAGAGCGCTGGAGTGGGTAAAGTAGTCACACATCTGTCAGAAAACTGATATTAAATCGCCGCCCTTTCAGACAACTTGAATTCTGTTATTCTATCACACTAATTTACTTTGTGTGTTATGTTCTTGCTCTAGTAGTTGTCCCAAAGCTTTATTACAAACAACCTTTAATCCAAAAAAATTAAAATATATTATTTTCAAAATATTATTTGTGAGATTAATTGAATATATTAAATTATTAGTAAGCTCTTGCTTTACTTCCATTCTTCTTTCTCTCTATAATTGATTGCTACTTCTAACTACCTAGTCTTCTTGTTGTTTTACGAATGATCTCTATAGTGTGCAATATAAATTTAGTCGTAATTCTAATATGGACTTAGAATACGAAAATAAAAAGAGTATAAAAACAGAGGAGTGGAGTCAAAAGTGATTTAAAGTAGCCTCCTCATACTCATTTACAGGGGTGTGCTTGTTTGTATATCATGCCTTTTTGGAGGCATCGATATATATATGCATGCAGACTGCAGAGATAACGTTTTCTTTTGGTAAAAGTTGTGAGCTCTTTAGCCTTTAAACGATAACTAAGCAAAGCTTCAACAATACCTTAATCCTTTTTTTTCCTTGTGGTTGACGGTTTCTTATATAAACTTTACACCTATTTCATTATTCCGTGGGCGCTTCTCTACTTTAATTTGAACGACCATGTTTTATATATTCCTTTTCTTTTTCTTTAAACCAAAAGATAAAAAGTATTATTAACCGAAATGAAAAGGGAAGTACAAAATGCATGACCTAAAGAGTTTATTTTATTTCCGCTCACATTATTTATCATGTCGATTACTTTCTTTATTATGTCCCTTTTTATGGTCGAAACTAAAATTTCTTATGTAATTTTTTTTTTTAAAAAAAATATTATGAGTCATATATAATTAATCATTTAAATTTTTCAAAGACAATTATGATCAAAGAACAATTCGTTTGATTTTTAATATTCTAACATCATTTCATAAATTAAAATTACATTATTGTAAAAGTATTTGGTCATTAATCGTTGTAATCTCACTTGTCAATATATTACTCAATTTTGACTCTTGTATTAGGTTATCAAGGGTAAATATATAGCGCAGAAAAATAATACTTAACTCACTGGACGACAATATAACATATGCATGCAGTGACAAATCTCAAATTATTTATCTCGTTCGAATCAACTTGTCCCACAACCAGGGGCAGAGCTACTGTAGCGGAAGGGTGTTCGGCCAAATTCACTGACTTTTCTGTAGACCATATATTTGTATTAAAATATAAAGTACAATATATATATATATATATATATATATATATATATATATATATATATATATATATATATTTATTTTTTTTTCCTGCGAATCCATAAACACACTGAAGCGTTTGACCCAGTTGTCGCTGTGCACCAAGCGAGATTGTTCACCCCTCGCGCTGTGGGTTTGAATCTCGGTAGGCACACAATTTTTTTGGATTAATTTCTAAATGCGTGTTTATATAAAAAATAATCTAAAAATAGAATATCGGTAAGGAAATAGTATTTTTGTCGTAAATAATTTTTTAAAAAAAATAAAAAATCGTTAAGAATTAATTAAAAATGTAGATTGGTTTATATATTTTTTTTTAAAAAAAAATTTTGTTAAATGAAAAAAAAAAAAGAAGGAAAATAGTATTTGTATCGTACTATGAAACTACAATATCTGACTATTGATTTCTGCTCACATTCAAAAAGTTTAACTCAATTTTTTTCTCCAAAAGTTAGGGTTCTAACTTTTATTGTTGATCTAATTGTTGCTATCCACCATCTGGCCTCCGGTGTGTGCTCTTGTCTCTCCATTTTCATTTCTTTCCTTATTCATTTTTAGTGAATTAAATACTTGTATTTGTTCTTTAATTTGATGATTGTTACTTTAGGTTAAGATTGTTGTTTCTTTTTTAAAATTTAGAACCTACTGACATGAAATCCTGGCTTTGCCTCTGCATACAATGATATTTTAATCCTAAATTTAATATTTACATAATAAAGCATAAGTTAGTAAATTTACTAGAACTTGTAACCAATACTGTGAATCTTCACCCAAATAGAAATTACTTTAGAATTAAGAATAGTGGAAAATGGAAAGAATATCCCATTTCAGGAATGGCTCAATTAAGTAGTATACTGTATACAAGATACAAAACATTTGGGCTAATGGGTTTTCTAAGTCCACTAACTGGTAGCCTGAACAATGAAGAATTGCATGGGCCTAACAAACAAAAACATGATCCAGGCCATTTATATAGGCCTTGCAGGGGTACCTGTGCAAATTCAAATGCATTTTTTGTCTCTTAAACCCTAGCTTGGAGCCGTCAAGAGTATTTCAGCCATGTATATATAAACACAACTACATGTCTTCTTCCTCACACTTCATAAACCCTAGCAGTAACATTTCTTATTGAAAATCTATTTGTTTGAATTTTTTTTTATTCTTTTTGTTGTTTGATATATTTGTTTTGTGTTCTATCAATTTACCGAATTGTATGTATGTTTAAGCGCAAGTGACGATCTTCAATACAACATACTCCCTAGCGGAGGAAGATGAAATTTTGTTTACAAAGGAAATCAGAATCTCTGATGCGTTTTCTTCTCTTTTCGTTTTGCTTTTCTTTACTTGATTTATAGATCCGGTGATTATCAGTTATATGCCTCTGCCTATGATGGTGTTAAATATACTTTGATTATTTTGTATGAAACAAACTTAAAGCTGAGGCTAGAGGTTTTATTTATTTTATTTTGTTTTGTTGGTTTGCAAGTGATGATAAAACAGACAGGGACATCAGAACCCTCTTAGAGGGTAAAAGATGACTAGTCTAATGGGAATCTCTCTGATGCAATTCAACTAAATTCAAATATAAATCTGAAGTGAAAACGCTTATTAGTTTTATGCTTATGATTTTGTAACGAGGAATGTGCCAGAAATTCCTTATTTGTCCAACTTTTAATTTGTTAAGCCTTTATTCACCATGGTATTTGCAAGTGATGATAAAACAGACAGGGACATCAGAATCCATAGGATTATGATGATTTGTCGATGGGAATCTCTCTGATGCACCACGCCATCTTCACTAATGTGTTTTTTATTAAGCTTATCGTTTTATTAGATGATATAATAATGGAATTAGTGTTTTTATGGATAAAATTTGATCATATTTGCCAGTGATGTTACTAAAAAAGACTTGTGATTCTTAATGATCATGTCAACGAATCATCGCAGCTGAGGCTATAGAAATTAATTTTTGGTCTCTTGTTGAGTTTATAATGTGCTCCGTTTTCTTAAGTTTTATTTTGAACTCCTGTTTTGATTTGATTTTGGATTGTTTTTGTTGTTTGCCAATGATGTATTCATATTTGCACTTATTATCAGAAATAAGGGTGATGATCTGCATTTGTCACTACCTCTGAGGCAAACTATCAATCACCAATTGCTTGTTTGTTTTTCTCTCAGAATGTCTTATTTGGTTCTGTGATTTAATTGCATCTTATTCATTTTGGTTTCTTGTATTCACCAAAAAATGGAACTCACTTGGATGGCAATCCATTGTGGAGCCTTCATAAGAGGTCTGAGGCTCCAAATGGCATATAACTTCCGGTCCTTTTTGGTTTGATCCTAGAGTTCTCTCTTCTTGTTGTTGCACTTTATTTTGCAACATTTTGAAAATGTAAATGCATAGAGTTTATGCTTGTGAACTACGGGAAGAAGATTCCAGTAAAAAACACTCTTGGCAACTATCACAAGACAATCCCAGGACTAAAGAATTAGATTTCAGATGAACCATTGAATTGTTTAATAACTTTAATAAAAAAAATTTAGACGGGATTAATAAAGAAGAACATAAGACACTACTTGATGTTCAGGAGCATGTGTAGTTGTGTACCAACTTTTATCTTTCAATACCACCGACTATTTTTGGTAGAGCCATAAAATGTTTCGGGTAGCAGAGTTACAGCCCGTAAAAAGTCAAATTAAACAACTTTAGTAAAAAAATATATAAAGTAGGGATCGATACTTTTATTTTTTAACTTATTTTAAGTATACTTTCTTATTTATTTTAAGTAAAGTTTTGACTAATTTTAAATTATTGTTATATTTGTCAAATACTTTTAGAAAAGAAAAAAATACTTAAACTAGGTTCAACTAATTTTTAAGCCAATTCAAATATCCTCTATGAGTAAACTACACAATCTTCCTCTTATGGTCAGTATTACTCTTTTCATAATTTTGATATATCAGAGTAAAATTGAATTAAATTATCAGTATATTTTAAGATTGGAGTATATATATTCAAAAACTATATGAGTTGTAGTACAAGCTATAATTTTTCTCATGTCTATGTATTGAAACACATCTTCAAGATGTTGATCGAAAATTAATTTGGAATGAAGAAAATATTTAATATTAGGGTAATATTAAATAAAAGAAAAAACTCTCGTAAATTAACCTTACCATAACCTTATTGCAAACATAATCCGTGCAATAGAGTAAAAACCAAATGGTCTCCCATAGACTTACCCTGTGGTGTTTATTTTCTTTGTTTTAGAGTTTTTAAGATTCATCTAATGTTAATGTAAAGGGTTGGTCATTGGTGTAAGACTTAAGTCATTGACGTCTCCTTAAAGTTATCATCCACACATTTCATTTAGATTCACCATTTTTGTTTCTCTTTATGCCGTATTTTTTATCCCAATTTTAAATTGATGCTGTTTTTTCTTAAAAAAAATCTGTTCTTTCTTTTTTAATTTTGATTTCAATTTTGATTCTGCTTTGTTGTGGAGGAAGAAGGGGTGGTGTATATGGTCTCCATTTTTTCTGGTAAAGGAGATGTGGATGGTAGTCTCCGTTTTTTCTGGCAAAAAAATGTGGATGGTAGTTTTCATTTTTTCCGGCGAAAATGACGGCAGAATATAATTCTGAAAAATTAATACAATGACAGTTGACAAGAAGGTTAAAAAAAATGAAGAGGTGTCCTTGTGTACAACAAAGCTAGGGTTTATCTGCTCCAATAAAATTACTATTAACGGGGATAAAAAATATGATAAACAACAGATCGGACTTGAAATGTAAGAAATAAAGTGAAGTATGGATTTCTTATTGCCTGCATCGTTGGAATTTTTATCAAATTTAAGCATAAACTTAGAAGAAGTAAATTTGTAAAAAAATATGTTGATGGTGGATTGTTATGAAGAAATAGGAGCAGCAGGGGGCGTGCAATTTTGAAGGAGAGGAAATTGGAAAAGATTGTTATTTTTTTAAAAAAAAATAATGAGAAAAAAAGTTTGAAAATGTATTTGATTAACCGATTCATTAGGCGCGAATCCCACTTTTTGTGCCTCATATGCACAAAGTGTCTAATTGATTGAAATTCAGAATAGTCAAAGTGTTCAATAAATACAAACCTTAATTAAAGTGTTTAAGTAAATTATACGAATAATTTTAAGTGGCGGTGTATGTCTTAAGCCTTGGTGTAATTTACCTTAATGCAATAATAAACTAAAAGCTTACACCAATATAGCAAAACAGCCTTACGGTGACATGAATCACCTCACACCAATAATTGTCTTCTGGTTGTTTCTTTACAAACTTTAATATGGCAGTTGAGTGCAATATAATACTAATAGTAGCTGTTGTTTACGAAATATCTTGTTCTCGAACCACATCCATTCAACAGTGCAAAGTATATTGTTCATGTCCGTTTTATGTGACAGTATTATTATCAGACTGCCCCAATCCCTCCTTACTGGTTCGATTCAGAATCAAACCTTCTGATAATAATACTGTCATATTTAGATCAAACACATATTTAGATCAAACTTAAGTTTAGCTGACCTTAGCTCATATTTACATCACGGCCATCGGCTAGATATAAATAATTTTATTTATGGCTATGATTTTTTCAATTTTTTAATTATTAATATGCTGACTTATATGTTGCGTAATATTGAGTTTTACTTTTGAAAAGTTAGTCCTTTGATTTAGAAATAAAATTGTACCATCTTTTAACGTTTTGAATTTTAAACTTTTTCACATAATATAGGATTGAGGCAGTCCGGCAGTGACGAAGTTTTTACATGTCGAATAGAACTCAATATTTTACTTATAATAAGCATATACATATTGATAATATATGTGTGTAATTTGAAATATACCATAAATTCCATGGTTGAAATGTTAAAAATTGAATTATTTTAAGTACAACATCTTTTTAAGGAGTTGTTTGGTGTGAGAGATAAAGATAAATAGTAATGGGATAAAAAAATAGTGATGAGACAAAAAAAATTGTGCCATGTTTGGGATAACTTATTCCACCATTTACATCATAGTGATGAAATAAGTTATATCATATATGTGGTGGGATAAGTTATCCCAAGATAGCTAACCCCAAAATAACTAATCCTAAGATAACATGTTCCCAACCAAACAACCCTTAGAATTTTATATTTAAAGTATCCCACATTAATTTGAAAAAATACACTTTAAAAATGTGTAATACATTTTCTTTTTTATTTTTTTAAAAAATCAAACCACATAACATTCCACATCGATAAATTATAAAACAATCTATTTTGATAAAAATTAAATAAAATATTAATAATAATTAAAAATAAAATATTAAAATATCAGTATTCTTATTTATTTTTTAAAAAATTAAAATTTAATATATTTTTCTACCCCACTCAACTACATTTGTGACGCTTCATCATTAATTTAAGGGAAAATGATATGATATACCCTTCAACTTTGTCATTTAGAGCTGTTATAAAAGTGGTTCATATATACCCATACTGTTATACGAATAGCTCACATATACCCTTTTCTTCAAACGGAACTGAAAAAAATTATTTTTATTTTATTTTTAAATATAATTCATATGAGGTATATTTGATCCTCCTAACACATATTTTTTTGACTTTTTGGTTTCGATTTATTTAAAATTATTATTTTGAAGGTCAAATTTATGTATGTTTCACTAATTTTCTTGTAAAATTTATTATAGATGTCTCTTTTTTATTTTATTTTTACAAATACAAAAACTAAATTACAATATAGCCGCAACAAAATTAGTTTTAAATTTTTTCTTTACACTAAAGAATGAATGAAAAAAAAATAAGAAACTCGAATAATGATAATTAAAGAAGTCAAAAAATAATTGTTGTATGAAAAAAATTAAAATATACTTTGAACTTTGTTAGAAGGATCATATATACATATATATCTCTATATGATTTTTTTTAAAAAAATTAAAGTCAAAAAAATAAGTTTAAAACTTTTTTTTTCACTTCCGTTAAATGAAGAGCTTATTTATAACGGTAGGTTATATGTGAATTATTTGTATAACGGTAAAAAATATATATGAATCATTTTTATAATAAAATATATATTAGCTTAAATAACAAAATTAAATGTATATCAAACCATTTTCTCTTAATTTAAAATAGAATAAGAAGCAGGGAACAATGAAACAAGTGGGGAAGAGGGTAAATGAACTGTACACATCCCAATCCATATTCGAATATCTATGAGATTCCTGGTGGGTCCCATCCTCGTCAGCTCCACGGCTACACACCTAATGGGAACTCTTTCTGTGGGTAAATGTCAGCCCCATTTATTTCCATAAACAACTCCACCATTCCATCATGATAAAGCTCCATTTCATTAGTGATATAAATTATTACAAGTAAACATTTTTTTTTAAAAAAGAACTTTTTAGAAATTTCCATTATTTATTTGTGAATTTGAATTTACAATCTTAGAGTTGAATGTGTTTATCAGTCCAAAAATTTCAAATTAAAGATAAAATGTGTTTTTCATCCGAACAAATACTTTTTTATGTTAGTGATGTTATCCACAACCAACCCTTCTTATCTATTGGTGATATAGTCACGATTCTTGTATTGCATGAAAAATTAAATCTAAGCACAACTCCAGCTGTCATATTGAGTTGATGGATGGTGTAAAGTAAAAGCACATGTCATGTTTCATGTGGAGAGCAAATAAAAAAACTATGTTACGTTAGAATATTACAGTGGAAGATTATTCAATATACACAGTAATTTTGTTGACTCTATGAACCCTCAAAAGGAATAAGCTTTGCATTCATGTCATGTTTCGTGTGGAGAGCAAATAAAACACTATGTTACGTTAGAATATTACAGTGGAAAACTATTCAATATACACAGTAATTTTGTTGACTCTATGAACCCTCAAAAGCAACAAGCTTTGCATTCATAAGACCATCCAATCCTTATTTGGTGTAAAATTTGATGTTTTGGAGCTTCAATTCAACATGAAAGGTGTGTGAATAGCGTAATACTATTCATCACACCAATTTACTTTATTATATAATATAATATTATTTTATTATATAAAACTTTTAGTTAAATATTATATAAATTATATGTTTTAATTAAATCTCTTGTATATTTAATTATTTTTTATGTAATATTTTTATAATATTAATTTTAGATGTAAAAGTTAGTTTTTTTTTTTATAAATTAATTTTAGATACTTCATTAATGATTTCACTTTTATTTGCATTATCCATTATTATGTGTAATGTATAATATTTCCTAGAAATTTATATTGTTTAAAAAGTTATGGTATAAATAATTTTATATTAAACGACTATGAAAGAAAATAATATGAATTATAAATGGTGAATGTTTTAGAAAAAAATTATTTTATGAAATAAGAAAATATAAATGAAATATGAAATAATACTAATAATGAAGAGAAAGAAAAATATTTCTTTTTGGTGTAAAATTTGGTGCAATGGGTTAGAGTTGATTTATACTAAAATAGTTCTGACTTTAAATTTAATATAAAATTTGGTGTTTGGGTTGGAGATTCCTAAGGTTAAAGTTTTTGGCAAGTCTAAATTTCCAACTAAAATTAGAGTCAAATACATGCTAAAGGTATGGATTTGACCGAAATCATTAATATTAGTTCAACTTATATATTTATATTGATTTTTTTAAAAAAAAAAAAACTAACTTATATAAGCTCTGATATTAACAAATAGTCGAAAGGTATATATTTCAAATTTTGAATAAATTCGTGTCTAGGTAGAATCACGTAAAAATGTGGAAGAATTCAATATTCCTAATTGTGCACGCTCTAGAGCTATCAAGTATAGGACCACAGTTACAATTTGCAATTCTCGAAGAAAATATTAAAAAAATGATATTTATGGAGGAACCAGCCATCACAAGTTATGGAGAACTACGTGTTTGAAAATGAGACGAAGGAGAAAATGTTGCAATCGTTTAACAAATACAAAATTGAAAAGGACATTAAGATTTAATATAAAGGCGGAGAATTCCATTTTGGTTTTTATTAAAGTTTCAAACAATACATAGCAATTGCCAATTAGGAACAAATCCAAATGGGCATAAGCATTACTCGTTCTATTTTTTTAAATTCCATTTTTGATTTGTTCTATAATATGCTTTGCAGTATAAAAAGTTATTATTTTTGGACTAAATATGAAAGATATTAATAAGGATCGAAGTGAAAGTGATCTTTTAAGAAATCAAAATTACTCATATCTAATACGTAAGTATTGAACAAGTTTTTTATAATTAAATTTTTACATTTTTTTGTATGGATATAAATTATAATTAAGGATTTTTCCATTTAATTAAAGTAGTTAACTTTTTTGTCGGTGGACGCACATGTTATTTAGACTTTGTCAAACGATGAAAGAGCTCAATATCTACATTTAAAAATAATAGAATATGCATAAATCTTATACATAATATCTGCAATCGTATATATTTTAATGGAATTATGAGCATCCACATAATACGTATAATTTAGTTTTAGATACTGAATTTGTGGGGTCTTATCCAAAATAAATATGCAGAGGACATAGTCAGCTACGCGGTGAAAATGCAATGGATAATTCATAAACTGCCAAATTTGATGAAATCGATGATATTACAATTTAACCAGCTCATAGATGCTCATTGTTTGCCTTAAAATAATCATCTTGATCCAATTATTCAAAAAAAATAAAAAAATATTCAAAACATGACAAACAGAAAAAAAAAAAAAAAAGAAAAAAGAAAGGCCAACACAAATACACGCAAGCAAGATTATTAAATGATCCTTAATCGTCTCGATAATCCAAATCAGCTCCAGACACATAGCAGCCTACATTATCAATTAGTATATCCAAAACCAGAAAATTAGGAAAAATTTAAGGAAAAAAGAAAAAAGGGAAATTTGTTCATGGATAAACCTCACAGTTTAAATCTGAGTCATTGACCCCACCTAATCCATCTTTTTCCTTTTTCACTTTTTTTGACCTTTAATTATTCTCTCTCTCCACCATTTCTTTTCTTCTTTAAAGTTTCATAGAGAACCCAAAACCCACAAAACTATTTTTGCCTTTCATCGACTCTCAACCATAAAAAAGAACAGTTTTTTTTTTTTTTTTGAAAAAGTTGAGTTCTTTGTTGTTGCATTCTTGTTTTATTAGAAGAAACTGGTTCTTGATCCAAAAGGGTAGGTGGGAATTTGTTTGTTGGATGCTATATTCTTGATTAGTCTTCAGATTTTTTTAGGAGAACAAAAAATGGATTGTTTATTGAAAACTGGTTTTTCTGTTCACTCTTCAATTGGGGCTCTTCAAGTTACAGATTTGACACCCAATGAATTTTTGGGCAAATCTTTGGATGTATCAAATCAGAAGATTGGTTTTAGCCATTTGAATGTTAAACCTCCAAGACCCATTTCAATCAATGTATGTTAAAACTCTTTTTTGTGTTTTTCTTTTTGAGTTCAAAGATTGAATCTTTTTGTGTTTAAAGACTGAATCTTTTTGTGTTTTTGTTGGGCCTTTTTGAGTTCAAAGACTGAATCTTTTTGTGTTCTTGATTTCAGGCACAAGCATCAATTTGTGTTAGCAAAGCTTTAAGATGGTGGGACAAGACCCTTAAACCCAACATGGTAGAAATCCATTCAGCTAAAGAATTAGCTGATTCATTGTTAAATGCTGGTGACAGATTAGTTATAATCGACTTTTATTCCCCTGGTTGTGGAGGTTGCAGGACTTTACACCCTAAGGTATGTTACTGCTCTCCTTTTCTTTTTACTCTCTTTAAAAAATAATTACCTCTTTTCTTTTTGGCTAACATTCAGTTTAGTATATTTAATCTAATTTTAATTTAAGACCACGAGATTTAAAAGTTTCTTTATTTTCTAAAAAATTTTGTCTTTTTTATTTTTTAAAAATTTTGTGTCAAATCAAATTAAATCACTCTTTATAAAACGGAGAGAGTATTATTTTTACCTAAAATGGTTTCATTTTTTCCATTTGTTTGTGTTTTTTATTTAAAAAAATCTCATTTTTTTCTCAATTTTTGCAGATATGTCAACTGGCTGATTCAAACCCAGATGCCATTTTTCTCAAAGTTAACTATGAAGAACTCAAATCCATGTGTCATGCTCTTAGGATACATGTTTTACCTTTCTTCAGATTTTACAGAGGTGCGGAAGGCAAACTCTGTAGCTTCAGCTGTACTAACGCAACTGTAAGTTTTTCAAGATTTTAGCTCCCCCAAATATTATACTTCCTCCGTCACATAACTCATTTGTTTAATTCGATACCGAATTTAAAAAAGAAGGGAAGATTTTTAAAATTTATGATTCAAAATGAATGATACAAATTTGTGTGGTCCTAAATTATTTCATTATGGATAAAATAAATATTTTATAATTAAATTGTTACTTAATATAAAAATGTGTCATCTTTTATGAAACTGACTAAAAAGATTAGTTTTTTAATGGTAAATTTTGTATTATTATGCAGATCAAGAAATTCAAAGATGCATTAGGAAGGTATGGGACTGAAAGGTGTAGTCTTGGTCCAGCAAAAGGGCTTGATGAATCTGAGTTGTTAGCTTTAGCTTCAATAGGTCAATTATCAAGAAATGATGATTATCATTATCCAGTGAAGGAAGAATTTGTGTTATCAGGGTTGGATTTAACTGATAATAAGAATTTGAGGCAAAAAGAAAGTGCTGAATTGTTGATGGCTTAAAATGGAGATCTGGATTAGAAGATTAATTGGAGTAATTCTTTTTTGGAGCAAATTTTCTTTGAAATTGTAATTTGTAAATATTTTTGTTTTTAATAGGGTTTTCCATAAAGCAGGGCTGGGTGTTTTTTTGGATAAGCCCTGCTTTTTTGGTTAATCTGTTCATTGATTTTGAAATAATGATTATGTTATTTTAGATTAAATGCATTGTGTCAATCTTTTCTATTATAGTTCCTTTCAATATCCGTTTATAATGCGATTATATTTGTTGGCTTTGTAAGAACGAAAATTAAAAAAAAACTTGAGAGACTATAGCCACAGCAAATTCAAAAATTACACAAGAAGTTGAACCTTCGTGTGAAAATATTAATACTAATATCAAATTACTGAATTTTAAAAATGGGGTTTGAAAATTTTGATGTGTATGTAGTTTTTTCTTTATCTTATGAAAGTGGAAAGATTGTTAACTTATGTAATTTTATAAATGAGATTTTGAAAATTTTGATATATATGCCGTTTTAACTTTTATCTTATAAAATTTTGAGAGGCTATCTTCTCGATAAAAGGTGTTTAAGGCAAATTCAATTAATCTTAAACCAATTTCAAAGTTTGTTGAAGTAGTAGCTAGACAAACAAATCAAAGAAAAATAGAAATGCCATCAGATTAGTTTTCAACGCTGATCCAGGATACCGTTGAACAAAAATTAAATAGTACTTCTCGGCTTATTAACAAGTGAGTAAAAATGATATATTTTTTTAAAATATAATAAATTTAATATTTTAAAAAAATAATGATAACTAGTGATTAATAAAAGTTAAAAAATTAAGTGATGGTTAACCTTTATTTTTTTATAAATAAATAAATAGATAATTGTCTATTTTAATACGGTGAACAAGTAAAAGATAAGTAGGTCATTGTAAAAAATGTCATTGTTAGGCTGAAACAAAAATGTCGGTGTTTTTCTGTGTATTACATGAAAGCCTTGAGAAAAATCTGTTTGATAAGATCTACACATACTTCATTATTTTTATATGTAAATATTGATTCATAAGATTTATGCGTATTTCATTTTTTTCAGACCTCACCTAATAGGATTTTAAGTTGTTATTATTGTTTGAGTGGAGATTTGACTATGTTTATTGTAATATTTAAAGACATTTATGTGTTTTTTCTTATTTTTACGTAAATCACGTTTTTTGCTCCTTTTTTATTTTGGATAAGACCCCACAAATACAGTATCTAAAACTGAATTATATGTATTATGTGGATGCTCATAATTCCATTAAAATATATACGATTGCAGATATTATTTATAAGATTTATGCATATTCTATTATTTTTAAATATAGATATTGATTGATAAGATCTACACATACTTCATTATTTTTATATGTAAATATTGATTCATAAGATCTATGCGTATTTCATTTTTTTCAGACCTCACCTAATAGGATTTTAGGTTGTTATTGTTGTTTGAGTGGAAATTTGACTATGTTTATTGTAATATTTAAAGACATTTATGTGTTTTTTCTTATTTTTACGTAAATCACGTTTTTTGCTCCTTTTTTATTTTGGATAAGACCCCACAAATTCAGTATCTAAAACTGAATTATACGTATTATGTGGATGCTCATAATTCCATTAAAATATATACGATTGCAGATATTATTTATAGGATTTATGCATATTCTATTATTTTTAAATATAGATATTGATTGATAAGATCTACACACTTCATTATTTTTATATGTAAATATTGATTCATAAGATCTATGCGTATTTCATTTTTTTCAGACCTCACCTAATAGGATTTTAGGTTGTTATTGTTGTTTGAGTGGAGAGTTGACTATGTTTATTGTAATATTTAAAGACATTTATGTGTTTTTTCTTATTTTTACGTAAATCACGTTTTTTGCTCCTTCTACAATTCCAAATTAATGTAACGCCCTTTTGAATTTATGAGGATTTACATAGTGGATAATACGTAACGTCTTATCTCAAATTCTTTCACAAAAATTTAACGTCATGATTTTTTATTTATTCCTCGTATTAATATCCTTTAGCAAGGAACAACCGTTGGAGTACTTGTGAAATTCAATAATAGATTAGATAGGATTAATTCTCTAATCAGAAAAATAAGATGGGATTTTAGTTTTGGCCTAAAATACTAAGGAAATCCCCATTTTATAATGTTGGGAACGAGAAAAAAAATGCCATAATCACGAAATTAATTTCAACAGCTAGAAGTTCAAATTGGAATTTATCTGTCTTGTAGAGTAAAAAGGTACAAGTGGTCTAATTTATTTATTTTTTCCTTTTTGACGAGAAGTAATATTGTCATTAATTAAAAAAGAAAAAAAATAAGAGAGAAAAGATAAAGATGGAAAAGGAAAATAATAATAGAATAATAAATGGAAAAAAAGGAAATAAGAATAATAATAAATAAGAGATTAAAAAAAATAAAGACACGTTATTATTAATACATCAACGACCTAATTACAAGGAGTGGCTATAGTTTTTTTTGTTTTTAGTTCATGAAAAATAAAATAGAAATGTACACATATTCAACAATAAAATTCTCATTACCTCTCATCCCCAAGGACATGAGGTTCTAGAAAATAATGGACTATCGTGAACACATTTAAATTCAACAGGCGAATTTGGTACAAGCGACAAAGAAAATAGCACTTCAAAATTTATTATGAATTTAATAAAATTTTGTTCCTTTTTAGCATATTATTACATTATATAGTTTTGATTATTTTTTCTGTCCAATTCAAATAATGTGAAGAGAAGAAAACAAAAAATAGCTAGCTATAGTGTAGATATGTGGTATGCATTAAAATGGCACCAACGTGCCAAATTTGTGTTCCATTAAGACTGAGTGTGGACATAATTTTAGATTGAGGAAATTATGAGGTACTTTGAGCTAAGAGTTGTCTTTATTTTATGAATCCCAAACTGTTGCTATGACCTCTGTCTTTTGGATGAGCACTCTGTGGTGAGCACTTTGTGCGTATTGGATAACCGCTCATTATATAATAGCCTACAAACAATACAAAAAATATAAATCACATTATGCAAGTCTGATGCAACAGACTCCACTTTGTAGTCAAATTATTAAATTAACAGTTGGCAAAATTCTTGTATGAGTCAAAATTAGCCCAAATTTCACTTTACGTATTCCAGATTCTGACTGGTCCAACAATGAGTAAGTCAGTTAGTCGTAAATGACTTTGACAAACTATTTTGAGCTAAGCAGGGCTAAAAGATGCAAGCCAACAGGTTTATTAAACCCTTCATAGCGTGTTGTAATAGTCTCATTAAATTATTTAAGTAGAAAATAAATAATTTACCGTTAATTAAAATTAACAACAAATTTTGTTATTTTGTTACGTTACATGATTTATTTTGTCGCTATTTTTTTTTAAAAAAATAGTGATGGCACATTACATAAAACTTGTGTACGTAGTAGCTTGGTCCCCTTTGGTTTTATAGGGGCATGGGGAATGAAGATATTTCGTCTGAAGAATAAGTATGGTGAGATAGTTAGTGGTTAATTAAATGAGTAAATATTCAATTTTTAAAAATAACACCTAGACTTATTTTTTGATACAAATACACATGCTTATTGTAAATAGTATTAGTACCTTTTTTTTGGAATTTGAAAGTTCATTGACACTGTATTTTAGGTGTATACTAGGTAAATTTTTTTTTATGCAATCACTTGCAAATTATAAGAGATATAAATTGCATTAGACAAATTCAGTGTGACAAGCTTAATTGAAATGGTGTTGGGAGAGAAAATCAATGTATGACCTCCCATATAGAACAACCACTATTACTAAATGACTCTTGATCCTCTACTTCTTTTATTTTGATCGCTTTACTTTTAAAATGAGTGAATTGAATCACTCTTTCTACCATCAAGAGTAACAAAGTTGAATATTAAGAATCAATTATACATACATACACACACTCATTTATCACTTCATTATAACACGATACAAAGTTGAATATGATTAATTTTCTATATATAATAATGAAAATTAAGCATGAGATAAATTTGGATCATTTTCTTCCTTTGTAATATGATACTCTTTTTCAGTATGTGGCGGTCCATAACAATCACAAACTTCTCCCCAATCACAAAAAGGTGTGCAACCATCACGCCGTACGTGTTCACAATCTTCATCTTTTAAACATTCACTTGGATAAGCTTCCACTTTAAAATAAAGAAAATCTGTATATAAATAAATATATTAGTCATTTTAGCTGTGATTTATGAGAAAATTAAAGAGATGATACAAGAGAATTACAAACCTATTGCAATAATAAAAAGTGTCATGGTATAAATCAACTTCATGGTTGCCTTCTCCATACCTAGAATGCTTATGTTTTCCTCTTTTCACTATTTTACACACTTTTATATATGTTCTGTAGACAATAATCTCATTTATGAGAAATTACAGTTATATTTTGAGGAGAAAAAAAGTTTGTGAGTCAATGCTGCTTTTACGATTCCAAATTAATGTATGTATATGTAACTCCCTTTTGAATTTATGAGGCTTTACATAGTGAAGTACTAACGTTTTATCTTAAATCTTTTTCGAAAGGTTAGAATATGATTAATTTTCTATTATTATTATTATTATTATTATTATTATTATTATTATTAATACATCAAACGACGTTACAAGGAGTGCAATAGTTTATTGAGATCGTGAAAAATAATATGGACATTAGAAAACACAACATTATATTCAAAAATAAAATTGTTATATCTCTCATTATAATTTACAATAATTATTTTATTTTTGTCCGATTCAAGTAGATACATATGTGGTGTGCATTAAAATAGCACGAACGTGGTAAATTTGTATTCCACTCGAACTAGAGCGTGGCTATAATTTTACGATGAGGAAATTAATTCATTTCATTTTACAGCCTTTAAATGTTGTTGTATATAAAAAAGAAAAAAAAAACAAGATAGAGTTCTTGTGTTTTGTGCTTATGAATTTTCCAATCCCATATGTAAAATTTAAAAAATAGCCATTTTTAGCTCATATATAATTGAAAATTAATTATTATCTTAAATTTTAATTTTTAAAAGTAAAATTTTAAAATACTATGATCAAATTTCACTTGAAAAAAATAATTTATCCAAGGTCATAATTATTTTTTTCAATTAAATAACTCATGAAAAATGGATAGTCCTCGCTATCACTAATAAAATGCATGTATGAAGATGCCCATAAAATATTCAAGACATTCATTTCTCTATATGGTGGAGCATTTTCTATGAAGAACAAGTAGGCACAATGTAGTAGTCAATTGTATGAGTATTTTTTAGTTCAAAAAAATATTTGATAATTTTTTTTTTCATTGTTCCTCTAAATTTTAATGAATGGGATACCTTATATATTTTTAATTGATGAAAAATAGAGTTTTGAGCCAAAATGCGAAAAAATTGAGCAAAATTTTTAAAAGGACAACAAAAAAAAAAGGGATCAAATCAAAAGGACAACATTTGGATGGAAGGTGGTTGTTGTTAAGTCGGTTGTGTCCTTCTACGCCTTACAATAAAAAAAAAAGAATTAATATTCCTCCTCCATTATTTATTCAATCGTTTTATTGTTGTTTTTTCATGGTTATTTTTTTCTTTCTATTTTCACTATTTATATATAAATAAAAATATAAGTGATCTTCCCGACTTGCTCTCTATATTAATTTAATTATTACATAATATTTTATTTAATAATAAAAATTAATTAATTATTATGTTAGACATGCCCCTTACAAGGCACATGCCGGCGTCTTCCTGCAAACGATTTAACCACATCTATCTTCTATTCAAATATTGTTCTTTTGATTTGATCCTTATTTTTTGTCTGAATACACGTAAACTAATTCAAACATTCGATTATTAAAATAAAGCAAACCAAGTATATATGGTGGAAAGGTTATGGCCGGGGAGCTAGGATAGCACAAGAGGTCCATAAATTATAGCATGCGTTTTTGAATATTTACTTGTCTCCGCAGAATATCATAAGGTCTTCGATCGCCCATGGTTTTGGAACTGCTGGTTTCTCCACTCCTAATTGTCTCATTCATTCTTCAACATATCTCGGGATTCGGTCCCTTTGGGATTATTATATATATCTACGTAATTTAATATGTATAGGGTTTGAAAATGTTACTGCAATTTGCACGATAATAGAAGAATCTTACCTAGCATTAATTCGGATCAATTAACGGTGTCCGTGTTTTAATTCAATTTATCTACTTCTAAATTAAGCTTCTTGCTTTAAAATTCATAGGATATTTTGTTTATTTTATATCACGGGCTGCATTTACCACATAATCAATCAATAAGAAAAGGCAAAAATTCATGTTTACAAACGACCATACTAAGCTTTCTTTTTGCCTATTACATGCACAAAGGGAAGGATGTGCATAAACTTTGTTGGTAACTTATTTATGTAACAAATCAAAACACCTCACTGTATTAACTGCAAAACACGATTATAGTTTCAAAACTATTGAATTATAATGAAAAATACTGGAAAAAACAAGTAATTAAAGATAGTGAAAAAATGGAGATGAGAAGTGTAGATTTAGAGAATGAAGATTATTCGCTTTGTGATATACTTTTTTACTCAACTTGAATCCAAACAAATTTATTATTGGGCTCTTAGTTTCTGACCTCTTTGTTGTTTAGCCATGGCCCAATATCTTGGCCAGCCTCTGTCCGCTGTCCAGATAGCCCATCTTCTCTGTCCTGTTCTGAATCATAGTACCATTATATTTTTATAGCTCAATGTTTGCTTAAACTGGCCCATTAGCTCAGTTGGTTAGAGCGTCGTGCTAATAACGCGAAGGTCGCAGGTTCGAGACCTGCATGGGCCAATTTCTTTTTTTATTTTACAGTTTATTCCTGCTTTTTTAGACCCCCGGTAAAAAACAGTGACCTACCTTTACGTTTTTTTACCACAAAAATATACTATACCCAGTAACTTTTCACCAACTAAAGAAAATTGAGATATTTGATGTAGACTTCCAACCTAATAAATATATTATATACTCCTAATGAAACTTTTTATTTCCCACTTTAAATTTTGAGAGTAAAATTATTCATATTTAGTTGAGTTATTAGTTAAAACTGATATTAATTTATTTTAACCTATCTTATTTAGAGGGTGGTATGAGTTATGCAAATTATAATCTTGATTTTAGTATAATCCTGGAATATTTTCACTTATTAAGCCAGACAACCTCTTAATATTGAGTACTCTTATTATTCTAACTTGAGGGTCAAATGACCGAACATTCTTATTAGGTGAATTTTGGTACAAGTTTCCATAAATCGAAGCTTTAATGTTACAATTATAGAAGAACCTAACTACAAGTCATTGATTTTGACTCATAATTGTCTCGTCCATTCATTGACCACGCTGAAATGCACTACATAATGCCCAAACAACCGACTTTTTTACTTTTCTTTTCTTGTTAATATACTTTTCAAAAATAAAAATCTCCATACGCAATTTCATCAAAAATATTCAATAAATATATACCTATAAAAATTCACATTTAATTATTATATATAACATAATTTTTGGACTCGAGTTTGAAACTACGCTACGTTACTGGGGTAGAGAAAAGAAGCTGCACACGGACTTTGAAAAAAAAAAAAGTTGCCTTTACTTTCTCTTCTATATTTGAAGCCTAATTTCATCCTAATTTCATCCTAATCCATCGATTACCAAAAGGGAAAGATGGAAATATTTGACTTAGAGAAACAATTTGCATTCTATGGCGCTTACCATAGCAACCCAGTGAATATATTGATTCACATGGTGTTTGTGTGGCCTATCTTATTCACTGCTCTTATTCTTTTCGATTTTACGCCCTCACTTTTCAATTTACCTCCGATTCAGCTTTGTGAGCACAGTTCTTTGGTCCTTAATTATGGGTTTTTTTTAACTTTGGGGTATGCACTGTTCTACGTGTGTTTGGACAAGAAAGCTGGCTCTTTGGCTGCTTTGCTATGTTTGATTTGTTGGGTTTCCAGTGGTATGGTTGCTCGTCAATTGGGGTTCTCTCTCGCCTGGAAGGTATAAGGGTTTTTTCCCCTTTATCTGTTGCTTTTGTATTTCCTTTAAAGTTTGAATCTTTTTGTTGTCTACATCAGTTTTTATTGAATTAATGGCATGTTGCAAAGGAGAACAGTCGATTTAGAAATAGTGAAAAATATTAGTTTGACTAACTTCACATCTAAATTGGATTACATCAACTCGATGTTTTACTATTAAAAGATATTCAAACAAAGTACTAAAAGTTTCAAGGTTTATCATGTCAATTTGATGATAAATTATATTTTAGAATGTTAGCTAAGTTCATGATGTAGTTTTGACTCTTGAGAAGTGAAACATGACAACTGATTTCATTACACAGATTGAGGACTTGTGAGTTTGTGTGTTAGATGAGATGGTGAATCGATGAAATGTTTTCAATTGCACTCTTACCACTTTGTTTGTTCTCCTTGATTTGTTCATTCTGCTTATTACCAGCAATTGGAGTCTCAGGACTTCATCTTTTTCTAGCAATCTTTTCAGCCTATTGTCACATCAAGCCATATTTTGATCTTGTGTCAAGCCAAATTAACTGTCTATTACATTCTTCCTTTCTTTGTCGACCATCATACTTGGAATCATAATTCCCCCTTGTGCTTGATGTGTTACTATATTCTTGCACCCCTTCAATCAGTGGCGGATCCAGGATTTAGAGTCCGTGGGTGCCAAATAGACTTATCGATTAATGTGCCAGCTTTTTTCCTTAAAAAAAAGTGTGCTTGGAGCCTTCTTTTTTCTTAAAAAATGCCTGCAGCAAATTTCTCAAATAAAATAGGTACAAATGGGATTCGAACCCGCAACATTAGCCGTCTAAAGTTGTCCTCCAACCATGGCACCACAAGCCAATTTTGTTCACTGGGTACCATGCTTTATATTTATATAAATATTATATATATATACCTATATATATATATACCTATGTATATATAGAGTTTCCGTCGAAGTTTGGGGGTGGCGTGGCACCCCCCGACTACTACATAGATCCGCCACTGCCTTCAATCAATCAATCAAGTAAACTTCATTCCGGAAATGATTGGAGGCATCTATATGAATTGTTTGAATCTACTTTGCCTAATCGGGTTCATTTCACTCAAAGGTTAAAGTCGTTAAACATGTTGCCTTTCAAGTAAGTTAGGGGTTCTCTCTGTATGTCACACTTTCCCTGCACTGACATACAATCAGGAACAACTCCTGATTACACCAGTTGGAAAGGCTAATTGATGCAAGCTGGAACCGGGAACAGGTTATAGGAATTTTGCTGAAAAATTATTACAGGAAATGTTATTTGAGATGAAGAAAAGTTGGGATACTTCCATGTACTTCTTGCTTGCATTTCTAGTACTGACCTATAGCAGTCATTTAGTTTCTATACAAATATGCTCAGCTGGCTAAATAAAGCTAAAGAGGGGAGCTTTAAGTATTTTTTTGTATTGTAGCTAATTTGCACATCTTGGACAAGAACTAATGGTCCATTTAAAGATTTAGTCATTTAGCTGTTCGCTGATCAATTTCACAACTTTTTGGCAAGAGTATAGTATCATGTAACTACCATGTTGTGTACTGTCCACATTCCACTCTATATGACTCAACATGTTATACATCACACATGACCAACCAATGCCATCAGCCTTTTAACTTTATATTTTTGCTGGTACACTGGGTTTGGATGTTTTCTTCTCTCTTACCTTGAATTTAACTATAGACAACTTCTATTTTGGTAATAATCTTCATAAATAGTTTGGTTTAGATGTCTGGGTCCTCTATATGCGGCGAGGATCTAACTCCTGACTTCTTTATCTATAGCAGTTCATTGGGTTTGGTCAAAAATTTGGCTGTCATCTATTTGTTGTTCGAGGCTAAGAACCAATAACCAATTACAGAGTTACCCTGTACCTATGCTTGTGGGAGTTAGCAAGTACCTAGGGATGGCAATTGGGGTATTTCAATTACAGAGTTAGCAAGTTAATTTCAAAAAAAAAATCCGTATGGGTAGTCATTACTCACTGTTTTTGCCTGTGAAAGATATATATATATTTTTTTTACCTTTTCTGTACTATTCCTAAAGATGTTAAAAACTTATCTATTTCTTTCTTTTATTGTTAAATCTTTGGTCTAAACCATTGTATTCTCTGTCTTTTGCTATTCATTTCATTCTTTGGTTGTTAAATCTTTTGTCCAAACCACTATATTCTCCCAATGTTTTAATTTAGCTTGAAGAAGTTTGATGATTATCCCAAGTTTGAAGTTTCTGTTGGGTTTCTAAAGACGACAAAGCATCTTTATGGTAACCCTTTTACTTTACCATTTAATTGATTCTGTTATAGGTCATTTTTCATGTGAAAATATTAAATGTGTAAAGTTCTTTAATCTGCTATTTTTGTGGACCTGGGCCTATTTTTCTACAAAATCCAGCACCTGCCTTTCCCCCAATTAATCCTGTACCCCGTGGAATTAGTTGAGGTGCGTGCAAGTTGTCCCTGACACCATGGTTAATTAAAGAAAAAGAACCAATAACTAATTACTACTTGGACAGTCTCATATGGACTGGACAAAGATGCATAATGCATGATCTGTTTGGTCAGGAATACATTTGAATCTATCTAGTTCTTATTGAATCAAGTATGTGATGTTGGTGCTAATTATGACAAACACATGTTCAGGTTGTTCTAGCGGCTCAATTGTTCTGCTGGACTGGACAGTTTATAGGTCATGGAGTGTTTGAGGTGATCATTTGTAGTAATTTTATGCATGATTCTCAAAGCTTCCATTAATGTGGTCGCATGACATTGTTGTTCACTTTTGTAGAAGCGAGCACCTGCCCTTCTGGACAATCTTGCACAAGCTTTCCTTATGGCACCATTCTTTGTTCTCCTAGAGGTAATTATACTAGGTCTATCATCTATGTTAGGAGACAAGTACTTTCAGTGGTTGCATTATCTAATGTTTTCATGGCTTATTGGTTCCTCACAGGCCCTCCAATCTCTTTTTGGCTATGAACCATACCCTGGGTTTCATTCAAAAGTGAAAGCAACAATAGATGCTGAAATCAAAGAGTGGCAGGAGAAGAAACAGAAAAAGATATCTTAAATTTGATAAGCGAGGTTATAATTACCAATTCTAATTGTATCAGTAAATGATTAAAGTTTGTTCGAATGTGAACTGCTCTAGTACACGTTAACTTGGTTTTTGTATGTATGCTTAAAAAAGTCAAAAACTTGGTTTTGTATATATCCTTTATGAAATCAACTCTTTATTAAAATGCTTTTAGCCTGTGGCTTGATGCACCATGTGGTGAAGTATTTGTGGATTTTGATGTGTGATGCATCTTCCCAGTTATTTAAGGATTCTAATAGATGGGCAGTGGATCACCTACTTAATACCGTGTTACATGCTCCGTGTAAACCCGTGGGATTTTGATACTAAGCATCAGAGACTCAATTACCAAAGAGGGTGGTAGTTGAGCTGTTTCTAATTGCTTCCCTGAGTTGAAATCCTTTTATTTATAGGCGGCAGATTCTGCACCATTAGTGCATGAATGATTAAACACTCTTTTTCCTCACTTTCTTTTGTTTTTTTTTTTAGTTATTTTGACTTTATCCAAGAATGTAACAAGCTCTCATGGGCATGGATCATGATCAAACTGAAGTCAAGTAACTGCAGACGTTGCTTTGATTGTTTCATCTTGCCATCACTTGTTTGTGTGATGTACAGACAGGAAGGGAAGAATGTGCGGTATCTGTGCAGGGAATTCACCCCTACTTTTTTTGCACCCAGGTTTTCGGTTCATTCGTAAGATAGTCTAAATTCTGTTTCATCCATTACAAGACGTTGCATTCTGATTTGGTGTGCTCATTGACTCTATCTTGCTCTCTTATAAACATGTTCCACTGTCCCAAAATACGCCCTAGCTAGAAGATGAATGGTACAGTGCATTGTTATTAGTTTACGTTTTATCATGGTGCTTAGATTAACAAGAAAAATGTGACATACTACCCTCCCAATTGACCAAGATTATGACATAGAGATACGTCTGAAATAGCAGTTTTCTGGATTTGTTGTTAGTTCTATCACAATTTTGAAACAGAAAGTGGGAGAAAATGATCAAAATAGTCCTTAATATATGGAATTAAATTGATTTGGTCCCTCATATATGCAGCTTATGGAAAAGGTCCTTTATCTATGTTAAAAACTTATTAATTTAGTCTTTCACCTTAAAATCCTAACAGACACAAAAAATTCTGTCAAATTAAACAGAACAGTGCAGCTCATGTGACATGCAAATTTTTTTAACAAAACCTCTGTTTTCTTGAATCAGTCCAAACCATCAAGGTCACGCTGCAGATGGTTCATTTTCTTCTTTTGCTGCTCTAATTGTAGGGATTCTGGTTGAGAAAATGTATGGCTATGATGCCAAATATGTTGATCCGATATTAGGATCTGCAAGAGAGGCTTTAGCGCTGTCAAAAGGTCTCTTTTCAATGATGGTTGTGCCTTTTGGTTTATGTTGCTTGTTTTACACCCATTTTATTAGACATTCAAGCAGGACCGTGACAATGCAAGACTTGTTGCTGCAAAGAAACAGAGATGATATGACAATTCCACGCTTTTCATTTCTTTGTTTATTCATTCTTCTTGGATCTTGGGAACCACTTAGATGAAATGCTGCTGCACTGCTGTAGCCTGTAGGCCAAAACAATAGTGTTCCCTTCTAATTTTGCAGATATTTCATTTGGTGGTAGCACTAGGACAGCAGATTAAGTCTCCATTACACTTACCTCATCTAACAGATCATACTCAAAATTCAAAGATGTATAGGTGCTGAAACAAGCAGATGCTGTTGCCAGGAATCAGGCACTCCAACATTACAGTAGTTGCTTCGGCATTAGCAAACTGAAATAGACAGAGGACAGGGTTTGCCTGTTTGAAAGGGTAAATTAGTACCTTGGTGGCACCAGCATTGAGGTTGCTGAAAACCAGCTCCTCAACAACCCTTGTGAAATAATACAAGATAACCCCTGTGACTGAATTGAGCTCCAAATAGCCTCAGGTATTCGCTTAATGCTCCCCCATCTTACTCAAAAGGTAAAAGCAAATTCTTAAACATTCTCGACACACGCTGCAAGAATAGCAACGTAGTTTTTTTTTGTAAATCAATTGACATAAGTTTTTCCATTGTTAGTGATTTCGACGAAAGTGAAGAAGACGGATATTGACACACTCGTCAAAATTGTTGTTTATCCAACACACTGGAGTAGAACAAGAGAAACTATAAATTGGCAGATTGGAAAAACTGGAATCATGCACCAGATGCATTCCGATAAGGTGATGAGAAACATATGAAGCTGATGACAATCAATGAAGCGAGAAAATGATTGACTCGAAGAAACTATGATATGATTATTTTTTTTGTACTTGTATTGTTGTAGTAATTAGTCGATAACATTTAAGGTGGTCATTTGAAGGCCAATATATTGTGAAAAACTGCTAATGCATTACGTTCCATATGATAATCTTTCTTGTTTTTTTTTGGAAGTAGCTGAGCATTTCATTTTTCCTATGATACATGAACTACTTTCTGAAGTATGCATTGAAACAAGACGAACATTACATTTATTAATAACAGCTTAGCCAAGAACAACATCTCGAAAATACTGAAGACTCATTCAATGCTAAGAACTGAAAATGCTAATTGCCCCGCCAGCTCTTCCTAATGCTAAGAAACCAAGAGCCACGGAGGAACAGAACAGAGCCCCACCAGGTGTTCTAAAGTAAGGAAGAGCCATCAATGCAAGAGAAGATGACGATGAAACCATTTGAACTCGTGGTCTAATATTTTGGTGACCACCATCTTAGGATCTAAGGCATCATTTTCTCCTCTATACATCATATCCGTGCAATATCAAGCACAACTCTTAAGTGCATTAAGACAAAATAGCTTTTAAGCACTTTTATAGTGTTTGGATAAAATAAAAAGTATATCTTAAGCACTTATCTTAAGTCCATCCACACAGCATAAAAAAGATTAGCTGCAAATGACTTGAAAAGCAACATAATATTATTATCATAACAACCATTGTTGTAGCAGCACCATCTATTCTTTTCTCAAAAAACAAAAGAAGAAGCAATTGCACATGTTCATAAAATAGCAGCAACACTATATATCATTCACAAAACAAACAATACTTCTGTCCTTAACACAAAAAAAAGTTGTGGCACCATGTTTAGCCCAACCAAAATTGATAGCAATTCCACATTAAGTATCAAAACAATCTTGACTTGGTCTAGAATTTGCTCTTCTAACCTGCAAGTGTACAATGCATCAGTTTTGTATTTATAAAACAATATAATTGAGAGCCAAATCAAATTTTATGCCAAAAAAAATTACCGGTAACTTTTTAGAAATTGATGAAGTAGGAGGCATCCAAAAAGCCGAGTCATATGCACCTACTTCAGACTGCACATAATTTTTAAATTTACATGTCCTTATATTATGGCCAGGCTCGTGACATAAGCTACAATTAACAGATATTTGTTTTTTTTTCATTCTTGTTCTACTTGATCCTGTCTCATCTTGCTCTCGTCTCCTCAATTTCTGGCCTCTTCCCCTCTTGTTTTGTCTTACAAATCTCGGAGGCAAAGGAGGAACCTTATTTGATTTAGGCCACAATTGTGATCCATTGATCGGAAAGATCGTCTTTTCATAAATTCTTTTATATGTATCAACTTTGTAGCAATCATCAACATAATCAAGAACCACATCATTTTTAGCCCAAATGGCCGATATTGCATGTTTGCAAGGAATTCCTGTTATAGTCCATTTTCTACAACTACACTTTCTATTTTGTAGGTCCACAGCCCAATTGTCGGCAATCGATGCTCCAAGAATCTCATAATTCCACTGATTTGATTTTTTTGGAATAAACGCAGCTGCGGCAGATTCATTCTTGTGCAAGATGCTCTTGATCCGAGGACAAATGTCACCTGAATTCCATCTTTCTGCTTTCTCCCTATTAGCTTGGAATCTAGCCATAAGAAGATATCTTAATTTCTCCAACAAAGTTATGATTGGCTTGTTTCGAGCTTCAAGAATCATACTATTAAAACATTCACACATATTATTTAACAAAACATCACATTTAGCACCTGTAGAAAAGTGTGATTTAGACCATTCAGTTGGTGGTTTTTCATTCAACCATACAGCGGCTTCGGCATCTAATTCATGCATCTTCTCCATGCAAATTTTAAAAAACTCCACAGTTGTAGCATTTGCAGCAGCCCAAAGAGCATTTTTGAGGGACAAACCAAAAAAACCAGCCTTCTTAAAATTATTATGGAGGTGTCGCACACAAAATCTATGGTCAACATATGGCAAAATCTCGTTAAATGCTTCGACAAGACCTTTTTGTTTGTCCGACATAAAGGTCCAGCTTTCTTGATCGTCAATCTCTAAGTCACCAGCCAAGTGTGTTAAAAACCATGACCACGTCTCCTTGGTTTCCCTTTCAACAACGGCATATGCTACTGGAAATATGTTATTGTTAGCATCGAGACCTACTGCTGTCAGTAATTGATTCCCATACATCGGTCCCTTCAACCAACATCCATCTACACCTACTATTCTGCGACATCCAACTTTGAAAGCCTCTTTACAAGCAGCAAAACATAAGTAGACTCTTTGAAATCTGTATGGCATATTAGGCATCTCATTATCAGTAAACTTCATATAAATTGAAGTGCCTGGATTTGTTTTGTCAATCTCATGAACATAGTCCCAAAGAATGGCAAATTGATCTTTTAAACTTCCATCAAGTAATGCAATTGCCTTTTTCATAGCCATCCTAGCTTGAGTTAAAGTAACATGAGCTTTAAGCTCAACACTAACCGTATCTCTGAATTCAGACATCTTCCATCCCCTATTATGTTTAATTCTATCAAGATAGGTCCTTGCAATGAATGAAGAAGTTATCGTCTTGTTATAATGGTGCCAATTTTTACAACTATGTGAGGGATTGTAAGTTTTTACCTGAAATGTCTTTTCCCTGTGCATTCTTGACGCCATTATTACCCAGCTGCAATCATTGTGTATGCACTTAGCTTTCATCCTTCCTTTATCATTCTTTTTCCACTGAATATACCTTCCTTGGCTTACCTCATGAGTTGTGACAGCATTTTTGAACTCTTCCTTGCTTTCAAAAGTATATTCCAAAGCCAAAATTGGATTTTTTCCATCGATTTTTGCATTATGCTTCGGAAAATCAAAACTTTCATTGTCTGAATCACCATCCAAACTCTTATTGTCGTCAGAGTTCACACAATCAGGATCCCCATCTTCATGTAACATCTTCTTTTGAATTTCATCAGTAATAAGCTCTCTGCCATCCTCAAAACTATGTTTATAGTGTCCTTGTGAATCAACCATCGCCTTATCATTGGAGAATTCATTTTCAGAATCCTCAAAACCATCTTCCGAAGATAAGTTTTCCCTTTCAAACTCTTTGTCAACAGGTCCAACAATATCTTCATTCTCTGGAATGCGACTAGTTCTGCAACCAAGCCCAATTGGATCGTCTATTCCAATATAAGAGTCCAAATGCTCAAAATATAACTCCACTACTCTATCTTTGGGGATGAATTTTTTTATGTTATGCGCTTCAACCTCCGTGGAGACTAATCTCCATTTGTTACCAAGCTTCTCACATTTATGCCAAAATATTATTGAATCATTCAGGTAACCACATAATTCGACCATTTTCTTCAAGTCAGTAAGATTGAGATTCTTCAATTCAACATAATCAAAGTAGTCAATGATACCACCAACATACTGTTTGGCTGGTTGATGTTTTATCAATCCTTTATGATAAACTTTGATACTAAAAAAAGACTCCTCGAACACAGAATCTGCAGTAAAAGATTACATATTTTAGCCGATTAAGACCATATTATTGGTGTAACTATACATGTATATCTTGTACACCATAACTTCTAGATATTCTTGAATACACAAACCAAAAAAAGCCAATAGTAAAAAATCAAAACGGTAGATTTTCATATCACCAAAAACAAAAAAACGAATTTTATATAAAACGATTGGAAAAATAGTACTAACAACCCTGCAAATTTTGAATACCAAATAGACTGAGCCTTTGAATTGCCTCGACTAAAAGCAAGATAAATTCTTACCATAACATGGGCTCGATCCCTTGGAGTTTCTTTTGATTAACATCGTTCAACAAAGGAAAAACTTGTGTCGATTGATTTACAAGAAAAGAGGTTTTGTTGTTGAAAAGGCGGGAGTGTTTTTTGTTGGAAAGGCGGGAGTTTGATGGTCTGGACTGATCCAAGAAAACAGAGGTTTTGTTAAAAAAATTTGTATGTCACGTGAGCTGCACTGTTCTGTTTAATTTGACAGAATATTTTTGTGTCTGTTAGGGTTTTAAGGTAAAAGACTAAATTAACAAGTTTTTAACATAGATAAAGGACCTTTTTCATAAGTTGCATATATGAGGGACCAAATCAATTTAAGTCCATACATTAAGGACTATTTTGATCATTTTCTCCAGAAAGTGGCAAGCAAGGAAAGATAAGATGGGCCTATTGATTTAGATATTGTTTTGTTCGACTTAATCACTTCTGGTAGGCCCATTATCTCTATCTGCTGCTTTCAAATGGATCATGCCAGAGTTAGCTAACCAGCCCACTTCAATTATTGACATCATTCTTGTAGATTTAAGCAACAAAAGATCAAGCTTGAGCTTTATTGTTAATTATTAGTTTCAGTACATCTATGATCTATCCATGTTGGAGGTCTCTAGTTCGAAGCCCATTGCCAGCGAAAGCAAGGAGTTTGTCTTCTGGGTCGAGCTCGTCGCATCGGACTTGCTTAGTTACCTCTCATGTGGTTTGCGAGCTATTGCATAAAAGTGAGGTTTTTACCTCTATGCACACCCAAAGGGTAGCGTCTGCAGCTTTGTCTTGTCGTCATAAAAAAAAAAAAAAACAATATGGTTTGGAGCGTAATCTATCGTATAAAATCAACTTTTTAGGCATGAGGGAAAAAGAATCTTAATGTACTCTGAGAATACTCTCATAGTTATCATTAACGTATGCATTAGCATATTATATATATATATATATATATATATATATATATATATATATATATATATATATATATATATATATATATATATATATATATATTCGCTCTAAATCACAAAGTAAAATGACTCATAACCAAACGGTTAATTAATTTTGTATCTAACAAATACACCCAATTGATTTATATTGAGCCTCTCTGAAGCTTTGCCTTTCAACACTAACAATATGTTCTTTTTTCAATTATTTGATTAATTAATTTCCTGCGTCAAACTGAAATCCTGCGATTTGTTAACAAACTTTTGTAATTTTAGGAAGAAAAAAGAAATAGTTACACAAGAAGAACTAACTTGAAATGACCTTAAAGAGTAAAAATTACATACCATGACGCAAAGTCAATGAAAAAATTAGAGGGAATAAAACAGAATAAATGACAATGACTAGCAACTTTATTTTTATTTTTTGGCACAAATAAAATGGTTATATATTATACGCATGAAGCAAGAAAAAGCAATAAAAGTGATCAATCATATGATAACTACCACAAAAAACATCCTAAAAATGTTTACAAGAATAGAACTAAGAAGTGTGATTAGGAGTGACATTCTTGTATTTTTGTTTTGTTTCTCACATTAAATTAAAGGTTTCGTGTGAAATTTGCATAAGTACTATGATTAATGGGACCCTTCCATCACTAATTTGTTGAGAGACGGGTAATTTTCTATAAAAAAAATAATTATTATAATCTTGATAATAAAAAAAGTTATTTGCCATAACAGATAAAAATAACTTAACAAATCGTGTGAAAATTCTTTATATTCTCACATATAAGTTAAATTTGGCAAGCCATCAAATATTAGCTCATAGAAGAAAACTAGTTGTACAAATGACTTCAAAATCTAAAATATGGAGATCATAATTAAATTCCCAGAAAACATTTCTTAATTTTTTGAAAAAAATATTGAGTGCATGTATTATCTTCAATCAACTTTTTCTTTTGAAGCCTTTTTTGGTAGAACTATTATATATTCGATTTTTACAACTTAATTAATTTGAATTGTATTGTGTAGGACTCTTAAAAGAAATATGACTCTCTATCATACATTTATTTATTTCCAAAGTTTGAACTCAAAACTTTTAATTAATGATAAGAGAATTTTATCCATCCCGTCATATTTTTCGATGGTTTTGTCTGGCCTTTCTAGTTGTTATTCTTATTAAACTAATTTAAGATACTTCATTTTCAGCCATTAGAGAGCAAGGAAGGTTTTAAAAAATGTAAATTGAAGTGAAATCATCCAAGTTTTGCGGGGATTTGACAGGCTTTTGGGAATTTTCAAATAAACTTGTGACATCATTTCTTTAATTGATTATTTTGAACCAAACAATTAAATTATGTGGTGCTTAATTTCCGGTTTGGGTTGTCAATGAGGCCTAATACTGTTTTATACAAAGACTAAAATTTAATTAATACATATTTTATAACAATTCTATCCCGTGTATATCACACTTTTCTTTAAAGTTTGTCCTGATTAATATTTGATATATATTATGTAACGACGAAAAGTGATACAATAATCTATCCAAATATATTCATAATTATATTTAATGCACTATAATATAATACATTCTGATATTAACTTACACAATATTATATATTGAAGATTCAAACTTTTTTCTCAGAAAAGAGTAATATATAACAATTTGTTTGATTAAAAATTGAAAGAATGACTAGCTAGTATTAAAAATTAAAGGGCAATAATAGTTTGAATTTTACAAAATAAAAATTATTATCCTTTTTCTTAATAATTCACTCCTTTTTAAATATATTAATTACTAGAGCTTTATGATTATCCTCCAGAGCATTAGTATATTAAGAGACATCTGGCATGATTTATTTAGTATATTAAGAGAGACATCTAGATGTTTCATGTTAAGACTACAGGAGATTATGAAAGACCAACTATTTCTGGCAAATTAAGTATATTCCTAATTCCTTATGAGATTATATATAATCATTATAATATTTTATTTATTTATTTTCATCATCACCATCGTCATCATTATAATTAGTATCGTTTTATTATATTTTGCTAACAAGATCTTGATTAATATTTGCACACATCATGTAATAATGGATAATGTTATTTTTCACAAAATTGGGTATGTTATATCTTCTCCATCTATTAAAAATTAAAAAATGGAACTATAGCACACCATGTCAATGTGTCATGCTGCTACTAATCAATAATCACAGAGACATGTCCTGTGGCAGATTTAGAATATAAAGTTTACAAGCTTCAACAATAATTTCTAGTTAATATATAATTAGTGACAATTGAGTTTATAATCACATATTTATAGAAATTTAATGAATTTATTAAAAGAAATATAGATTGGCATAAAAGCTAGTGGATTTCCATAAACTCATATACTATGTTCTAGACGCTACTATGTATTGTTTCCGTTAGACACAAATTAAAGAATTTAAGAATCAAAACCTTTGACTGATTAATAAGTACGTAGTTACATGCTAATCCAGTATCGAATTCAAAATAAATCACTTAATTCATCGACTATTAGTTTGCTTGGCTAAGCTTCTTGGAGGTAATGGAAAATGCATATTTTATAGAGTTGAGGTGTTTGGCTAAATAAACAGATTTTGAAAGTTTAATCAAACAGACTAATATATATTACGTATCAACATATAATGATAGCCTTCAAATAAAGAAATGAACTAAACTGTACTAGTTATTAACAGCAAGAATCAATTCAGAAAATGTGAGATCATTAATTTGATTTATCAAGTAAATGATTTTATTATTTTTTTTGGTCAAACCTTATTAAACTTATGAACATGAGAAACATGGCAATTTTTCATCCACAGATAGAAAGAAGAAGAGACACATAAGCCCATATAGATAATAATAATAATAATAAAACCTAGTAATTTAACCCGTTTAAATAATGCATAAGCTATTTGTAGGCAATTGCTGTATGCTTTGGACCTAAAAACATGATAACAATGAGCTGACCAAAAAACAATCACCATCTTATCATAAATTGATAGTCAGGCAATGCATGATGAATCAGTCAATCATTATACCATATTTTATAAAATTACTTTAAAGATTTGGGAATTAAGTCTAAAAAGCAAACAGTAAAGAATTCAAAATTAAAGTGATACCTATGTATATTACCTAATTTTATTCTTAATTATTAATTTTCAATAAGAACCAATATTCTTGTAACTTGTAAGCCAAACTAGCTGTCTCATTTCTTGGTATGTGTTGGAACAAAAGAAACAGGACTTGGCCTAATCCCTGAGTTTACTGGTCAACCCTAGAGTTAATTAAACTAAACCAGTCTAACCAGAGTTTAGTTAATTAATTACTCCTCCTCCTTCGTTCATTTTTACTTGTCACGTTTTGCTTCTTGAGAGTCAAATTTCATGAACTTTGATCAATATTTTAAGATGTGTCTTTTTCATCATATTAGTATGAGAAAGGCTGCAACTTAACTATACATCCTTCCATCTCAATCTACATGATGTAGTTTGACTGAGCATGCAATTTAAGAAATATGGGGAGCCTTGTAAATTGTTATGTTTAAAAACCTTTAATTTATTGACATTTTGCCAAATAAGAAGAATCGATAAAATATTGATAGTGACATTAAATATTTGTCAAATAAAAAAATTAATATATCATTTTTTTTAAATTGACTAAAAAATAAGCTTGTCATATCTGTCATATAAATTGGGATAAATGTGTAGTAGAATTTTTTGAACAGATTTGAAATACTACTACTATTTAAATTTTTTAATTTTAAAATATTTTCTTGCTTGGATCAATTGGGAGTAGCCAAGTGTGTGTATTTTGATTTTTGATGATGATTTTTATTGGCTATATATGACGGCACTAACTATTTTTTCTTCATTGGGCAAATTTTGGTGGCTGATATGAATGTTTGACTCTCTAAGCCAATCTGAACGGTTCAATGTTATTAAAAGAAGATTATAGTAATTTAATTAATTAAGAAAAGCAATCTTGGACAGATGGCCCTCCTATAGTTAGGTTTCTTTCCTTAATAAGAAAGTTCTACTATTGCTATTTTTTAGAAAAAGAGAGGCCACTTGTCCTTTTTTCAGTTTTTTTTTGTTTTTTATTTATGAAAATATTTTTTGGTTCACAATAATTAATTAGGCTTTTCTACAATAAGAGATAAGCTAGGGGTCATATTCCATAAAAGATTTGTAAATTTTAGGACTTCTTTTGCCATGAATATATTGTTTTAGGGTGTGTGAAATGAATACGTTAGAGCTAAATTTAGGCGAATTAAAATAAATTGAATCAATAAATAAGTAGAGGTATCGTCTATTTAAGATTTTGTTTAGATCAAAATGGACGGTTAATTTGAGCTAAACAATGTGTTGTATAACTAATTAATCCACCCAACTATAAAAATCACTCTATATTAATAAACGTAGTTTGTTTAATTACTAAATCAAACTAAGGAGGATTTTTTCTTATTAATGATTTATGATGACTATATCCAATCAACCCCAAACTAAAAAATAATAGTATATTTTTTTTTTATGTGTGGTTCAGTTTGTTATGCCTCAATTTAGGTTGTTCAAATTAGCTCGTAACTTTTAAATGAGCTAACTTGGTCAATGCTCAAATTGATCCACCATTGAACATAAGTAACATCTCTAGTCTAGTCCATTCATACTTGAGTGAATTATATTTTTATGGGCTAAATTTGATATTTATATCATAAATCCGGAGTTACTACATGACATTGTAGTATCTATTTTCCTCTTGGACATCGGTTGAATAGCAATTAAACATTGTATGGTTAGATTTTGTGACATTTTCAAATATTTCGAAAAGTTTAGAACATACCCCTAGTACTATAAACTTCTACACTTATTAAAGGTGCTTTTTTTTTTAATTCTCTCCTTTGGATTTGCTCTTGTTATATGGTTCTTCAATTATATGAGAAATTTCCTTTAAAAGTGTAAATTGTTAGTATATGGTTGTCATTATTGTTTGTGTATACTATCATATAGTAAATGCATCTCTATTTTCACATTGACATATTCACACTAACCTTCTTTGTCTAGGTGCAACAAAATCCTACCATTTTTAGGACAACAAAGATGAATAAATTATGAAGTGTTCACACACTATCATTTTCAATTTCCAAACAAAATAAAGTGTCTTAATTAGTTTGATATAACAAAAACGTTTCATACATAGTCTAAATTAAATTAAATTCATGCATGTAAAGGATGACAAACGACAAGTTTACAAGTTGAATTCAATATTGAAGCATTTTCTTTCCTCTAAAGCAAACACTTGATTTTATATAAAAATAAAAATGAAGATTTTAATTTAACTAGTGATTGAATGTACTCATATTAATTAAAAATTAGTAATAACAAATGTCGTTTTGTTGTATGCTTTTAACTCTAATGTTTCCTATTTGAGTTCAGTGTACAAGTTTTAAATTCTTCCCGTTCTCATCAATGATGGAGTATGGACCAACCAAACCCTAGCTAGATGAATAAAAAGGAAGTTAACTTTCACCTAAAATATAACTACAAATAATTGTCTCTAAAAAAAGTAAGACAAATTAATTGCTATAACATATTAAAGTTTACTAATTATTTTTTATATTATCGATGTACATATATACGATGCAACTATTGTGCATCGCTAAAAGTAGGTCTAATCCATCGGTGGCTCCTTAAAGTTGGCATGAAGTTTCACTTAGGTACCTCAAGTGGGCAATGTTCATTTTAGACACCTTATGTAGGGTCTCCCTGTGTCATTTTGACATTCTTTTGCAATCAACAAAAATATATGAGGTGTATGTTAAACTCGTGAATGACGTGTAAAGTGGCGAATTAAATGACGACATTTGTTAAAAAGAATTTGTAGATAATGGATTTTGAGTAAAAATATAAAGTAATCAATGACTCAATGACACGTGGATTTTTGCCCAAATAACTATATTAAAACAAATTAAATCAATAAAATCCTCACATGCCTCCTTCCCCCACCCCCACACCCACTCCCCAAACCAGTTGTCTTCTCCAAAAACCCATACCCATTTGCAGAAACACCTGCCCCCGTCTTCTCCAAATACCCATACTCATTTGCAGAAAAATCTGCACATACCCGTTCCCCCACCCCGTTGTCTTCTCCAAATACCCTCATCTCTTTTTTGCTAAAATATCTGGGCACCTATATACGCTCTCTTTTTTATTAGTGTCTTCTTCAAATTTTTCTTTTTTCTTTTTTACCCTGCTTAGCAGGTTTATAATTCACCACAAATTAAACATACTTCTCTTTAAATATTAAATTCTTTCAAGAAAGAATCTCATGAATAATTTAATATTTAATCTTGAAATGAGTCTATTCCTAAATTTCTAAAATGGTTTCCATCATTTTTCATCATTTTACTGTAACTTTTTTTATTCACCATATTGGATAGTTAAGTTTGCAAAAATGGTGGCTGAAAATGGGAAAGAAGAAAAAAAAATAATTAAAAAATCGACTTAGGAGATTTTTCACGCGCGCTCAACAAGTGTATTACACTCACTAAGCCATGTAAGCAAAAAGTGTCAAAATGACATAGCAAAACCCAACATAAGGTGTTTAAAATGAACAAAGCTCAATTTAAATGTCTAAGTGAAAATTAATGCCAACTTTACCGATGGATTAAACCCTAAAAGTATTGTCCGAAGAGTAGAACACATTCAAGAAGACTAATTGAACAAAAAAAAAAAAAAGAAGAAGAAGATATGATGGCCTGCAATAGTAAGCTATTTGTAAGGATATAAAGACAGTTACAAATCAAATGATTGTGGTGGTCCTGGTGGGGATAGCTATAGTCCTCCGTCCTTAATTAGAGATTTTAATTTTTGAATATGAGGAAAAATTATATTTAATGAGTGTTTTTTTAATGTGTTTTACGCGATATGAATTAAAATATATTAAATACTTAATATAAATATTAAATATCGAATGACAAAAAAAAGAAAAATATAAAAAGACAGTTGAAGATGAGTCCAAAAAGAGTAATCTTTTAAAATGAACTCTTACACCCAATCACCCATATGTTTGTATCTTCTCATGGGCCCAAGCCTAGCTCTTTATTAGTGCTTCTATATTACAATAATTAATATCTAATGACCTTCTAGGCTTGTACTATTTAGTTGCACAACAGAAATTGCTTTTCAAGAGAAAACACCCCTTAAAGACCCTTTTTCTAGTGTCAAATTGGATACATAACAGAATCTTGTTAAAAGAAACTGCTAATTGAGAAGGTAATTAAGTAACGCACCCGATATTTATACTAAACTATATTAATTAATTGTTAAGTGATAACCATATATATAATATACAAAGTATTTAGCGTTCATGTAAAGTACAGGAAAGGGACGCACCATGACAAAGGGTGTGACGTAGGTAGACTACTCTAATGATATATACATTAATTGCTGCTTTCACGGTTTAAATTCATGACATATAATCACATAAAAATAATTTTATCGTTGTTTCAAAATCCTTTTTAACATCGCTGTACAAAAAGAATCTTAGAAGTCTTGTATGATTGTGAATTGAAAGTATGAAAGGCCTTTAAGAAGCTTAAGACTTTTTGGACTAAATTTTCTCTTTTATAATGTGAGGTTAACGTGTCTAATCAGAAAACTAACAGCATGGAGATTATGCGGAATACTGGTATGAACTCAAATATTTTTATTTCAAATGAAAATAAATATAGGGTTATAAAAGTAATTTTCTCTGGTTAAATGGAATTTAAGCTAATTTCAGGTAGATGATGTAAATCTTCTCTGTAATCCCTCTTTTTTTAGTATTTATTTCTTTAATTAAGGTAGCCCATTTTCACACGCTCAAAAGTCAAGAATTTTGAACAGGGAAGGTTAATTTAGGAAAATCACTCAATTACCAAATAAAAAATTACTTAAAATGTTGTTTTCTTCGTTTCAATTTTTTCATCTGAATTTGACTTGACACGAGTATAGAAAAATAAAATTTTTTAAATCTTGTGGTTTAACTATAAAATGTGGTCTTACATTAAAAAGTTGTAAGAAAAAGAAAGGTAATCCCTCTGTTCCAATTTATGCGACATTTTTTGTTTTTCAAGAGTCAAACAATTTAAGTTTGATCGAGAATTTGCGCATGAAATCTTTAATTTTTTTGAAATGAAATTTATATATTTGTAAATTACGTAAAAATTATTATAAGTCACAACAATTGATAATTCAAAATCTTTAAAAGATTTATGAAAAATTTACGGTCAAATTAGATTTGTTTGAATCTCAAAATTCGAAGAGTACCACATAAAATGAAAATAAGTGAGTAAGACAAACAAATTGAAACAATGATCATATAAAGTGATGTTGGATTTGTAGTTCTGGTACACAGTTGAAACAACCCATGAAAGCAACAAAATTGAAAGGTTCTTCAACTGCTACTATTACACAACAGAAATTCCAAATATAAATAAATTATATGTTCCAAAGAAAAACACGACTTTTAGTTAAAAATAACCACTATATGACAAAAGAAATTTTGACAGAATTACATGCTTTATTTAAGGGATGAAATGTATTTAGTCAAATATAAAAAGGGGTGTATAGAGGTTTATATTAGAAGACATAGAAAAAGAAAAACTAAGAGTTTTTATTGTAAGAGAACAAGGGCCTAAAACAATAGTTCCTTAGAGCTCACGTTTCTCTCCATCTCCTTCAAAGACCAGTATTTATGCCCTTTTTCTAATCATTTCTATTCTTTTCTCATTTTTTTTCATTAACTTCTCTTCTTGATTCTGAAAGATCAGAGATATCCTTTTTAAAGGCTTTATATTAGTTCTTGAATCTTGATTTAGTATTATTTCTTTGTTGTTTTTTAAACTGTTAGGTAACGACCTGATTATTAAAAAAAAAATCATAAATTTTACAAAAGGGTGTTTAGGTTGTTTTGATGATGGAGAATTTTTCTGGAACTGTTAAGATGGATGATCAACAGCAGCAGCAGATGGAACTTCCTCCAGGATTTCGCTTTCATCCTACTGATGAAGAGCTAATTACTCATTATTTGTCTAAGAAAGTTGTTGATATGAATTTCTCTGCTATTGCTATTGGAGATGTTGACATGAACAAAATTGAACCTTGGGAGCTTCCATGTAAGTTGAATTTCTCCCTTTTAGTCGCCTGGTTAAACTAAAAATAGTCGGTGTATAACTCATCTATAATACTGGCTAGGAAAAGCAAACAGTAAATGTGATCGACTATTTCTGTTGCTGATATTCTTGCTATGATTGTAGGGAAGGCGAAAATTGGGGAAAAAGAATGGTACTTCTTTTGTGTGAGAGACAAGAAGTATCCAACTGGTTTGAGGACAAACAGGGCAACTGCTGCAGGTTATTGGAAAGCTACAGGAAAAGACAAGGAAATTTTTAGAGGAAGATCTCTTGTTGGTATGAAGAAAACTTTGGTTTTTTACAAAGGGAGAGCTCCAAGAGGTGAAAAAACAAATTGGGTAACTCATGAGTACAGATTAGAAGGAAGATTATCACTTAATAATCTTCCGAAAACAGTAAAGGTACAAAACTTTATGCATTAATCCTCTGTTTGATTTCACAATTCCTAATTTCTGTTTTTTTTTTTTTTTTTTTTACTATTGCACAGAATGATTGGGTGATTTGCAGAGTATTTCAAAAGACAACTGGTGGTAAGAAAATTCACATTTCAGGGCTTGTGAGAGGGAATTCTGATGAAAATGAAATGGTCAATTCTGTTTTGCCACCATTGACAGATTCATCGCCGAGTCACGTGCACTGCTTCTCCAATTATGTTACTACTCAAAAGAATCAAGAAAACAGCATGATCAATTCCTTCAACAATTCTCCTAATTTCCCTCTTCTCTCGAATTCCATCGACATTTTTCAAAGAAACTCTCTTCCAAATTCATTCACCTGGAACCAAAATGTCCCTCTTCAGCACAATTTTCCACAGCCAGGTTCATTTAATATACAAGATCCTGCAACTCTCAGGAATTTGCTTGAAAATTACGGACAGAACATTCAACATCAGAGTTTCAAAAAGGAGACAGACATGATCAGTGTATCCCAAGAAACAGGTATAAGCACTGATATGAACACTGAAATTACATCAGCTCAACAGGATCTTGATTGCTTCTGGACTTACTGAAATTCTTGACAGAAAAAAAGGCAAAAAGAAGAACAGACATAGAGCTTCAGTAGTAGTAATAGCTATTATGGTGTGAAATTAATTGCTATATGTATAGATTTACTAATCCCCTAAGTTGCATTCAACAATAGTAACCATATTATGGCCCAGAAACTATACTCCTACCACAATTTTATTTTATTATGTTGTCATTTTACACTTCCCATTTGTCTCACTGCCGCGATTAGTTATTGTGATATTGAATTTGTAAAAAAAAGTAAAAATAGTGGTACTTTGAACACTGTTTGCCTTTGATTGTATGAGATCAGGTTGGTTGGCTTACTAATCTTTTATTATGTTTTTTTTTCCCTTTTGAAACTACTTTCTTTGTCTATGGATCTCAGGAAGATAACGTCTAGCTCCATTGCTGATATTTTTCTCTTTTGAGGATCTTTTCCTATATTAATAAAAACTAGCCCAAGACACACCTTGTTTAGCGGAATTGTTTTAAAAAAAAAAAAAACCAAAGAACACTTTGTGGGACTCAAATTCAACAATATGCCATGGACCTGTTTCTTCCTCCAAATCTCCACAATTTGTGTAAAATTGTGTCATGATTAGGAGATAATCTCAAAGTGCTTAGGACCACTTTCAGATGTCAAAACATGGTATTAACCAAACCACGTGGTGTCTTGTCAAAGAAATGATGTTAATAGTTAAAGGCATAGCCGTTTTCTTCGGTTTTATCTCTTTTTTTTTTTTTTTTTTTTTTGACAGAGTATATAATATTTATTGTAGGAATTAAACGAACCAAATGTCAAGGGGATTAGTTGTAACAACAATAATGTAATGTATATATCAAATTGAGTTAGAGATACGAAATAAGTGGAAAAACGTGCTTCTCGCCACCCATTAAATTAGAAAAACAAGGAACAGTTCAAGGCGCTAAGCATGACCAAAGTTTTGCCGTTTCTATGTTTCCTTCATGCTTAAGCTGTGACACAGTGACAAAGTCCGAATTTTAAACTGGATTTGAATTTTATAAGAATGGTTGCAAGTGTTAATAAATTAGTTCTAAATTTAATAGTTATACGTATTTAATGAACTTCTTAATACAAATACATTATTTGAATCTAGCTCCGCCCTGTGGACTCACTCATGTAGAACAAGCGGTTTTAGATTTTTCACCGATTCGGATTTAAAATTTAAATTTGATGTGTTGTGAATTCTATAATTACAATTTCAAATGCTAATTACTAGGTTTTATTAAAAGATTGTACATTTTAGTGAATTTTATGACACAAATATAAATTTTTTTAGAATAAAACATAGTGAGTTCAACTAATCAATTGAACCCGTAAGTTGCATTCTAGCTCTGTCCTAAATTTATTAAAATTTGTCACAAAGATGAGTGACCAAATCGACTAAAGTTGGTAAATTTCATATTCAATTCACATATAATATCAAGGCATACGATCAATTGTTGACATAATTTAGTGACATGACATTGTGACTCGCAACATGTCTATTTGGTTAAGTATTGTATGTTTCCAATTAAAACAAATAATAATTGATCAGAAAACAGTCCAAAAATTGAACTAATAAGGATATGGTAAGTTCAGTATAAAGTGAACAACACCATAAATATGAGTAGTAGTAAATATCTGGTAGTGTTCAGCTATGATTTGTCAGAATATATTACTCCTTATTAAAATATTGAGCCTGACCGAAAACTAAGGTACGTATGTTTGAAATAAAATCACATGTATTCAAACTGTACATTAAACAAATACTGTTTAATAACCATACGCTATCAAAATTCATGTGTAGCCAATTATAACTCGTCTCTCTATATAAAATAAAATTAATACTTTTCACATTTACTATGTATTATATTGTTTTGAATATTAAACGTTATCCAACATATTCTCACATGATCCAACGTAACTATGGAGTTACTACTCATTAATGTTCTCATCGACCTTATTAAATGCTAATCATGCATGACCTTCTTACTAGATTAATTAAATTTGTTAGAACCCGGCCTCCCTTTTCCATTTTTTCACACAAATAATATTATGAGTAAATATTAATGTAGAGTGTTTAAGTCTTTATCGACATAAAGTAATTGTCATGAAAGTCATTGTCGTTATAGAGTTTAGAGACATTTTCAAAGAGTATTAAAATGTAATTGTCGCAAGTAATTGTCTCTTAAAAAGACTTAAATTTAGTGGAAATTAAGCTATATTATCATTAATTAAGCAAGATCGTTTTTATGTAATGTATGTACAAAATAACTATTGGGCTTTTGTGACGCCATATACTACTATGTTCTAGATTCACGAGTTGATTTTTTAGATGACTATTTGTCTAGTAATTATTATATCAGAAATTGAATGTCATATTTATTTTCTATTTTAATTTTCTTCAATAAAAAATATTTTTATAAAGATATTAAATATGAGTAAAGTGATCCTATGATAAATTAAACTACAGGAACGTTGTCCACTAAATCAAATAGAATTGCCTTTAATAGTAGAAATATATGACTTTAAATACAGATTTTCTTGTTGAATATCAAAATAGATAGTATCTTTTAAGTTTTTAAAAAATCTGAAAAAAGAGGAAAAAAACAAAAGCAAGGGAGAGAGGTAAAGAAGACAAGTGGACAAGTGGACGACAGTTCAAGTGATTCAGGCAAATGGTCAACCTCCCATAATCACTAATTACCAAACCTTTGACGTGCTTCTTTTGTTCTTCTGTTTTTCTGCATGCAAATTGTAATGATGGATCAACATGAGTTGTAGTGTAATGATAAAATTGATATATTTTTAATCAGAAGTTTTGAATTCGAGCTCGGATATAAAGAAAATCTTATTAGAAGTGTTATTCTTAAATGAGCCTTGCAATACGTGATTTAAATTTAATCGGAATTTCAATATAGACAGACACCAAACATCAAACGGAAGACAAATAAAAAAGTAATGAGTGAATAAGGTTTTTGTCTAACGGTTTGACAGGTCATTTCCAAATAGGACTCGAGCTTCAGGTTTCCTCTTTACATCACTCTTACCTGGTGTGGCTAAGGCTAACGAAATGGTGCCTTTCTGTCTACCACTCACTATATTTCTCTCTAGCCCCACCTCCATGCCTCAGGTGCTTGGCACGTGCTACCAATAATAAAAAATTATCGCTAAATTCTGTTTTTTTTCAAAGATAATCGACTTCTATATACATCATCATTGTATAATTAGTCTAAGTTAACACCGCTATTATGAGAAATGAAAAAGTTGTTACAAGGAGGTAACGTTTTAACAAGATTACAAATAATTAACAGTTAATCAAACTTTGCAACTTTTTTAAAATTACTAATTACAGAAAAGATTGTTTGCAAAATTTATGTAATTAAAACAGAAAATAAATAGGTTACGGACAAATCTAGCAAATGGACAAATCATATATAGCCGTTCGTATAGTGATCATCATAATTCAGTAATTCATTATACTAAAAATGTTATCTCTTTTCATTGGATTATTGATGTGATACTAAAGTGTAAATGCTAGATATATTGGAGATGCAAACAAATAATTTGTTAAGATAAGGTATGGAAATTAATTTTGAAGCTTATCCAATAGTATCTTTTTTTAAACATAAAGTCGTTTTGTTTGGCTAAAAATATGCATGTATAGTGTGGGGAGAATTGAAATCGTTAGTCATTTGCATAGCTCTTTGATTTTTTTCCCCTACCCATTAAATTACTCTCTTTTTCTCAAATTAATATTATATTTTATAGTGAATTTTTTTTATATCAAAATTAAGTGTCATCTTAAAATTTTGTTTACTTTTCAATTATATCCTTATACTTCATATTTTTTTAACCGTGTACAATTTTCAAAAAATATTTATTAAATAAGAATAATTTAATAAATAATAAATTATAATATGATAATTTTAATTAAAGTAACACTTATTTTGAGATGAAAAAATAAATTAGTAGTTCAATCCTATTCTTCCTTTGTCACAACGAGTATTAATATTATCCCACGTGCCCTTTACAATTGTTTTTGTTATACAATCTTTTTATTAATAAAAAGACAAAAAAGTAGTAAATGCAGATGTCAAATGCAACACTTGGTTATATTTCTTCTAGTCGTAAAATTCTGCCCATGCTGAATTGTGAAAAGCATTTTGGGACTTTGCATGTTTATTCAAACTTCTATATTTGTGATTGTTTGCAATATTTTTTCTCAAAGTATATTACAATCACAAATAAAAATAAAAAAATTATTTCATCAAGATTGTGAGTATAAATCTATTTCTCTCTCTTAAAATTTCTCCATAATTTCAAGGTCGTTAATGACATATTTTTTGAACGTAGGATGATGTGGACCTCCTTTAGATTTTTTTAATCTTCTCGATATATTTAATTGTCAAAAAGAGTTTGACACATCTGATTTCTTTGTGAATATTCTATGAATTTACGAAATTTTCATGATTGCTCTTCAAGGGAATGCATTACCTTTTATATATGCATGAGCAAGAGTTTATGATGGAGTAACCTTCAAGAACTCTAATTAAAATGGAACTCGTCTTTTAAAGTCCCACAAACGTGTACCGTGACCAAATAACATTTTATTTGATTTTGGCATGCATACATTTATATCAAAATTGACAAATATCGAGAAAAATCTAAGAAGAAATTAAAAGAATTAGGCAGTCATCATGGGTGCTTGCTTCATCTAGGAATTTTCTGAATCTCTCCAATCACAGAAATTAAATTCAATGTCATATTAACGTTGGCTTTATGCATGTGAGTAAAGTCAATTTCATGATTCAAGTCAATGAAAATGATGAACAAGTTCATTGAATGTTGGCAAAATCTGTTGGCTCAATTAATATATACATATTTGGGATTTTGCCCTGGAACACGTTTTGCTATATATAATCCAGAATTATACATGTGAAATTACACCACAAACATCACTAGGGAGTTATAAGATGGCATATTGCTATTTGATCACCTATATATCATATTAGCCATGTGGTCAAGTAAGTTTATTTCGTAGAAAAATTATAATACATAAATAAGATAAAAATATTTTTTTATTTATACACAAAATTTTAAATTCCTTCGACATAAGAGAAATTACATATTGATATTTTTGAATTGCTTTATTAGAATTTCTGATTGCATCAATGATCGATGGTCCTAATTAATCTCCAATTGGCGGCTATCTTGATGATGATAACAATATGGAGGATCTGAAATTGATCCATAGGAATTTGTCTTATTGCTAGCTAAATGGATAATCAATTTTGATAAAATGTGCTATTAAATTTTTTACTTTATTCTACGTCAAATAAGATATATTATTCCAAGGAGAGAGAGCAAGTAGCAGGACTAACACAATTCAAAATTTAGTTAGGATTGGTTGATTGCGATGTTTGATAGATCTAACAACTTTACGACGGATGGTTATGCATGCAGACGGTAGAATCATATGTTTTTTTCTATCTTGTATTTCGTATTTAAATTGGAGTCTGATTCGCAAAAAAAAGCTCACATTGTGAAATCTATTTGAACTTTGAAATGGAAGTGAATATAAAGACGAATTCACGATATAGATATTATATGAATTTAACCTCTTAGAATTCTTAATATTAAAATTATTATATTTTTAAGTTATGAATTCATGTCTACTATTCATTACTCCACAATTTAATTAATTTTAATATAGCCTGTTTTATGATCCTAATTATGTTATCTTGTGTACAAAAAAAATAAGCCTGCGTATGAACTCAAGACCTTCACCTAAGAACTAAGCCTATATACAGACTTGAACTCAAAACCTCCCACCACCCCGGAATAGAAACTTCAACCACCAAATCAACAAGCTGTTTAGTACATAAATTGACAAAATTAAGACCATGAAACAGTAGGTGAAGCAGCTCAACTGCTACTTAATCTCCACCCAAGAGCGGAAGCCTCAACCATCAAATCAACAAGCAGCTAAATACATAAAATGACAAAATTAAGACCATGAAACAGACAAATTTATCAATTTAACATAACCTTTGTTTCATGGTATCATAGACCTTGGTTCTCTCTTATGGTAGCATTTATTCTCTTGTGCCTAGTAGAGTATGTCAACTTAACTTTGAATTTCACAGCTAGTGACCAAGAAATACGATCATTTCTTTATTGGTTATGTTAGTTGTCTCGTCAGGTGACAAAAAAAAGAAAAAAAGAACACAACGAACAAGACGTATATAAACTAAAAAGATGGCTACAAGATCACTCTTTTACGATACTAACAACACTGTATCAATATGTATGTCGTATCTTCTAAAATGCAAATATCTATCACATGATGCTGAGGGGAAAAAAAGAAAAACGAATTCAACTCTTGTAAAAAATAGATCAATTGTTGTCACATGTTTCAAAAATATTTAACAACATTCTCTCAGCTTGGTGGCCTTTTGGGGTTTATTATTGTTTTTTTTTTGTTCTTAATGATATATAACCTATACAAATGTATTTAGATTCTTATGAATTGAACAATATCCATAATTTTTATTATATAGAAGAATAGTAGAATATTGTTTTTTTTATTGTCGTGTATTCTATTCTTATAAAAGTTTGCTTCTTGTTAGGTTTTACTCCATTTTTGCCATATTATAATGTCACAAATAATTTTCTTGTGAAAACTGAAAAGTACATATTGAATGAGGCTTAGGACTAGGACATTTCAGTGCACCATTTTTTTATTTTTTATTTTAAAAAAATAAATGATGTTTGATCATAAATTGAACCTACATATTGGACTATTGGTTGTTCATGTTAGTGTACTGTTACCTAGTTTTATCGGACACAAATCTATATAATTAGTCTAACATTAAATATTAACTTGCAAAGATAAATATTTATTCACACCTAAATATTTTCACTAAATCATCGAAAATAGTTATAGTTGAGTAATCTAATAAGGTAAGATGCTTGTTAATTAACTAGGATTAAATGATAAAAATATATGAGCAAATACATATTATGCATTTATTTAGTGGCATGCTTATTTTTATTTTTTTACCATGGGGTGTATCAAAATATTAAAAAGTAGACACATGTAAAAAAAAAAAAAAAAAAAAAAAGGGAAATCAAGATAATATTTTATATATAAAATTGAAAATTTAATTTTAACTAAACATATGTAAATTTTTTTATGAAAGGGTGTCAATTGAAACCTATTAATATAAAGTGGTTCCGCCTCTGCATCTATTAACTTTGTGCAAACACCACATAACATTTGGTTAGATAACATGAAAAATACAAATCAAATATTGTCTATAAGGTAATATTAGTGAGATATGATTAATTACATGATTGAACCTCATCAAATTGAAATAAATATATACATTATTGCATTTAACTAATAAAATATTTTATTGACCATCTTCATAGATTTGCGTGAATAAGAGATATATATATGACAATCCATATTGAACATTCACAAAAGAATCTTCAATATTATTTTTTGCTAAGCTTATTATTCAAATCTTTGCTTAAATAAGCACTACTATTTACTATAACATATATTTTTGAAATTGGCAATCACGTGCAACACACGTGTCAAAAAACTAGTACAATTATAAAAACATTAGTATTTATTACTAATTCTATATCACATCAAATTTTTATCTATGGATGACAATAATATACATTAATAAAACAAATATTTATATAATATTCTCTTTTTTCCAATTCATATGGCATAGTTAAAAGTTCTATGTATGATCAAATTTATAAATTTTAATTGTAAATTTGAATATAGAAACTTTAATTTTTTAAAAATAAATTTTACTTAAAAGCTTATATTAAAAATACTTTAAATTTTAATATGTAAGATATTTATTTATTTCTCAAAATTTCTCAAAATTTTAATTTTGACAAGTAAATAGCAACGGAGGGAGTACTAAAAGTATTCAGAACTCCAACCGCAAAAACGTTAATATGGAAATACTTGGCCCGGCCCGATAGAATAAAAACGAATCAAACGGATTCCGGCGGCCACAATTTTAAATCACACTCCAAAAGATTCTCACATTGTCCCGAAAAAGCAGGGTTCGATCATGGCGACATCCTCCGTTTCTAGGGTTCCGCCAAAACCAGCGGCCACTTCTTCTCTACTGTCGACGCTCAAGGCCTACTTTATCCCTTTTATACTGTTCTCTACTTCGCTCTTCTATCAACTAATCGTGATTCCTCGTGCCTTCCCTCGTTCGCATTATGATGGTGACTCCACACTCTGATTGATTCATTATAATTATGTTTCCAAGATGTATTCCACGTTTTTCTCATTTCTTGAATTAATTGGCTTGATTCTTGTAGTATTGGGTATCAGAGCGCATAGTTCAATTGAGGAGGTCAATCAGGCATACGGAAAACTTTCTTCAAAGTGGTATCCCCTTTTCACTGGCATTCTACTGTCAATAATACGACAAGTTCTTGATTATCTTTTGTTATACCTGTCAGTATATCTTTCATGTTTCAACACTACATTATTTTACTACTACAAGATTTCATACTTAAACCAATTAAGTAGCTAATATATTAAAATTCTCATTGACACTCAAGTTGTATTTAAATGTTCAGAACCAGTTTTGAAATATACAGATAATGTTGAATAACTTAGTGACATACACAACAACAACATACCTAGTGAAATCCCACAAGCGGGGTCTAGGGAGGGTAGAGTGTTCAAAAACCTTACCACTACCTCGTGGAGGTAGAGAGACTGATTTCCGAAAGTCCCTCGAGAGCTTATTGATATATAACAAAGAAAATTGAAAAAGATATATCTTACTCTAAGGGGTTTTTGATATTTGTACTCTGAAAGTAGAACATGAACATTTCCTGGTCGAGTTTTTTGTGGTAATTGAATGGTTAGTCCACCTTGTTAAGGGGTGTTCATGTCTCATTTAAGCTTTTAAGGGTGCCAATGGGCTCCAAAACCTTACCTTTAGGGTGTGTGGAATTAACCTCATACTTTGTACAATATATTCATCATGTAGGTGTACTGATTTTATTGTCATGAAATTTGTAGATGCTCAAATCTTGTCTCAGTCTACTGGTCTCATCACTCCCCTAAAAATACTTTGAAATTCGTTAATGGGCCTTGTTAAAATAGCAGTTCTGTTTGGGTTTGCCTTTGTGTTGTAGTTAAACTAGTTCAGGCGGAAATGGTAGTTTAATACCGATTATGAATCTTCACTTTTGCTAATAACTTGTGGATGACACATCACCAATTGTACTCGTAATCCTTGTATCTTGTGCTAATTTTGCTTTTACTCTGTACTATTGCATTTTAGACAATCAGCAACCTTGCCTCTTTTGTTGATGGGGTTCACCATAATCTTTTAAATATTTAACCCTGCACCCTCTTATGCAGATAGTTCTTATTTACACTAATCTTTCTCTAACTCATTCTACTCATCCTTGATAGATGTTCTTACGTATCCCGAATGTATTCTGCTCAATTAGAAATTCAGTTAATCGATAAAACAAAGCTCCACTATGCCACCTCTTTGAAAATTTGTACTTATGGAAAGAAAAATAAGAGTGTGTTTGGTAAGGAGGAAAATACATTTTCCAAAAAATGTTTTCTAATTTTCTCATGTTTGGTTGGTCAAAATATTTGGAAAGCATTTTCTTTGGGAAAATAAGTTCCTTAAAAATAAGGAACATGATTTCCCAAGTTGCATAAATGGCATTCCAGGTTTATTGTCTCCTCCCCACCCCCTGTCCTCCACCCCTTGATCATCCCAACTTCGCCACTAACCCCCACTCCCCATCCCATCCCGCCGCCATAGTATTTTGCTAAACAACATATAAATGTTGTTGGGTTAGTATTATCTTGCTTCCTTACCAAACACTAGAAAGTAAGTAAGATACATACTTGTCTTCTAAGAATTTTTTTTCTTGGAAATCATTTTCCTTCATACCAAACACGCCCTTATGCCACTCTACCATGCTTATAAATTATCCCTTAATCTAAGCAAAGCATTAAATTTCATAATTGATGCTTGGTTTATAAATTGTAACTTGAGAATCCCGCTTCATACTTATAAAAAATTTGTTACTTGACGTGTTTTAGGTTTCCTGTCGGTGGTAGATGGAATAATTGGTCTCCGTATGTGGTTTTGGGAAATCCTCACCTCGTGAGCTAGCTTTAGGGGGGTTCAGTTAGGCTCCATGTCCATTTTCTTATCAACGTGTGTTTCAGAGAATCTATTTCCATTGTTTGGGCAAAAACTGAAAAGGTCCACCAATGACTTAGTATGTTTTTAATAGGGAAATTATGGAAAATGGCAAAAATTACAATTTCTTTATGGAAAACATCTATAGTTTAAAAATATTATAATAAACAATAATATGTTGTTTTTATAGCAAACCCTCTCCCTCTCTCCCTTGCTCTCCTCCCTCTCTCTCTCTCTTTATTTTTATCCCTCTCTCGCCAATAAGAATAAATCCATTTAAATGTATTATGTATCAATTATATTCAATCAAATATAGGTGAGATTTTTGTATTTTCTTTCAATTGTATTCGAAAAATTGTATTTTGTATGTTTGTATCAATTGTATTTGTATTCATTCTAATATAATATGCATTCATCTTCTCTGTCAAATGTATTTGTATCCAATTAAAGAGAGGATGAATACAGTTGTATTCATTGTATTTCGAATACAATTGATACAAAGTAAAATACATAATTCAATGCAAAATAAATACAAAATACAATCCTCTCTCCTCCCTCCCTCGATCTCACTCGCCTCTCTCCTCCCTTTCTCGATCTCGCTCTCCTCTCTCCTCTCTCCTCCCTTTCTCGGTCTCGCTCGCCTCTCTCCTCTTGATATGTATTCATTTTGATAAAAATCAGTTTGTTTTTGTATTTTTTCCTCCAAAATTTGCGAAAAAGTACACTCTCTCCTCTCTCTCCCAGATCTCGCTCGCGTCTCTCCTCCCTCCTCCCCTAACATTTTGCTATTATTCGTAATTAAGCAAACTATACCTATAGAGTCCTATTTAAGGCCTATTATTTGTTGTTTTTGAAAGTTTCGCTTTTTAGTATCCCTTTGCTGGATGAGGTTTAGTTGATATGACTTCAAGGACATTATATGGATGCTTTCTATGAGATATGTACAAAATGTGCTTAGAAGTTATTGCACTTCAACTTTACCACTTGCACATCTTTGCTCTCAAATCCAGTATTTAGCACGAAAAAGCGTTGCTTTGGTTTGTTTGTTGGATTATATTTGCTGGAAATAAAATTGTATTATATACAGGAATTCAGGTGTTGAAGTTCCTTCTACCATTGATTTTATCAAGGTTAGTTGTCAGCACTTAGTTGACATTATTTTGCTGTACAGTGAATGGTGCGTTTCAACTTGCTTATTTGAAAACTGAAGCATGATTAAATTAGCATGTGGTTTTAAAAGGAAAAAAGTATCATCTGTATGCCAAAAAATTTCCTGGTGACTAATGTCCCTTATTTTTTTTTTCTTGATCTTTTGATAGCGGCATAGAGGCGAAGGTATTGTGAAAGTTCATCCTGTTTTTCAAATATGCAATATCCGTTGTCCTTGATCTTATCTATGATTGTAAAGCAAGGCCCTGATCTTGGTATAGCAGTCAATGAACACCCAATATCTTTATTAACCTAAACAAGTACATGTTTACAGATTGTTTTGTCCTTAGTCAATGGTCTTCAAAGCTCAAATTTTAGTTCAATGTTGAATTTCCTTGGCCCCACCAATTGACCATCTTTCTGCTTCTTGTTCTACATAAAATGAACTTAGAGTGCATGTGGGGATCAAGGTGGGCACTTCATGCATATCTTTATTCAGTTGTCCCACTAAACCATTCATCACTCTTAAGTTTGTGGTGGAAGAATGTTTCTTTTAAGTTTGCGGATGGATTTAAAAACAGGACAGTTAATCATGAAGTGTAGTGATTCTACTTAATGGTTTCAGATAGTTGACCAACATTTAGCAAGCATGAGTTCCCAATTTTAAGTCTCTATTGTAGATTCTACATTATATGATGGGTGACTTAACATGCCTAGAAAAAGTGGATGTAGGACATGTGAGGGTACACTTAACCATTTTGGTGGCAAAGCAATCCTAGTTTAAGGCTTTCTCAAAAAAAATCTATGGCTTGAATGAAGGAAAAACTTTAGAAAACCAGGTTTATTAATGGACAACAATCTAAGAAAGAAGAAGACTGCATTGCATTATATTTCTTCTCATGCTGTTGGATCTCCCTGGTCTTTTCACATTTTCTTTTGATTCTAACACTAATTGTTTGCTTTTTGGAAAAAATATTTTCTTTTACTTGAAAGATTATCTCATACCAACCATCCAAATATTGGTAGATTCTCTATCTGCTAGCTTCTTGTCATTTTGTTTGTTTTCTTATTGCTGGCTTCTGCATTCTCAATGCCCTTAACCATGGGCATGCAATTAGATCTGCAAGACATGTCTCAGCATTTTTTCCTGGTGACATGGTATGTCCATAGCTGCCGCCATTTCTGTGATTAGAGGTCTTGATGTTTCTATTTTGGACAGCTATGAAGTGGTTAATTTTACTTTCCTGTTGGCTGGCTTCTTGCACCACCTATCATGACCAATCTGCCTTATTTTTTCTCCATACCAAGAATTTTCCCCATATCATGATCATTGCATAATTTTTTCACAGGCTCAATATGCTTTCGAGTTGCTGACAAATAAAATTTGGAAAAGAGACTATGACCTATTCAGCATTGATGAGCAATTTGTAAGTTTTCTGTTCTAGTTTGTACGGATGGTTTAATGTTACCAGTTTAAAAAAAAGTTTGTACAGATGATTTTAGTACCAAAAATTGGAATCTGTACATTCTTTAGATTCCCTATTAATGTGTTCTATTTTATGTTTTAATATATTTATTCTTTCCTATTCAGCATGTTATTGAAAAGGCTAAAGAGCAGTACGTTGGAGGAAGTATTTCAGAAATCACCATTCCTTTCCTGGAGACAATTTCTTTTGGTTTGTAAACACCTCTTCTGAAATCACCTTTCCTCCCCGGTGCCATCCCCAAACCCCACAGAAATATAAACGAGGGATAATATGATACTTCAAGTAATTTTAGTGTAGTTTCGATTTGTTCTTTTGAGAGTCATTATCTATGTTTATCTGATGTAGTTTCAAAAAATGTTTATCTGATGCAGATTTCTTTGTCTTTGTACCACTTAGATCCTGAAGACCATGCTGTTGATGTCATCAACTCTGAGAATTTTCTATCCAAGCTTGAAACTGATAAGGCATTGCTAATTCAGGTTAAATATGTGTGCCAAACTGGTTTTCTTACTCAAATTCTGATGTATCTACTAGTTTGTGCTTTCATTATTCACTCCCTCTACATGGAGAGTTCTATGCATACTGTTGTATCTACTAGAATGCACTCCTTCATTTATACATCTGGGTGTTATGAAGTGCATTGCCAGATATATCGCTCAATGACATGCCATGAAACTATTTTTGCATGATGAGCCTGTGCTACTAACTTAGCTTAATATCTGTTGTATAGTTTCTGAGAGCTGTATAATCATTTTTCATTGTTTACTTTGTACTTTTTCATTTAATTACTCCTATGATGAAACATCGATCAAAATTCTTGTCTAGATTTTCTCTCCGGGGAGTGCACGATGTGCTCAATTTTCAAACAAATGGAAGAGAATTGGTAAGAGTTTGAATATTCTTGCAGACATTTATTCGGTCTGTAATCTTGCTATGTTATTTGGTATATTTTTCTTTTACCCTGCTAATATTATTTGGTGTATATTTCCCCTTATTTCTTCTTCCTTGTATCTTCAGTTACTTTGCTAGATGGAGTCGCAGATACTGGAGTTATTGATCTTGCTGATGTTCAACTTGCCACATATCTAGCTGAGAAGAGACCTGGTGGACTACCATATTTTAGACATGGAAAGTATTTTAATAAAAAAAATGTAAATATTACTTTGTGATTCCTCCAATATGCTTCAACAGAAAAGTGTAGCTGTTATATAGTATTCTGCTGAAATACAACTTGAAACACACTTCATGGAGTTCATATTTATGACTGATATTTTGTTCTTCTAATCGAATCATCTATATACGTGTGGGATTCAATTGTTAACATATAATAAGTAAACAAATATATATTTTTGATTGAATGAGATAAGAATTTGATTGCATTTATGTGGTGTTCGGAACTTGACTGCAACACTTGACCAGTAACGGCTGCTGTTAGGTTCTGAATCATGTTTTCTCTAAATTCATCAGAGGGAATATGTGTTGGACTTGAAATGCTATAGCTCATCGAATTTAGAAAAGAGTACATAGGAGATGACAATACAAAAAAGCCTTTGCACTAGTAGATGATCTGGAGACATTGAAACTGAATTGTCGGGGCAATGGTCATGTCATGAATCTCTTTCTTAGATGATGTATTGTGTAAATTATACATTTGTGTTCAGTGGGGCATACATTAAGTGCAATTAGTAGAAGAAGATTTTTGATACACTAATCTTCTGCACCACTCAGCTCACTAGGTCTATTTTTTGGCACTAAGATGAAGGAATCGAGAATGACTGCGTAAGCAGTGTCCATGGAAGGGCCACAGCCCAAAGAGATTGAATTAAATCAGATAGTTTTTTACTACTGTAATGTTCATCTAGGACTTATCCTTTGTTTTTTTGCTACCTTACAATTTTTGTAGGGCTCATCTCGTCCACCAAACTTGAATTGGAGTTGCAGGAAGTTCATTATGCTTTTATGGATTAATTGACACGGATGCATGTATTTCCCACATTTCTTCAACCCTTTTTAACTTGACTTATTGCCTCACTTACAGGAATTCCAGCACTTGTGGCTTTCCCCCCAGGTTGTAGAGGTTTAAGGTGCATGTCTAGGTAAGTTTCCTTTTCTCACGATTCTTCAGGTTATTCTCCTGCCATGCAGACATGTTTCTTGATTAAAGTTCAAAACTAGAGTGTGCACTTACTTTGACTTCGATACAATTTTCTGCTTATTGTAAATGATAATTTATAATCTGGTTAGGTATAACGGAGAACTTTCCATTGATTCAGTTACCGATTGGGTTGCAATGTCCATTCTAAGTTTGCCTCGTATTCGGTACTACTCGAAGGAGTCAATGGTAACATATGTGATTTAGCTTTCATCTTATGTTTTATTCTGCTATCGTTGCACAGTTGGACTGATGGATGGGTTAGTGTGTGAGAGAGAACTGAAATAGCAGGTTCATCAGATTTTAGGAATGAAAACTTTAGCTAGCTTGTTTTCTTGGAATTGAGAAGTGTCTTTCTTAGTATTAGAGAAACAATTTTGCGTTTGACCAAATTTTCAAGGAGGTGGTTTTAGCGTTATATTATGATGAGAAAGATGGGTAAAGATTCACTTTACAATCCATATTCTTTTAACCGATAAATGATTTTAAATATATATTATGGAAGACTGTAAATTAAAATTCTCAATTTTATTTAACGAAATTTAAAAATAAATAAAAAACATACATAAAAAATTTATCTATAAATATATTTAAATCAAAGTAATAATTGGAATATTTTACTTAATAGTCATATGATTGGTAATCTATACATCTTACATAATTGTTATTATAACAGAGATACAGATAGTGAAATTAAGAGGGATAGTTTGGTAAGTATTCTTGAAAAATTAACTTCCGTTTCTGCTTGTGCTTCTGAGGAGAAGTTATAAATTTTCGATTCCAGTCTGAAGCATGAAAGTGGTTTATGCTACTACTTAGAATACCTTTTTTCCTTTAAAAAAAAAGCTTAGGCCAAACTCCTTAATTCTTCAAAATAATTACTTTTTTAAAAAAATAATAAGCACCCCTCGTCTCCCAAAAAGTTTGGTCCAACAGGTTAATAGACAGATGTATTTTTCTTGTTGTAAATAATGAGTTTTTCCACTTTCACATTCTTATATCTGGTAACTCCTAGATGAACAATATACATGTAAATGCTGTGCTTAACTTGTTGAAAGATGGACAAGCTTTGCATTCAATAAAGTACGGTTTGATATTTGACTAGTTTTAAATATTCTAATTCACAGTTCCTTTTTAATTTCAGGCTCAAGATTTTCTGCTGAAAAGCAAACCTCACAAGGTACAACTTCTAACACCCTTCCCAACTACTTAAGTTGTAAAAAAGAAAGAAAACAAAGTGATGGGAGCTAGCCAGTTGCTGCAATTATAATTGACTAGCTTGATTAATATGCACTGTAAAGTATCCTTTATGAGTTACCCTTATATTTACCAGTTCATCCGCATCTATGCTAATAATATTTTTAGAGGTCATTACAATGCAATTATCAAAGGTCACATTCACGTAGTCCTCTATCAGTGTAAAACCATCTTGAAGAGCATCCTGCTGTTAACTTTTTCCTCTAATTATGATATGCTAATGGCTTTTGTTTGTTAAAATATTGGGATGTTGCTCAAACATTGCCTTGAAAGGTGACCAATAAGTTCTGTAAAGTATTGCCATAATGCAATCACCTTTACTAGGCCGTTTCTTCTTCTGGAATCGATCATTGTCCAAAAATATAGATCCCAAAGCAACACTTTTCAACGTGTGCTCTTTAAGTTATTCATGTATTGAATCCTGCATATGTAATACCATGTTTGGCAGCATTCTTTTGCTATGTATAGAATTCAACATACCTAATATAGTCTTGGTTTGCAAGAAACCCCATAACTAAAACATATATAAGTTATGAGGAAATTCATGTATTATTTTATGCAGTAATAACTAATACATGAAACTAAGCGCCACATAAAATAAAACATAGATTCCCTCATAATTTATCCTTGTATTACTAATTCATGCATAACTCTAGCCAGCTATCAGGCGACCCCTCAGTATTTAAAATTAAAGCTAAAAAATACCGACATTCTGTTAAAAAAACACCAGCCTTCTGAAAGGAAGAATATGCTTTACCACTAGGTCCACTACTCAGTTGATATAAATCCTGGAAAACTATTGGTCGAAGTAGAAACAAGTACTTTCTAAGATTTCAACAAAATGGGACTTGAAGCGAAAAGTGAGAAGTGAAGCGCACTGCTTCTTTGAAGAGAAGTGCGCAATTCACGACATTGAAAAAGTGCCAAACATATGAACTTAGTACCATATCGATCAAAAGCACTTGGAATAACTAATTTCAATATCCAATATTACCAATATTAACCTAATTCCTAAAATTTGAGATCCAAAGAACCGTCCTCTTCTTGTTAGGGTCACTTTGTGTCATTTTTTGAAGGACACACTTCTATGAAACACATGGCTCATCCATGAAACAAAAGCTGAATCCCTTCCCTGAAAGGAAGAATATGCTTTAACACTAGGTCCACTACTCAGTTGATATAAATCCTCAGACAACTATTGGCCAGCGTCAAAATACTTGCTTGGATTTCGACAAAATATTGAAAATCGTAGACTTTAGGGTTTAAATTCTGGACTGTAAGACAAACTTAACCGTCACCTAAAATAGACGAAAATTTATATCATTCTAAGAGATTTGGCCAAACTTAAACATTGGAGATGATAGTAGGAAGAAATTTCCTTTTCCTAGAAACTGAGGGCATGTTATACTCTCTGTCGCGGGTTTTAGTATTTTGTATTGCATTGGCTGCATACACACATTATATTTAGTCTAGCTTGACTAATTTTATTTTAGGCAAGGGTACACCCTGGTTGAACATGTGTAGATATTTTTCAATTGTCATCGTCATCTTTAGTACCCTGGTGCTGCCATGTGTACTTGTTTTAGGTTGCTTGCGTAGAATCTGACAAGTTTCTTGTTTTGCTCAATGATAAGGTCAAGGTCATTTTCTTCTCTCAAACTGGAGAGCGGGCAACTCCATTTATACGTCAAGCTGCTCAGAATTACTCAGCCTATGCTACATTCGCATTCGTGCTATGGCAGGAAGGAGAATCTTCATTGTGGTGGAATATGTAATGTACACTAGTTTGCTGTTTCTTTTACCCTCTATGTTGTGTATTTTTCTTTTCCCTCTCATGTTAATTTTTCGTTCTTTTTTCTTTTGGTGGGAGAGGGGTGTTGAATAGGCTCTTGATTTCCTGTTCTTTTGTCCTCAAATGTTCTCCCTCTCCCTTCTTTATCATCTCTCATAGCTTCACTGGTTTCCATTATCTTTTGGTTTTTCTTCATTGAGTGAAGGTTGAACAGCTTGGAAGTTGATTTTGTGTCGTGAACAGTTAAGGTTACATAGACCTTTAAAACATTATTGGAAGAGAAGACTTATATTACTAACTAGAAGGCATCAACTGTCATATCATTCTAAATCTTAGTCTTGTTTTGGGTACAAAACTACTTTACACACATGTGTTTGATGGTAATAACATGGAGAAAATAATTACTTTCTAATATATTTCCTGAATTATGAATATATCTGGTTCTAGATTAAGTATGAATATATTTTTTCCTGGGTATAATAAGTTGGTGTTCAAACTTGTTAAAAGTTACTCCCTCATCTTAAATGAATGATATTATTTGGAGTATGAGTTTCTAACTATACAAGTAGCTGATTTTGAACACAACACATTGAGTAACTTTTTCTTCCAAAAAGGGCAAAAGAGGCATATTGCCAACTTTTTAAAATAAAATAAAATTGGACTATCTGATTTTTGTTTAAAGTGAAGTGTTGTCAAGGACAAAAGTTGCTTGAGTACCCCAATTTTAACCATGTCATGAAGAGAGTACTTCTCTTTATTTTCTTATATTATTGAATTTGTTTGATTTTTTAAAATTTTCTTAGTTAATCTTTTTTATTTTTTTAAAACTAGTTCAGTATCTGTTGTTGATTCCAACTTTTAGTAGTGTTTCTTTATCCCTAAATTGTAAAGAATGCATAGGTCAATAATTCTCCTGACATTTTCCACATTCTTTAAAATTTGTCTCATTTTGGACTTAAATTAGAGTAGATAACTTGATTATATTATCTTTAAAGGATGTCTGTAATCTGTATCTACTTTTTTATTCTTTCAGCTCTCTTGCATATTAATTTCTTTTTCTAACAATTAATTAGCTGGGCCTCAATTCCAATTTAGTTGGGCTGGACGTGAATCCCCCGTCTTTTCTCTATATAGCCGATCATTTTATTAATTTCTTCTTATCAAATTTCACAAATAGCATTCCAAATATACCCGGAATCTTATTTTCAGTTAGCAACCTGGTTGCCTTTTTATTACTGTTCAACCGATATGTGAGTGGGGATGTCTACAAGTAATGTTATAAATAATGTTTTTTTTGTTGTGGAGAACCAATCATCTCCACTGATTTGAAGCCTGAAAATCTTGTCGTTTATAGTTTTGTACTTTGCTATATGTCTACAAACAACAGAATTAGCCTACAAAAGTGCGGCAACAGAGTTTGAGCATTGATTGCTATGGTCAGGTGTCATTAAGTAGTACCTTGAGGTACTCCTTTTATAAGATAACCTTGAAGTGCTTCATAATTGATGTATTTTAGCTAATAACAGAGAAAGACATTATGTTGATTGGATAGTCAGCCTATTGCACATCCTAAAAAAGTCTATTGACCACTGCTAGATGGAACTTTCATGATGTGATTTTAGTCAGCTAATACATGTTGTCCAGGCAATATTCTCTTCTTGTATTGGTTCCTCTTCCATGTCTAATATTGAAAAGAAAGGGGGCTATAATTTTATGTGAATACAGATCTCTTTGATGTGAAATGCATAACTTTTATCTAGTTATGACTATACCTTTTTGCTCTGCTCCCATGATAAATTTTCACTGAAATATTTTGTGATATGACCTATTGTCCTATCTATACAGGTTAGGGGTCGAATCTGCTCCTGCCATTGTATTTCTAAAAGAAACAGGTGTCAAACCTGTTGTTCATCATGGCAAGTTTATTCCCTCCTTATATATTTCATACTGTCATAACTTCTGGTGGCTGTGATAAGTGATGTCTCTAAGATAGCAAGCTAAAAATATGTACATGATTGTAGGCTATGTGAACAGTTCATTGTTTGTGGATATTATGGAGAAGAATAAATATCATGGTACTTATCTTTTCTCCCCTTTACCAGTGTTTTTATCTATTTCGTCAGTTTCATAAATTGTTTTATCTGATATGTTTGTGCTGGCTAGTTAATTTGAGATTTTAGTATATACATTCCAGTCAGCCAGGTTTATTTTATTCATGTTACTGTAGTGGTTGCAATTATAGTGTAAATTTGGTGCTCATTATAGATTGTTTTAGCAAATTCCCCCCTGGAGTTATCCTGTTTATTCTTGTTGAATGATGTTGGTTTTTCCAGAATCAATAAAGGAGAACACCTACTTCAAAATTCTCATCACCACTTTTTCCATGATGCTATGAAGTGTTTATTGCTCATTGATTTCAAGTATAGTTCCTCCAAGTAGTACCACCTCACCTAGATTTCTTTTTGTTGACTAAGGCCTAATTCAACTAATTATCGAGTGAACATAAAAGACCGTATAAAATTGAAGTCTTAAAACAATTGTTACATCCTGCGTTGTGCATTTGCCTATGCTTATTTTGAGTGTCATGAAATGGCTCTTGAGGGATAGTTAATAGTTAGTACTATGTATACAGACGCAAACAAGGAATTATATTTCATTACTAGCTAATTGAGATGTAGTTATTCATGTGATCACTGTATTTCCGTGGTAACTCTTCATATATTGTACACAGATGTGGCAGCTCTTGTTTTGATGAAAAGGTATGGGCATAGTTGTGGCAATTTAGCTGCTTCAAATTTGTTTCCATGTTCTGCATAAACTGGTCTAGGAATTTTCACGACAGTCATGACATTGGCGATTTAACTAATTCTACATCTATGCCTGAGTTGAAGACTACCAACATCCAAATTGGTACAGGCATTTATAGCAATCTATGAATGCATATCTGGGTATCTTCAGATTGGGTTATTTTCAGTTGACAACATGCGGAAATATGAGTTCCAATATTTGTGTTGTGATCATAATTCAAGGATGATTATATTTGTGTCTATATGTCTTGAATTCTCCAATTTGGATGGAGATTATTGTGCTGTAGATCATGATATAGAAATATGGAAAAAGACTTCAAAAATTGTGCCTCTGATAGTATGTGTCATACAATCTTTCCTGAAAAATAGTTTTAACATGGATCTTGCTGGTTTTTGTTTCATACTTATTCAGTGCTTCCACAATTGAGGAGTGTTACTTCAAAGGAATTGGGTTGTGATCCGCGGGGTTTTTCACGTGCTGGAAAGGATACCAAGATATGGTATTGTGTTGTTTTAGTTGGGAGGTATAGCAAGGAGCTCAATGAAATGCGTGAAGTAAGCTCTTTTTTCTAGTCCATTTTTCTTAATGAAAGCTTCTAGACTGTAATTTGGCTTTTCCATCTCAGATGTTTAGTTGATTATCTTTCCATCTTGTTTTAGAAAATCTGAATGGAGATTAGCGGCAGATGTAGTGTGATAATTGTGATAGAGGAAGAGAGAGGGGGGGGGGGGGGGGACTCTCTGTGTGTGGTGTGAGAGAGAGGAGAGATGTTGGCACTAGTAATACCATGAATCTGCCCGAGTAGGGGCCAAACAAAAGACCCAAGCCCATGAATGACATGAACTTATAGAGTCCTATTCAGCATATGTACTTTTGTGATGTTAATATGGCCATGCTGGACTACCTGGATCATACGAAATCTGTGTTGTGGGTTGCTAAGGATCACCTGATAATACATAGAAGATGTGCATCTCCAACTATTAGAACTGTCTTAACAATTCTATTTAAGAACGTTGAGATGAAGTTTAATTAGAATTGGAACACTTAAATAAGATACCAACACCTACATTATTCTGTCCATAATGATGTCTACTTGTCTGCATCTTCATATTAAATATGCCTTCTCGTTTTGTTATGTCCTATATAAAAGCTAAAGATCTCATCCTTCCAATGCATTTTCCGGTGAACTTCTTTAATCCTAAACTGCGGTGGAGACTTCCCCTGGGGCCTGAAGTACTTTCATTATGACCACCACTTATGTAGATTCATATGGCTCCAACTCTTGTTTTACATTAAGCGACATGCAAAAATTGTTAAATGCTTTGAATGTCTGTTACATTAGCTGATGGCGTAAATTATCTATCACATAAGACCATGCGCAGGATTCAAGAAACCCTTTCAAATGATAGAGATTTGACTGCAGTGGATCAAGATCTGCCGTCTGCACCAGCTCTGCTTGCACTAAAACAGAAACGGCTGACATTTACCTGGCTTGATGGGGAAGCACAGAAAGTGAGAACCTCTCTTCAAATTTTGGCATTGCGTTGGTTAAATAGTGACGTGATTACATTTTCTATAGCACCAGTGGTTTTTAACTTTAGCACCTTAATTATCATTGCCTTTTATATTATTAGATCAATCTGTTAGTAGATTCATACCCATCAGCAGTAGGAGTTGTCTTTTGACAGACTGGTGGAGTGGAGTCCATAGAGAACTACAGAAAAGCATGAATTTAGATTCTTTAGCATTTATTTTCTAGAGTGAAGATCAAACTCCTTCCACCTCGTATCTTTGATATTTAACTAAGTAGGCGTTTGGCCATGCGATACCATATCACGATATGGTATCGTGAGATGGAATCAGCATTTGGACATGCGATTTAACGCTGATTCCATATCATGGTATGGTATCATGAGATGTGATTCCATATTCTTCAAAAACCATGATATGGAATTATATGGTAATTCCATATCATGATTTGAGATATTTTAATACAAAAATTGATCCACAAGTTTATATTTTGTTAAAACAACCCCACATTTATATCTACTAATTAACCATTTATTTCATATGTAAATAAAATTTATAATCACATCATTACTTTTTAAAATTTATTATTCTCACTGACATAAAATTTATTATTCTCACCAACATATAGTTACTTTAACTCACACCAACCGATTGTTAAAGTGATAAAATATTTATGGTCTATGAGCATGAAAATATAGTTGCGGATGATATTGACCAACAAATGGCTCAAAGTAACAATGTTGGTTTGTCTTCTCCATCACATGATCGAGAAATGCAAGTTTAACGTGAGGAAATTGTCCGTACTTGTGGGAGGATTATATTAAAGACTAGTACACTACAATTTATGTTCAATTTTTTTATATTAAATTAAAGTTAGATGAAACAATTACTTAAGTGGAGAACAAATAGCTTTGTAATAATTTATTATGTGATTTTATAAATTTTTGTTTATTTGATAAGATTGAATAAACAAATGGGGCTATTTTAATAGTTTTACTATGGGATTTTTATGTTTATGAGAAAATATACAACACAAAAATTCCATATCGCATGTCCAAACAAAACTTCAATTTCATCTCATGATTTCATATCATGATACCATATCATGATTCCATATCATGATACCATATCGCATGGCCAAACGGGCCCTAAGAATCTTTCAATTACTTGTTTGTGCGTATTTGACCCCCCATCTTAGATTCTTATAGCGTTTCCTGAAAAAATTTCAGTTCTAGGGAACTTCTGTGGATTTACTTATTCTTTTGCACAATTTTGGAGAAGGTGCATTAACTGATTACCTTGATGGTTTTATTTTATTTAGCTATTAGAGAATAATGGATATAGAGGATCCATATTACACAGCTCCAACTAATTTGGGATTGGGGCTTAGTTGATTGATTACTTGATAGACTCTAATGTCCTGTTGGTTTTGGATCCAAATGTTGTTAATCTTGAATACTCGTCATGTTTTGGAAACCTTTTTTTTTCCTTTTTATAGTTGAGAGATGCTCCCTGAACTTGAATGTGAGTCATATAGCTAACTTTCTTTCCCTATGCTAGTTTCCTCTAAATCTAGGCTTTTATTTATTTAAATAATCTGAGCATGTAAGTTTTGATTGGTTCTTATGTTTATGTTGGATGACTCTTCTTTGTGCAAAGTTATTATTTTCTGCCATGTTGAAGGCTAACAGCTTCTCCGTTCTACAGAGTTACTGTTTTTTCTACATTAATTCAGAAAATAGTTATGAGACCTGTGGGCCGATGAGGGATATAACAGACACAGCACAATTGTTCATTGTACGCTATGATAGGAATGATACAGAGGATGTTGGAAAACAGCCAACCAGCAAATTCTCAGAATTGTACAATGTTGAAACTGATCCTGCAGCTCAGCTTGTGGCAAAATACAATGGTTCTAATAAAATTGAACAGGTCAGTAGACTGACAGAGATCCCCTGAAATACAATAGCAAGTCACATGATGATTCTGGTTTTCTCATTCTCTTGTGATTTGAGTATAAATTCACTAGCTAATCTATCAAGTGTTCCTTGATAGCAGCACCGAAATATGTATATAAAGCATCTTCTCCCTTGCTCTGTAGAGCAATTCTTTCTTCTGTTGAAAACAGATTACAGCGTCTATAGTGGACGATATCAAAGTTGTTCCTTCCACGGTTCTCTTTGCTTCACACAGTGATGAGCCTTCCAAAATTGCTTCTAATTGAACATTTATATCACTGTTTTTCCTTCCTAAACTATTTACTTTTCCCACTGGTTTCGTTCCAAAATTCACATGTTCGCATGATACCACTTTTAGATAGTTACGCAAGGTCCCTCGTAAAGATTATAAAAAAGCACGTATGTTGTGAAGTTGGAAAAACTTGTGAATTTCTGTTTTTGAGCAACCCCTTATAACTAACTAGGACATGCAAAAACTGTTCACTCCTTTCCATCTACTAGACTGCCTCATTTATAGTCAAATGCCTCTTGCTTTAAGAACATGCAAGTAATATGCTTTTCCAAATGATATTTGGCTCTCTAAGTGTTTTCCCTGTATGGTATTTGACTGAATATCCGCTTTCATGAGAAATAATCTAGATAAGAAAATAGTCTATCCTGAGATTTGTTTGACTCTTCATTATCGAGCCAACTACTTGTATGAGAACGTTCATGATGATTATATCTAGATATCTAATGTATGGTATATTGGAATGACAGATCGTACAATGGATTTCTGAGATTATCAAAGATGGTGACTCAAAGAACCTTCCTTCATTTGTAAGTTAATTTCCCAAATCTCTCTGCTCACACCAAAAGGATCCTGTTCTTATTTTTTGGTTCAATGGTGTTTTGGGTTTGAAAATGGATCTTATAAATGATGCCCCTCCTTCAAGATTGTAAGCTCTATTCATGACAGCAGTTGCCAGTTGATGTAGTTGATATACCAGAACTTCGCATGTGCAGAATTATTAACCCTTTGCTACTAAGTCTATATGGAGATTGATTTATCATCTCTCACTTGGGTGGAATTATGGATACTAGTCTAGAAGGTACTTTATGAATGCATGTGGGAGGAGTGATAGGAGCAATGTCCTTTTAATCAACGTGGGAGGAAAAATAGATCTCAATATCATGAGATAATGATTTCTCATGTTATTCATATGTTGATTATTGCAAGGATGTAAAACAGTGGAAACTTGTCTTTAGCCCTTTCCTAGGCTCCTTTTCTATTTCTGTATCTTTATATATACATTTTGTTGCAGAAAACAAGAACTCCTGAATTGGTCCCAGAGGATGCAGATTCCAGTTGGTCATCTTGGTCTGAAGGAACTGTTAGTCCTAGTAGAGGATTGATTCATAGGGTCAAAAGTGTCCTAAATAAAGTTCATGATTACAGTGGCGATCCAAGAGTTGGACCTTTCTTGCTCCTGGCAGCACTGATCTCATTTGGTAGTGTTTGGTTTAAGAGAAGTCAGGTAGCTCAGTCAAGCGAGGCTGATCATTCCAGCCAGAAATCCAATGAGCCAGAACGTTCGAACCAGCAGACCAGAGAGCCTGATCAGTCAAATCAGCCAAATGCAAAGGTAGTGATAGGCACTTTCAGTTTGTTCCTGAAACGATGTTTATATTGACCTCTTTGAAAATTGACTTGGATCGTTTCCACCTTTGTATCTTTTTGCAGGATGCAACCATGCGAAAGCGAAGAACTCACCCTCGCCCAAGAAACGATCTTGTTCCACCTTCTATGACCGACGTGGACCCAAAAGATGCTTACCAAGCGGAGTTTTCAGATTCTGATACTGGCTAGATGGATTCAAAAGATTTACCCGTTTTTCTATTAACACAGGGTAGAAGTTGAAACTGGTGGTGAGCAGGCGGATAACTAACAACCATCTCCTTTACCTAACTGTTTACATTGTTGGCTTCGATACCATGTAGTCATGTACATTGAGCTCGATAAAGTTTCTTGACGTGTAAACACATTTCCTCAGTAGTTTACTTTTAATTTATGAAGGAAAAAGAAAATAGAGACCAAGACAATATGTCATGATTCTGATTTAAAAAACTACCATAGTATATATATTCGCTTCCATTTTCTTTTCTTACAAATTGTTTAGTTACATAAGAGTGCGTAAACATTAATTTTATGAAATGTCTGACAACCAGATGGGGGGCTTAAATTTTGATATAACTGGAAGTGTGTAATCCATTGTTTGTAATGCAGTTAAGGGTACCTATAACCTTACTATTTTGGTCCCATTGGTAGATGGTCCTCCTAATCAAGAATTGGGCTTTATCTTAAATAAATACATCATCTGCTCAGATCAAGGCTTGGAAACGTTAACATATTTGTCTGGTGATTCAGGTAGTCCAGCAAAAAAGCACAAGTACTTCCCATCAGACAAATAATAGTCCCAACAGAAACAGAAATTTATGGTGTAGCTTTCATCAAAAACTGTAAAAATACGGATTTGTGTCTAAGAATCATAACAATGACAGAATCTTGAAATAAGTGGTAACTACTCCTGCAACAATTGTTGGTTACAGTTCACCTTTTTGATCGAATAACTTCAAACCCCAGCTATTATCCTCACAATGTTTCACATAAGGAACAATGTTGACTGTGTTATTACTTGCTGTTTTCTTCTTGCAATCGTAGTAAGGGGGAGAATGATAACATGGCTCCAAAGACGTAGCTCGAAAACAAGGCGGATTATGGACTGTCCCTTTTTTAAACTTGTATAAAATCCATGGCTTCAAACCTCCAAGACTATAAGCCACATAACCAAAAGTGGACCATCCACTTGTAACCAATTTATCAGTTAAACTCAGCAAATACATTTCTGCCAAGGCCTTTCTGTCATGCATCAGCTTCTCACTTTGTTGATGCTCTTCGTGACTTGGCTGAAAAACACTAACAATCTCTCCTGTCACAGTAGGATTCTGCCAATACATGTTCCTAATCTCCTCGAAGTATCGTGAACTCAGAGATGTCATCAAGACGCTTATAGTCTTCGTCTTGCCAGAAGAATTGACTATAGGCTCATTCAGGTTAACATGTGGTAACAGATTCTCCTTTGTTGTACAAGCTAATATTTGATTCAACACATACTTAAAATTGCTTACACCTAAACTGAAAACTCTAATTTGAATACCTATTTTTTCATCTGCTTGAGCTAAATAAGCTTGATAGTACCTAGTAATAAGCCCCCATACAGAATTTGTTGGATGGAAAAGGTACCTACCCAAGAAGTGGAAGACAGTTTCTTTCTCTGGAAAAAGATTGTTTAACTCTTGCTCGAACGATGGGATCAAGAAAAGAGCAGGAACATAATAGTTGTTTGACTTCACAAATAGCCAAGGGACTTTGTGGAGAAAAGTTTGGTCAGTGTCACAGAAGAATAATTTATCTTGCACATCAAAGTCATGAGATAAATGAAGGTAGAGGAATGAAGGTATTCTTGAATTGCCTGTGACATTATTTCTCACCATATAACCATAAGAATGTGGAGATTTCTTATTAAAGCTACCAAACTGTTCTATAATAGGAAAATCTGGAGGAAGCAACCAAGAAACTTCAGGAAAAGGTTCACAAAACAGGTTATGCAAATTAGCTCTGGGGTCAACAAGAAGGACTCTATTTGTGAGTAGAGCATAAAGGAAAGCAGAAGTTAAGGTTAGTATCCTGTTCCCTAAACCACTATACGATATCCAAACAACGTAGTTACAAACTGAAGAATCACTGCTGTATTCACCGGACTTTATAAGGTCTACTGTTCTGTTGTATAATTCTGTGTAAGGTCCGCATTGCTTGTGAAGGGCTTCATATCTTCTTAACCCCGAGATAAGATAAGAGGAAGGTTTATGCTGCAGAGGTTTGCTATATAAGTGTGATTCATACCTACTCAAACAAGATGTTTCATCAAATCCAGTAGGAAGAAGACCACCAAGTAGTTTATCTTTTGGCACTGTCAGTGGCTGCAGAATATCCTTTTCAGATACTGTAGCTGGAAGAAAGAAAGCGAAAAGAGTAAGATTACTGCACAATCTCAGTAGAACAAACAAGTATTTTCTCTGCATCAGAAAAGTTAAATTCCATGAAATGGAAACTTCTGTTGCTAAACTTGCTCCTTTGTTTTAGCTTTATTCATTATGAAACATGTGATTACATAATGAATGACATGTCGCATAATTTCTATACATAATATTCTATTTTCAACAAACTTGAATTGCAGAAGAGAAGAAATACTATACAAATGAAAGGAAAAGCAAATAAGTGGGAAAATAAAGAGGAAATGCAGCACCTTTTGAATGTTTAACACGAAAAATTCTAGCTTCAGCCAAAGTCCACAAGCAATCAGAAGGTAAGTCCCCGAAAAAGAATGCAACTGAGAAAACAACCGTAAGAACCATCAAGAGAACAACTATAAAACCCATGAGTGTCATTGGATTCGGACCCCATTTCAACTCTGAATTCTTCAAAACAGCACCTGATTCGCGATCAGAAGAAACTTGCTGATCATTGAAGGTTTTCTTGGATCGCTTCATAGTCACTCGAAGCAAGTAGAACTGAAAAGACAGTTGCAAATGTAGAATAACAGATTTGACAAAGAGTTAACAACAAATTCAATGGTTGGTGGATACATTATGTACCAATTAAATTAATTTGAATTTACTAGTGATGATTGCTTTCCTTTGTCTGCAAAGTGCAGATCATCTTGCCTCTATTGTTGTTTCCTTTTTCGTTATACATGACTTTCAATGTTGTTCATTTTGGCTATTAAAATCTTTTGATCAAGAATGTTGGTCGAATTTGGACAAACATGATACTTTGAGCTTGAGTTTTTATATTCGACACTAACCCCTGGAACTCTATTAGGGGCAAGACATGACCGCGACTTAAGAAAAAAGTACCCTCGAAAAGATTTAATGTCATTACTATTTCAGGTCAATAAGATGAATACTTTCAAAAGTTATTGATATACTTACACTGTTAAGCAAGTAATATCAGTCCAAAACAAGAAGAAAACATTATTAGATGTTGACTTTGAATGAAGGCAAGCTTTGACTTCTAGAGAGTTGGTAAATAAAAACTATACAGATACAAAATGGAAGTATATTTGTCAAATTTTTCAATTACTCTTATTCTTTAGTCATCAATTATTACCAACTCATTGTTAAGAGCTCAAGAAAGTAAAATCCAAATATAATTTTGTTTATCTGTTAAAGTTTTTGTTGTTTTCCTTCTGATATATAGTATGATATTGTAAAGTTTTGAGTTCAAAGTATATAAACTCATAATCTAAAAATATTATCTCTAGTGTCATAGTCAAAATTTTCATTTAGAAAGTTTAAAAATAAACATATACTCTAATAAAATCCAAGAAGATTCAACATCAATTATATATATACATAAAAATATTTTTAACTATATATAAACTCATAATTAAAATAATCGAATGAATCCCCTCAATCGACTCCGCCCTAGAGTTTATCACGATCAAACTATCTAAAAGAAGAAGAAGTTATACTTCAATTATAACTCATGAATATATGCAACTAATAAATATAGTTACCTAGAAATAAAACACAACTTTGTTACAATTAATTGAATATAAAATTATAAGGAAGGTGACTTTTGGCTTTGGCCTTTCTATTGTTTGGTTTGTGTGCTTGTGGCCATCATGCGATAAATGAAGGATGGGAGGTCCCCTGTTCCCTACAAATTGAGTCAGCAAAAGAGAAGGGCCAACCATTGAAGATAAGCAAAGCCCCTATGAGAAACCAAATCGGATACGTGTCCACCTGATATTTCATTCTTGATTTTCCTCAAAAATAACAGTTTTCGGTTCTTGTCTTGGAAGTCTCTCAAAAGGGTGGTTGGAATTTTGAGCTGTGGTGCTTTCAAATTGACAAAGTACCAACCTTTATCCTCAATTTTCAACTAGGCAAAAGTTTGCTTCAAGAAAAAAAAGAAAGAAAATTCAATGGCGACTGCTTCTTCTTTGGGTTCATCAACTCTATTACAATCCCAAATTAGTGGATTTGGCGGGAGTCAAAAGCTTCAAAAGATTTCTTTCTCCAACCCCAATTCACTCACTTTCACCAGGTTTTTCTAATTTCTTAATTGTCTTACTTTCTTTTCCCCTAATAATTAACTCGTTTACTATCAATCGTTGTACTTTGAGTTATGGTCCGCAAGTTCACTAGATTGCTAACCTGGTGTGGGAAGTCTTGAATCAGTCATTTCCACAGGAAAAAAATTGGACCTTGATGTTTTTGGGTGTGTAGAAAGGGTGTATGGATCTTTTTCTTGGTGCTGTTGTGATAACAGGAATTTTTGTACTCCCTATGTTTGTGAATATGCTTCATATCCTATTTGAAGCTTGATTTTCCTGTGTGTGGTAAGCAAATGGTCTTGAAGAGTCAATGCTCTATGCTGGATAATATGCAATTCAGGATTGCCTTGTGGTAGACAATTTAGAATCTGATAGCATCAAGAACCACCCTCTTCAATTGGCAATTGGTTGATAATGTAAAGCTCATGCAGGAATGCTTCTTGACAATGTCATGTTTTTTTTACATTCTGATTAATTCTTGTTCAAGTCACTTTGATTTCTATGCTTTTCAACAGGCACCAACCATAACTTGAATTTGATTCCAGTAGCTATTAACTATCTATCTCACTGATGAGATTATGCTCACTAGGTGATGCAATGTTGCTTATATGGTTGTAAAAATGAGCCGATTTCTTGAATATATCAGCTGAGTTCATGCATTTTTTGTTCTTTTTGGGCACGGGCCATTCATTTACTTTTCTTGCTAACAACTGCATTTTTCTTTCTTATTTCCTATCTTAAAATATAGGAAATTTAACTAGTAGGTGTTTATCTTTCTGCAACTATGCCCCCTTATACTAGCATCACAATATGTCCAAATATAGTTCCTAATTTTGTTTGTAAATGCAGGAGGAGAATTCAAACTGTGGTGAACGCTTCTTCTCGGGTGGATAAGTTCTCAAAAAGCGACATTATTGTTTCTCCGTCAATCCTTTCTGCTAACTTTTCTAAATTAGGAGAGCAGGTTTGTGCTCATATGGATCTCTTGCCCTACCATTTTTATGTAGATCTTATAAAAGGTGTATTTCTATTTGGAAATTGGATATAAGAAATATTTCTATACATCTACAAGTTTAAAATATTGAGCAAATATATTTTGCCTTCCTCATTTCAGGTCAATTCTTTTATGAATTTCTTCTTTTTTGTTTGGCTCTTAAGCTGGTTAATTATTCATCACATGTAAGTGTTTTACTCTTGTGCCTTTCATGCATTTAGGTAAAAGCAATTGAGCAGGCAGGCTGCGACTGGATTCATGTAGATGTGATGGACGGTCGATTTGTTCCAAATATAACTATTGGACCCCTTGTAGTTGATTCCTTGCGCCCTATCACAGATCTACCATTGGATGTGCATCTGGTATTTCTTTTTTTTTCATGTGGTAAAACTATTTCAGGTCTATATGCGTGAAAATGCTTTTGCTAATGTTCAATTTCAACCGACCATTGCAGATGATTGTCGAACCTGACCAGAGAGTACCTGACTTCATAAAAGCAGGTGCTGATATTGTCAGTGTTCACTGTGAGCAATCTTCTACGATCCACTTGCATCGTACAATAAATCAGGTAAGAGTCTGTCTTTCTTTCTTTCCCTTCTTCAATTTGAATTAGCAAAAACAATGTCTCCTTGCATAATAAGGACCCAAACTGTACTTATGATATCATACAAGTAGTCTAGAAAGTTCTTATCAACAGTGTTTTCGAAAGTGTTAATGCACTGCAACCTGACAAATTCCTCTACCTCGAGATTTTTGGATTACATAATAGGTTGGCCCATGAAAAATATATTTTTTGTAAAAAGGCTATTTAGCTGCTCTATATAGAACTGTTTGTAGTAAGTGCACAAAATGACATTCAAATTAAGCTATCTTAGTCATATCGACGCATTGCTTCTGTTTGGCTACTGCAGCTAGTTGTGTGAACTGCAATGACTGCTAAAGTGATCTTTCAAACAAAGACTTGTGTTTCTCAGTGTGTTTCCTATGAAATTTTCTGCATTTTTCTATAGGAGCAAACCTACAAATTTGCTGAACCTTTTCTTTGGGAAAAGGCCTATCAAAACTGCCTTACCCTTGCTAAAAATTTTGGTACATGGGATTTGTTAAGTGCCTTTGTCAGTCTCTTGAATTTTTTGGCTTCACGTATCTAAAAGATTTACTCTTGATTTTGTAATTCTTTAGACTTTTTGATGCTCAAAGGCATGTTTGTTTTTGTCGAAATACTAGATCTCTTTGTCAGTAATGACTATCTACTCATAGGAATTTGATTGCAAACCTACTTTAAAATGGCTACAGAACCAGGCTTCTTGTTAGGAATGTTGTACATAAGTAACAGAATATCACCAGCCGAACGTTTTCACTTACTACAAATTTTCTATTTGTAAGATCAATCCATGCTGATTCGCGGTATCCTGAATTCTAAATACTGGAATTTTCCATTTACCTTTATTGCATGCTTTTCTTTTAGGATATCAGTTATAAATGACTTGTTGGAGGTAATTGATTAATTATTCGTGTTGAATTTTGTTACTTCTATTATAGATGATGTCTCTCTGAAACATTTTCCACATGATGCACAGCATCCTCACACCATGGGGGTTAGAAAAAAATGTAGAGTGCTTGCTTTTCTTATATTGAACACTTGCTCATTTAAAATTTCTCTTTAAGATTTCTGATTACCTTTTATATGATCTACTTTATCTATTTAAAATGAACTATCAGTTCTAGAGAAATTATATAGGATCATGGTTAGGTGTGTTCCATGACACTGAAAATGGTGTGCTGTAATTTGTAATTGTGAGAGCCATATATGTGATATAGAAATTCAGTTGGTGATATTTCAGAATATTATGATTTTGTTACCCAAAGATATAGTTCTAACTTCATGGTAACTTGTGTTTTTTAGCTGTCTTATTCATTGTTTCACCTATTAAGTGTGTCTTGACCACCTTATTGATTGTTTCTTTTTCAGATTAAAAGTTTGGGAGCAAAAGCTGGGGTTGTCCTCAATCCTGGAACCCCTTTAACCGCAATTGAATATGTCCTTGATGGTAGGATATTGCTTCTTAAGAAAACTTTTTTATTTGATGAAGTAAATGGTTTCATTGATAGCGTCAAGAAGATGCAAATTACAAAAGATATTGCATCCAAAAATAAAACTGAGCTAGCTCCCAAGCAAAAAAAATCTACTCTAGAATTAGGGAGCTAACAGAAAGCAAAAGGTTGTCATGAGAATCTACAGGGAAAAAATTGTGCCATCTAAAAGTGAAGCATTAAGCTCCTAACCCTTATAGATTGATTGGGAGTTGATACACCATCAAAACATCTCATATTTCATTCTGTCCACAAAACCCAAAAAATGCTTGCAGAGATCTTTCTCCAAATCTTCCTGATGGTTCGATCAACTTTCCATGTCTCCAACTTTCAAAGGCTTTCTTGGTATTCCAAAGCATGACCCAACTTAACTCAAAAAAGAGAGAAGAACTTGCTCCATAAATCTGTAGCAACTGTGCAGTGTAGAAACAAATGATTGTTAATCTCTGTAATGTTATGACACTTTTAGCATCTATTAACAATTTGGAGTTTTCATTTCCTTAAGTTAAAAGACAACTTCCCCGAGATGATTCTCGTAGTATTTTTCTTATAATTTTCTGCTTCAATTTTCTTCTTTTATATTGGTGATGTGAGAGTCAATAATGAAATTGGAATCGAGAGATGGGAGTACTCCTCTAAATAGGTGATATAGATTATGTTATCTTTTGAACTTGACTTCATATGGTAGAAAACATGTCAAATCACCTTAGCTCCTACTAGTCTGAGCTATTCTGAATATATTGTACAATGCCGCAACGGTTCAAGATTGATGAATGAAGCAAAAGCATTGGAAGTGTACCCTAGAACTACTTGTATATTAATTTGAGTGCTCCAATGAAAAACTTACCTTAGAGATATTGATTTGAGAAGCAAGGTTATAGAGTCCCCCACATGAGCTAGTCTTTTGTATTGAGTTAGGATCAAGGTATATTATTCAGATATGCTATTAGAGTCGGAACCGATCCTTATTCTTGGTTTCCCTAATAAATAGTAATTGGCAGTTATATGGTTTTGGACAATCCTTACCTCCTAAGTTAGCTGTTAAAGTTGAGTAAGCTCAACTTCCATTTTTCTTAATATGAGGTCCCGTATTTAAGCTTTCGTCAATCTTTAAATGGGTGGGGAAATAGATATGTAGAGATTTAGCAAAGTTCTAATCTGGTTACCAAGCATCTTCCTGTCTATAACCTGTGTGCTGCCTGCACTAAGCTTTGAATCCAAAGTGAGCCAGGTTGATAAATTGCTTATCGTTTCTTTTTCATGCAACAGCTGTTGATCTGGTGCTGATTATGTCTGTAAACCCTGGATTTGGGGGACAGAGCTTCATTGAGAGTCAGGTCAAGAAAATCTCGGACTTGAGAAAAATCTGCATCGAGAGGGTAATTCTTTTACCATTTTTCAGTCTCCGCAAACTATGCAATGTGATGACGTTCTTATGTTAACTTTGCAGGGATTAAACCCTTGGATTGAAGTTGATGGTGGAGTTGGTCCCAAAAATGCTTACAAGGTGAATGATGCTCTCCCGTGATTATAAACCCGTCTTCCATTTAGCTTGTTACCTGACCTCATTAACTCTGAAAAGATTTATTTTTCTTTTCGATACATTGTTGGGATAAGTCATAGGATGTGAAGGATAAATCTTACCTGCAGCATTGCAAGTGGTGTGAAAATGCTACTTCGGGATTGTTGTATCTTGTGAATTCGAATCTTTTCCTAGATTGTGCTGATATTCTACTAGGTTTCATGGAGCACAACCTTATCTTTCTCCAAATTTTTCCAGTTATTGCGGCAAACGTGTTTTATATTGTAATGAAGAGTAACCTACTTTCAAGTTTGTAGAGAATTGTGTGTGGTAATGACAAAGTGAACATGGTGTATCCAAGCAACCAACCATTTATCCTTATGAGATTACGATTTAATAGTCATTTTTTCTTGCAGGTCATTGAAGCTGGAGCCAATGCCTTGGTAGCTGGTTCTGCTGTCTTTGGAGCTCCTGATTATGCTGAAGGCAAGGATATAAAATTCTTTATTTTCCATACTGAGAAGCTTGGAACTTGATGTTTATTGATTAATAAACTTAGAACTTACATAGTGTGAACATGTTGCAGCTATTAAAGGGATCAAGACAAGCAAAAGGCCTGAAGCAGTTGCTGTATGAAATTTCTATGTATGTTCATCGTCACAACTGTTAATACAGAGTTGTTTTTGTGTATGTCCATCGTTAATTTCTGATTTTTCATCTTTTTCAGTCAAATTACATTAAGATAGTTATTTCCTTCTCATTATCATATCTTTATAACCTTGTGTGATCAGTAGAGGGAACCATGTTTAAGGTTGACCTTCATATCTTTGTATCCATTAAACATACAAAAAGTTTATGCCACATGTATATACAACAGAGAGATTTCTGTTATCCATATATGTTTTACAAGAGGATCACTATCAGTGGATTGCAGTTTCATCGTTTAGTTGTTTACGTTTCTATGGAGTCCTAACTGTAGCTTTTTTTACATTTGATGCAGATGACAGAGCGATACGTAGTAGCAAACCACAAATAGTTGCGAGACTGCAAGCATGGTTCCTCTGCAACCTACACAAAGAGGATGAATAAAATAGCCCACCTTTCGGAGGTTGTGTAATACTGTATGTTGTATAATTTTTCTTGCATAGGGATCAAAATGAATCTATACTGAATATCCAATTTTCAAGATGACATTTTATAGATGTTAATGAGCTAGTGTCAAATTCCGAAAAAATGCCCTTTTCCACTAGGAGAAGAAAAAAAAAACAAGGGAACGAGAAATAAATGGTTACAAACTGCAACCATATTCTGTGGCGCTTTAGTCCCAGAATGGCATTCACATTCGAAATTCAACAAAATCTTTTATTCTTTCAGATGTTGGATACTGCAGGAATTAAAAAAGATGGTATACATAGAACACAATAAACCGTTGATACAGATTAAAGGCACAAAATTTCATAAATTGTACAAGAGAAAATAAAATGACGGCTAGAGTGAGACAACTCATATCTTGGACAGCCAAACTTTAAACTACAACTGGCATTTTCTAAATAACCACAAAAATTGGAAGCCTACAGAAATGAGGCAACAATAACTTATTATAAGGAATTCGAGAAAAGAAAAACATGGAGAGAATCACCATGAAAAAGGACTGGCTCCTAACAAGAAAATCTCATTCTCTATGTTCTTGATCCATTGACATACTCGATTGCAAGTCTTAATAGCTAGAGCCTGCAAGGTGGAAATTTACCAAACGTTAAAAACTATAAGATCACAGGTAAATAGTGCAATGCTCACATTCCCAAATAATTGGCATAAGAAAAGTCATAGGATCACTATTGTGAATAACACCCCACATGTCAAAGCACATTGATGAAGCTTAAACTATTAAACCATATTGAAGTTTGAATAGACAAAATCAGCTTTGGCGCACTTATCAGAATTTCAGTATATAAAGTTGTGGTAAGTAAACTGACGCTAGTCCCGAAATAACATCTCAAATAATAGCTGTTTAACAATGATGCATAAAAAATAAGTTAACATGTATTTAGGGGTGGATTCTTTCTGTTGAGCAAATAGTGAGATTTTGATTTCAATCACTAGGGCTCATGGCCTAGCCATTAACATATCTCATGTGTTATTATAAATGGTATCCAGCTCACTACAGTACAGAACAGAAGTGAACTAAGGTCTATTAAATCTCATTGGTCTGCATGTTTGAATTGCCAAAGTTTCAATACCTAAACTGTCCGATGAATAGTCCAAACCTTCCTCAACCAAAACAAATGGAGTCACATCTAGCATATATAACAGCATTAAATTGATAGGTGGAATCCCTAAAATAAAAGTGACACTCAAGATATCACTTAGACAAAAGATAGGCTTAGAAAAACAAAATAAATAATAAAACCTTGTCTGCCCAAGAAATGATAGGTGGAAAAGCTCTCAAAAATAAAAGTGACACTCAAGATATCACTTAGACAAATAACAGGCTTTAAAAGAACAAATAAATAATCAAACCTTGTCTGCCAGGGGATCAAATGCTGCATAAAGTTCGAAATCCTGAGTAACCCAGCACAGTAGAACTGCAAGATAAAGGTAAGGAAGTTATCCCAAGAGGAACTAAAACATTATCATGCGACAATGTCATGAGGCGTTTTTTCTATGTTTCTGAATTCCCAACCCAAAATTCAGCAACCATTGAAAGAAATTAAAATAAAATAGGGGTCAATACTGGAACCAAAAAAGCTAAAACTGAACTTAATTATAGCGAACACCTTCCTGAAAGAATTCCAATTTTAAGGAATATGAATAATGATGCCAATTAATTACTACATATATCCTCAACATGAACAATTCATTTATTTATGTCTATGCACTTAGCTTTTAGAATTGGCTCAGCGTACAAATATGAAAAGTACTTTCAAATAATTACCTGCAAACTTGCAAGGGATTACACTTTTCTTGCAATTACGACTCACCAGATTTATATTCTTTTCTTGTTCATGAATAACGACCAACAGCAACATGAAGTACAATAAAAATGAATAGGAGAATGAATTTTTTTCTTTTGACATCTCTTACCCAGCAACTGTCAGTGTTAACCCAAAGACCTCTCATCCCAACCTCAAAGCTTTGACAAGAAAATTAACCTGCTCTACAGTACTATGCAAGCAGAAAGATAGATAGATCCATGCAACTTGGACCTCGATTAACTAACTTTGTATGCTATGTTATGATGGAAAAAGTTTCTGTGACAATGATCACAAAAGGCAGCAGTGACATGTCAGCTGTAGTTCTCTGACAGCAAGAGTCGTCTAGGAAGGAAATGACTGTCAACACTGATTCATGTTAACTGTTTAATTAATGGCTTACTTCTGCCATAAATATTATATGCAAACATTCAATTAGGTGAAGAAAATAGAAAGGTCTTCATGCTTCAAGAACGTAAGAGGAGAACAGGGGAAGCAGCCAAAGTACGTACCATAATTTTCATCCCTTCTGAACTGAGTTTTGTGTGGTCCAATTTCCTTGTCATGCATGGATGCATAAAGCTTCTGGTAAGCTCTATACAACCTGCAGATAAAAGATCTCGTCTTTAAGGGGAGAAAAGAGACAGAAGTATTGTTTGTTATGACAGCAACTTGATCTTAAAGTAATACCTTTTCTGCTGTTGTCTATTATTTACTGGTGAGGAAAACTCCGACGACACATACTGGTCAAGATAAATACTTCGATACATAAAATGCCAAAGTCCAGCAGGACCACCAACACCTATGAATGCTTCAGCAAATCTCTCTGATGATTCTCTAGTATGTCCAGGCTGACCCAGATGAAGGGAGACAGCTCCAGAATGAGAATCATGATCAGCAGGTAAATCCTCAACACGCATGCCACCATCTACTATGGATCTTTGAACTTCATTAAGTACATTGGACTCCAGAAGTACCTTTTCAATACGAATCCTACAAGATAGATAAGAGCTTTGCCTTAACATTGCTATTATGGGAAAGATAAAAGTAGTTTAGTTTAACAAGCTAATGCCTCTTGACGGAATTTAAGAACAGATATACATGGCTCACATTTCCCATGGTTCAGAGATATAATGGAAACAAAAGAAAAAACATCAGCTTTGAAAAGTAGAATCAAATGTACTTTGAAAAAAAAGAAATGAAAGAACATCATTTACCTGCAATCTTTAAGATGATGAAAGGCATCTGAACTTGTAGTGAGCAATATTAAGTATGTGTCAACCTGTAATATACAGCACCAAAGTTGGGTAATTTGGAAAAATCAAAATCCTAGAATTATTGTAAGACAACCTACTATCAAGAATCAAAAAGAGATTTAACTTAAAATCTTTCATCAGATGATACTTCCTCAGTATTAAGCTGACAGTCTTATTTTTTTATTTTATTTTTTATAACCAAGAAATCCGTCTGTGACCCGCCCTTTGGACCAATCACAGCCTTCTAAACAGTCTTATTTTGAATTGCATGGAATAAGAGAGTTAACATTTATAGTTGTACAAAAGAACAGCCAAAATATAAAAGATAAAATAATAGATTTTGACAAATTTGAAATTTTGTAAGAATGTATCCATAGTACAAAGTAATAAATATTACCCTTTGAAGGGAAATTGACAACATTTTGGGAGAAGGGGACTATTAAAGAGTAATTTGACACCGTCCCAACTTACATCGAGGTAATGCACATAAGCATGTAGAAATGACATGGGATTATATCTTGGTAAGCAAATTGGTGAGAAGGATTCTGATGTCCTGCATGACATCAATGAGGTGTTATAACATAGCCTCCAAGAAATTAATAAGTATAAATGGAATACAGACCTTGAGTGGGCTGTAACATGTGATCTATCATTTATTTTGTTATCATTTCCTTAACATGGAAGAAACCCCACCACCAAATCCTCTCTGCCCAAGAATCGTCAATGGTCCTTTCCCAGTTCCTCTCTTGGTGACAGGAACCCCAAATCAAGGCTAGGTCCTTCTCACTAGGCTATCACTCAGTTTAATATAATCTCTCAGCCATCAAATTATACTCCTTCCGTTTCAATATGTTTGTCGTACTTTCCTTTTAACTTCGTCAAAAAGAATGCCTCTTCCCTTTTTTGGCAACTCCTTAGTTCCAACTTTCCACATGACATGTAAAAGACCACATGATTAAGGAAATTTTGGTACATTTGACATATCTTCAATTTAAGACCACAAAATTCAAAAGTCTTGTTTACTTTCTCAAAATTTCATGCCAAGTCAAAACCAGACAAACAAATTGAAACGGAGGAGTACTATTATTATGTAAGCTATGATCCAACCGTTCACAGTCAACAACGGGCACAGAAAAAGAGAAAAAACTAAAGCAACAATGAGAGGGAGGCATTATGAACACCAACCACACAGAATAGAAGAAAAGAATTTGGATGCAATGTCATGATGATAAACAACTCCTAGCTACACCAAAATATACATTAGCTACACGCTGCCTCAGGACACAAGACAAATGTCCAGGAGAGAACTTGTAGGTGAGTCATTGCACCAAATCAATAGTGACCATACGCATAAAAGTGAAAATTTCCACAGCAACCCAGATCATGTGACGGCCAGATAAATGTTTTGGAGCCTCAAGAAAAAAGTGGTCCTTCATTGCAGAAATGAATTGATCAAAGCACATGAAACCTAAGTGAATGAAATCTAGGAAACTTTGAAATGTAACAACTAGTAGAAATGATCTAATTACGTGAAACTAGACTCATATAAAGTAAAGTGAAATTTCATAATAGTAATTAGTTAAACACTACTACACAATACTACCAAGAATGCAAGGACAAATATACTAAAATTAGCACGGACATTTACAGTATCATCTGTATCCTCAAAGGCCACGTCTGCCTCAATAACTGACTGCCCTAATCATATATTCAAAAAGGTCAGCAAATTCAGGTACAATATGGACCATATGACTACAAGGTTTTACTTTTTAGGACGAGTTACCAGCCTAATAAGGCTAAACAGCACCAAAAATATGCATATACATGTGCTAAATGAGCTTATCAATTGTCTCCAAATATTCGTACCAGATTCACAAACAAATGGCCCAAACAAGAATCAGAAGTTTGTTGAACTTGCCTAAATGATTCAGAAGACATAATAAAGTTGGAGAGCAATAGCATATCATCAGGGTGAAGAGATGCTTTTTGTGCACCAACAAGACTGATAACCTGCAAATCAACTTAAAACAGAATGCTTTAGACAATATAGTATACAGAAACCTATGCACCACTGAAATGTGCAATTTGAAAGAAGAATAAGAAATAGAAACAAGACCTTGTGTTTACACATTAATAAGGCAAACAGGACCCCTGAATCAGCTACATCATGCAAGATGGCACTAGCAGCTTGCCTTGTCGTAAAAGCAAGTGGAAGACATGTGTAAGCATGGAGAAAGCTAGCTGGGTTCCTGGAATCGAAATAAGCATAGCTAATATATTAGTATAGGTAATGACATCATTAACACAGGTACAAACAGTTTCTATTAGAACCAAGTAAAAAAGTTTGCATTATCAGCAAGGTCAACTGAACAGCGTATTCTGAAAATTCAACCAACAAGCTTCCCATGATTTTTTCCCCTTCAAAGAATATCCAGATTGTATCTTAAAATTGAGCAGAACCTTTTGGAAGGAGTTGAAAAAATAGTAAAATATCTACATCATCAAAAATATGGTAAAGAAAAGCTTCCTTTTATAGTTAGTGTTGGGATTAAAAAGAACAGAAATAACAAAAATGAGGAAGCATAGGATTAAATCAACTGCAGGGTAAACACAAGTCTAATATACAGCGTATTCATAGTAAATAAAACAATTTTATCAGACAGCACTTTAGTTTTTCTTTCACGATAAGGTTCATTTTATAGGGAAACAACATTAACATCTACTATATTCAACAAGTAGTTGCTAGACAAGACAACAACATACCCAATGAAATCCCACAAAGTGGGGACTGGGAGTACCTAGACAAGAGAGAATAATATTCTTCTATCAGTATAAGAAAACAGTGATCCTAATTATGCTAGAAAGCTAGAACTGATAATACAGGATCTCAGCAGAGATGGAACGGAACTTTTGCTACATATAAAAAATTTATGCCTTTCCTTTTTGGCAATGTAAAATATTTTCTAGTGACCATCTTGTCCATAACTTATAAGTATAAATTTTGTGCATTGTCAAATACCCTGGATTACAGAAAATCTTCTAAACTTTTCACTTTTTCGTTGTTCCTACACAGAAAAATAACTTCCAACTTTTATGTTTTCCTGATCCTTTTTTCTCCTCTCTCTCCCAACCCCCAGCTTTATGGAAGGAGGATCGTGTGTCTGTTACATTGAATTCTTCTACATCTCTCAAGTTCAATAAAAAATTTCCTTCCCATATGCAATTAAAAACAAGTTAACAAATAAGGACCAGAAGTTCTATAAAGTTTCAATGACACAGAATGTCCAGAACTCTTGAGATTTAAAAATTTGTGATCTCACACCATAGTAGACGAATTATATGTCATTAGAATCAAGGAACATATCTTTTGTAGTTCTTCTTTTGAAATGTGTGACCATCTTATTTAAAAGCTTAAGTTGTTAGAGAGAGCACATTTTTAGTTACTTACTTATATTCTCAACAGGCCCCCCCATGTGCGATCCTGTTTCTTTTTTCATGAGCCAAGCACATGGTAATTCTTTTTAATAATGAGTGGAGATGAGATTTGACCAAGACCTCTGCCTACCCGATACCATGTTGAAGTGTTTGACATCTGAAAGTTTAAGTTGTTAAAGAGAGCACATTTTTATTTACTTAGTTATATTCTCGAAAACATGACATATTGTCACACTGCCATTGGGTTTTTATAAGACTTTCGTCTCATACCATAGTAGATAAATTATATGATTATAATAAATGGGTAAAGCTTCCTTAGTTATTTCTTGAGTTCCAAGGAGACAGATTGTCTCAGTACTCTTTAAGATTTAACAATTGTCCTCAGTCCGGACTCACCAAAGTATATGAAGTATATGATATCTCAATTAGCAAAACTAATATGTCACAAGTAAAAGCCTAAAAGGTATCACGACGAAGATAAGTATAAAGGCAGAGAGAGAGAGTGAAGGTAGAGCATAGACACAAACCAACTGAATGAATGGATTAGAGAAGAGAAGACGGCGTCTGTTCCTCCAAGCAAAGGAGTCATGTCAAATTTAGGGTTCTTCTCGAAACATTTGTTCAGAGATTTCGTAAGAATAAGTATCATCTGCATAGATAATAACTAATACATGAGCAATTGCATCCATCCGTCAGAACAACAGGCAGTCAATTAACATGCTAAGGAAACTATGACCAGGCCAGCACCTCAATTAGTACAAAATTGAACAATCAAAGAAACGAAAGAAGAAACAAAAAAGAAAAAAACTGACTTACCTGACCATAGAGGAGCTCTAGTTGTCCCTTCAGTGACTGATATGACTCTTCTGTACAGCTTATGCAAACCAAGTAAATAGGTCCTTTTACAAGAAACACAACCTGAAACAAGCCTTAAATATCCGTTAAACAAGAAACAAAAATCAGGCAGCACATATTTTTAAAATGCTTAAGCAGAAAGGCTTCCAGTTAAGTTGCCTAATGTTGCAACTCAATTGCAAAAATTACAAAATATTCCTAGGTGGTCACTCACTAGCAAAGCCAAACAGCATATGGCTATCTTCTCTTTCCTTCTTTCCTTCAATGCCGATTTTTAAAAAATAACGTTCAAGCATTTAAAAAGAAAAAAGACTAGAATGAAACTGAAGTAAGCAGGAACATATACATCCACCCTAACCCGTGCAGCTTCAAAATTTCCAAGTATTAAATATCATAAAAGAAGGTGAGGCATCAACCATGCAAGAAAGCACAAGTTCCATCATCGTTGCATTATAGAGAATTTCAACACAAAAGAGACTGACCTGATGCTTCCCGGCTCTGACCAAGTTGACTCGATCACCCCTGAAAAAAAAGACCAATCAAGCAAACTTCAATATCCCGCTATGACTTTGCTGAAAAGGAAGGGGTTACCAGGTAACAAGGTAGGCGAGGTACCCATTCTCAACAAACGAAATGATGGCTTGCAAAGTGGCAGAGAATCCAGCAAGCTTGTGTTCATCTCCATATCTTCAAACAAATGATAAAATAAAACAACAGATCTCAGAGGACAGCAATATGATTAGGAAGAATCAGACAACAGTATATAGTAGTAGTACTCTAATTAATAAATGCCATTCAGCATCCTGGAGGGGGGCTGCTTTAACGCTGACCTCGAGTATATTGGTTTTCCTGAGTGACTCAAGGCAAAGAAGTGTTTCTTTCTTTTTCTCCAGGAAATGGAAGCATCATCCTGCACTTCATCAATCAAAAGACTCAAAAGATAAACTTGAACCATATCAACAGTGGATCTCCTTTACTTCCCTTTTGATGCTACTGAAGATACGTTTTAGTTGTTGCATATTAATTAGTCTCATGATCTCATCAGTATATATTCTGCAAAATAGCCGTATAAAATATTGTTTGATTGTCATTGTCATCGAGGCGAGCTCTTAAACATACCTTGACTTGTTTCTCAACAATTCTAATTTACACAGTTATCAAATTGATGAAAATGCAGCTGGAAGTCTTGATAAGTAGAGTGTGTGCATAAGGAGGAAATATAAAAAGTTGTAAGCTTATAAACGTAATTGCTACCACTGCTCATGCCCTTTAAAATCTAAATGTGAGATTTCAGCCTACAGGTAGTCACTAATTTGAACCTTATTGCAGCCTACAGGCTGTCCTCAGTTTGACCTTACTGTGTTAAAAGACTATCTAGACTTGAAATTCCCTGATTGCGAAGCACTGTTTTAGTATTTGCTAAATTACCCACAATTACTACTTAAAGAGTTCACATTCACTAGCTTCTGTTGGACTCACCTCATTGCCATGGCGTTTCCCAGGAAGCCATTGCACCTGAGAGTTCGAACCTCCATCAAAAGAATCAACATTGCCAATTTCAAGAATCTCACCGTCGACCTCCTCAATGCCAGTGTCCCTACTACTAGCGTTGCTACTCCCTCTTTCACCTGCATAGCCGCTGCTACTAGGACTTGCCGGAGCCTCCATTTCTTCGGAGTTGTTCCTCCACACAGCTATCGAAGAGCTAACGTCTTCAACCACATTGATACGAGGAAGCTCCTCAGAATTATCAGCTCCAGAATCCCTATTCAACAGTCCATTCGGGAGCTCCTTCAGCTTATCCTGATTCGATGACGAACGTTCCTTGATTTCGACGTCAGAGTCAGCTTCGGATTCGTACTCGGATTGACCAACTGAAATCGATGATAATTGATTCTCGATGGCGTCCAAAGACTGATCGATGGAGTTAGCGCTAGGACCAACCTTAGGTTTTCGATCATCGTCGGATAAGTCAGCATCGGAAAGCATAGTGAGAACTGTCAACGGCCAGGGACCGAAAACAGTAACAGAATCGTCAGGATTTCAGTACGATAGACAATTAACCTAGCATAGGTAATGATTAAGCTACCATGGAAGCTGGAGTAGATGAAATTCAGTATCCATTTCCTCCTACCATTCCTCGGGCACAGAGCGAGTCACTTCTCTGACCGGTAGGTGACTTCGCCGAAGTAGAGCGCCTGCAACAGTTGAACCCGGGTTCCGTATCACACAACTTTGGGCTTCAAGGGATAAAGCTGTTTGCTTAGATTGGGGAAAGTGCACAGTGCACAAATTGCCGATATGGGGACCCCTATTTTAAAACACATCTGAAATTTATAAAGAGCAAAAATACAAATCTCATTAGTTTAGAATGATTTATTTTGTGTTTTTAAAATTATAGTTAGTATCATATTTAGTTCATCAGACATGTATCTAACACATCTACATACATGTTATAATTATGTGTATTTAAAAATAGAATATAACTAAAATGCTAAACTTAAAAGCAAATCACGCGTCTAATGACTTACCATTTTTTAGTTTTATATTTTAATTTCACGCGTCTAACGACTTATCATTTTTTAGTTTTATATTTTAATTTCACTCGTCTAACGACTTACCATTTTTTAGTTATATATTTTAATTTCACATCTAACGACTTACCATATTTTAGTTATATATTTTAATTTCACGCGTCTAACAACTTATCATTTTTTAGTTATATATTTTAATTTCACGCGTCTAATGACTTACCAATTTTTAGTTATATATTTTAATTTCACGCGTCTAACAACTTACCATTTTTTAGTTATATATTTTAATTGAAAGATAATAATTTTTTCTGCAGTATAATTTGATAAAAAAATTCAGTATTATTGTAGGTGGACTAGATCTTATAAAAATGTATATAAATTATACTTTTTTAGCATGTACCTGAATGTTGTTAAGTGTTTACTCATCATTAAGAAAATGTATATAGATTAGACTTTATGCATATATAAAAGAGAAAATACATAATTATCCCATTAAATTTGTATCTTTTTTTGAAGTAGACACCTAAAGTTTGTGAGGGTCTTATTACTTCACGAAACTATTTATATTCACGATAAATACACCCTTTTCAGCCATTTCTACTGCAATTGTGTTCTCACGAAAATTGAGCGCGTGAAGGAGTAGTATTACAGCCCCAAACCAGTGTTAAAATACCATGTGGCATTTTTAATTTGATTTTTCTAATTAATAAATTAAACCCATCTTCCACAAATCACCATTAATAGCCTTTTAAGAAGCTTTTTCAACAGGCCAAAAATTAAAAACCACCTTTCTTTCTCAAATTTTGTATTTTAAAATGCAATATTATTAGATTCCAACTTCTTCTTTTCAAAACTAACTAAATAGTTTTCTCTTTCCTAAAACTTAAAGATCGAAAATGGTGATGCTAATAGATAAAGAAGGCGATTTAGGATGAAGATGATGATTTATATTTTGATTTGATAGAACTTCTAATTTTCATATTTGATTATTTGTCATGATGTAGTAGTGATTAAGTAGTGCAATGATGGAGTGTTGTCACTATGATTTGTGGTGGTGGAATTCAAAAAACAAATTTGAGAAATCAGAGGCAAAGTAGAAATTTAAAAGAGAAAAAATTCAAAAAAGAAAAGAAAAGGAAATAAAGTAGAAAATTAAAGGCAAAAATGAAAAGAATTAAAAGTTAAATAGTGAATGACATGTGGTAGATTAGGATTGTTGCGTGATTTGCATCTGCCTTATTTCAACTGGGAATGGCCAAAAAAGGAGGTATATATGCTACTTTAAAATAATTTCGTGGGGTAATAGGACTCGCGCAAACTCTAGGTGTCTACTTCAAAAACTGGTATAAGTTCGATGGGGTAATTATGTATTTTCTATATATAAAATAAAATTTAAAAAATTTAGGAAAAATTACCTTACTAAACATACATCTCTACCATACATACTAATATTATCTCTACTTTCAAATAATTACATATTTTACCACTTTTAATAGTTTATACCATATATTTTAAATACATATTAGATACACAAATCCCTTAAAACTAGGATTGATTAATTATCTTTACATTTAAACACCAAAATTAATGATCCAATTACAATAAATATTTTTTCTCTCTCATCAAGTTTCCCTTTGCCATCTCTTCAGAACTTGGTAAAATTATTTCATTACGTATCTAGTTTAATTTTCATACGTATCTAATTGTAATTTCAATGTATCTAAACTTGATGAATTGTATTTGATTTTAGTCGCCCTTGATTTTAATAGCCCTATGTATCTATTGTGTTTTTTTTCCTGTATCTCATTTAATACTTGTATGTATCTATCTTTTTGTTGATGTATCTAAACTTCCAATGTCTTGTATCTACTTTCTATTAATGTACCTAAATCGTTAATGTCTTGTATTTGATTTTTATGTTAATGTATCTGGCGTGCATGTGTCTCTCTGGTTATATCTAGTATATTTATTAATGTATTTGATATAATATCATTATGTATCTGATTATTTTATGTTAATGTAATTAAGCTTTCATTGTCTTTGTATCTCAAGTTATTTTTGCAGCACTAGCACTTTCAATTTCAAATCGAAAAGATGATGAATTTGGCTAAAAAGTAACTTCACCATCACGGGTATAATTCGAAATGAAGACTGATTATTGTAAAAAATAAAAAATAAAAAATTATATATATATAAATCAAGATTCAAAGAAAGAAAATCGAATTGATAGAAAGAAGAATATTTATACACTTTTTGTGTTTTTGGAAAAGAAATGAACGAAATTTTATATATGTATCTAAAGTAGCATTACATGTAGTTTCAGTTCTACCTTCAACTCCCAATCGAACAATTGATGTATCTCGCTCAAAAGATATTTCACCATTATTACTACATCCAAGTTTTTGATCTTTAATTGTTATGCATAATGGATATAACCCGCGATCGAATTTACATCTTTTTAATTCCATAAAATATCTCATTTCAAATTTCATTATTGTAATTAAATTGTCTTCCACTATATAGCTGATCTCAATGCTTTTGCGTGTACACTCAATTCATAGTTATGAAATCTGTCAATGTTAAAGCCATGGACAAATTTAGTGTGTTTTGATTTGGTTGATTTTTTGGTGGTATGCAATATTATTCTAGCAGTAATAATACTGATTGTGTGTCATTCCTTCCGAGGAGGAATTGACATAGAGTGGGAGTAGATGGGGTGCCAAGGAGCACCTCCTGGGTGGCTTAACAAAGCAGCACTCCCTGTTTCATGGCCCAGAAACGTTGTCAAGACCAGAAATCAGCCTCGGCAAGTTGGGCGCTACTAATTAAGGACCCGTTTGGCCATAGATTTCCCAAGTAATATTTGGGGAAAAATTTGACAAATAATGTTTGTCCATACAATTTGCCATTATTTGGCAAATATTTTTGGCAAATATCTCAAATACTAGTTTTTTTTCTAGTAAATCTCATTATTTGGGATCTTTTAAAAATTGAAATTTTACACCAAAATTTTATCTTTTACAAAAACACCCTCTATAGTAGTTGTTTGCGTTGTATTACATAATTTTTTACGTGAACACCAAAGTAGTGATGAAATATTTAGTGAATATGAAAGTGATGATATGGTTGTTGATGAAAATGATGAACAATCGGTTTAGGGTAATAAAGTCATGTGTTTTGTCTACTTCACGATATATTGAATGATGCTTGTTGCACTCACTCCAAACTACCACATTGCTCCAGTGTCATGGACACCACTTGTTATTTGTTGCAACGAAGATCCAATTGGCTGGTAATACAAACTTATGATTCATTTTGATAGTTTTTAAAACTTATGGGTATAAATAATATTTTTCTAAAAAAGTGAAATATGTTTTCCAAATACTATGGCTAAACACATGGTGAAATTTCACCCAAATAATATTTGCCAAGAATATTTGAAAATCTACGGCCAAACGCTAGCTAAATTGTGTTCCATCGATTCTTAATTTTTGTATTCGGTTTTAGAGAGCCATGAATCTGAATACCTCAATAATACTGTGAAATTTATGTAGTTTACCCAAAAATCTATAAATACATACCTATACAAAGTTGATATTGTATTTGATTCATCTAATTAAACTATGGAATGGGCGTGTTGCATGATTATTGTATCTGATATTAAATTAAATATATCTAAACAACTTCATGAAGTATGTATCATAGCCATTGTATCACAAATAGTAGAAGAAAAGTAAATACTTGTATAACAGTACTGACCCGCCATCTACCGTGCCCCTATTTAAATTTTCAAAAAAGCAATTGCCCCACCCCAAGCCCCCAACTACCCGTTTCCTTGCCCTGTCCTGCCCCGCCTTATTTGCCATCTCAACATACATATGAGACTAAAGTTGCAAAATTTTGTTAATACAACTTTTTTTGTCAAGTTTGACAGAGTGTCCCAAACTTTAGATTCGTATGTTTGAAGTTTGGCGAAAAGATCAATATTCGGAGTTATTCAAATAATTTCAGTTGTCAAATGTCCCAAACATATTCAAATAATTTCAATTGTCCAATCAGAGATTTCTCAAAAATGATTGGACTATTATAAGAGGAGGAGGAGGAGGATGTGAAGAGGGAGAAGGAGACTAGGAGGAAGAAGTGGAAGAGGAGCAACAACCCTTTTGATTTTTAACTGAAGTTTGTCAATACTAACTACACGTTAAATAACTAAGAAAACAATTTATTGTACAGAGGAGGAGGAGGAGACGGAGGAGGAAAAAGCAGATTAGGAACAGCAACACGAGAAAATATGTAAGAAATCCACTTATATTCCTACAAAATATTTTTCAAGGACACACCAATGTCCTTGATAAAAAGCTGGCTCTTATGTACCTATGAAGTGAGCAAGAAACTAATCGAAAGGTTAATCGCTTTTTCTGCACTAAGATTCAAGAATGCAACTTCCCCACCTCAACTGAACTGCAGCCGGGAGTTCTCCTTTGTGTCATCTCATGTCTAAGCATTATTTTCTCCTCCCACATGCCCTTGGCAGCATAGATATTAGACAACGCAACATCATCACCAACTAGACTAGCGTTTAACTCACGTAATTTAGACTGAGCCACTGCAGCAAGTTCTTCGTTGCCATGAACACCAGAGGCACCTAGTAAGGTCCTCCATATAACTGCATTTGGCTGAATTGGCATTGCCAAAATAAAGCGATATGCCTCTTTTAGCAGCCCAAGACGACATAACAGATCCACCATGCAGCCAAAGTGAGAAAGCCTGGGCTTTATGCCATACTCTTCAACCATTCTTCTAAAATATCTTTTCCCCTCTTCCACCATCCCCGCATGGGAACAAGCCATTAGAACCCCTATAAACATAACATCATTCGGAACAAGTAATTGGTCCCTAGTTCCTCGGCTTTGACTTGATCTTAACTTGTTTTCTTCTTCCAATGTTGAAAACAGCCTTAGCGCTTCCTCTGCTTGGCCGTGTAATGCATGCCCAACAATCATGGATGTCCAAGTCCTAACATCCTTAACTCTAATATTATCAAACACTAACATAGCTTTTCTGATATCCCCACATTTTACATACATGTTCACCAGAGCATTCATTAAAGATAAATCCTCACTAAACTCCGGCTTTTGACTTATAAGATCATGAATCCACACCCCTTTATCCAATGCCCCCATATCAGCACAGGCCGACAGGGAAACAGTGAATGTTACCTGATCAGGCTCTACACCATCCATTTGCATTTGCCTGAATATCTCTATGGCTCTGTATGGTTTCTGATTTCGCATATACGCAGAAATCAGTGAAGTCCAGCACACAACATTCTTGTTGGGTATTTCGTCGAACACCTTGTGCACATTACTAACATTTGTAGTTGCAGCGTACATATCCATGAGAGATGTTTGAAGAAAAATGATGGGTTCGTAGCCGAGTTTGATGACAAGGGTATGGGTTTGTTTCCCTTCTGTGTCCATTGATTTCTTAGCACAAGCTTTGATGACATACAAGAGAGAGTAGCTATCTACCGCAGAAATCTTTTTCTTGAGCAGGTCAGAGAACAACAATATGGTCTTGATTGGATTGGACTTAAGGTAACTTTTCAGACTCAGATTAATTCTTGTTGGTTTAAGATGTTTAGGGAGATTGATTTGGGGTTGCGCTACGCTTGTTAAAGGCTTGGCCAGCTTATGCAAGAATCTTATCATTTGACACAATGTGGAGAGCTTAGATTTTATGGCAAGGAAGCAGCTCTGTTATAAGTTACTATTACTTATAAGTCTGGTCTTTGTACGTTCATTTACAACAGTGTCTGAATTAAAGGAAATGAGCTTCCTTTTAGCCTTTCATCTGTTTAAAAATAAGTACTTCCGTTTTTTGTTGTAGTTATTGTTCTGTTACTATTCATTGTTGTTTCTTGTACTTTGTTGCTTCTTTTTTGCTATTGCTCAAAAGTTATCTAGATAGAAATAAGGTCTATGTCTATACACTTCCCTAATCCCACTCTGTGCAATTACATGGAGTATGTCAATAAACAGTCTAAACACTTCCCAAATCCCATTGTGCTATTATGTCAATAGACCGAAGTCCAAATAATGAGTTGCTAGTATAAAAGGGTACCCTACTTCAATTATATTTTGTGAGGTTGAATGTCAGTTGAAGAATCAGTTTCCGCCAAGCAGAGAGGATCAAGAGCTCTCCAACAACGACTCTTCTCTCTCTTGCAGAGCTGCAAATCCATCAAACAGCTAACACAAATCCACTCCCACGTTATCACCAATGGATTTACCCAGAAAAATTTCATTCTTGTAAGACTACTTTCTCCTTTCTTAACATCTTACAGTCTCAAATATGCCGACCATATTTTCAGTCAAGTTCGAAGTCCAAGCACCACCCTTTGGAACCAAATTATTAGGCGTCATGCCTGGAGCGAAAACCCACAGAAATCTATTGAACTTTTTAATCAAATGGAAATATCAACTGCTATGCCTGATGGGTACACATATTCCTATGTACTTAATGGTTGCACCAAAGGGGGTTTGTTCAGGGAAGGTCAGCAGATTCATGGGAAGATTGTTAAAAAATGGTCTTTGCTAGATGTATTTGTTCGGACTAATTTGGTTAATTTATATTCAACTACCAGAGGGCAAAGCTGCATTGATGATGCACGGAAGGTGTTTGATGAAATGATCGAGAAAAATGTTGTGACTTGGAATTCGTTGCTGTTTGGGTATTTTAGAAATGGGGATGTTGATGAGGCTATTAGAATTTTCGATGAGATGCCAGATAAGAATGTTGTTTCCTGGACGACGGTGATTGCAGGATGTACGCAGAATGGAAGATGTCAACAGGCACTAGCTTTGTTTTGCCTTATGCAAAGGAACCATGTGGAATTCGATCAGGTGACCTTGGTAGTTGTTTTATCAGCGTGTGCTGAATTGGGAGCTCTGGATCTGGGGAAGTGGATTCATTCAAGTGTTGTTGAGTCCTCACAGTTGAGGAATGAGCCGGTGCTGGTGTCATTTCACAATGCACTTATACATATGTATGCTAGTTGTGGTGACATAGAGGAAGCTTATGGAGTATTTGAAGAGATGCCTAGAAGAAACTCCATTTCTTGGACCAGTATGATCACAGGTTTTGCAAAACAAGGGTATGCACATGAGGCTCTTACTATTTTCCAGCAGATGGGAAGCTGGGGAGGAAATGATGTCAAGCCGGATGAGATAACATTCTTAGGTGTTCTGTTTGCTTGCAGTCATGCTGGTTATGTCAATGAGGGATACCGCTACTTTAGATGTATGAAAGAGACTTGGGATATTGAGCCGAGGATTGAGCACTATGGATGCATGGTTGATATGCTAAGTCGTGCTGGACTTTTCGATGATGCCGTGGCACTTGTTGAGACAATGCCTATGAGGCCAAATGAGGCTGTTTGGGGTGCTCTTCTTGGTGGATGCAAGATACACAAAAATGTGAGACTAGCTTCTAACATAGCTCAAAAGTTGGCTGTGAAGCTTGAACCTGATAGAGCTGCTGGCTACTTCGTGCTCTTGTCAAATCTATATGCAACTGAAAAGAGGTGGCAAGATGTTGTAATCACGAGACAGAAGATGTTTGGAATGGGAGTAAAAAAGTCTCCAGGTCAAAGCAAAATCGAAGCTGACGGTACCACTCATAATTTTCTGGCCAGTGACCTAAGTCACAAGCATGCTTGTTCAGTCTATGAGATGCTCGGTCTGCTCACTAGTCAAGCCAAATTGCAAGGCTACCCACCAAATATTTCAGAGGGGGAATTAATAGTTTGATGTACAATGTGTTTGAAAATACATCCGTCTCACCCAGTTGAATAGTTTGAGAACAAAATGATAAAAGTTTCTTTGTTCGAATTAGCCAGTTTTTATATGATCAGATCCGAATTTGTTCACAAAGATAGACATTACCCAAAATTTTGAAAACATCTCAAGCTTCTTCATAGAGATTTGTAAGCAAACAAGGAACATAGGCGTGAGGTCGAGGTATACTAATGTTCAGGTTATAGTTGCATACACGTTTGAACTACTAACAATATAGTAGTAATTCATTTGACGCTCTAAACAAAGAATATGGCTCAGCACTCAGCAGTTATGCCCTCCCTGCCCAAAAATTAAACCTATTTTAAATTTATCAAATTACTTTTGGAAATAATATTGTTTGCAACAAATTTTAAAAAGATAGAAAATAAATTACAATCACAAAAAAATATGAAGAAACATAATTTTATTCATCAAGTTTGCGGATACAATTTTGTTCCTCCCTTGATTCTACTCTCCTACATAATTTGAGGGTCTTGATTCTACTCTCCTAAGATTTTATTCATGATTATTTTGTTCCTCCCTTGATTCTACTCTCTTAAGATTTATCCAAAATTCAAGACTCGTTAGTGGCGTATTTCTCAAACTGGATGATTTCGATTTGACCTCTATATGAATATTTTATGACTTTTGTGGAATTTTGTACCTTTCATATAGGCGTGAACTAGGGTTGAATAGTCTCCAAAAATTCTAATTTGAATTGAATACAATTTGTAGAGTCCCAACTCGAATTGAACGCAGCGTCTCACAAAATTTCAATGCTACAAATATGTGATAAAATCCTGTATTAGGTCTCATTTATTTTCTGAATATGATTTTTTTTTTCTGAAAATTTTGAAACTAAAAATGTTGGCGGGATAGACCATGAATAGAAAATTTGAACCTGTAAAATCAGTAAGCAAATAAAGGAAGCTTCTTCTTCCTGCGAAACATTTCTCATGCACGTCTATACATATCTAATATCCATAATACCTGCCGGAAGAAAGAACCATTTTTCCTCGCTAGTTTTTGATTTTCGGAGTTGATGATGATGGGCGATGAGAGGATGGAGGTAGCCTTCTTCGATGTTGAAACTACCGTACCGACCCGACCCGGACTGGGATTTGCGATCTTGGAGTTTGGGGCTATTCTTGTTTGTCCAAGGAAGCTCGTCGAGCTGGAGACTTATTCTACTCTCGTACGGCCCACTGATCTCTCCCTCATTCCCACCCTCTCTGTTCGCTGTAACGGCATTAACCCGGAAGCAGTCACATCTGCTCCCACCTTCGCTGAAATCGCTGACAAAGTCTATGACATTCTCCATGGTTAGCTTTACACCATCCAGCTCCCCTGTTTATCTCTTTCTACGTGCCGTTTGAAAGTTTATTCATTTTCAGTGTTTTTGAGCTGTATTTTCGATTGATTGAGTTTTAGGATGGCTAATTAGCAAAGGGCTGACATGCTTGTGGTGTGGTTCGTGCAGGGAGAGTATGGGCAGGCCACAATATACTGAAATTTGATTGTCACAGGATACGGGAAGCATTTGCTGGGATTAATAAGCCAGCACCAGAGCCTAAAGGAATTATTGATACATTGGCCTTATTGACTCAGAGATTTGGAAGGAGAGCTGGTGACATGAAGGTATATAAATATTCCCCTATATGGAAAAGAAGGCAATATTAGTTACTGGACTAGACTTAATCAATTAATTAATCAATCAACGTGGTTGATGCATTTTTCTGTTCATCAGATTTGGCAAGAGCTTGCTTCAATGGTTATCGACATCTATTTCTCTATTGAAGTCACTGAACAATGAGGGAAACGGAAATAAAAGACTTTGTTTACAAATACTCCATCCAATAAGTGCTTATATTAGCCTAATAAATTGCCCTATTTTTGAGAAGCATGTCATCTAGTAGCATATACTTTCTTTTGTCATCTTCGGGGTTTTCTTTTTTCAAACTTGAAGTTGTGATAGTTTCCATCCTCCCAAATCTCACTTTTTTATGTTAGTAAAATGGATTAATGTAATTCTGTTCTAACTTCTATTTCTGCAAACTCTGTTTTAGTCTTATAAGGAAGTTTAAAAAAGAGAAAATTGGAAAAGTATCCATCACTAGATACCAGTCACTGAGAAACAAGCAGGAGTGTTTGATGCAAGCATACTTAACACTGCATATTGGACATTTTACACTTGCAGTTTAGGTCACTTCTGCTAAATAAGAGAATGGATGTAATCTCAAGGGTACAAGTGATGAATTCTTACTTTCTTGGGTTGGCTGATGATTGGTATTTTTTTTTTTTTAATTTCATTTATCAGCTGGCCTCTCTTGCTACTTATTTTGGCCTTGGACAGCAAATACATAGGTAAAAGAGTTTTTCCATTTTTGTGTGTGCTTTTCCCCTTTGTTGAAAAATATTTTTTGTAACGTGAGCTTTATGTTCTTTGGTCCCGCTGTGTACCTTTATTGACTAGTAGGTTGGACAATGTGGACTAGGCTTATTTCCTTCTTTTTAACTTCTCAATGTGCTTGTTCTTGCTCAGTATACTAAAATAAGCATAATAGAATATGTTCATACAGTTTGCTTCATGTCTTCTTTTTCTTGTTTTTCTCAACTTTGTTCTGTAAGTTACCACCTTGTTTTTAGCATTCTTTTTGCTGGCCCCTGTTGAAGCAAGGGATTGAGATGGTCACTCTTGTTATAGGAAATGTAATGTCCTCTTCGTTTGATACTTTGGATGCTTCTTTTATGTGGAATTAAGAGTTTTACTCTTTCAATTGATATTGAGTTTGCAAATATTCCCTGTGACTATTTTCAGGAGTTTGGATGATGTCCGAATGAATCTTGAAGTGCTGAAGTATTGTGCAACTGTCTTGTTTATGGTAAGCCAGTCATCAATCACAGCTAATGTTTTTTGTTTGTATGTTTGGTGATGATGCATAAAGTTGGAGAATGTTTAAAGTTGATTACTTGTCACATTACTCTCATTGTTCCTTGTCAGGTCCTTTGACAGCTATTAATATTGAGTGGGATACATCTAAACTAGATGCATCGCGCTAAAAGTTGGAGAATGTTGAAAGTTAACTTCTTGCCATATGAGTTGGCTTTTGGCTGACTACTGGCAAAGGCAAGAGTTTGACAACTAGGATAACATATGATGTAGAACTCATCACAACTTGACTGGTTTAACACTTCATGTGTTGATATATAGTCAAAGGACAGGTTGCGACTGCTGAGCCTCTGTCATGACCCTTAGAATGGCTTTTGGTGGACTGACCAAAATTTAATTCATCAAATGTTTATATAATACTGAAGCTCTGCAAGTAATAAAGTTTTGTCTGAATTTTAATCCAGTGTCCCAGACTGGATCCTATTGTATTTTCATTCCTTTTGGTTCTGGTACTTCCATTGGCCCTCTGACGCTTAGCTCGTTCTTAAATGGATGCATTCACGTAGATGTTATATTGTCATTCTATGAACTCAGATTTGATATTATTTGCTCTCTTAACTTCTGTTTTTGCTGAACAGTGTAATGAATTTGGCTTTGCTGCAGGAATCTAGCCTGCCAGACATATTTACAGAGAATAGTTGGGTGTCTCCTAATGCTACTACAAGAAGCCGAACAATTGGGAGAGCTACTCCAGAGAAGACGGGCTTCAGTGCAGATACACCCTCACTAAGCATCAAGATAGAAAGTCATGTCAAATCTACAGCAGAAATCAATCCATTTAACATGGACGAATTGGAAGAATCCCTTCTGTCAGAAGTCATGGAAGATGAATCTGGTTCATATTCTCCAGGATCTTCCACAACTGCAACTGAGAGCTTCATTGGCTGGACTGACTTCTTAGAACCAAATGAAATCTCCATACCTTCTGTCTCTGTAAGTCTTATCCCTTTTTATCGTGGGTCTCAGAAGATACAAGTATTGCACGACTATGGTGAACTACTAGTTTGTTGTAGACGAATGAAGGTGCGGTTTGATATTAGTAAAAAGTATGTTAATAAAGCTGGTTGGCCACGACTGAGTTTTGTGGTTGATGCATCATCGGACCTGTGCAAAATCTTGGATGTAGTTGATGATCGGGCTCAAAAGCTATCTGTGGACTCAGGTAGCAGCTCAGAGTGGAGGCCTGTGGTAACTAAAAAGCCTGGATTTATGAACTATCCTACTGTCCGTTTAAAGTAAGTTTAGATCTGTTTCTCCCCCTCCTACAAGTGAATATGCTTTGTTTTCCAAGACCAGGTAACATGCTTGCCATTTTCTTGCATGTATAGTTCATGTTAAAAAAAATGAAAAATCATCCCTTCTCACCTCAGGATTTCTAATGTTAGATGGTGGATATATGTCACTAACAAATTATGTGCCCTTATCCTGATCGAGTCACTGCATGAGTTACTTACGAGTTCTTTAGTTTTATGGTTATCCCAAGATTCTTATAATAAATTAGGACATAGTGTTGTGAAATACACCAGATAAAGTGGCGATGTGATATTTTACGTCCTCTGTTAATCCTGCTTCATTTATCGGAGCAAGCAGTCTCCTTTTACTGATGATAGTCCTCTTATGCTTTTAGCTAACTTCTAACATGTGTAAACATGCAGTTTACCAACTGTTATAGATGGCAATATTTTCCGTTGGATCACGGAGATATACCAGAAAGAATCTTCCACAACACAGAAGCTTGTGATATTTAGTAGATTTGATGTGGAAGAACTGGAATCCTTGATAACAGCGGGAACGTTCGTGGATGCTTACTTCTCAGTGGATTCATATGACGTCCAACAGAATGCTGGCATCCGCTTAGTAGCAAACAAGTTGATTATCCATTCCACCTGAAAAATCAGATCCCAGATTTGACTTGTATATCTTAAACTTAGGTTGAACTTGGACCTGTTTATGAGATTTCACAAGAAAGTCGCTGTGAAATCTGTCAAGAGTGAGATTTAATTTGCTGTCTCTTGCTGGATGAATTGAAAAATGAAAGGTTTGTCATACTTTGACTTTGTAAATGATTTTTAGATCAATTGCTTCCAAATATAGAAGCAACCAATGTTTACTCGTTAACTCGCTTTTTAGGTCCCAACTGAGTAACTTTTATGCCTTTCTACGTCGGCAAGATAGTAGTAAGGTTTACGTATATTTTGATCTCACTAGATATATAGTTGTTATTGAGCAACTTGTCTCTTAACGCCACTCGCATCAGTTGATGTGAGAAGTGGATGATGTCTCAATTATAATACTACTAGTACACCATAAATTAACTTTTGTCACCTTGGTGTCTAATAAAATATAATACAAACATCTTTTCCTAATTTGGATTAGCTTTTTCTTGTTTTGTTAATTCTACTTTTAATTTTTCATTTAATGGAATTATGTCATGTATAAGCGTGATACATAATATGTGGTGATCTGATTGTTTTGTAACTTTTGTCTCTCAAACGGCCACGTTACCGCACGCCACCATGTGGTCCTCTGCTGTATGATTGTTTATATACTTTTTTGTTCTCTTGGAATATAAATACCTACTTATTAAGTAGAAACTTATTAGTTTAGTTAAAAGACAAAACTGCAAGTAGAACTAGATAATGATGTATGCAGAAAACTTCATTCTTTTGACTAGAAAAATTAATTTTATTTGTCCGTTCTATTAAAAACATATTGTCTTTTTTTTCTTTTCCACTTAAGTGTATCAAGAGAAAAATAATTATTATTTTGCTTTACCATGAACACTAATTATATCACTCATTTCAAATTATTTGTTAAGTCCATTAAGGGCCTCTTTGGAAGGACACCCTGATAATTGAATTTAGTGTAATTGATGTATTTACACTGTCTTGTCCTGTTTGAAAGGACATGTAATTACTTGGTCAGCAAGTAATTTGTGTAATTGGCAGGGGGTAATTACACTCTACAATTCACAGGCAGAGGTTGTGAATTGCTGGTAATTACACCACATGTTTACTTTTTAATTTCTTTTTTTTATTTCTATTTTTATTTTTTTGTTTTTAATTTTTTTTACTTCTATTATTTTAAGTTCTTTTTTTTATTTTTATTATTCTAAAAATTTGTAAAAGTTTATTTTTTATTTTATATTATTATATTTCATTTTCTTCTTGTTCTCAACCTTACTTTAGTGATTCTATGTAATTTTCTCGTATTATCTATTTCTTTATGCCATGCTTATTTTCTCATTAGCATAATTTTATTAGTATTCTAATTTTTAAATTAAAATAGAATTTATTGTTAAGTAAGGTTATAAACTTACGTTTTCTTTATTAAGAAAAAATAAAAACAAATCATATTTATTGCTATGTTGAAATTTGTTATAAGAGTATTATGTTAAATTTTTTGTTTTGAATTTATAACCTATGTTATATTTTCAGTTTCATTTGTTTTAGTAATATTGAATTTACATTGCACGTCATTTTTTAATTAGACTTGATAGATTATATTTTTGTCAAACATTTAATAATTTATGACATTATATTTATATATTATTCTTTTTATCAAACATGCATTTCATGATGTTCGTAGAAACTTCATACTTTTAGTTGTTACAATCAATTCAATTGAAATATATTAATTTGAAAAAATATAAATCAATTATTTTTCAAAAAAGAATATATATCTTAAATATTTAATTTAATGTCATTTATAAAGTTTTTTATTTGTCTAGTATAAATTTTAAATAATTAATTTTTATTTTTAAAATTTATTATAATTTTATGATCGCAATTGTGCATCCAAACAGAATATGTGTAATTACACTGTGGCATCCAAACATGACATGTGTAATTACAGTGTAATTACACTGTGGCAACCAAACAGGTCGGTATAATTACTAGGCTGGTAATTACTACCTAGTAATTACACCAATTTCAATTACCAAATGGCTTTCCAAACTGACCTAAGACTATGACACCAAGCAACTATGGATATCATAATGAAACATACATTTCATTTATTATTTTTTAAAGAAATGCAAGATTCATTATGAATTAAGTGAAAATGAAAGAAGGAAGTATATGTTTATCTTCATTTAATTTGAGGTATGCAAGCGAGAGTAAAATTTACATTGAGAAACATGATAATCAGGTTAATTTTTGTGTACTAAAGATTACTATATATACTTACAAAAAGCCAACTTCTCTTTATTTTCGTATTTCAAACAACAACAATAACATATTTAATATAATCTTTAAGTTAGATCAAGACATATATAATAGAATACAAATAGATTTATCCTTATCTTTTGTGGTATAAGTTCTTTTTGATAAACCCTCAACAAATAGAAAAAGAAATTGAAGCATAATAATAAAATACCAAGACACATCGCAAGTAAAAAAAAATATGCAGTTGTACACATATGGAAGAAAAGGAACAACATGATTACTAAATAATACTGCTAATAAGGGAAATCATCAAAACACCACCATATCAAAGGCAGAAATTGCGGATTCGAGCCCTGTTAATTTCGATGAATTCAATAAAAAATATATCAATTCGTCTCTTTATTTTCTATGAAAAGGAGAAATTGCATAAGTTTGTGAAAATAGATTCTCATCACTCAGTTTTCCGTCTCTTCTTCAAACTTAGAGTCTACGGAGATTATCCCTTACCTCACACATACTGCAATGACACTTGACTTCTTGTTAATTACCGTTTAGCTTAATTTTTGATTTTTAATTATTCCTTTTCATCTAGAATTATATCCTTAATAAGTTAAAATTATATCATATTATAGCTAATCACCTTCGCATAATGAAAAAACATCTCATTGAAGAATATATCTTGTTTGGTTTCGTAGGGGTCAAGAATCAAGATAGAACACATGAATTTATGTGGTTGTAAGATAGTAGAATATAATACATGGAAAGTAGGAAGAAAAAAGTGAAAAGGGAAAAAGATCAAAAAGGGTAAAAGAAAAGTGTGAGGTATATTTAGGGAGGATATGTTGTTAGAGATAGAGGAGATGCCATGTGTAAAAAGAGTGCTTGGATTGTGAATTTGTGAAGGAGGGAGTAAAGGATCACATGCTGCAATATGTACAACGTTTCTTATTGGCAATTGAATGGGATTCGGCTTCCAAAATTTAATTCAAAGCCACAATTTTCCCCACCACTTATATTAGTAAAAATAAAATAAAATATATATATTCTTTACGTGTGAAGCCAGCTTACATTCAATTCAATCCACAATTTCCATCAATGGTCAATACACACTTTGTTTCTCAATTTTTTATTTAATTCAGTTATTATTGGAAATCGGACAATATGCATTAACGTAATGACGATCGAAAATTTTACGACAAATACTTTTTTACAAACACTTATCATGTTAGAATTGATAATCTATGACAAGTTGCTTATCATAGACAAGCTAACACTATGGGGACTTGTTGATAAAGCAACATGTCCTTTAATTTGTGTCAAACTCTAGATGAAACAAGCATCACATTATTGTTTGAATGTACCATCTTATTAGAGGTATGAAGGAGATTTATTAAGATGGTACGGCTTATTAAGGCCTCCATTGGATTGTAACTTGGGTTATAACTAGGGGCAAAGCCAGAAATTTAATGAAGGGTGTCTAGAAATTACATAACAAAAGGTCTTTTTTTTAAAAAAAAAATTGTTGCTAGTGAAATTCAAACATGTGACCACTAACTCATTCAAGGCGTTTGAAGCTCATTAAAAAGGTCTAAAACCACTAAGTTACAACAACCTATTATATCAAGAATGTCCAAAATATGTTATTTAATCACTTTTGTGTATCAATATATACGATATTTTTTTCCGACGAAGAATTGACGCCTGAGTTGCATGTGCCTACGCCCCTGGTTATAACAAATTGCAATGGAAGAAGAAACACTATTGAAATTTACAGAATGTCATTAGCTGGAGCACTATATCATGTGTGGTAGGAACAAAATTCTAGGATTTTCAAGCAGAAAAAAAAAAAGGTAAAGATATCGTCTTGTCTTAACTTGAGCTAATGACAAAAATCACTAATTTTAATAAGATAGTAATATATTTTCAAAAGACTTTTATATATATTCTATATGTGATATATTTATAAATGACTGAATCATCCTAACATAACAAATGAAGAATAAAGATAACAATCCCATGGTGCATAATCCCTCATGTAATTAAATTCTTTCTTCTTATTGCTAAGACATATGGAAGAATTAGCTAGTATTTTTATCTTCACTTAGAGACGTCAAATTCTCAATCTCAATCACTTCATTGATTAGTGTAATCGTACAATTCTTTATACTAAAAAGGAAAAAGAGAAGTGAATGGATAAGATCAGGAAAAGAATAACATGGTTGAAGATTTAAGGCAAGTTGGTTTCACACGTGAGGAATATATACGTGTGTGTGGAAAATTGGGCCTTCCAATTTATTTCTTGGGACCCGAATCCGAATCCAAATCCAAATCCAAATCCAATAACCAATAAGAAACCTTATACATATTTTTTCCCCTTTTCAACAAATTCACAATCCAAACACGCCTTTACCAGATCTCCACGTGACGTGGCATCTCCTCTATCTCTAACAAAATATCCTCCCACACCCCCTAAATATCCTCCCACTCACTTTTTGCCCTTTTTGCTCTTTTTCTTTTCACTTTTCTTTTCCACGTAATTACATTCCAATCATCACCCTTCATTCCTTCCTTATTCTACGGCTCAGATATTTTCAACCCTAAAACACAGCGCACTTTAGCTCTCACCATCTACCTAAAAAGTGCTATATTAAAAATATTTCATTTTTCGTCGGCCTGAGAAAAAGCTGAAACTTTTCGACGACCACACACAACTTTACGAACCAGAAGAGACTCTTTCTCTTCTTCTTTTTTTTTTTTTTTTGCTAACTTGACTTTTACTCTAGGCTAGGTAGAATCGATTTAGGAAGTGTTGTACAGATTTACCGGAAGTAGTTTCTTGCTAACCTGCGCCGGCGGATCGGTCAGAGGAACGGTGATGTTGATTTGTGAATTTATGTTTTTTTCCGGTTTTTGATTCCGTCCGATGTGCCGGAGAGTTTGCTGCTTGTTTGTTTAGTACAGGGCAGAAAACGGGATGTATGTCCTTGCGTTGGATAAGATTGACTAGGTGATCCGCTAATGAAACCGGATGAATTAGAAACCCTAAGTTCGTTCTAATTTTACTAGTTGTGAAGAGAGGGGAGTGCGTTTAATGGAGGTTTTGTAGTAGTGATATTGGGGGAGTGTGGGGGTTTGGAGCTGGAGTTTTGAAGTTTGTTGATTTGAGTATTTTCCTGGTGATGATGGAGAAGAATAAGATTATTAAGAGTGGGGATGGGTTCATTGATAGGAGTAAAGTGCGGATTTTACTGTGTGATAAAGATCTCAGTAGCTCGCAGGAAGTTTTAACACTCTTGTGCAAATGTTCTTATCAAGGTAATATTTCAGTCAGCTCTTGTGTTTAGTGAAGTTCTTGGAGCTACTAGTTTATGTTTTTTTCTTTTATTCCATTATTGTTAGTAATATGTATGGGTTGTATGCGATTTGATAAGGGATGATTTATGTTGTTCTCCTAAAGCAGGTAGTAGATTAATGTGAACTAAGGTCTTATAAGTACTCTTGTTCTGACTTCTGAGTGGAATGTTTTTGTTAATTTTAATTTGACTCCCGTGTTTTTACAGATGACAGATCACTTGCTTTATCAAAATATGAGCTCTGATTTTCCCAACTTAACCATGTTACTTCTCCTTGATCATTTTGAAGATTAATGTTCATTCTGTTTATCTCTCAGCTCACTTCTTATTAAATTGTTGATGTCTTGTAATAATAGTGATAGAGGCTTTCTTTCCCTCATCTAATTATTGAAGGTCTGGGGGAGGAGTGGGGCAGAATTCAGTTTTGCAACTTTGCCAAAAGGTTCAAGTTCATCAATCCCCAGTTCTTCCCTCTTCCCAAATTGAAAATTGCAACAAAATGAGAAGAAAATAGTAATGGAGTGTAGAACTGGATCTTTAAAAAGGAAATAGTTCGCACATATTAGCTTAGTTGGTATTAATTAATTTCCATCTCAGAATAGATAGATGAATAATGAAAACAAACTAAAGGACAGAGAACACCTGGGGGCTAGCAGTGACTGGAGTAAGATGCTTGTGTTACTGTTAGTAAGTTACTCTTTTTTTGCTCCTAGGTCAGTCTGCAGTTGGCTACTTGGCTTATAATACACATGATATTTTTTAAGGCAGCACTGCATGTTCTTGTGTTGATGGTGGTAATTGTTTCTTTGCAGTGACTATAGTGAGGTCACCCAGACAGGTGATTGATGCACTGAATGCTGAAGGACCTGATATAGATATCATTCTTTCTGAAGTTGACCTTCCTATTACCAAAGGATACAAGATGTTGAAATACATTATGAAGGATAAAGAACTGCGACGCATTCCTGTGATCAGTAAGCATAACTTTGTATAAATTATAACTTGATTTCGACTGTACTGAAAGAGCAGTAAAATATTTCATTGTTTTTTTCCCTTTCCTAGTGATGTCGTCACAAGATGAAGTTTCTATTGTCGTCAAGTGCCTCAAATTTGGAGCAGCTGACTACCTTGTGAAGCCTCTCCGCACTAATGAGCTATTGAACTTGTGGACTCACATGTGGAGAAGAAGGCAAATGGCATGTATTTTATTTGATCGCTTAACAATTCTTCTTAGCAATTGTATTTCTCTTACTTGAAAGACTTTGTTAGATTTAGTGTAAAGGTAAATAGAAGGGTCTAGGCGCATGTTCTTAATAGAGAAGTAAAAAATGTTTGAACCCTTTTTATTCTTGACATCATTTTCCTTAGTTCCATGCAGGGAACTTCTCTACCCTATAATTTTGGATTCTTATATGGTCTATGACAAACATCCATTTAATGTTCCTTGCTTTTCTTTTGTTCCATGTACAGCTTGGACTAGCAGAGAAGAACATCCTGAGTTACGACTTCGATTTGATTATATCAGACCCCAGTGATCATAATACAAATAGCACTACTCTTTTCTCTGATGATACTGATGATAAGTCCCGAAAGAGTGTCAATCTGGAAGTATGTCCGTCTATTCAGTTCGAAGATGAGGTAATTTTGCATGGCAGTCCAAGTTTTCATAACATTACTATTAAAATTCATCATTGTGCTTTCACATTTTCTCTGTATTTCAAGGTGACTGTTTTGTGTGCATCAGTGACTTGTTCTTTTGTAAGTCTATAATTTTGAGATACGCCTTGAAAGTGTGGAGGCTTCAGAATTGAAAGTTGACATAACCAAGTGGTATATGAAATTTTACGGGTGACTTCTTGGTTGTGGGGTGGAGTTAAAAAAAAATTACAAAACTTAATGCCATCACTCTGCTGCCGCCGTTGACACACTCTGTTTCCACCTCTAGGGAAACTGGAAGGTGAACTGTCATCAGACCTTTGACTAATCGTGTTGATGTGGGTGTTACTTTTAGGTTTACATACTTATGGTTTCTTTAGCAAGATATGTTTTTATTTGAATATGGTTTAGTGTGGTCACGGACCAAACTCAAATCTCTTGAAATAATTCATGGTAGCTAGCAGCATCAATATCCCAATACCTGGATGATGAACCTAAATTCCTGGAAGCACCAGAAACTCCTTTTGTTTTGAAAATTACTTGCAAATTATGTGTTCTAGCTGCAGCACAAATTCACTCAGCAACCACTTGGTCATTTTCTGGGGTCTACCTCCATTTGTCAATGTGCTGTTTATTAAATTTTTAGATAGAGTTAAAACTTGTTTTCTTCCTTTCTTAATGATAATGAGCTGATTTAAGCTATTGTTTATATGTCGTCATTAACAGATATAGGCATACCTCTTTACTAAAATATTATTTTCTTGTTTCCCTGCTGTAACTGCCAAATTGTTGAGCTTATCTTACAATAATTTCAGACCACTGTAAAGGGTGGTAATATGCTAAAGCAATTTATTAACAACCAAATAAATTGCTAAAGCAATTTAATTCCTGCTAGCAAATCTTAAACAGCTAAGCACACTATATAACAATTGTAACGCACGTTAGTTTTGCATCAATTCCAAGTGACAAACAACAAACTGAGAGAAAGCATTAGTAATTTAGAGTGAAGGGGCTTCTTGCATCCTTAGACCTTCAGATTTTTTAAAGAGACTCAATCATTACTCTTATCAGACAATTATTTGTCAAAAATTATTATCTGATACAAAGATTAAAAGAATGATATTCACATTGCAAATCTTTAGGAGTGCCATTTTCTGACATTCTATGGTGATATAATAACCTTTGTTCATGCCTTTCTATAAACCTGTTACTGTTTTCTAACATTCAGCAATAGTTTCCTTCCTGATTAGAGAGGAATAAACTGACATATGGTTTTGCATTTCCCGTCTCTTGGTTACTGTATTTTCAGATCAATGCTGCCGCCACTACTGCTGCTGTAGAGACTGTGGTTGTGGTTCCATTTGAGTGTCAGTATAATGTGCCAGGAACTAATAATCGACAGACAGGTCAGTGATTCATATGGCTTTAAGTCATTCAGTCTCCTTGATTGTTGTAATGCGATTTACTTGCCATTATTTTCAACCTGAGGAACATAATGATTCACTGATCTCTCTAGAAAGTGAACACTACCTTTCATTAGTTTTTTTTTTCTATTGTCAAGTTTGTTTAGTACTATTTGTTAAAGGAAGCAACATTGGGTTGACAGAGTAGGTTACCTATTACATATTTCACACCCATATACAGCACTTAGCCTCCTGCGCATACACACACAACAATCTTCCCCAACCCAAAGAAGGAAGAGGGAAGTGTAGCTTGTTACTTGGGTTGCATTTTCACTTTCCTCCATGCTCTAGGGGTACTTAAAAGTGTAGGCATTCGAGTATATTTCTGTTGCTTAAGCCTAAAATCATTCTGTTTTTCCAGTTTTCCGTCATGCTTGAAAGGTATCTTCTAGGTATTTGTGTATATTGCTGTTACTTTAGCCTGAAATCATTAGCCTGTGATATGTTGCTCGGACTTTTCAAAAATATCGATCGGTGTGTGTCGAATCTCCAAAAGTGGTGGATTTTTTGAGGATCCGATACAGGTACAACAATGTTCTTGGAGAGCCTGAGCAACATATTTAGTCTTTTTAACACTCTAATTTTGGAGCATAAACTATTTAGTGGAAATGTGAAGCATGTCTAAGGTAGTGTTAGTGTAAACAAGTAATAGAAGCAGGCCTTACCTCTATTTGTAGATTTGGCATATGCTGAGGAAAAGTTTGAGTAGGTCCTGTATTCCTTTGCCTAAAGTTGAGTTTGATGTATTTTATCATTGGAATGACTTAGGGGGCTGGCCTCCTCTTCTTATTTAGTAGTACTATTTAGTAGTCACGTGTCTTTATTCTTTTGCTTATATTACTATCTGCTGTTGCGTTTTCTTTGTGCATTGCTATTTTACTTGTCATATTTTTCTTGCAGTTCTGCCTCTCTACCCCACAAAGGTAGGGGGCAAGGTCCACCAACATTCTACCCTCCCCAGACCCCACTTGTGGGATTACAGTTTACATTGGGTATGTTGTTGTTGGAATGGTTTAGGGAAATCATTGAGTACTTGTTAACGGATGTACAAATGCCTTTAAACTTTTGTGTTCAAATAGCCCTTTTAAATGAGTTACTTAATAAGCAACTTCAATGGTAATCTCTGTGCTCTAGTATATGTAACAGACCCGGAAATTGATTACTACGGGTAATATGCTTTGCCTGGTATGCTTCTGAGTATTATAACAATATGAGATTAACATCTCCTATTTCTACAGATGGGTTTGAGTTTAATGCTATGCTTATTGAACAGGACGAATTTCTTCATTTCCTAAGAAGAGTGAACTGAAGATAGGTGAGTCCTCAGCATTCTTTACCTATGTCAAATCAGGCATGCCTAAAAGCAATGACCAAGGAATGATCTCTACCTATGAAAATGTGGCTCACCAATCAAGGATGGAAGAGAAGACCAATGCAGCTGTAGGGCATTTAGAGTTTGAAACTCAAATGCAAGTTAATGGAGATGCAGTTGAAAATCATTCACATGTTGATGACTATCCAAGTAGTAACAGTTTACCAGATTCGTATTCCATGGAAAGGTCCTCTACTCCCCCATTATCACTAGAATTACCGCAACAGAGGAACTCAAAGATGGAGGAGTTCTCGCAGGTGTACATGCATCCGCGGAATGAAGCCCAGCGTGATGCTGTGAATTTTCACATTCCAAATGCTTTTTCCTATTTTATGCCTGGAGCAATGAATCAAGTCATGATGCCACCATCAGCACAAATGTATCAGAAGAACCTGCAAGATCTCCACAACCATACTAATTCAGCTGCGTCACCTCAATACAATCATATGCCACCATGCCCCCCTCATATGCATGGGATGTCATCATTTCCTTACTACCCTATGGGGGTATGCTTACGACCTGGCGAAATGCCAACACCACATCAATGGCCCACAATTGGAAATTCGCCTTCGGCTGAAGGTAAGTGGAGCAAAGTTGATCGTAGAAAGGCCGCACTGTTGAAGTTTAGACAGAAGAGAAAGGAAAGATGTTTTGACAAGAAGATCAGGTATGTTAACCGAAAGAAGCTGGCAGAACGGAGACCTCGTGTGAGAGGACAATTTGTAAGGAAGGTTAATGGTGTGAATGTGGATCTTAACGGGCATCCTGCGTCAGCTGATTATGATGTTGATGAAGAGGAGGATGAGGAGGAACAAACTGGAAACTTTGATTCACCTGAGGACGATCCATCGATGTGTCTATGATGATTGCAATCTTTTGGTAGTTTTCCATGTCAATGAATGGTTTGTGTTCTCAGAATACCTGTGCAAAGAGCTGTTATACCTCGAGGATGAATGCAGAAAGAAAGATACTTCAGTTTGATCAACATGCCCACAAATGGAACAGGCTTGCTTTTCAACTTACCTTCAGAGACTTTTGTCTACATGCATGATCAGTTGTGCAATGAAAAATTAAGAAATCCTCCTGATCCCACTGCTTTTCAGCATCATATCGCTATATGTTAACAAGGAAATGTATAAAGCTAAAATCAAGATTCTAAGAGAAACAATCTGGACAGGAAAACTTAATTGTGTTATAGCGGCTCTGGCTTTTCCTGTCTAAGGTCATTGGAATTTAGGAACTACAGGTGGCCAGAGCCAGTGATTTCACAGTCGAGCAAGGTAATGAGATCACAGTGACATTTTTTCTGAAAACTGTTTTCAATTTTACAATAGAAAAAAAAATGGAAGCTGTATGTAACAGATAGATTGCGTGGTCAACTCTGAGATATTGCCAAAGCTTAGGATATCATTGTTTGCTGCTTCTATCCATAACGGTGGCATACGGGTAGCGTTAGGTGATACCTGAAAGTTATGCATGTTTTACTTTTTTAGAGAGTAGTTGGAGCCTCTTGCCTTCACAATATTGTGAGTTTTGGGAGCTCTCTGTGGTTTATTTTTTAATTGGACATAAGCAAGCTTAACCTGGAGAGCTTTCCGTTGGCAAAATAGTCGCAAGGTGTGGTATTTGCAGACCGTTACTGACCCATGACTAGATGAGTTTCACAGAAAAATGACCACTTTTGCAAAAATGCATGATCTGAGAACATACTTGCCAAATACAAGATTTGAGATTTTCCTTGACCCTATATTATTTTGCAAAAAAAAAACCTATGTATGTACACATATTTTACACCCAAGTGTTTTCTGAACATATGTACAAAAGGAACATATTTTACATTAAGCAATAACAGACGGATCCTCCTCATAAGAGGTTCTAAATCTCGTTCAATAGCGTAGATTTCCAAGGGGGATAAAGAAGTACCGTACACAAGGGCAATCAACTCTTACACTTGGATCTGAAAAGGTTTATCTTTTTTAAGATAATAATTCGTTTCTAGATGACCTTGGTTGTTATCTGATCCAATCCTTTGGAAAGATAAACCATAAAAGTCCAAAGAAGAACAAGGGTATATGAGTGGGCTAAAGCAAAGAGCGATAGTGATGAAAAGGGAAAGAGACTAAATTGGTGCATAACATTAAATACATTTTACTCATTTCAGACAAGGATCACCAAATTCAAACATAGTAATAGACAATCATGGGAATTAATATTATGAAAATTGCCAGTATAAGAAGCACACTACCAAACCACACCACACAGACCGCAAATGAGGCAACTAACTGTGAAATCAGAAGCAGTGTGTCCAAAGATAAATGTTTTGCTGTGACAAATGAGAAGCCACAGAAATCCTGAAAACCATCCGTTGAACTAATGGGCGAGCTTGAAGTAAAGAACTAATAGGATAGCCAGGACCAAGACAACAATGATAGTGCCAATGATCCATTTATTCCTGCTCATCCTTCTTGACATTGTAGTCAGAATCTTCTTGCTCCTACTAATATTATCATCCACTCCATGGAGCTGTGAAGAAAGAAACTTACTGATCATTGCATTTACATAATTATGCATGTTAATCTCGAGCTTATTTCACAGAAACCTTTCTTTAGAGAAAATTTAATTAGATTTATCAAACCACATGATCTTTTAATATTCACATTAATGGCAAATCAGAATCTCTGTTTGTCTACTTCTTAGTTTCACAATTTGTTTAGGCTGTTCAGATATGGTGGACAAAAATGAATAGATTGTGTACCGTGTCATGTGCATGCAGAAGAGACTGACGTTGTTGATGCAAATCTTGAAGAATTGAGACCCCCAGATCTTCGGTTTCTAGCATTGTCTTTCGACTATCCCTGATCCTGTCGCTTGAACGGTTCAATCTCTCTGTTGACATCATCAACCTTTGCCTTTGATCAGCAGACACCTGTATGGCATTAGATCAAAATTTTGATCAAGCAAGAGCATAATTTCCAATGAAGCGTCAATCAAAAAGTGAAGAAGATTTCACTCTTGCATAAGATATCCTGACAGTACATTGATAAAAGATATGATTGCTCGAAACGAAGACTCAAGCAACGAGCTTGCCATAGGGGACTTTATAACTTCATGTTTCTCCTTCCAATTTATATGAATATTCTTTCCTTCATGCAACATTCCAGACTTATTTGACACCATTCCACAAGTAATCATATTCTATACCACTTTCACAACTTTCAAGATTATAAACTCATTTAAATGTTTAGATTTTAACTCGAAGAGAAGTTCCTCTATCAGATTTAATTTTCAACTATTAGTTTAACGTTCTTTTCCAATATCACAAATATAGTAAAAATCAAATTAACGTCTTAAACCTTGTGCCCAATCGATACCTCTATCATAAAATGGAATGGATGGTGTAATACAAGTTCCAACCTGCTTAGAAGCTTACACTACTTGCTGTTCTCCCTCTTGACATAAACTACACCACACTGGTTAAACTTCCCTTGTAAAGGAAAACCATTCAAACAACACAAAAGAGGGGGCAAAAATAGAACCTAAAATTGATGTAGACCACAAAGAGAAAGTTGAAAATGTAAACCAATAAAGTAATACAATGTGAGAAAAGCATTATTGGTTCAGATGTCTGGAAAACTATGATAGTCAGTCTGTGCAGTACAATTATCTGCATGCCATTAGGATTGAAGTAGCAATTGGAAACTAGCCGCCTACGTTTAACAAGAAGGGAATGAGAATCTACTTATGCAAAGCTATAAAGGATTAAGATCAGCTTGTAGTTCTTTCACGAACTGACTAGCTTGATTCTTGAAAACACGATAGGAAAAGGGGATTACCATGTTAGCATCTGCCATTCCCGATTCCAACAATTCATCCCTTGCAGCTTGGTTTGCATTTCCTGATGTGATTCTTTTCACTTCAGTTTTTAAGTTGTTCAGATCACTCTTATATTCTCTTAACTTGGCAAGAAGTGTGGCTTTAACATTTGGAGGTAAACTCCGAGCTTCTAGGTCCATTTTGCGAATCTGGAAATGAGGACAAAAGAGCATTATAAACCAAAATATTTCAGAAACAAGCAAAAACAGGTTGCAGCCAAAGCTTTACGAATTACCAACGCTTCAGCATCATCTAGGCCAGCTTTTATTTCAGAAACTTTCTGTTTCTTCTGTTCTGCAAGTTGAACAAAAGACACAGAAACAGTTTTAAAAAGCAACTGAGCTAATGGTCAAAGAGTAAAGCTGTAACATAGGTCCAAAATAGAATGAAATACAGAAATCTCAGGTTAATGAGCCCTGTGATTGAGAAGTAACAGAAACAACAAAAAGGCAATAACTCACCTAATGGTAAAAAATGCAGAAGAACACAAAAACAAGTAGTAACAGCGGAGGATTCAAATGTAACTTAACAGCATTTTCTGGGGTAGATTTCAGGACAATTATGTCAAGAGAATGTTATATCCATTTTTTACAAGATCAAGAGAATGTTATTGACTGCATAATCCACCCCAGTTACGGATTAGTATTACTGTAACTTTCTTGTTACGAGTTGCTTCCATAAACAACAGTACTGAAATAGTGATATGTAAGATGCCAGTCAAAGATCATTACAATATATCAGTAGTTATATCATCTGGAACACAGTTACACATAAGAGTAATGCCAAAATTACTTTCAGACACTCCAATTACCTAATGTGTATCTAAAAGCAAACTAGTTATCTTGACCTCGCACGTGTAATATCTCCTCCCATTGCCAACTCTATACTCCTCATTTTGGATATCTTATTAACACCTGCTAAAATAGCTTATGCATTTTTCACAAAAATCAATTGAAATGCTAGCAGAGAGAGACTACACATTTTGGAAAATTAAACAAAGTTCTACAATTAAGAACCATTTTTATAATCTTCCCAATTGCTCACTTGATAGAAAATCTCATCCATTTGCCAAAGATAAAATATATAGAACTGGCCAGCAGGAAAACACTGAGCTATGAGAAAGTAAATAATTAGCCAAATAACCAAAACAATCTAACCAACTTTAGTAAAAGCTATAGCCACCACAGATTGACATATTATTTCCATTTTAAAAACAAATTGGTGTTTGCACCGGCCTGTGTCCTCCTCGACTAATTTCACAAGTACTTGTTGAACTCCCACCAGCACACGTATCCAGTAACTTGGATAATCGGGACCAAATCATGCATAAACTCTTCAGAAGAGAACAAGAATGCATCAAAAGAGCATCTTTCAAAGAAAAGAAAGGGAAATGGCTGTTTTTCTCACCTCCATCGAGGATAGTAGCTGAGTTGCATTTCTTCGTTAAATTAGCTGAAAGCTCACAGTACTGTCTTTCATATCCTTCGAATACCTGACTCATTCTGCCCCTTCTTAAAGTACACAAATACCTTCAGATCAAAGAAACGACCGTAAACTTCAGTCAATTTAACTCTCTTTTTCCCTAAATTAGATTCTCCGTTAAAAAATAAATAATACACTAAACTGTGATCCTTCGAATCGGCTGGAGCCATGATTCTTAGACAACCGAACAAATCAAACCCTGAAGATACAATAATTTCGCAAATACTAGTAGATCATTTAATTAATTCACAGAGCAGATCGATACGCACCTTAAATTGATCGGAGATAGGAGACTAATACGCCGGCCGGTCGGCGATCGGAGACTTAGTCGGAAGTTCGTTGGCACGATCTGTTGGGAACTATCGCGAATAGTAGAATGATTATCCTATAGGAGACCCTTCAAGCACTATGTAAAACCCAAAAGACTTTATTACCCTTGAAAAGTTTTTCCCCCTTTTTTCTGAAAAAATTAATAATTGATCGCACGTTTCAAATTGAAATATTGCATGCACTCTACTTTACATAAATACTTTATATATAATTTATTTTAATAACCAGAAAATTCGTAATTGTTATTTTTTCTGGTGCGGGCAAGATAAATATATAGTAAATAATATAAAGGAGAAATATAGAGTAAGTGATGTGACACTCTCTATGGTCTCCATTTATTTTTATCTTTTTTTTCCTTTTTTTAGCTTTATTCATATTTAAATTAATTATTTTATTGTAAAAGTGAATTTCTTAATTTATTACAAATAAATATTTTATTAATTGATGAACATTTACAATAAAGACTCCTCACATGCCAAGTAATTATTTATAATTCACACCTCTCTAATTTCTACTCTTAATAATTTATTTATTTATTCTCTCTCTGTTTTTTACCTTATTTTAATTATAAAATGACAACATATTTTAAATATTTTCCTCTTTATTATTTAACTTGTTACAATGAATTATTATCCATGAATTACGCTTTTCAATCTTTTACTTAATCTATATCTATATGTAATATAAAGTTAAATATATATATAAGGTGATATGACACCTCTCTGTGACTTAAATTTTTTTTTCTCCTTTTAAAAAATTTCCCCCTTCTCATTTTTCTCTAAAACCATTCCGTTAATTTGATTCATTTTAATTTGGCTTAGTAATTAAAATTAAATTTCCCTATATAATATTGTAACAATTAACGGATGAAGACTAAGGGTCAACAAGAAAGTGGGTAATTGAAGAGAATAGACAATTTATATATGATATGACATATTGTAGTTAAATGGAGAATTTAAGAAGAATATGAAGAGGCATAACAATCAATAATGGTAGGTAATTATTGTGTATTTATTTTTCAGCAAATTTAACCCAAGAAAATAAATGATAAATAGCTACAATCACTATTTTTTCACATCACAACCAACGATGATTATCTTTCAAGCATCATACTTGCTACTACTTTTGAATGCTTGAATTTTGAGTCTTGCAATTTGTTAATTGGTGGAGTATTATTTATATGATTGTTATTTGTATGATTATGAAATAGGAGTGATTGATTTTTTTTATTGTTTTTTTTTTCTTTTTCTAACATCAGGTATTTGACAGAATAAAATATCAACTATTGACATTTGGTAAACGTTTTTCTCTTTTTTCTTAGTGATTTCTTGACTATATGTTTAGCCTTACAATTTGATAATTTCTTGAGTATTATTTATATGATTTTTTTAACTACATGTTATTTGCATGATTATGAAATAGAAGTGATTTGTTTTTTTGATTGTTCTTTTTTTCTTCTTCTAACATCAGGTGTTTGACATAATAAGATATCAACTATCGACATTTGGTAAATTTTTTCCTCTTTTTCTTAGTGATTTCTTGACTATATGTATAGTTGCGTAATTTTGAAATAGAGGTGATTGATTTTCTTGATTGTTCTTTTTTTTTTTTTCTCTATTAACATCAGGTTTGATAAAATAAGAGAATCGATATTTCGTGAAATTTTTCCTCTTCTTTTTATTTGTCTTTTCGTCCGTTTTGAGAGTAAAAAATGTGTTAGAGAAAAAGAATGAAACAAAAATTAAAATAGTCATAAAAGCAAAATCAACTGAAATATTTTTGTCAAATTTATATTTATGTTGAAACACAATTTTTGACGTTGTCCTTTTGAAAAACAATATTAGTGGCAATTAGAATTTTTAGTCGTGATTTTTATTGTTTTGAAAAATTGCGAATCTAACGAAGACTGAAGTTATTTGTCAAGCGAAATCAATTAAGAGAAGTATGTATTGTTTACCTTATTTTCTTTTCTATTAGTATGTCTTTTTTTTTTATTTAAATTGTTCAATCATTTATTTCATGTCATTCAATTCTTAATTTATCAATTTCATATATGTTTATGTTTAATTGTGCAATATGGTACCAAGAATATTAATGTAATTAAGATAGTGGTTAATTAGCTGTAAAAATACAAAAATAATATTAACTGTGATTAACTATAACATTTAATTTGACAAGGTTTGCACAAAAATAAAATATTGCAGAATTTAAATAAATAAAAATACATTATTTAGCCTGTTATTTATATGAAATTGTTTTAAATATTTTGTACACCAAATTTATATAAGGGTTCATTTTCAATTATATTTTTAATATACGATGCTCTTCATTCTGTTTTGTTTTTTTCCTTTCATTTCCTTCATTTTAATAAAAATGTCTAAGGTGAGTTGTCTAATAATCTTTTTGTTGATATTATTTATTCTATTCATCTCATCTTAGTTGTCACATTTCTCTTTTACAAATTCTTTAAGAAATCATAAACAAGAAGAATTTCTTTTTTTTGAATAATTAATTTTAAGGGCAAAATGAAAAATAAATTAATTTCAATTTAATTTTGCTAATAAATATTTTGGGACAATCATTTTAATAATGTTGACAACTAATAAAAAATAGATAGCGTATTTTTCTTCCTTTTATTTTGTTCTTTCAACATATTTTAAAAACTCAAATAGTTCTCTTTAATAAATTTCTTTAAATATAACTTAATTAGAAACACAAAATTGTTACAAATCAAGAAAAAGAATGTGTTACTAATTAAGAGTGCATTAACTATTGCAACCATAAATTTTCTATTTATTTTATTTAAATGTTAGAAGTGTTTAAATTTATATTATTCCTTTATTTTCTGTCCTCAGTGTTTTCAATAAGTTAATTTGGGCATAGATGGTGTTTCAAGGAACTCAATTAGATATGACAAAGATAAATTTTTTTTTATGTATTTTATAAATGTTTGTCATTTAGTTTTATTTTAGTAGACATTCATCTTATAATTATGTCATTTTCCTAAAATTTAATTGTGAATCAAGTCTTTTATATTTTAATTTTTTTTGTTCCTCCCATTATCTTGGAAAGATTGTGCCTTTCTTTTTAAAATTATGTCCGATAAAAAAATAAAATACTCATTTCATGTTTGACGTCCTTATATTCACATACCTAAAATGGTTAACAAATAACTAAATAATAAAAACATCAAAGTGTAAAGGTGAAGATTATTATTAAAATAATCAATGCTTAAATTATTTATCGTTTGATATATATATGAGTTATTACTAGCAAACAACAAGGTCTTGATCTCAAATTATAATTTATATTAATACAAAATTATATTTTGAATTTTTTTTGAAAGAAGAATTTTGAAGTAAAAAGTTGATCATCATTTTAAGAAGCCGTTGAGTTTACTAGTTATACAAGAAAGATAAATCATGCTAAGCAAGTATGTGCGACGAGCAATATTCTAAAGTAATTAAGCAAAATATTAATTTAAGTAAAAAATAAATTAGTCAGGCCACTATCACTTGAAAAAATAAAGCTAACTAATTAAAGAGTCGTTTTCCCTCTTGTCTTTGTTCTAGAGCACTGCTAGTTATGTTTATGTTGCTCGTGGTAGTGCATTTATTTCTAGTTGATTTTTAATGAAAATCAAGCTTTCTTTTTTACAAAAGGTATAAATATATAGTGAAAAACTAACAAATTTTGAACTCTTAATTTTATACTTGCAATGGATTTGGTACTAAGGATTCTAAAGTTTCAACCCATCAAGTTTAAATTCAGAATCTACTTATGATTAAATGTGAAATTTATCGAGTTAACTAGCAAATTGTGAGGTAGCTCATGTCCTTCTCAATTGAATGTGTTGGGCTTGCTCGACAGTCCACACTTGTTGGGCCCATGTAGTTGTTTGTAACATTTGTTTTGTTATCTTGTTAGTTGGCTCTTTGAGACATCTTATATTATTTGTTAGAAGACATAATATTAGGACAAGGGAGGATCTATAGGGATACTCTTGGTTTATAGTAACTTGTATAACTAAAAGCATTATCATCTTCATATATGTGTTGAAGTATGAAAGTTTGGAATAGGAGAGCACTCATTTCAAAATGGTCTTATTGGTTAGGTGCTTTTTCAATTTGTTAAGAATACAATATCTGAAATTGTAGGTGTGTCCTTCCCGGTCCTCTTATACTAGGGAAAGACCTTTCAATGATCCAAAGCCTATACTTGATATGGATCGAACTATCTCACAATATCTTAAATTCAACTCATGTACCGCTTTAATGAGCGAACAATCCAACCCTTGAAAACATAAATACAACCTCACATTGCCAAACGGGATCCATCTAACCTCGTAGGAAAGATCAGCCCATTATCACTCGAGTATACTTAGAGGACTCAATTTTGACAAATTAGAAACATGACTTGAATATCTGAGAATCATATTTGTCTTTATAGAGACGAAGAGAACTTCCGTCAACCGAAACCTAATAAAAATCTTTAAAAGAAGGGAAAAAAATACTCTAGGGTATACAACAGATATGAGATAAAATACATACTTTACATTAAACTATCAAGCTAGAGACTACATACAACTAACTTGCAAGAATTTTGACAAATAATTTAGTACTTCTCTTTGTTGGTTCTCAAAAAGAAATTATCCCACTCATGTTTTTCTAATGTCCCAAAAGTATGATACTTCCAGCTATATTCTTCATCAAACACCATACTTGAATTCTTGCCTTGTCTCATCTCTTTTCTTATTACATCCACTCTTCCAAGAACCCCTTTCACTGCCAAATCAAATGCATCTTTAACTGTCTCCAATCTTGATCTTGGATCTGCATAAACTACATTTGGTATAAGCTTTATCACTTCTTCTCTCATAGCTGCTACTTGTGATTTTGGTATTTTAGATAGTACATTTTCAATGCTCACTTTCTTTTTCCTAACATCATCTTCGGGAATAAGCACCGAGTATTTGGTGTAATCTTTTGGAAAGTGCCATATATATTGGACATACGCGGATCCAGGAGTGAAAAACACGGGGATACAACCAGCCAAAATTGAATCGAAAGTAGACCTCCTAGTGAATGAATCCCCTGAGGGTTGTAAGCAAAAGATTGAACTTTGAAACAGCCTCATTACATGTACAGGCTTGTTGCATTTGTTGTGTAAGTTCTTACACTCCAATAGCTTGCATTTTCGCCTCGTGGCTGAGCATTGTTCCATGATCTCACTTCTTATTGAGTCCTCAAGTTGGGGACGTGGAGCCCCCGCGAATGAAAACAACACCTTCCTCCTTAACCTCCTCATCCTGTTCTGCCACTGGACTACATCACTGTCACTTGAAGGATGGAAATACGTTGGATATGGAATGGCGAAATCATTCCTGTTCCAAGGACTCGATTCGATTGTTAAGATCGTCATGTTCTTTGCCTCAGGTAACAACATTAACTTGTTCCCCCAAGCTGCATCTTCCTCAATACCTCTCCTAAAATCCCAAGTAATTCTACCAGCAATCATGAAATGATCTCTTCCCCACATTGTCTCCCATTCGGGTTTTTCTCTAAGAAATTTCGCGACCTCAATTGCACCTGCATCCCTCATTGATGTGTTGAAATCATCCCATAAGTACCTTGCAACATCGAACCCTGAATAATATGGCACGAAAACTGCTGATGCTTCAGAAGAATCATTCGTTAGACAATCGTACTGTTTCATTCTGTTATGAAACAGGACTTCTAACGAAAATTGATTTGTAGTATACCAACCTTTGTTCGAAAAAATCCTTTGAGGGTTTCCAAGATCAGGGCCAAGCCCCATATTCACCAAATATTGACACATATCTTCCCATTTATTCAACAATTTACATTCCCTCAACATAATTTCATTGAACTTACTAGGTATTTCTGCAACATATATATATCGTCCTGCACATTTTCCTCCCTTGTTATCATCCTTTTTTTCGATCTTTTTCTCAACCTTTTTTTCTTCTTTTGGAGGTTCTATTTTTCTTAAAAAAGGTTCCAATTCTTTCTGGAGTTCCTCCAAATCAGGTACTACCACATTATCATTTTCATTAGACAACGATTCTTCCTCCTTGTATCGCGTCTCGTTGGTGGCATTATCAACACTTGTAGAATTGAAATTGGAGCTAACATCAACATGAGGTGGAGGTGGACGAATAGAAGTTGGACGAAAGGATTCAATTGAATTCACTTCGTATCGTGACGTTGTTACAATACCATGTAAAGAAGACCAATCAATTCCATAAAGCAATAAGTACCAAGAAACAAACAAACAAAAGAAAACAAACCAAAATTTATTGCGAGACCTTGTTGTGAGGGAGTTATCCATCTTCTTTACAAATGTTCTTGATCTAATTATCTCTTTTCTATTAAGCATAAAAGGAGTTTTCTGGTTTTGACCATGACGAAAAATAAAATAATATTGATGTTTTGGCAGATAACAAAGGGCGGTAAGATGCTATAAAAATGCCTCTTCTGTTTGGACTATTCATATGATTAGTTTAAGCACTCACTCAATTAATTTCGGACCCGTTTAAACATTAATCTTTAATCAGTTGACATAAAATATAATAAAGTATATATTAAAATTCATATGTTATAATAATAGTCTCATATACGAGATTTTTGGAAATTTAATTCAGAAAAGTCGTGCATCATATTAGAGTTCGGAGCCAAAATGACAAAAAAAATTGCCAAAAATTCCAAAAGGGCACATCATATTTTTTTTAAATCAAAATGTCGGAGCGATTTCCCTCTAACACATACTTTTATTCTGTTTGAACTAAAAATCGCTGTTAGGGCATATTTTGTCCAATTTTTTTTTCTTTTTTTTTCACTAAAATTACTGACATAGCAGCGATTATTTAACTCCAATTATTTTTCCTCCAACTAATATCGCTGTCATAGCAGCGTTTTTATAGAACAAAAAAAATTAAATTTTTTTTTTCATGAAAATGGCTGCTTTGGCAGCATTTTTATAGTGTGTGTGTATATATATATTGAATCGCTGCCTTGGCAGCGTTTTAGTTAAATTTTTTTTCTTTTTTTTAAATTTGTTTCTCTTAAAAAAATATATATATTTGAAAATCGTTTTTCTTATTTTATTTTTTTTGTTTTGAAAACAAGGCAGCGTTTTTATCATTTTCTCTTTCGAAATTTTTGACAATTTTTTTTGTCCTTTTGACTCCGGACTTCATCATAGTAGCCCAAGGCCCATCTCGGGTGTAAACTATCACTAATCTGACCACTTTTGAATATCTCTTTAAACTCTTTGTTAGTTTATGAGTTAATAAATTTCACCTTTAAAAGTAATTTGATGAATTTTACGTTTAGTTTTGCAGAAAACATTTAACCAACTGAATTAACAAGAATATAACCATTTGTGCAATCTCAATTTTGAAAAGGTATGTATCGAGTATCGAATATCAAATTAATATATGAAACTTTTGCTTAAGATAATCCTTGGACAAACAAGTCTATATATATGACGTTAATCATCCTATTAGTCTAATCTGATATTAGGCTATATATTGTCAATTTTTTAAGGATCTGGACATAGTTTATGTGCATTAAAATAATACTCTACTATTATTTATTTTTTGTACTTTGATGGGATCTAAATGGTAGTTTGAGTACATTGCACATGGTAAAGTTAAGACAGGCCGGCAAGAACAAATGAATATGAGTGTCCATCTACTTCTAAATCTAATTTTCTCTAGAGTTAATTAATGGTACTTTAATTGTCGAAAACTAAGGTCTTACATTTCTAGAGTACTAGCCTACTGGGTAGTAATTATTGAATGTAAATCGTAATAACATAGCAAAGACGACCAAAAAAAACACTATTTTTATCATGTGAAATTAGATGTTTAATTTTGACTGAATTGCATTATTAAAATATTATAGGTGTATAATTTTGACTTATTCAGGTGGAGATGTTTTATGTGATAATTGTGATTGTGAACAACTAGCATTTGAAATTATATTTGTCTGACTTTTTATTTACTCTATTATACCTCTATCCTAGTATTCTTAACTTTAATTTTAATTTTTAACTTAAAAGAGTAACGAGTATTTTTCACCTATATTGTTGTAAAGTCAAAACTCGTACCTGTCTGTCGATTCTAAATATATTTTAATCTTTCTTGATCTCTTTCATAAAATTGTGGGTGTGAAATTGAATGAATTGAAAGACAATGTCATGAGAAAAACATACAAGGGTGGAATTGGTAATTCAGGAAACTTGAAAGGAAGCTGGTAATGACTATTTAAATGTTAGTTCAACAAAGGAAGAAGAACATGGGCTTCATAATAACGCGTTAAATCCAGCCCGCAAACAGCGGGATTTTATTACTGTTATGTATAAACTAAACTCAAAACGGCATAGACAAAGCTTAAATTAACGAAACAAATCATTACAGAACCAATAATAATTTTACTGTAGTTTCCTCAGAAAAACTACAGTCCATCGTCGGTGCCTTGTCTCTTCCTTTCTTCCTTCTTCCTATCTCTTCTCCATTTCTCACGCTTTTGACTCCCATGTCACTCTGTTTTCCTCTCTTCTGAAACCCCCCATTACCCAATTTCTTCTCTTTACACTAAAAAAGAGAGGCTGAGCTTAATGGGTCCAGACAACAGCTTCACAGCTCAGAAAAGAGCTGGTGGAGCACTACCCACTACCGCCACACCCAACGGCGGCGCCGGAGGCGGCCGTGCCAGTTCCATTTTACCTCGGGGAAGACAGATCCAACGTACTTTCAACAATATTAAGATTACTATTCTTTGCGGCTTTGTTACTATCCTTGTCCTACGTGGCACAATTGGTTTCGGCAATCTCGCTTCATCAGGACCTGATGCTGAGAACCTGAATCTAATCGAGGAGACTAACCGGATCATAGCCGAGATCCGATCCGATAAGGACCCGGACGACTTCTTCAGCCTTAATGCAACGTACAGGTTAGGTCCGAAAATTACTGCCTGGGATGAAGACAGGAAACTCTGGCTTCAGAAAAACCCTGAATTCCCTAATTTTGTTCAAGGTAAGCCTCGTGTTATGCTAGTAACTGGTTCGCCGCCGAACCCTTGTGATAATCCTACTGGGGATCATTACTTGTTGAAGGCTATAAAGAACAAAATTGATTATTGTAGGATCCATGGGATTGAGATTGTTTATAATTTAGCTCAATTGGAAATGGAAATGGCTGGGTATTGGGCTAAACTGCCATTGATTCGTAGGCTAATGTTGTCACACCCTGAAGTAGAGTGGATATGGTGGATGGACAGCGATGCTCTATTCACTGATATGGTCTTTGAGATCCCTTTTTCCAAGTACGAAGATCACAATCTTGTTATTCATGGCTACCCAGATCTATTGTTTGATCAGAAATCATGGATAGCGATAAACACGGGTAGTTTCCTCTTAAGGAATTGCCAGTGGACTCTTGATTTGTTGGATGCATGGGCACCAATGGGGCCGAAAGGTCCTGTTCGTGAAGAAGCTGGGAAGGTGTTGACAGCTAACTTAAAGGGTAGACCAGCATTCGAAGCAGATGATCAGTCTGCCCTAATATACTTGCTGACCTCTCAGAAAGATCAGTGGATGGACAAGGTGTCCATTGAGAATTCTTACTATCTACATGGATATTGGGCAGGGTTAGTTGATAGGTATGAGGAGATGATTGAGAAGTACCATCCAGGTTTGGGCGATGAAAGATGGCCATTCGTGACTCATTTTGTAGGATGCAAGCCATGTGGGAGCTATGGAGATTATCCTGCTGAGAGGTGCTTGAAAAATATGGAGAGGGCTTTCAATTTTGCAGATAATCAAGTGCTTAACTTGTATGGGTTTAGACATAAGGGATTGTTGAGCCCAAACATCAAAAGGATTAGGAATGAAACAGATAATCCACTGCAGTATGTAGATCAGTTAGATGTTCGACATGCAAAGCATGAGAGCATAGAAACTCAGAGCTAGTGGCCACACAAGCTTTTGCACAGAAGAATCTGCAGGTATATGAGACACATTTTGGTTTGTTGAGTATGTAGTTTGATCTGTAACACACTCTGTAATGTAAACATGTCACATAGCTCCCTTCCGCATCATATTACGTCTTGAAATCTGAGTAACCATTGCACATTTCCTAATTGTGTTTCGGTCATTCTTGAATAACTTGTACTCCGAATGTGTTGACAAGATTTTAGTTTCTCATTAGTATTTTTGTTTACCATAACTGTTGTATTACTGATGCACAATCACTATTCATCTATTTTCTCCTCCCGCCTGAGTTATCAGCATTGTGACCCTGTTTTGTAAATGACATCCCCCTATCTTCTATTAGATTTGTCCAGCTTAACACATGGAAACTCCTATTTGGCTTGTTAATCGAATGCCTGACATCAGATTTGGTGTTCTGTTTTGCTGTTAGGTTTTCCAAGTAGTCAAATGTAACTTTAGCTCTACAGTCTAGCAGTGCCCTTTTTGCCAGTAGACCTTTTACCCAGCCTCCATTTTTACCCCCCTCACCACCCAAAAAAAAAAAAAGAGAGGGGGAAAGTGTAAAAATGGAATTTCTGAATGAAAATGCTTGTTTAATTGCTAGATTGATGTTGATATATCAGGGTTGAGTTCTTTTTCTCTGTAAATTCTACGATGTTTGTGACTTGGGAGATTAAGAATCTTGGCAGTTCTCCCTTCTCCTCTTTAACTTGAGGTGGGACATCTTCTAGTTGATAGTATTGATGACTTTCCCTATCTTTCTAATGAGAAAGCATGCCTTACCTTAGAATGGGGACCAGGGGTGGGTGAGGGTAACTGATTTAGAGGACTGCTATATTGTTTTATTTGAGAGCTTGGATTAGTACTTTTCCTTCGAATTAAAATGTCTATATTGGTGATGGTCTTTTTGAATCTCTTTTATTATCACAAGGAAGAGGATTGTGGTAGATCAACAACCAGCGTGTAAAGCTGATTAATATGTGATGAATCTTAGAATACACGACATAGATATAACCTGTCATAGCTAGATTGAGATTGAGGCATAGTAGTTGTTGTTTGTTTTCTTCTTATGAAGTATCTGCTTTGGCTTATCAAGTTAATCATTAGATATTAGATTTTGATTTGTTATTTACCTTTCTATTCAATGATTTATTTCACGTCACCTGTTAAATAATAATGTATTCATATGATATGGCTTGTACTTTGTTGAGTCCTCTGTTTTGTCTAAACTCTATGATGAAGTAACATACACCAAATAAAAACTGCTATCCCTCAGTTCCATATAACTTGGGATTATGATTAGTGGATGTGCAACTATGGATTTGGGCTGGATGATGTTGGTGCATATTAACTGCCATGCAAATCCCATTGAAACTGAAAATACTGCTAATCTAGGCTTCCAATTTCTGAAGCGCTGTTCTCTCTACTGCACCTTTTTTTAAAAAAACGTTGTGTCAGAGCTAAAGGACGGAATTTGTTATCCTTATACACTATTTGTTATTTGTGGTCTAAACAGTTTCCCAAGTTTCTTGGTCTTTTACCGTCCATAATAACAGTAATTTTCCACAGGGTGCAACTGAGGTTTTGACCTGTCATGGATGAGAATGGCACTCTTGGAATGAAGTGGTCGTGTTTCTTCTGGTTGTTATACTTTGGTGGTCAGGCCTTGCATCTTTTTTTTTCCTCCCACGGTTCTAAGTTTGTGTTAGGTTTACTTATTTCTAGCAACATTTTAGTTTCTCAGCGAGATGACTTTTGAACTGTATGAATGATGTGCTTGGAAAGAACGGCTGGAATCAAATAGAATGAGTGTAGAATTTGTCTAGATAGCTTCAACATGAGTTACTCACTCTCAACCTACAGCTTTGGTAGGTATAAGATGTGATCACACTTGTATAATTGCAATTCTTGGACGGTTTTTTCTTTTGGTTAATGATTTTTTGGTATATGATAGTGGATCATAAAGTTATATGAACTTGGAAATGTACCAGTACTAATACATCTTCTTTCATTCTTTAGCCTTTTCACCAATGTTTGAGTAGTTCCATCATATCGATAACTTGTCCAGCAGATGGTGGTTTGAGGGCAACTGTTTTTTTCTTTTTGAAAGGCCACAAAAGTTGTGCAGTACATCCACAAGCTCTGCACAAAACTATCATTTACAATGCCATTGCAGAAAATTGTTGAAGCAAGCACTCACATAGATATAATCCTGTATTCTTGTCAATGTAGTTTTGTATCTTGCAGTTGATTGATGCAATTGATCAGCTTCAATTTTTCCTCCATATATGGTTTAGGAGTTCAGAATGTTTATTCACTAATTGATGATCTCTTAAAATTGTTAGAAATGAGACACTTCACGAACAGTACTATTTACGTAGCCTGAGTTGTGTTTGGGGGAAAACGGAAAATAGAGGACAGGAAAAGAACTTAAGATACAATACTCCCTAGCATTTGAGAGCTACTGAATTTGACACTTAAGTACCATATTGAGGCCATCCACTTTGGGATGGATGGAGTACTTGCAGGAAGCCAAGGACTAGCAAGTATTTTCTTCCCTGGTGGTAGCGTAGGTATCGTTTTAACAATCTACGTAATTCACTGTAAATTTTGTTCGTCCTCATTGTCACACGTCTCTCATAGTTTGTTCTTAAAGCTGTTCTGGATCACAATTTTAGAGTAGCAGGCTTTCCAATATATGGGAGTATCCCTTGCAGATACAGGGCTGTTTCCGGGATGTACACTAAACAGAAAGATTATAGGTTTTAGCCAACTACAATGAGTTGGAGCCTTTGTTACCCCCTCGGTAGAGTGAGTGACCTAGCAAACAAGCAGGACGTAGAACCATGGTTCAGTTGCATAAGATTATGAGCCTAAAGGAAGGATTAAGCCTGAAAGCAACAAGGAAAGAGTTAAACTGAGATCAATGACTTTCTTGGTCTGGGGTGTCGTATCTCTGGAATAGCAAGACATATGATGCTTAGTTAGCTGTTGCATCTTCGGCCATTTGCATATTTTGTTGACTTGGAGATTCAGAGATGAGTATCTAAACAAACAATGAAGCTGCTATTCTACCATTTTTAGTATATTTGCAAGAATTGAGTTTCAAACTACATACATACACAGTACGTTAATGAACTTGGAGCATTCACATACAGCATGATGAATGTGTGCCTACCGACCATTATCCCTACACAGCATAATATTAATACATACTAATTTCAGCTAATTCTTGGACAGATTACGTTTCTGCAGAGCCACAAATACCTGATTCATCTCTGCTATTTGACTTAGAAGTTGATTTATTCTCTGCAAAAAACGAACAACCACGGATTATAAATCAAGACTGCATTTAAAACTGATTAACTCATGGGAATTTTTGTAGCAAAAATTAACAGACCTCATCTTTCGCTCTAATGGTACGTCTCAGCTCTTCCCCATTTTGTGCTCTAATCAATCTTCGTCGCCTACGAAAATACGCAAACATCACAAGTATTGCCGCCATTCCGAACGGCGAGAGAACAATCGTTACAGCCCTTCGAGCTGAAGTGAAACCCCGGTTTAACATACCATTGCCGGCGATTCTAGAAAACAACACTTGCAGTCCCAAATTCCACCATCTTCCTTGATAACAAGATGCTCTGGCTGGGGGGCGAGGACTATCTGGTACAGATTTTAATGGATCCACTACATTGGAATCTGAGGCTGCGAATGAATAGGACGAATCATCGTTATCTCTATGGGAAGGTGAAAATGAGGATGATGACAACGACGACACCGACGGGGATGAGGGAAACGGAGGCGACGATGACTGGCTATGAGTTTTCTGAACGGAATTTACGGATATGTAAAGGTTCTCGTGGTTTACCGGAGGAAAGACGGCGAACTCGCCGGAAGATTTGTGGAGTGGATTATCATGGATCTCGAACATAGAGCAAACGACTGGTGGTGGATCGGAAAGAGATCGAAAATCCTTCCTACGTTCCCATTTCTTAAGCTTTTCCAGCTGAGTTTCTGTTATTGCGACTTCTTCATCTACATCGGGATCCGCCATCACCATTACTAGTCAGTGCCGGCCACTTTCCATTTTCCAAATAGAAATGACTGAGTAGAGTGAACTACTTCCAAATTTGCTCACACATCTAAGGCCCATGACAAATTTTACCAACTGGACATTCTATGGCCCAATTATATATGTTTGCCTTGAATTCGAGCCGAGTGCAAAAATTGAGGAAAAGTCACACCACACATCCAATTATAAGTATTAACAGATTAGTTTTAATTTATAAATTAATTAATTATATATTATTAACTAATATATATTATATAATTTTATATAATTAATAGGTGAGAGAAATAATATTAATGAGAAAGAATCAATTTGTAATTATTTATTACACTTTTTAAGGGATTTTTTAACTTATCACATGTTAATCCACACCACACTCTTAGGTTAATTACTCTCAAAATATCTTTTTCACAAATATAGTAATTTATAATTGATAAGATAAATCTTTCCTTTGATATTCTCCTAATTAGTTGATTCTTGTTTTGATTATTTTATTATTCCCAAGATAAATATTGATTACTATTCAAATACTTCTTATTTATTAATGACTATTGGGGCCTTGTATTTTTTAAAAAAAAAATAAATTTATCACTGTATATTGTAACATGTAATTTTCTCTCTCTTTAATCCATCTTTTTTGCTTTTCTTGATGTTTGTTTTATTTTAAATTTTGAATATTGTTTTTTATTTTTTTAATCTAATTTTTTTGAAATTAAAAATTCTATATTTTGAAAATTTGATTTTGTTTTTTATTTTAATTAATCTGAAACTTGATTTTATGAGAAAAAAAATCTTTTTACTGAATTTTGAACTCGTTTTTGTGTGTTTTTCTATATCTAAAATACTATTTTGTAGGTGAAATAAGTATATTTAATTATGAAATTTGTTGATATATATAGATAATATTAGATCATAAAATCTTTAATAGGAGTTCCTAAGTTTTAGCCTAAATATAATTTTAAAAAAAATCACACTTACATACGGAATATAAATTGAAGAGAGAGGAAAATATAAAACTTGTATTAATTATTGCAGTTTAGACTTTTAATTACATGTTTTTATTTTTGGGTGATGTATATTTTTTTTGCTACAATTTCTAACAACAATTTATAATAAGTATTGTTTTACAGTTAGATTTATACCCGTTGGATACCAATTTCGTACATTTTTATTTTTTCTCTTTGTTCTAAATTTTCAAGTTGGATACCAAATGTATATAAATTGGATACAACATTAACTTGTTTTAGATTGTCTTATTTGGTTGAAATATCAATTACATTTTGTTTTATTCATTTTCAAGTAGGATATATGTTGGATACCAAACGAATATCAATTGAATATAACATTAACTTGTTATGTTGTCTAATTTGGTTGAAATCTTGATTTTTCAATTTTCCAATGGGATATCAATTCGATACTAAATTTATACAAATTGGATACAATATTAACTAGTTTTACGTTGGCTATTTCAATTGAAATATTCAATTATATGTTTGTTTTTTTTCAATTTTACCAATGGGACGTCAATTGGATACCAAATGTATATCAATTTCATACTAAGATTTGACTTCATTTTTCCAGTCAATATCAATCGCATACCAACATTACCTATTTTTTTAGTATACATTTGAAAAACGCTGAAATTATAATTCATTAACTTAAAAGAAAAAATAAATCAAAACATGAGTTTGCCACAATAAAACAACCAAATCAAAATAAAAATAAATTATGTCTTTTTTAAGAAGGGTAATTTGAACATGTCTTCTTGTTGTGTTCCTCCTGACGACATGTACTTCACGTAATCTTAGATCTCTTGAATTTCACATCAGCAAACCATTTACAACGTTCAAGCTGTGATATCCCTACAGTTCTTTTTGAACCAGGCAACAATAATTTATGCTCCGACACTTTTTGAATTGCATATTTTCCTGTTTCATCATAAATTATTGTGTCAGTATTACATCATACAAAAATACAAATAACTTTTATACATATGTTATATCAGTATACAAATTTCATACCATTTTTATGCATACAAAAGTAAAAATACATATGTTATTTTAAAATAATTTCATATGTTAATATAGAATACAAAATTAAAAACACATATGTTATATCAGTATACAATTCTTATTCACACATTTCTTACCTATTTCATGTCAAAAGTTATCAATTATTCATATCAGGATCATGCCACTAGAATACCAAAATAGTTCCAACTTAGAAATATTAATTGTCATTTCTTTAATAAATAGTACACCAAATTCATTACATTATTATTCTCAAAATTCATTACAATATAATGCCAAAAAAAATAAAAATTCAATCAAACCAGAAATTGTACTAAAAAACATTATCAATTGTCATACATGTCTAGTAGTATTAGTATACAAATTCGAAAGAAAAAATTATCTATTTTTTAACCAGAAATATACCAAAAAATAAAAGATGTGCAAACAAATAATGAACAAATTCAATGTTCATACCAAAATATAACATTATACAATTTTTTTAAAAAAAGGCATAATTCAAATTATTATACAAAACAAAAAATCTAAAATCAGTATACAAATTTCATACAATTATTATGCACACTTTTCATACCTATTTCATGCCATAAGTCGTTACTTTTTCACAGCAGAATCATGCCACTATAATACCAAAATAATACCACTTCTAACTATTAATTGTCATTTATTAGACAAATAGTATACGAAATTCATTCAAATATAATTCTAAAATTGTACCAACATGGTATAACCAATATACCAAATTCAAATAAATTTTATGTAATTTTTTACCAGAAAAATACAAAAAAAAAATGAATGTTCAAACCAAAATCTATACCAATTTCAAACAAATTTTATGTAATTTCAAAAGTGAATATTCATACCAAAAACGACATAATTAAAACTATTATACACAAACAAAATCTAAATATATTTTTTTTCCAGAATCACTGTTCATAATTTTTTTAACGTTTGGTTTGTATTACAATACAAATAAAAAATCGCAAAGAACACTAACCTGAAGGATCTCATCTATCACCATACTTTATTAATACTAATAAGAAGTCTTTAATTACAAGAAAATAAAGATTATTGAATAAAAACGAATATGAATTAGATGAGAGTGACAATTTACAGAGAAAATATTGAGAAGAGAGAGAAACCTTCCAACAAAAGAAAAGAAATATGTTTGAACGAATTTTAACTGCTTTGAGCTAAACAAGGAAAGCATTTTTTTTTTAAATTAATTTTAACGGATTGAGTAAAACAAGGAAAACAAATATTCCTATTTTGTTTTGAATCCCCTAAATTTATGGCATTATTAATTATCTTTAATTTATTCAAATTAATGACATATCTTTTTTTTTCTTTTTAAAAAAAAAAACATTTTTTTACTATTATTTTAAAAGTCTTTTTTTTTTAATAAAATGTTACAACCTGAAATTTTTTATTGTTACAACTTGAAAGTTTTATTATACTGTCATAACTTGAAAATATTAGTCTTATATATGTCATTTATAAATTTTTCACAAAGATAGACAATTTTGGTACCCAATTTAAGCTTTAGCCATAGTATATAAAATCAGCCAACAATACAAATCTCACTAGTTTAAGACATAATTAAGTCTCTTCATTTTAGTTTTTGAAATTATCTTTTGTACCATATTAACTTCGCTGAATACATGAGAGTCAAACGAAAGATACATGTATTTATTATTCTTGATATATATATCTGACTTGAAATTTAAAGGAGCGGTGTATTTGATTTGAAATCTAATATGAAATTATTATTAATAAGACAACCATGTAATTATTTCAAGTAGAGTTGTATTTATAATAAAAATATTTGTGTAATTAGATAATTTTTCTATACAAAATATTTACTCAAGTTTAGTCACTTTAGAATTGCATCAGAAATTATAATTTTTTCCTGAAGTCTTGAGTATATTTTTTCTACAAACACATGTTTGATAAAATAAACAACAAATGTGCAATTATAGTGCTGGATAAATTTCACACGAATACAATTTTTTGCACCAAAGTACTAACACAAACTTGTTTTGTCACTTAAAAGTCACGGCACTTACCTTGACAACGAAATAATCACGATAGCCCAAAAAAATATGACTTTCCCCTGGAATCGCATCACCACCACAACCCCAAACCATCTTTTTCATTTTTTCAAAGACACATTACAAAATCCATTTTCTTAAGATGAAGTCCCACTTTCAATATTTTTCAACTTTTTTCATATTCGATTTGTCAAAAATATTTTTTTAGAAATGAATAAAATACTTCTCTAGTGGAGATAGAAAAAAATAGTTTTGTAAGTGAAAACATTTTGCATGCATTGTAAGTTTGGTAGCTTGCAAGACTCATAACTTTGAGGTCACAGGTTCAAATTCTAATTTCCTTAATTTTCTCAATTTATGAATATGTTTAATGTTATTTATGAAACTCAATAACAAAAATAAATAATAAAAAAATACTTTATCTTTGAATCTTGGACAGATAGCAGCAATCTAACCCGTATCTTCTCCTCGGCAAAGAGAAATGATGTCTTCCCCACCCTTCATTTTATCAACCCACACTCTTACGCTTCACTTATCTCTCATAATATTTATCTAGGTTATACATAAATATATTTTAAAACAATATACAACCATAAGAAATCTACTTATTTTCCTGCAAAATATTTCTTTGATAAAATATTTTCTTTTATATCGAACGCACCTTAAAATATATGTTTATTCGTTAAAAAAAAAATGGCCGATTAAACAGTCAAAAATGCATATCCATCCACATATGATCGGGTGGATGAAATTGAAAAATTGGGACAGCCTATCTCACTTGATTTTTATTAAGAGATTAGTCAAATAATCTCCAAATTAATTGTTGCCAGAATTAAAAATTACAAGTGGTGGAGTATTTTGCTTAGTGCAGTCTGAAGGGTTCAACATTCGGCGTTACTTGTTTTTTAACTTCTCAGTTTACAGCTTTAAATCCACAATCCAGCTGAAAAACAATTAAACACTCGTTAATTAATCAAATTATGACCGGTCCAACTTTTAGAAAGAAAAATAATATGTTAATCTGTTTGTTCCATTTTACTTTTTAGAATTTCACAATTAATATCTATTTTTATTTATCAGTTATTCAAATCAAATTTTAAAAATACTGAACTGAATATCGAACACGATAAGTAAAAGAAGTAAGCTTAATTTCTACTTAGCCAGAAGACAAGAAGGAATTGATTGAACATCACAAAGAAGTTGCTGAAAACAAGACAGGTTTGTAAATAATACTTGACTTTTTTTTGATAACAAAACAAGTCTTCACATAAAGTCATAACAATTGCATTGCTTTATTTTTGGCTGTCCTCCCTATTAGGTGTCACAATTCAATCTGTATAAAATTGTCCAAATTAGTCAATTCAGCTTTGATTAGTCAAATTACACTAAAACAAAAATACTTGTTTTGTTTGAGTTTGATAATTGAGTTTGAATTTTGATTATTTTGGATTTGTGCGGCAATATAAAAATCATTCTAAAGAGTACTACTTAAATTTCTATAAAGATATTCTTCATTTCTCGAATTCCAAACCTAAAACCTTTATAATTACTGGCAGAAGACATCCCTCACTCATATATATAAGATTTTGGGTGACTATTTCATGAAGCTAAATTGATTCACAAGACAACTTAGATTTAGTGTGTTTAACTTTTTTTGTTTCTTTTCTAATTTTTTTACAAAAAACACACGAACTCTCAATAAGGGAAATACGTTGGTTGGTGATGAGATACCAAACAAGGAAAAATGTAAAAGAAACAATAAATTCGAGTTTAAGCAAAGCGTTGACCTATTTCTTTTTTAGCTCAAGCCTCAAAGTGTGGCACGGTAGCTCGTTAGGAGAAATATTATAAACGTATTAGATTATGTAAAAGTAATATCATGTTTGTTAGTTGGTTAGAATTATGTATAAAATTAATATAATATTTGATTTACAATTTAGAAACTTACATAATATATGACTTATGAGAGTATGTATGTACAATATTATGCATGATAGAAGATGAAATAATTAATACACGAATATTTAAATTATATGTTACTAAAACATACATAATTTTAGTCAGCTACCAAATGATCCCTACTAGATTATAATCTTTTTTATTAATTCACTTCATTTTAATTTAGGTCTATTTGACATTGCTAACTTTGTATAGATAACTTTGTTTTTTTTCCTTTTGCTTATATACATGTCTCATCTCTGTAGTACAGAAGATTTTGCTTTGAAGTATTTGTTGTTTGTGTTTCCTTGGAGGATCCAACTCATCGAGGATCCAACTCATACTTTGAGTTTTTACTTGAGAAACAGTAATTATAAATTAAGAGATATATATTATATAGTTTTATTTCAAAAAAGAATATTTTATTTGTTTTAACTTACCTTAGAAACGTGACACGAATAACATGACAAATTTGCATTAACTCCTCCTCCCCTTAACCTTTTTTCAGTAATAGACAGTAATTACAATTTACTTGTACTTCTTTTTAATTCAAAAATAGGAGTACCATTCAGGTTCATATTTTTTGTATTTAAAAGTATTTTATACAGATGGCCTTTTGATGCTTCCAAGAGAAAAATCAGAAAGCAAACAAAGCAGTATGATTGTTGTTATTTTTCTTTTTTGAATGAATTGTTTTTTTTTATTAGTCTATGATTAGTAATCAAATTACTGAACTAAATTGAATCGAATCGAATCGAATCAAAATCGATAACAATAAAATTGATAAATATATATTATATTTCGTTTGATTATGTTTTGATAATTTTAAAACCAATTAAGTTGGTTTGATTTTAATTTTAACAAATAACTAATCCAAACCGACTTGTGAACACCTTAAACATGACTATTCTCAATTTTTTTTTGATCAATTATTTTGATAATGCGCTTATAATTAAAAATGTACTTTCAAATCTTGTGGATTTAGGGCAACTATAGCTAAGAAGGGAATATTGAAATAAAAGAATTAGAAACTCTTCATAAATTATCATAATATCTATTTTAAATATGAACAAATTACCA